>JAQJVL010000130.1:879903-1494833 GCA_035578905.1 Stictocephala bisonia | reverse complement strand
GGAGCTGATTAACTTCCCTTACCCCAACTCAAAAACAGGTTTCTCTGCCGGATGTGATTTAACATGTTCTCAAACTAGCATCTAAGCTTATATATAAACATATATGAAGTATGAAAGATATAAGTTCTCTTTGTTCTGGTATGTATGCAACATCTCTCTGCCCAACCTTACCAGCATGTTTAATGGTAACTAGTTTTGATTTCTGAACTAAGTGTCTCATGGAAAGGAAATGTTGGAGTTGTACGTATGAAAAAAAAAAAAACAAATAAATATGAAGAATTACTATATAGTATAAGAGCATTCTTAAAATGAACAAGATAGATAATCGGGTAAGCCCAGATAAATATACTCCACGAATCTAAAAAATGATCGATGAATTTGTTAGAAATATATCGATATAGTGAGACTTATAATTATACATTTCATATAAAAATGAACTATTGTCGATATTTCTACTCATAGAGAAGGGTGCTTTATTACTTCGGACTTATATTTATTATACCTTCTGATACTGAGTCAACAATGGTTTGATCAGCTGTGAATCAGATGTTGACAACAATGGAGAGGTGTTGTGGTGGAGGGGATTGAGGGGAGGGCCGCGGTTTCCATAGAGAGGCAGTCACACGCCGACTACCTGCCCCAGCAACGACGTAAGTACACCTCCTCTTTGTTCACCCAGGGTGTCACACAAGTCTCATAGAAAATTATTTATTTTGTTTTATCCCGAATAAGTAACTCTTATAGCTTACCGGCGTGAAGTGTTTACTATTTTACTTTAAATGCCATTTTTATAAATTTAAATTACACTTATTTACAACATTCTCAAAACACGTATTTCTCTTCCATAGTCTTTCATATAAGGGTCACTAAATAAGTTCAATGATTGTAGATCCATGAAATCTTGACATAAAATGTACGAAAATAGGGGTTTTCAGTAGCAATCACACAAAGACAATATTAGTGAAGTAGGCAAGTTCAACGATGGAAGTGTTAGGTACTTGATAGTAGACGGCCACAAATCTACACGGCAGATAATACGCAGTTCGACTGACTGGTTTATGAATCATTCAAGCCCTATTATGTAGGCACACAAGTTAGCGGATCTCATATCCAAGATTCGGCTTTTAAAATATTGATGCCATCTTTTCCTTTTGTATTAATTTATATTTTTATATCATTTGATACGTTTTTTTTTTTTTTTTTAGCAGGGTATAGTTTGTAAGATTGTATTTCACAGTTTCGATAGTTTATTGAGTATTTATTGAATGCACTTATGGTATTTCAGTTTGAGGGGCTCGGTCAGTCCGAACAAACAAAATTTTCATACTTCAAAAACAAGCCATCCGAACAATTTTTAAACTGAAAAAAAACTGTATCATGCCGTCCAATATATTTTGGACTGTTGCTGTAACTTTTTAAGCAACAAAATATTTTAAAGTTACCGTCCATACGTTACTTTAGAAACGTTGTTATTTGTTTACAAAATCCACACCTAAGTTCCATAGTTCCTCGACCTCCACATACATACAACCTTCGTAACCAACTGAATCTGGTAATCCCAAATCACAGAACCTCCTCCTCCGAAAGACACCTTTTACACAATGGCATTAAACTGTACAATCACCTCCCAAACTAGAACAAAAACTAACTACATTTAAAAGAATATTAAAAGATTAAACTAACAGATTTAGATCCTTATAGTCTTAATGATATTTTAAATTCGATTTGGTAAATTGCTGCAAATATTTTAGTTTATTACAAATTAACAAGACATGTTTATTTTATGTATTTAATTACCTTATTGTAATTATGTATTATGGTTAACTGTAATACAATTACTTTTATTAGTGATATAAATTTGTTTTTGAATTGAATTTCTTAGTAAATCTAGGTAATTGCTCAATTTAAATTATTATTTATACAGCTGGATTTCAAATAGTACCTTTGTTTATAATTTATTATGACAAAATTCAAACAAAATGTATCTACATATAATATTGAGCTAAACACAAATAATCATCATAGTGTGTCAGGTGATAACATTTAGTCATTGTTTTCGTAAAAAATATCTGTTATTTTAATGGCTATAGTAGCTTGAAACAATCGTAATATTTTTCCTAATAAAACCAATAAAAACCTGTTGAGTGTAAATACTTCTTTAAAAAAAAAAAAAATACCAGGAATGTAATTTTTCCTTTGTAATTGTTTAATTGATTTCTTTGTTCTATTATTAGCTATTGCAATAGAGATTCTGACATACCCTGTTTTTAGAATTGTTATTTATAGAAAGAACGAATTTATATTACATTATTACATTACATTATTACATTATATTACATTATATTAAATTTATGTTATATTTTTATAGTAACTGTCTTTTTTTATTGTGTAATGTTTGCCTTTATGTCTTTAACATATGTATTTTCTATATATTCAGTCTAAACGATCTGTTTATTTAAAATGTGTATATTCTTGCACAGCTCATATTAAATAAATATTTTAGTATTATATTTATCATGGCTTACATTCATGAAAACGAATATCCAGATTTGTTGTAATCTTAAACAGCTCATATTAAATAAATATTTTGGTATTATATTTCCCATGGCTTACATTCACGAAAACGAATATCCAGATTTGTTGTAGTCTTACACAGCTCATATTAAATAAATATTTTAGTATTATAATCCTCATGGCTTACATTTACGAAAACTAATATCCAGATTTGTTGTAGTCTTACACAGCTCATATTAAATAAATATTTTAGTATTATATTTCTCATGGCTTACATTCACGAAAACGAAAAATATTACTACCAATATGTTTCTGACTTTTCTGACATTCTTCGAATGTTTTCTAATGACCTTATCATTAGAAAGCAACGGCCCAAATATAATAACAATATAAAGACGTCTTAAATGCATTATTAAGTTTTTCAATGTTCGGATATTATTATTTTACAGTACAAATTCTAGAAAATGTTTAACTAACACGACACATTTGTTTGATTACATCTTTTGTAGCAAGTTTGTGTGAAGTATTAAGAAAAAAAGAAAATTATTAAATACAAACGATACATGTCCGGATCAGTTTTTCTTTCGAGTTGCAAAATAATGTGCAATTAGATGCGAATAAACGTGTGCTTTCTGAAAGACAGTTCGTCGTGATCCACGGCGAGTGTCTTATTGTTAAACAATTGTATTTAATATGGATTTTTGAAAAAATTAGTTAAATTTGAACCATTTTTCCAATCGAACATCAGTGATTTATACTCTTAGTTCTATAATTATATCTTATAATAAAGTTCAATAAACGAGTAAGGAAATTTACACGATTAGATTTATATTTAATTGTATACTACTAAGTGTAATAATTGGACTTTCTCTTTCAACTTAAACAGCTCGGTAAGATCTGGTTGACTACTGTTTATTGAATATGCGGGTTTTAGAAATACTTTTAGAATATTTATGTGAGTAAATATCATTTAAAAAATCTACGGACTGACTTTATTCTCATTTTAAAATGCATTCAAAATGTTATAAAACCGAAAACTCTGCAACTCTCTCCTGTTAAATATCAAATATGACGAGATTTAAAAAAATGTTAAGGGTAAATCCTTAAAATTAAATATTGTGATCAAAATATATGTTTTCACTACACTGCTATGAGTTTAGCTGTTTTCGTTATGTGTTTACAACCTGCGAAACATCATATTTTCAACAGCTGTCTATTGTTTACTACCGAAAGTAACATTGTTTACAACCTAAAATTTTCCACAGTCAACAACACCTGTTTTTATTCCGTAGTGTAGTGAAAAGTATCGTTCAAAACTCGAGTGAAAGTGTTTTGTATGTTCTCGACCATTCGAAGTGCTCGACAAGTCTCGCACTTCAAACATATGGTCTCGAACATGCAAAACCCCACTTTCCACTCTTGTTATGAAATATACTATTATTTTAACTGATTATCAGCTTAAGTATTTTTTATGTGGCATTGGGATGCCTTGGAGAATGATGTTATTATGTAGGTCTCCACAGTTATTATGTACTACACCATCATTATTATGATTGTTATTACTATTATTATTCGACATTTAGTAATAAAACCGGTTTACATTTTCAGGTTCTTCATTCTAAATATTTACGTTATTAAAAATTCTCACTATGTCCAAAATATAATGTATTTATTTAGTTATGACTTTCATCTTCAAAGGAGGCGTATTTAGGAATATACTGTTTTATTTATAATTGTAATTTAAAAACTTTGTTTATAGAATAGGTTAGTTATCTTTATTTACTGTTAGCATTAAATGTAATCTTTATTGTTTTTTTTCTGTTTTATAATTGCGTTTTTATTATATCTATGTACGTATTTTTGACAAAAGGGATCGCCTAACAAACACGTTTCAGACATTTCCTGTACCATCAGGTTTTAATAATTTCGTATTTTTATAGCTATATCGTCTGGAAAAAAAATTATATATTTATATTAAATTTCTAGTTTATTGATTACAAACACAGGATTTTCAGGTAATCGTTGTCTAAAACTTTTCTTAACACATTTGACTTTAAGTGCTATTGAAAATAATGTTAATGATAACTTCATTGTTAACGACGATTTTACACAGTTAATCGTAAATTGGTCAATCCCAGCTTCATGTGCTTAAGGTTCTCAGTTCGAACCCAATCAGAGTCAATATATTTTGAGAAGGATCAGCTGATAATCACCGGCTGTTCATTTGTCATTGGGCTATTAATTAATGACATTTTCTAAGAAATAGTCGGCCTTAGTTTGTAACAATGACTACATTCGCTCATCTACTCATCACACTCATTCGAAATCCATATTCGCCCATATCTTGACGTTCGGCGTCTTATGAATAATAAAAAATAAAAAAAAAACACAAATATCAATGATAATGATTTTGATCTCCGACAGAAAGAGTTTAATGCTTTCTAATTAAAAAATGTACAAATAATAAATAATATTGATTAGTATAATTTAAATAAAAGAATAAAATATCAAATTGAAATGCAATACCATCATGGCAACACTTCATTAGGTGTTGAAACCGATTACACCTAACGGACCAATCAAGTTGTCTCTATGATTATCAATAGCTCTCTAAAACAGCTGATTTATATTTATCACGATTAACCATATGATAATAACATTTCAACAGTACTCTTAATCATTTACTAACTAAAAACATGGTTTTATTAAAATTGTTACTAGAAGAAAGATTAGTTTATATCAGTAATAAATGAACCCTCACCGTTAGGAAATTAGTAAAATGTCCGTTAAATAAATAATTTAGCTTACTGCCTGATTAAATATAATTAATTGGCTACTTAATGAAACTTGATCAAGATGATTATATTGTTGTGCTTTTTTAATGTTATATTAATTCATTTCGTGATTTGGCGGCTATCAAAAATACTTATGTGGGAGGCTGGAAAAGTAAAAGTGATATTTTAAAATGTAATATTACATTTTTTTGATTTTTATTACCACATTAATTAAACGTGTATTTAATGATATATTGGTAAGACACGTATTACTAAGATATTGGTGGTAAATAGTGTAATCATTGTTTATTCTTATTTATGTATTCTTAAATTGTCGATCGTCAATATGTGGGTGAATATGGATTTCAAACGATTGTAGATGAGCGAATGTGTAGTAATTTTTATAAACTAAGGCCAAATATTTCTTAGAAAGTGTCATTAATTAATAGCTCAATGACAAATGAACAGCCGGTGATTATTAGCTGATCCCTTTCAAATCTTGTTATGACTCTGGGATCGAACTGAAACACATTAGCTTATGATGCTTTGCTTAACTAAGCTACCAACCAATCGTTATTAACTTTGCTCAACTTTTATTTAGAAAAGGCCGTTATTTATAGCTCCATAGCAACTAAAAGACCTAGATCCGAAACCTGATCTAATACAAAATCCATAATAGCCGAAAGGCCAAGGCAACTGGGAAAATTGTTAAAATAACAGATTTGAAACAAATGTGTATACGATGTTTGATCATATCCAACTCTATAATAGTTTTTCGGCACAACACGACTTCCAATTGTTCCCTCCATCGAAGTGTGGAGCCTCAGCGGTTCGTCCCAGGCTGTCAGGCACACAAAACAAACTGGCCGTGGGAGAGACACCCGCCACTTTCACACTCTGACCTTGTAAATTGCAGACATTTGGACTGATTTGGGGATGACCATTGCGTCGTGAGAATCGGGCACGTGTGTTCTTGGGGGTCAGCTACCTTCAATGGTTGCCCTCGACATAGACACTACCAGAAAAGTCTGGGGTATCCATGTTGGATGGTAGTCAAGGATGTTGAGTAGGGATGAGAACTGAGTTTTCAGGGAAGAGAACCTGTAAATGAGACCAACATTACGTGATTCGGATTCCACGTAAAAATGTTGGTCCCTTAGTTTCCCTAGCTGTTAAGCTATTAATAAATAGCTCTTTCTGAGGAACATTCGATCTTAGTTAGTAACAATGACTACACTCATCACATTCGTCCATATCTTGACGATCGGCGTCTTAATAATGAATAATAATAATAATGGACAGGGGAAAAGTTTTGGAAATTTTGAAAACGAATGAATTTTTTAGTTTGTGAAGAATTTTAACTTTATTCCAAACTATATGTTGGCGCCAGAGGGGATAAAGTGTTGTGGAGATTGTAGGTGGTAAGTGCTATGCCCAGTTATCTTAAGCTGGGTTTGACACGATATAAGTGTACTAGGTCCGATCGAACTCGGACGTTGCGCGCGCATCGCTCGGATGCCACTCTTAACGTGTAAACACGTGTTCTGAGTAACTTGGTCTGAATACACTCGGTAGGAGTGAAGTCGGACAGCGCTCTACTTATTGGTAAACGAGTGATCCGAATTAGTTTTTTATTTACGGTCGCGCTATTTCATTAGTTTTGTTTAGGTTATGTTTATGTTTTTCGAAAACTTTAGTCTAATGGTTGTAGTCAAAGGCAACAGCAGCTATACCTCTTCTCAGTATCATTTTAGCCATCGTTTTATGAACACTAGATTTTATTTTATTCAAACAGTCTGGTATCAGTCCGAGCACAATCCACCATGTCAACTCTGTCGTCCTATCGCATGTCCGAATGCGCTTGGACCGAGTACCAAAATTATGCTCGGTCCGGGTACGCTCGTATCGTGACAAACCAGGGAGGAGTCGTAGATATTCAAACTGGTCTACTTGTTGAAAGTTATGTCCTTCTATGTTAAATCACTTTGTATATTAAAGAAATTATTATGAATAAGAACCTTTTTACGTAATTATGAATTATTTTAAAGGAAGTGCTCCTGTCAGTCAGTGTTAAGGGGGGGGGGGGCATTCCCCAAACTAAGCCATCACTAGCCTTGGGTCGTCAGGCACCGATAGCCCCTCTACTGTACTGTCAGCGGGCACACATGCTGTTCTATTTCAACTCTACGGCTCGTGTTTATTAATGTAATGAGCTATAGTGAACTTTTTATGATTATTAAAGGTACATTCTAGTGGACTATAAGTTGATAATTCGAGTGTTTTTGTGTAAAATCATCAAGAATAGCAGTTAAATTGTCACAAGTTTAACTATTAAAAAGTAAAAAAATATCATATTTTTTACGAAAAAAAGTATAGTCTATTAGAATAAGGCTTCGTATTTCAAGTGACACTTCAAGTGTTACGATGCGATTATCATTATGAACCGAATCGTTGATTTAGAGGTCCATGGTTTTGGCTTTTTCGCGAAGGAAAACGACACCTTGTTAGTGACACAACGTCCACTCAATGGTTGTCATCGACGTGGACACTTTTGGAGAAGTCTGGGGTGTCCATGTTGGATGGTAGTCAGGGTCCGGATGTTGTATAGGGAAGAGAACTGACAATCAAGCTTGTCTGTTATATGCAAATCAGACCAATACTTCAAATTCCACGAGAAGCTGTACCTGACCTGGATATTGATTATTAATAAATGAATCTTTCTAAGGAACAACTAACAACTAAGGAAGTCAGCTTTAGTTAGTAACAATGACTACACTCGTCACACTCATTAGCCCGTAATATTCGCCCATATCTCTACTATAGGTGTCTTGAGAATGAATAGAATATATTGTTTTATTTAAGGTCATGTTTGTGGACTTTCTGTTTTGACACAGTAATTGACGATAACAAAATGTTATCATACCATTTTGGATCCCAAAATTACAAAGGAGACTTTTTTATACATTTATGTGAAACAACATACCGTACTTCTTTGGATGACATTTGAGTCCAAATGAGTATCTACCATGTCGACGCCATTTTATCTAAGCTGGACGCCAACTACTCAAGCACGGTTTAGTTAGTAGTTTATGATAAATAAACAATGATTATTTAAAACTGTTAAAAACTTTCGAGGATTGTAATATTTGGCCTCCCTCTCTGTTCCAAACTATCTGGGAAATAGTGCACTTTCTAAATAATTTATATTACCCAGAGAGAAGATAGTAACACAGGTCACATCCAATAGCGCGTTAAATGGGCGTCAGGTTATCATCTTGGGTTGTCGAGTAATTAGTTCTCCCGTTCACCGGGCAGATAGCAGGACCTGTACTGTTGTCAGCCCCTCCCCTTATAACCCTCCAAACCCTACAATATTTAGAGACTAACTAGACTAACCAATAACTAGAGATTTATAAATAAGTACATTAGTAAAAATTTCCCCTCATGTGTTTGACCCTGCAATAAGAAAGCGACATCTGTTTATTTGTTTTCTGAGTCTTGACGTTCTTTCAACTCAACACATCAATACATCAACGGTACCATCCCTCTCCAAGTTGTCTCAATGTACAACAACCTCCACCTACCTTATGTACCATAAGGTTTTTGTGGTTCACTATTCCCTCTCACCCACCCTACGTCCAAGACTTCCTATCCACCGACTTCCTTCTCGCACATAGCGTTCAATGCTCCAGCGGTCCTCTCCATTGAACGCATATCTACGTTCGGTAGTATTTCAGTTCAACAATGGTACAACATAATGTATATTGCAGCTGTCCCATGATTCTTAAGAGTTATTTATGTACTGTAAGTGTCAAAATGAATGGCGCTAAAACTTTTTTTTAGCCCTGACTATGATGGGGGCTAAAAAACTGATTTTTATTTTTAGTACACATATATTTGTTAACTTTTTATTTTTACCATGTCTTTGTGTTTATTATTTCTTTCTTAATTGAGGTTAGTTGTTGCTAAACTGGTGCTAACTACGACAGAGAAAACTTTAATAGCAGATCACTAATTTGTCTCATACGATATTGGGGCCAAGTTTGTCACGTACGGAAATACATTTTCAGGAAGAAAGAAAAAACCTACTGATGTAGTGATTATTAGTGTTAATCAAACATTTTGGAGAATAGGTAGTGTTTTGACACAGTGGAAGGACATTATTTGTTCGAGTGTCAGGTAGAGATGGTTAATATGTTCAACATATCGATATATCAAACTATTGATATATCGCAAACCAAATATCGATCTAACAATAATATCGATATATCAGCTAACCGATCTATCGAATTGTGAATGATTTATCTATTTAAAATGATGCACTAACTCTTCATGTTGACCAAAAATACACTCGTGATTTACTGTCACTATTTAGAATAGTCTACTGAATGTAAAAATTAAATGAATTTACCTACACGAAACAAGTTATGGTCTGTGAGGTTGAGTAAACAACATTGAAAATAACACCGTAATTATTAAGATAATTATAAAAGAATAGTGTAGTAGTAACATTGTTATTTTTGTTTTTCACATTTAAAAAAGTCGTTATGCTTCTTATAAACACTTAACTTCCACCCACCGGTCTGCAATAAACTACAATTTAGTGCAATAACCTCACGTACAAAAACTAAATAAAATTACTTTATTATTGCAATGCATGTTTTGTACGCATAAGAGGCAATTTAAATGTTTTTTTTCGAATCGTGATGATTTTGAGGAAAGAGAATAACGTCAATAATTAGTGATATGATATATCGAAAGAATATATTGATACTAATCTATCAATATATCGAAACATATGTATCGACATTTCCGATATATCACTGCAATCCCTACTGCCAGGTCGCCCAAGTGTTGCGTACAAACAGAAACTACAAGAGTGCTGCAGTAACAAAACTGACCAACCTTTGAACTGTACAAATGTTACTTCCTTTTATTTGTACTGTATGTTGTACAAATACTGTATATTTGTACTGCTGATGAAACCATGTTATTAAGATCTTAAAATATCAGCACAGTTTACTTTAGCGCATACTGTATTTAAGTATACAAGATTTGTTTGGATATATTCAAGTTTATTTAGAAACATACAAAGATTCCTACTAAACTCCTTAGTTTCACGCATTTCACTTAACGAGTTTGAGGGAACCATACATTATTTTTTATATTGTAAATTTAACATAGTTCTATGTGTGGCAAACATTTATGATATATGGTTGTTTTGTAGTATGGATATAGTTTGTTTCAGTTATTATATTTTATTTTGAATGGTCCAATCTGTTACTAAATTAATATTTTTTTCTAATAATTTATTTCACAATTATATTTCTATGATCAGTAGATATTATTAAGATATTTATATCGCTTCAAACACAGCGTTTTGACAATGTTTGATTCTATGTTATTTATTATTCTATATGTCTCTGATTATTAAGTTTATTTATTTAAGATTTTTTGTGTTGAATATTGAAAGAAAACACTGGTCGGTTGTGTAGTTGGTTCAATCCCAGCTTCATGAGCTAAATTTTCTTAGTTCCATCCCAATCAGAGTCAATACATTTTGAGAAGGATCAGCTGATAACCACCGGCGCGGCTGTTCATTTGTCATTGGGCTATTAATTAATGACACTTTCTAAGGAATAGTCGGCCTTAGTTTGTAACGATGACTACATTCGCTCATCTACACTCAACACACTCATTAGAAATCCATATTCACCCATATCTTGACGATCGGCGTCATGAATAAATAAATAAATTAATTAATTTTATTGTTTGGGGTTAGTTGGAATAGTTAGGTATAGTCCTAAATTCAATCCTAATAAAGATGCCATAAACTTAATTTTAAGGTTAAATTCACCAGTTTTATACTTATAAGTTATTGAAAATTAATATTTAAAAGTAACTATAGTCAGTTGTACACTGATCTTATACTTAAATATATTTCCCATCCAATGTTAAATTTTGAGTCTCAAAATATCAGCTGTTTTTGTGAACAATTGTGGAGCGCTAGTGTAGTCCCATGTAAATGTAATGTAGTTCAAACCAACGTGGTTGCCAGCCTCACTAACTAGCAGAATTACACGCACAAATATTTCTATTAGGTTAAATATCTATTGTATGTGTATATATTCAAGGGTTGTAAATGCTGACCACGTTAAGAATGAAGAATAATATACAAAATTGCCTGTAAGGTTGGACCTATTTGGTTTAAGTATAAACAAATATAAATGTTGTTTATTTCAGTTTACTACAGTTTTGATTTTCAACTGTAAAAAGGGCTATTTTTCTATTTGTGAATTACAATATGGTTTTTATCTAATACTAGGTGTACTCACTCGCTTCGCACATCTTAATATTAAGTTTGATTATAAATAATCTAAATGTACAGCAATCTTTCGGTTTATACTGTATCCAATTTATGTCAAATTTAAAACAGCTGATGTTAAGTATGACCATTTATTATATAAACCTACATAGATAAACCATCTAATAGGAATATTTGTGGCAGTAATTTTGTTAGTTTGTGTGGCCCACAACCACAGCTGGTTTAAACTGCATTACATTTACATGGGACTACACTAGCGCTCCACAATGGACCTCAAAACAGCTGATATTTTGAGACTCAAAATTTAACATTGGATGGGAAATCTATTTGTGTATAAAATCAATGGTATGACATACTACTGTACTAAATTATTTTTAATTTAAAATGTCTAGCCTACCACAATTTTATTTAATTTGTTTTTATTTAACATCATTTTGTCAATAAAAAAAATCAATCAATTAATATAGCTCCATAAGAATACAATGGGAATTTTGGAGGCCAGTGGGACGGAGTCCTAAGGTCGAAGAGGAATATCCTTTCTTAGTGAGCCTCTAGAAACCAAGATGTACAACATTTCAAGTCAACTGGACGCATAGTTTTGGAGAAATAGTGATGTACAACATTTCAAGTCAACTGGATGCAAAGTTTTGGAGAAATAGTGATGAGTGGCAGATGGCTTTTATATTATATAGATAACTTATTTAATATAATTATTTATTAACGTTTGTTCTGTTAAGGTAAACAAAATTAAATTTACCGAAAACAATAACGCGGTACGCCATGACATTCTGACATATTCCATAAACAAATGCTTATAGAAGTACCTATAAAAACAAACAAGTTCAACCCCATAAGTAGGCAATCTACGAGTCCCTAATACATTTTCCAAGTTAATTCATAAAGTGGCTGGACTTTAATATTCTATTCTATCACTTTCTGACCACATATATGTGCTTCAAGACAAATCTCATTAAGTAGTGTATGTTTGAACAAATAGTATTTAATTACCATTTGGTACTTATGCAGTTTCTAGACGCTTCACACATGTTGACTTTTTTATTACCCGTGGGTAGAATCAGGACTATATATCCGCTATAAACACGTTTCATTAGGCGGAAATCAGTTCTATATAGCCTACATAAAAAATCGATAAATCTACATTTTTGAAAATATAATTTTTATACATCTCCGTTATTTTTCGTGATTTTTTCATCGTGTTTTTCAATTTGATGTTTGTTATGCTACTCGAAGTTAAAAACTATTTTGGTCTATGACAATTATTTCTTGAGATATTCAAATTCAAATTCGTTATCATGCAAATTGACAATATATACAATTGTATTACATTCGTCACTTATAAATAAAATTTTTTATTTACACATAACCTGAAGATGGAAGCTTTGCTTTCGAAAACGTTTGTGTTGTAATAAATTTTATATTGGATTTACGATCTATGAATTGTGTTATCTTATATTCGTCACTTATACTAAGAAATAAAATTAATAATAATGATTAAACGAAACATAATATTCCAATTGACATTTATGGTGGATTTAGGAAGAACTCGTCAAGAGAGTAACAGGCTATGTTTAATAGATCATTTTTTAGCTTTTTTTTAATTTATGTTGATTTGACTCCAGACGCATATTTCTGGGTAAGTTATTAAATAATTTTGGTCCCATATTTTGAGGTAGAGCAGACGCAAGTTGTAATCTGTGGGGGGGGGGGGGTAATATCGCAGAAAAGCTACTTTTAAGGCAAATCACCAACGGTGGACTTATGCAAAGTGTTAATATCAGCTATGGCTAACCACGAAAAACAAATTCGCATATATTCCCGCCGGAGGGAAGGCCGGCAAGCCATCCCGGAGGCCAGGAATTCGATTTTAACATAAGTAAATAGACAATTAGAACAAGTTAGGTTATGTTTGGTTAGATAAGTAAACATTATATTTTTAGAGCTGACATTTTATATAAAAACAAATTATATATTCGAGTTCAGTATAAAAAAACATGTAAAATTAAATAGAAACTGTCGAAAAATAGAGATTTATAAAATATTGGGTTTTTCACTTTGAGATAAAAACTAGTTTTTCGATAAAAACGAGTTTTCCACGGTTGAAATCAACCTCCTCAAGAGGTGTAACCTCATATTCACCAATTTTTCAAAAATAAATTATATTTTCAGAAGCATCTAGAAAGTGAATGATTACCTAAAATGTTATATTCGCACATGCATAAGATCGAATATTGTTGCATTGAACGCAGATCTAGGTAAAAAATGCATTGTAAAATAAGTTTTTTAATGACTAGTGGCAAATCGATGCAAATTCAGTCTGGTGTTCCTTAACCGAGCAGAGAAAGGAGACGTCCTCGCACGTGTTTGGGTGGTGTGTTACCAATATAGTACAATGGGTCGAGAGTGCAAGGCGCTGTGATATTTGACCCCGCCGTCTCACGGCTCATTTCCCATTCAACTGTTTCTCGGTATTTAACGTAATTGTTCAGCGCAAATCCTCCAGACAATTGCATGTTTCCAGAATTTATTTTGTTAATGAGGGTAATCGGAGTTTGATACTAACCTTTACTGTGTAAAGTATTGCTGATACACACTTTGTAAAATAGTTCTATAAATTGTCCAAATACATCACTTCAGTTATTTAAAGTCAAATAAATCTTTCCAAATATCGCATGTTAATTGTTTGAATATCTTGAATACAGTTGTGTTGTTTAAACATTTTTTTGGACAACAGAATGTTGGACAAAAAGATTTCAGGGTACCTTATTTGTTTTCTTCCATTCACTCATAACCTATGGTCTAATTGTGTGGGGTCACTCTAGCGCAGTCAACGATATTCTCATTATGATAAAAAAAAATTATATATATATGAAAACCATGTGTAGAGTAAATGATTTGGAACATTGCAAACCTTTTTTCATTCAACTTAACATTATGACGTTAATAAATGTCTACGTTTTCCAAATTCTCTTACACACTAGGCTTCACATATCTGAGTTCACTCGCAGAGAAGAAATTCACATTCATAACAACATATATAGGGCAAAATTGTTATCCCATACCAAAGACCTTTAAAAAACGTGGAACTCTTTCAAAATAAATTGTGTACAAATTTAAAATAAGCTTCCTTCTAAAGCTGGAGAGGTTCCTTTCGGTAAATTCAAATCTACGATAAGCTACTGGCTGTTGAAAACCCCTTTTTATACCATTTAAGAATTTTTGGATAACCCAGTTAATATCCAGTTCTGATCATATAGGCCTATTATTAAAAATGTTCCAGATTGTCCGTATTAAAATTAATTACTTTAACTTAAGGAATTAACTAACAAGTTTTAAAAATGTAATCGTAAAAACTCATTCTGTACAGAGTAATATCATCTTGCAATTATTTAAGCGTTGTTAGTGTCAGTGTGTTACAATAATTATTGTAATTGAAATTAAGTTTATCCGCATACTGTCTTATTTATATGTGTATATAGTATAAATTGGCCTTTCCTATTTTTGCTAACGCAATTCAATGGAAATAAAACATTCTTGATTTTTTATTCTTTTATTTATGAATTTCATTTTTAAGGAATTTTTTACCACTAAGTATACATCCACGTAGGCGTACACTCTTTATCCTGGAATATCCTCAGGCCAAGCTTTATCCTGGTATATCATCACGATAAACTTTATCCTGGGATATCCTCACGCCAAACTTTATCCTGTAATATCCTCACGCCAATCTTTATCTCGGAATATTCTCACGTCAAACTTTATCCTGGAATATCCCCTCACGCCAACATTTATGCTGGGATATCCTCACGCCAAACTTTATCCTGGTATATCCTCTCGCCAAACTATATCCTGGTATATCCTCTCGCCAAACTATATCCTGGTATATCCTCACGCCAAACTTTATCCTGAAATATCCTCACGCCAAATTTTATCCTGGCCTTGCATCAAGGTAGTTCAACTCCTTGCTTCCTTTCATCTTCTTAGATCCCACTAATAAGTCCTTGCAAACCTCTTATCTACAACTTACAGCACTATTTCGAAACTAACCAATCTGAATTAAAATTTTCTATATATTTTCTATAATACGGATAACATGGATCAAAATAAGATTTACACACCCCCCTCTTGATTAAAAATATCAAGAGGATATAGATTTTTATCAAGATTTAAAAAAATTCTTTTCATTCAGCTGAGTTGAGCAACATTTGTATGAATTATAATGAATTTGTGGTTAAATATATCTATTATTTCTGGTAACTGAAACCTAAAATAGTAAATAAATTTGTTTAGTTGAATAAAGCAACAATGCCATACTTAACGAGAATCTATTATTTCCGGTGACAACCGCGTCAAGGAGCTATCTACACTATTTACAATTGTGTAGACGTTTCTCCCATGTGGCATTCTCAGTGTTATCACCAGAAAATATATATTGCAGTTATGACACTGGCCGCTTAAGCTTAAAATCCAATAATGGCATACTTATTTTTAAATGAATAATTACACTAAAAATTCCTAAAAGGTGTAATGACAAAAACATTTCTCCATTCATACATCCTCATCTGAATTAAGTCAGTTAGCCATAGACAAATATGAAGATCTTTCTATTAAAATGTATTGTTTTACAGCCTCGGTTTGAAACGATGTGAGATACCTTGTGATTTTTCAACCTGACTACGTGGATATTGTCTTTTAACATGCATTAAAAGGAATTAAACCACACTTCCTTAAGGAAAATGAATAATATCAACAATGAATTCAACTTTATCTAGTTTATATTAGTAGCATGGATTATTTTAACATACAGTCTTAGCGAGAAAGTTACAGAGAAACAATTTAATTACTAAGAAGTATAATTAACTCTTATAAGAAACTAATTAAGTCCAAGGACAACCTTTAGTTAGAAAAAATCACTACCGTTACCATAAATTCCTAACTAGGAAAAATAAACTTCTTATGTACAAGAAAACAAAGTATTGGAGAATCCTACTGACATTACGCTAGGAGAGATGAGGAGACATGCCAACAAGCTTTAAAATAAATAATTTTTATATAAATGAATTATTGAGTCTATGGTAAACGTAAATTTTGAATTATTGCCAAAAATAGAATAATTATTCCATGGTCGAGTTTATAATTAGTGTCTATTTCATTTATAAATTATATTTCTAGTTGATTAAAAACAACATACAAAAGAATTTATGACATACATTTACTGATCACAAAATCTAATAGAATAATAGTCGTTTACTTATAAGTGAACGTGGTGGATAAAATACTATTTTAAAATTTATGTTTGAACATAATTTAAAGACAACTATAGTTTATGTTTTAAATACAATTTTAAATATATATAAATTATATGTTTTAAGTTTCGTTATTGATTTTCTTATAATAACATCGACAGTATAACATATTCTTTAAAAAAAAAAAAAAAAAAAAAAAAAAAAAAAAAAAAAAAAAAAACAAGGAAAACTATTCTCAAGCAACATTCATTCGATGACCTCATATTCAACAATAAAGGGTATATCTACCCCCTACCGTCTAGCCAAAGCAACAACATTTTCATAAAAGCTATATAATTGATTTGTAAGGTATGAATAATACTTAATACCAACTTAAAATGATGACATTTGAACTCAAAGAAATTTAATTTTTAAGTAATATTGAATAAATAAATAAATAAAAATAAAACAGTTGTCGAGTAGTTTGCACAATATACAACTAAAATCGCAAATAGATATTTTTATTTAAAGGGGATAATAGGGTTACTTCCCTAATTAGAAATGGCAAGGACCGAGTCCAACCAACCACCTCTTTTGTACCTTTCAATAGATTAGGAGCAACCTCACACTTTTCATGCCTATCTAGATCTGAGGGACGAATCACCCACCCTTTTAAATATCCGAGGAACCAACTCTTTGCTCTGTTTATACACGTCCAGACTTGAGGGGCCAACTTCTAGCCCTTATAATACCATTCCAGATCTGAGGAGCCAACTCCTTGCCCTTATGACACCCTTCCAAACGTGAGGAGCCAGTTTATCGCCCTTATGATACTCTTCCAGATCTTAGAAGCCAATTCCTAGCCCTTATAATACCCTTCCAGACCTGAGGAACCAACTCCTTGCCCCTATGACACTCTTCCAGACCTGAGGAGCCAATTTATCGCCCTTATGATACTCTTCCAGATCTTAGAAGCCAATTCCTAGCCCTTATAATACCCTTCCAGACCTGAGGAGTCAACTCCTTGCCCTTATGACACCCTTCCAAACGTGAGGAGCCAATTTATCGCCCTTATGATACTCTTACAGATCTTAGAAGCCAATTCCTAGCCCTTATAATACCCTTCCAGACCTGAGGAGTCAACTCCTTGCCCTTATGACACCCTTCCAAACGTGAGGAGCCAATTTATCACCCTTATGATACTCTTCCAGATCTTAGAAGCCAATTCCTAGCCCTTATAATACCCTTCCAGACCTGAGGAACCAACTCCTTGCCCCTATGACACTCTTCCAGACCTGAGGAGCCAATTTATCGTCCTTATGATACTCTTCCAGATCTTAGAAGCCAATTCCTAGCCCTTATAATACCCTTCCAGACCTGAGGAGCCAACTCCTTGCCCTTATGACACCCTTCCAAACGTGAGGAGCCAATTTATCACCCTTATGATACTCTTCCAGATCTGAGAAGCCAATTCCTAGCCCTTATAATACCCTTCCAGACCTGAGGAGCCAACTCCTTGCCCTTATGACACCCTTCCAAACGTGAGGAACCAATTTATCGCCCTTATGATACTCTTCCAGATCTGAGAGGCCAATTGCAATCCCTCATAATACCCTTCCAGACCTGAGGAACTAACTCCTTGCCCTTATGACACTCTTCCAGAACTGAGGAGCCAATTTCTCGTCCTTATAATACCCTTCTAGATCAGAGGGGCCAATTGTAATCCCTCATAATACCCTTCCTGATCTGAGGAGCCAACTCCTAACCCTTGTGATACCCTTCCAAATCTGAGGAGCCAATTCCTTTCCTTCATGATACTCGGCCAGGCCAAGTTCTTATGGTCCCTTTCTAGACCTCAATGACCAATTATCCACCCGGTTTATTCCCTTCCAGACTGGAGGAACCACGAGGCCATTGTGACTCCTTTATAGACCTGAGAGGGTTTAGAAAATAAATATTGTTTTCCCTTCCAGACTTGAGGAACCACCAGGCCATTGTGACTCCTTTATACACCTGAGAGGGTTTAGAAAATAAATATTACTAAACAAACAATTATTTTCCGAGTTTTTGTAATCTACTTTCATTGTAAGCTTTAGGTACTTTTTCCAGATTAAAATCTTTCAAAACAAAATTGTTACTTGACATATGGTTTCATAAATATGACTCTTGCAAGCTGCCGCCAGGAAGTTGAAGAGGAAGCAATGTGCTACAGCCGCACAACTGGAAGCCGGAAGCCAATGGAGACATGGGAGTACAATAACGGTCAGCATGATCTGGTTTCAGCACCTTGCTGAACGTTGATCTTCTATGTCAAAATGGACCCTGTACTGGGCTTGACCATTTCACCAATATCGACAATTTCTCACAGAGTCCCTCTTATAAATTCATATGATGACTAATAAAATCTTATAAATAATTTATTAAATATCAAGAAAACATTTTATTCCATAAAGCTTAATAAAATCTAGTTTAATAATATTCTGGCTGAAATCACTAGCCACCACTTCAAGTATTCGGTGGCTAGCTCTTCATTACTGCAAAAAATAAATAAAAATACATACTGCTTTCAAATTAACACATGATATTGGGCCTTACTGCACTGTGTATATTACTTAGGCATCAGAAGTTTAAACTATTACCCAAAACCAATGTTGTTTATTATCATATAAACAAACAAACTATACTCTTAATAAACTATGCAGCAATTTATTATAAAACTATAAAATAGAATAAAAAACTTAAATCTCACCATGCAATTACATTTACATTTATTTGTACAGTAAGTTGCCTTAATTATTTTTTTTATTTTTTTAAATTAAATTAAACTTCACTCGCCAGTTCACATGGGCCTACAAGCCTGTGCGTGAACTGTATTCAACGAGTGAGGTACCGACCGTTGGCTCAGTGGGGATTCGAACCTTAGACCTTGCCTTCCGCAGTCCGAATAACCAGTGAGCCACCACGCCGGCAAGGTTTTCTAGGTTTCGGTAGGCTGCTGTATTTAATAAGACATACATTATTATATTTATAAAAAAGTGTACATCTTGCAGAGTGAATAGCCAGTTTTTTATTTACATAAATATTGTATAATTGATAAGCTACGAAAGGTAATAACCTTTCATAGCTATTGGAATATTATTGTATATTTTAGACCAAAATAAGTATGATACTTCCTAAATATTTTAATTTTATTTGGGATGTTTGAAAAGGCCAAAAGTACTACCTCCAGTATTCCTACACCATTCTTCAGTTCTGTTTTCACTGCTTGTATTAGATAATGTGTTAAAATTTTACATACAAATAAAATTAACAATATAGTTGCGACATAATTTCTACTATGCTTGATGGGAAGAGTATCCGTGTGATTAAATTTTGCCATATTAAAAACTAAAAAGTTGTATTTGAATAAATTATAACAACAATTTTATTTGAATAATTGTCTTTATATTTGCAGTGATGGCTATTTGGTATATTTACTACTGGTATGTGCAACTTTTTTACAACTTGTAAGATTTTTGGCCAGCTAATAAAATTGTATGAAATATAATTATGTAAGACTTAAAAAAAAAACACGCTATTAATTGTCAATAAAACTAAAGAAGTAGATTGTTTTCGTAGTGCTACTTGTGTTGTAATTAGAGTGCTGGCAGGATTCACTTTAGTAGCTTGTATTTATTATGTATTATGTATTATTCATCTGTAAGACGCCGAACGTAGAGAGTGTTAGTAAAAAGAAATTATTGTTGCGTTCGTTATTTAAAAAAATAACCTGCTACCTTTAAGGCACTTTTGTGTATTTAAAGTATTGAAAATATATTATAATAGATCTAGTGCCTATGATAAAGCACATATTCCATTAACTAGAATTAGAACTACCTTTTACAAAAAAATTATATTTTCTATAAATTTATGTATATTTTGTTTCCAAGATTTTATAATCATTTACCAGATGAACTAAATCATTTGCAAAATTAAAACGTTTTTCTGACAAAGTTAAAGATTTGGCTATTAAATCGACCAAATAATGAGTATATGTACCATCCATTGTATCGTTGGTAGTAAGTGTGTAAATTAATTTTTTTGGTAAAGTTTAACAAGTTTTTTGTACCGTAGTTCATAAATAAATGTAAATTCTGGCTGCACAGTTATACTTAACAAATTATATTGTAGGCGATATAAAAATTTGTTAAGTATCACCTACTTAAAAAGGGAGTAAGCGTTTATAAATTAGATAAATGTTTATACTAAGTTAGTAATGGTTGTATTTATTTTTTTGTAACTTTCTAGTCACTGCTCACAGTTATTGTGGTCAGTGGGCCATTCCCCAAAAAAGCATTTGTAAACATAACTTTTATTGTTCATATAATGGGAATAAAGATATTATTATTATTTATTATTATTCAATAAACGAATGTAGTCGTTGATACTAAGGTCAACTGTTCCTCAGAAAGAGCTATTTATAGCAAGCCTAACAGTCGGACCTACAGTTTTATGTGGAATCCGAGTATTGGTCTGATTTTCAGCTAATTATCAAGCCTGACACTCAGTTCTCTATATTACACAGCTTCCGGACCCTGACTACCAACCAACACGGACACCCCAGACTCTCTAGTGGTGTCCACGTCGATGGAAAACATTGAGCGACGTCGTGTAGTATTAATCCAGTCAAAACACATTGTGGGGTTCTAATTGATTCACTCACACTTCAACCACAACGTCCTCTATGTAAGCTTTGAGTTGGACAAGCCATTAGACAAATGAGTTTGATCTAACAACTAACAATAAATATTTATTTTGAATATGTAAGGATTAACGATGGTAGCTATGAAACTTTGCTGTTCAAATTATTATTATAGAAGAACGGTAAGAGTCTGAAGAGACTGTCGGCCATGTTGGTTTATTTACGAATTCATATTTTTCGTTATTTCTTGACCAAAAGTTGTGTATGAGGTGTCATATTAATGTTGTCACATTGCACACTGGATTTGCTTTTGATATTTTGAATACACACACCACGTTTTGAAAAATATGTGAAAATAAAAAATTCACACTAAGCATTTCAAATCAAATAAAAAATTTATTTATTTTACGGTTTTCTTTGTACATAAATTGTTCAAATACAACTGGAACAGCATTATTTGATGGTTTACAAAATGTCTTATCTACAAAAAAAAAAAAGTAATAGATGTCTACATGAAAGTTGGTAAAATAAATAAGCACCCCAGAGTAAAAACTGTTTTGGGGTTGCTGTTACTTAAATAAACTGAAACTAAAGGCAACGAGCTGACTGAAATTAAAATTCAATATTAATAAGGCAATAAATATATAAAAAATGTTTTCTTCATTTTTCAAGTGATATTGGAGAAATTTGTGAATGAAACATTCACTGTTATGCGTTAGGAAATTAGATTTAATAAACAAGTATACATATATTTTTCATCTATAGAACTAATTAGAAATTTTCAAAGCAATTCCAAAGCGCAATTTAATTATTGATCAAATGCAATTTGTTTGGAAAAATCCGTTTAAAAACAACAGTTTAGTTATGTTACACGTGACCGTATGTCTGGTTCGAAAATAACAATGTTCTTATAGGATTAAAACCAACATGGCCGACAACCTCTGCCGACTCTTAAAGTGGTCGTTTCCTAAACTGCCAAGCCTCCTCAGTAGCAATACAATTGTAACATTCAAGATTACAGTGGACTATAAGTTGATATTATGAGTTTTTCAATGTAAAATTATCAAGAAAGACGTTTCAAGTGTCACATATTTAACCGTGAAAAAATATTAAAATACTCAATTAGAAAATAAACTCATGGTCCACTAGAATAGGTGACCACCTTTCAAAACCGATGTCCATCTTCATGTCAGCCTCTTTAATCGAATGCTCTTATTTTGACAGGTCTTATTAAACCCAATCTCTTTTGTCTGATTTCTGACAACTTAATATCTGTAGATTGCAAACGTTGTCTGTTTTTGTCAACCTCCCTTTCAAAGTACTTTCACTGACTTGAACGGCAGTTCTTGTTGAAGCTGTTTTGTTGTCATCTTTCTTACCATATTGTAAATGTTACCGATGCTATAAATCGTGTTTGCTTTGCTCATCATTGTACCTAGGTAAATTTATTTGCTAAACCATTTTTTAAATGTACATTTTGATTAAATTGTGATAAAACGGATGTACATATAAGTTAGGATAAATGAAATAATTATACCTATGCAAAAATGTACAAGAGTTGAAAAATCTGAATCAAAATCACAGCTAATTAAATCGTTATATGAGGACATAATTAGTAAACCCCCTAAAGTTCCTTATAAACACAGAGGAACACAACCCTTGTGTATGTTTTATGCAATGTCCTCCCCCCACCTTACAGATGTTCTGTGTATTATTGTATGCTGCCCTAAGTGAAACAATACTATAACATGTGTTTGCGATCCTCCTGGAGATGGCCAGGACCGGGACGTTCCGATCTGCTAAATATAACCCTCCGCCAGCCAGTTCAACTCACTTTTAGCTCCACCACTCAGTTTGTAATTGATTGTCGCCTACCTCACTATCGTATTTGTGATTTAAGGACAAATCACAAATATGAAGAGTAAACTTGTTTATGTTTACTTCAACATTCATTCACTGTATGTATTATCTATATATTATGTGATGAAATGTAATTTAACGGATATAAAAAGATGTCCAAAAATAAAAATATTGTCAACAATAAGAAATCTTACTATTATGTAAAAATTTAATGGTGTCTCTTTGTGTGTTACTCAATCACGCAAAAACTACTAAACCCGTTGATCTGAAATGTTGTATGCACATTCTTAGGGTCACTGGCTAACACATAGGTCTATCTTTATTTTGAAATTCCATCAGGATACCACCCCAGGGGTTCTAAGAAGTATCAATGCAACCCCTGTGGCAATACCAATTTGACAAGTAATTGTTCATAGTAGTTTCATTGATAAGCTGTTAAAATAAACAAATATTTAGTTAAAAATACACCTCTCTCTATACTCACTTTGTCTCAATTTATCACACTTACCACGCAAGTTGAAGTGATGTTAAATTCTCGTCCTCTGACGGCCCTGTCAACGGACCCCGCAGAACTCTCAGCTCTAACTCCTGGACCAAGTAGCTAACTCTACTCTACATAGTTCTGAAGTAAATGCCAGACCAAACCTAACCACAACTACGGTAACTAGAAAAGACGGTAGGTATCACGACGAGGCTGTGCAGTAGACTGTGTCGTCACGTGGGCGAAATCACCTGCTTTGATTATTCGATAAAATACCGGTAACTAAATCTATCAATCGCATGGCAGCATTCAGCTAAATAATAATTTACCACTTATCAATTGGAATTGTAAACTACGGGAATTGGAACAGTATTTTTTATTTTATATTAATTACACAATACAAATCAACGTAAGCCCCGTACGAAGAACGGGTTCTGTGCTAGTATTTAACTATAATTAAATGAATATAAATCAGGACTGATTATTTGCATCCCTCGTACATTTATTCGTGTATTGTACCTTTAAGACCATGGTTTGTACTTTTATGATTTTATTTGCGTAATTATGTAGAACGTCTTATCTACGTATTTCGTGTGAACATTAAATACCAATTATGTTTTTAGTTTGAAGATGTCCAACGCTTAAGTGTTTAAAAAACAAATACAACGTTTTGACAGGTATAAGAACTCCTGACGTCTTCAGGTGTTACTATCCAATTCAAATTCAGTACTGTCAAATTCAATTAAAACTATCCAAACATATTATCAGAAACCTTACATACAATTGCACTGAACATTACAACCTTAAACAACTAACTAAGATTGCACAAGAAATCTCCAAAGTATCAAAGTATAGTCCCACACCAACAAATAACTTTCAACACCTGTGTTTCCTAATTCAATAAACAAAACGTAAAAATAACGTTATTGTATTTTTATATTCTATTTAAGTAATGTCAAGTTTTTATCAAATTATTAAAAACAAATGATTGACAAAACATTCCATGGAATATAACGTAAAGGATGCTTTCAGTAGTTTCCATTATTGAAATTTGGTTTCGCTTTGTTATCTTCTATTCCATTATGATCAAATAGAAAATGCTTTGTATTTATTCAAGTAACTTGTGTTAAAACTTTGTAAATCTCAGTTTTTTAAAACGAATTAACTTCTTTCTAAAAGTGTTATCAAGCACAATAAGGCCGAGCACAGAGATAGGCCGATTAGAACGATTATGTGAACACGGAGTGTCTGGTCTTTTGTAAGCTATTGCCCCAACATTTGAATTTCATGGGGCCACTTTTTATGTAACAGATGGAGGGGGAAGGGCACAAAAACAATATGTCTAAAACCAGGTCTACACCAACCAAAATGGTACGGGCTACAACAATGGCCTGTGACCTAGTTAGCCGAAACAGGTTTGGCGATGTTCACGGCCAGGTGGTGGAGCCCGGTGAGGCCGGTGTGTAGTAAACAACAGTCTCAACTACAAAGTGCATCTTCTAGACCTACCTCAGGTTTGGCGATGTTCACGGCCAGTTGGTAGAGTCTAGAGAGGCCGGTGTGTAGTAAAAACAGTCTCAACTAAAAAGTGCATCTTCTAGACCTATCTCAGGTTTGGCTATGTTCACGTCCAGTTGGTGGAGCCCGAAGAGGCCGGTGTGTGTGTAATAAACAGCAGACTTATATACAAAGTGCAAGTCCTAGACCTACCTTAGGTTTAGCGATGTTCACGGCCAGGTGGTAGAGCCCGGAGAAGCCGGTGTGTAGTAAACAGTCTCATCTACAAAGTGCATCTACTAGACCTACCTCAGGTTTTGCGATGTTCACAGCAAGTTGGTGGAGCCCGGAGAGGCCGGTGTGTGCGTAGTAAACAACAGACTTATATACAAAGTGCAACTTCTTGAGTCTAGACCTACCTTAGGTTTGGCGATGTTCACGACCAGGTGGTGGAGCCCGGAGAGGCCGGTGTGTGTGTAGTAAACAACAGTCTTATACACAAAGTGCAACTTCTAGACCTACCTTAGGTTTGGCAAGTTCACAGCTGTTCACAGCTAGTTAGTGGTGCCCAAAGAGGCCAGTGTGTGTGTAGTAAACAACAGTCTCATTTACAAAGTGCATATCTATGACTTATTTTGAATTCCATCACTATAGTCGATGATTCTATAACTCGTCGACTAATTCTTGATTAGTTCTTGTGTATTTTCCTTAGCATTTTTACCTCCTCATTTTTGTATACTCTCGATTCACACAATATCTCTGTTAGGCTAAGATAGGGATGTTAGTTAAAGTGCCTACATCAATATTTACCATAAATTTGATATACATGACGTTGTTTGGGTATTCCCTACACTCCAGTAGATTCGAAAGTACTCGACTACAGTCTGAACAACCGAGAAGGTAAAACTAACTTTTTTGCTGAAATAATTATTTGTTTACTGACATCTACAAACTTTAATCAAAATAAAAATCACTAAAAGAAGAACTTCCTAATTTCCTGATTTTTATTTATTTTAATAGAACCAATTTCCATTTATATAACTATACAAGTTTTGGAAATTTATTTATTTTATTTCCAACGGACATATCTTCATTTAAGAAGTGTTATAAAGTAACCCCAAACAACGTAATCTAAAAATAAATATGCATATGAATGAAGGTGGCTAATTAGACTGAGACAGAACAATGAATGAAAAAATCATCAATTTTGAAGTAACTATAATTTAGGAGTAAAATGTATATGTACCAAACACGATACAATAACAGAGCATAATACAAGTAGGTACATGTGTTACAATATAAATGTCATAATAATAACAAGGATAACAATAACACTATCAGATGGTAATAATTACAGCATAATGTAATAAGAGAATATATAATTTTCAATAAGACAATGATCCTACCAAAAGAGATAACACTAACAAAGAGAAAAGTAGAATCAAAAAGTAGCAAGTTACAGCAAGGAGTACCAGTGTTATGATGTAGTATTATATTTGAATCAATTTTTTTAATTCAGATGTATGTTTCTAGACTTTGAATTTTTTAACATCACTGAGATGTATTTTCAGAGAAACATTATTGAAAAAGCAAAGTTTAACAAAAGAAAATTATTATTATATGCTGTGACCCTAAATATGGACAGCACGTTCTTGGATCTTTATTAAAATTTGATAAAAAAATACAGTCAATATAAGTTATTTCTATTTATTTCTTATGTTTATAAGAACTAAAGAAAATTTACCTTATTTTAATGTAATGTTTCTTAAAATAAGTTAAATATGTTCAGGCTTTCAAATTACTCTACAAACATTATTATATGTATGTGTTTTGATTTAATTGGGGAGACGGACGTCAAAATTTTAATTTTTTGTCATTTTTTTTATTTTTGCTTTTTATTATGTGGATTTTTCTGAGCATTTTAATATATAACACTTGTATATTTGTTGATCAATAAGTGTGTGTAATATTTTTTGAAAAATATTTGCACACGAAAATCTGAAGAGATTTAAAATAATGTGATGTAAAAAAATGTTAAAATAATGTAACATTAGATATAGTACCGAATCTCTCAAGAATAAAGTACTTGAATAAAGAGAAAAAGACAACAGTCAAGAATGCTCAAGAAAAGATTAAGGGACATAGAGAAACAAGAAGAACCTGAATATGCTGCAGGATTGTTTTAAAAAGTAAATAAATACAACTTTGTTATCTAGTTTTCTCTTTTTTTCCGAAAGTAAGCAATTTTGTACAGAAAATCTGTGATTACTCATGAACCGCTTATTGAAAACACTTGAAATTTTTACCACTTGTGAAAAACAACCTTATACATAGCCCCTACCACTTTCAATAAAATTAGTAAACATTTGTTTGAATAACAAATTATTTACTACTTAAAAAATAAAGTAAAAAAGTAACCAAAGAAAAAAAATCATAAAACATTTATTTTTTAATCTACAATTTTTAAAGTGGTAGGGTCTATTGAAAAAGGTAATATTAGTATGTAGTAAAAATTTCAATTAAATAACTTTAACAGTTCTTGAAAAAACACAATATTTGTAACAGTAAATTAACATGGCGCGAATAGGGACGTCCGTCTCCCCTTAAGTATATTTCTCGTTTGAATTATAATTTATGAAATTACTATTAAAGAAAACTTTTAGTTTTCTCAAAACTGAAATTTTAAAATGACAATGTTGACGACCTAGCATTGGTACTAGTTTATTACTCTATGACAAATTTTTCAATTCAACATTAATAATGTTAACGTGAAGAAGAATCAGCTGATTTTCATCCATTGTTCGTAAATAAAAGCTGTTAAAACAGAAAAAGCAAAATTAACTGAAATAACATTTCAATTGTGTGATAAAACAGACATGAGTTTTATAAGACCACTCATAGGTGATGCAATTTTACAATAAAATCTCTTGATAAGATATTTCCATATGTATATATTTTTAAAGATAAAAATGCTCAACTTTTCAAAGAGTTCTTAATACACTAGTTACAAAAAATGTTACGAAGTCAGCATGGCCCAGAGCTTGGACGTGCTGCACATGGTTTGGGATGTAGCTGTTATTTTAGTATTATCCATAAGATAACGTTGAGTTAGAAATATATAATGTCCTACCCATTTGCCTAGTACTTACATCAAGTTCTTCATCAACACGTTTTAGAGCATTCTCTTCGAAGTCAAGATTCTAAATCTTTGCATATCTTTACTTTGACACTTCTTTTATTGTTATTACAGCTTACATTTAACAACAATGGATAAAAATCGCAAGATTATTCTTCAATTTAATGTTGTGTAGAAATTAATTTCAAAAAGTAATGAACTAAAACACACGTAAGGTCTCCAACGTTGAATTTTCAACATATCAGTTTTGAGAAAGCCAAAATTTTACGAAATAAAGTTAAAAACAAAGATAGTAAATGTAAAGGCTACAAAAAACTATCCTTGTTAAATTATATAAACCTTTACGGATTTTGAATTATTTCAATTTTAAACATTAATATGGCGGCCATTTTGAAACGGAATATAGTAAAGAGTTGAATATGTTTTGTGACATTGCTCTTTATATGGATAAGTAATATACAGCATTTCACCTAAATTGGTTGACTCCCTCTTCAGTTATACATTATTTAGTAAAAAAAATAAAATTGTGGTTATCTGGAAAAAGAAGCATTTTAGGATATACCTTTACTGGTCAATTTTTTTTAACTTTGGCCCATAGAATTGATTAGTTCCTGAAATATGTCCGCGTATTTCAAATACACCCAGTATCTCTCTATCTAAAAACTAACTCAGGGAACATATTTTAATGATACTTGTATATTTACATTTCTGTATAGGTTTCCCAGGTATGTTTTAAAAAGTATGAATTATAGTTTGCTCAAAGCTAATAGTCTATACATATTTATCATACATATTACATAAATTTAAAATTTTAAAAATTAAAGGGGTAAATTTTATTGGAGGTAAAATATATTTAAAATAAAAGGTTATTTAAAGAATACACTTTTTCATAGTCTTGAAATTACATAACTTGTTTTACTTACAATATTTAAGGTTTATATAATGCAACTAACATCATGAGTTTATATATTAAAAGAGAGTCCCTGTAAGGGAGTCACGCTGTGAATCTCAGTCCTTCCTCCCTTGTACTTTGAATATAAAAGTAACTACAAATGCGGAAGTGCAACTGTAAAGGTGTGTACTCTTTAGCTGCAGCACAATAACAATAGGCGATAAAGGCAGCTCTTACGACCACTTTAAAAATGACGAAAACTTCTCCAAGGGGTAGCAGACGAAAACTTCTCCAAGGGGTAGTAGACGAAAACTTCTCCAATGGGTGGTAGACGAAAACTTCTCCAAAGAGTGGTAGACGAAAACTTCTCCAAGGAGTGGTAGACGAAAACTTCTCCAAGGGTGGTAGACGAAAACTTCTCCAAGGAGTGGTAGACGAAAACTTCTCCAAGGAGTGGTAGACGAAAACTTCTCCAAGGAGTGGTAGACGAAAACTTCTCCAAGGGTGGTAGACGAAAACTTCTCCAAGGAGTGGTAGACGAAAACTTCTCCAAGGAGTGGTAGACGAAAACTTCTCCAAGGAGTGGTAGACGAAAACTTCTCCAAGGGTGGTAGACGAAAACTTCTCCAAGGAGTGGTAGACGAAAACTTCTCCAAGGAGTGGTAGACGAAAAATTCTCCAAGGAGTAGCTAGAGTCGGTGGACGTGTCTGTATTGATACTCTAAAATCAGTGTTGTCAGTCTATTGAGTTGTATTTATAAGATTATTTTAAAGCGAGACCTAAAAATTCAAATGAGAACAAAAACTAACAATTTTGTTATTTAACGATTTTGGCACATTTAAAGGAACATTTTAGACAAAATTCATTATTCTTCACTGCAGGTGACATATCTTTAAAGTGTACTATATCATGCAGGGTGCCTCCACAAAACGATGGGAAGGGTCCATGAATTCTTTTCAACCCTATGGTAACAGATGAAGAAGCAAAATATTTCAATTAAATATTTGATAAAATCTTCATCTACAGTGTTATTCAAAAGTCTGAAGACGCCCTGATAGTAATCTTGAGTATGTTAGTGTTTCGATGTAGAACAACCAAGCTCATAACGTGTTTGTATGAAAAAAATTACATTTTTAATCATAGGGCAATTTGAGCCCACAAAACCAAAATTAATAGTTTCGGGGCAACTCAAAATATTTAACTGCAAACCTCCTTCTTGTCACCCATCTTTTAAAGGTCTTGGTAAATGAAAATGAACTGCGTAAACTATAACTGAGATTTTTTTATAGATGTAGCAATCTCAACACTATCAGGAACGGTGGTTAATAAACAGTTTGGAACAGATTTTTATTTTTTCAATGTACTGCTATTGAAAAAGTCTGGAGACCACTATACATGATAACGTTAAGTTAGAGACTTCTAGTTTGCGTTGTTCATTTTCTTTTACCAACACCTTTAAAAATAGGAGTGACAAGATGGGGGTTTGCATTTTAAAATGTTGGGTTGCCCCAAATATCCAAATTTGGTTTTGTAGGCCCATTCACTCTGTGTATTAAAAAAATTAATGTTTGTGCCTTATACAAAATTTCTAAGTTTGAATCTACTAAACTAATAAACTATAATAAGTAATCAGTGTGTCTCAGAATTTTGACTGATACTGGCTATATTTCATTGTTTATGGTTGGGTAAATACTGTTTTTATAATGATTGTGTAAGCTTTTGTTTATAGCATTACATTTCCCCCATATTTCATTCAAATCTGTTTTATCTGTGGATGACCGTTGGACCTGCCCTTGTGTAGATGCTGTGTCCAAGGGTGGTCACCCTCCTAGCATTCCTCAGCTCAGTGGTCAGGGGCGCCGCCCAGTTCTCGGGCTACGACCCACCGTCATTCCGAGGAAAGTTCACCAAGGTATCGAGGGAGCTCATTTTCAACACTGCCAACGTTCTCTCCGAGGACATGGAGATGTCTGCCGAGGTCACCACAGGCAACATGTCCAGGTAATTAAGGAACCTACACCCCCACCCCACTGTAACATTAGTTAATTTTTGGGGGTTTCAATCTGTCAAAACTCTTCGTATACATTTTTCTTTAGGGAAATGACATTTTATAAATTGAGATATTTCTTTTCAATACTAAAACATGTCTCTTTAGTGAGAGGATACAGAGGGTTCAATGCCATATTTTACTTGACAACACTGATCAATATGAAATACACTGCATTTAATTAAGATTCAATATCGATTTGGAAAGAGAATAGTAAAATTAACTGTCCATGATTGGTAGAATATGATTGGAGATTTATAATACTTTAAGTGTTTTAAGGAACAAAGAAAACGTTTCGACAGGTATAAAACTACCGTCATCTTCAGGTGTTAGTCACTAACTTAGTCTACAGTCACAACTAGTTCGTTCTCCCTTAACCCATAATAGTTTAAGAATACATAAAAAAACTACATAGTTATAGACTACGGTCGACTGTTAAGACAGTCAAGTGTTCTTAAAAACTATCACAAATAACACAATTACAACAAAATATAAAACACAATATGAAATAAAAAGAATACAAAATATGAAAATGTTCAGTAATACACACCAAAAATGCTGTAAAAAATATTTATGCTATTTTACTTTTTTACAACACCTAGTAGGCGAATGACTTGTAATTAATTTTTTTTGTCGGGTTGGTTATATTAAATCAGTAATATATGACTTTAAATAGATTAGATGGTTCATTTTTCAGTTAGTTGAAATATTCTGATTGCACATTAAAATTTTGGAAAATAATATTTAATTTAAAAAATCTACAATATTTAATAATCACTGTAGGATAAATATTAAAATTTTACTGGAGAACACAAGATTCACATTAATAAAAACACAAAATAAATAAGTAATAATCAAGAAGACCATAACCTACAAAATGGGGAAAATAAGACTTATCAGTATTTATTATTTTTTATTTTATTTTGCCACTTTGAATAGTCATTGTTGAGTTTTTCAAATTTCCTTCTGTTACTGACCTATGGTGTAATAAAATGCCTGGAACAAGGAGAAGACACCACCATGGAAAAAGTCACATTTTGCTTTTGGAGGAAATGTAATATTCTACGTGTTATTCAAAACTGCTCCGCTGATAAACCGGTTTCGCAGCGGCGAAGGTGGCAGTTACGACTCCTTCCATTTGTTGTGATATGACAACTTTAATAATTACTAAGAATTTCGCCTAAACGGTTAATTGGAAGTATTTAATGTCTTTAACCGTTATATCCTTGGGTAAGAATATATTGTTCAATCAGTAATAGTTCTACATAACGAGGTCGTAGAACCTGTTCCTTCCATGTTATTTCTTTCCATAGAAATGGGAAAGTAGAAAAGTGGCTAAGATTAAATTCTGTTTACAATCGCAGAGGTCACGTGATAATCCTAACAATAGCGTAACTGTGTACTTGTCTAACAGTATTATGTAGTATTGTTTTTTTATCGTCGTTCGAGTAACAAATATTCATTACACAAACAACCAGACAGACCAAACATTTCTGTAGACGCACACCTGTGCTGCTATCTAACGGTGAACGTCCAAATAAGTACTCGGGCTATTTGGCATACTATTAGATCGGTGATTAGTTACTTCACCGAGTGCAATAAGGTGGGTTGCCATTTGCGGCTCTGCCATTTGCGGCCCGACTTAAATGTACCCCTGATCATTAGTTGATTTATTATGGCTTTGGGATCAGGAGCAAGACGGACGGACTGTCAGTAATGGGCCATACTTAATTTTTCACAATTTTTTTGTTAACTTTAGTCTATGTGTTATGTTTTTTGCTTGCACTGGAATATTACTTGTAATTTTGTAAATTTAAATTTTAGGTCAGAATAATGTATTTAATGTAAGTTATAGTTTAAAAAGTCTCATGAGTTCATAGAAGGGACTCTCTGGGATGTTAACAAAATATTTATGATTATTCAGGGGGTCCACACAAATTTTGTCACAATTTTCCCTTTCCCTTCCTTTTCAGGAAGGGAAAGGGAAGGGACCTTCCCTGACCATTTCAGATAATTTTCACTGACTCTCACAATTTTTCAAACATGTATTATAGTCAAAATTTATTGTATTTTAAGATTACAACAAAATGATTATTCTGGAGATATTAATCATGCTATTAAAAGATGTGAAGAAACATTATAAAAGAAAGAAACCAGAAAACCCAGCCTCCTCCATACCCATAGCTTACCTAGTTCTCTCTCTCCCTTCCTTTTTCCTCTTTTTTTAATACCTTTATTTCCTGAAAAAATATTTTATTGAAAATACAAATACATTTCTACGAAGTTACATTGCTAATTTTTTTATTATTAACACTTACAAAAAGGAAACCTATAAGCAAATATGTATATAAGAGTCTCACAAAATTAATCTTACAAATGAAGAATAATTACATTTAAATACTTATTTCAACACTAGAGAATATCATAATAAATATAGGACATTGCACAATTGACCACCACTTTAATTAATTATATAAAATACCTAGAAAAATGCTACGTTAGTTAAGGTTACGGCCGCCTGGAGCATAAAAAATCCCCTCAAATCCATCATTGTGGCAGATTTCCCTGATTTTCCAAAATTGTTGTCCATTTCACTGACCCTCCCTGACTTTCCCTGACTCTCCCTGACTTTTCAGAATTGTTGTCCATTTCCCTGACTATCCCTGACTTTCCAGAATTGTTGTCCATTTCCCTGACTCTCCCTGACTTTTCCTGACTATCCCTGGCTTTTCAGAATTGTTGTCCATTTCCCTGACTATCCCTGACTTTCCCTGACTATCCCTGGCTTTTCAGAATTGTTGTCCATTTCCCTGACTATCCCTGACTTTCCAGCATTGTTGTCCATTTCCCTGACTCTCCCTGACGTTTCCTGACTATCCCTGGCTTTTCAGAATGTGGACACCCTGTTATTGTATTACAGTACGTACAACTAAAAGTGTTTTCCTTTCATAAATCTAAAGAAGGCCTACTTCTCATTATTCTATATGATGATTTATGAGCTATTGTTAGTTGGTAAATGAAAAAAGAGAAACAAAATTGACTTAGGTTTATCTTTAATTATATAGCTCGCAAATCATCCTAAATTGGTCATTACATGATGGATATTCAACTATAAAGAAACTTATACAAATCTTGGCATTATAATGACTGGGTTACTTGTAATAATAGTTTAATGACCCGCGGAAAGATACGACTTGACGATAGTAGAAGCACTAAGTGGTTTGTTTTATAGTTATTTATGTTACAAGCTGTTCACTATGGTTTATAGTTATTTGTTTTACAAACTATTTACGATGGTTTGCCATGGGATAGCACATAACCATTAATGTTTATATTCTACAAAATATAGCGATATAAATATTACATTTTAATAAACATCGTGGTTTACCTAAAAATATATTGGCCAACCAATGCCATTTTATAGGCTCGTAAAATTTTAATTTATTGTGCTGTTTGAGTAGGGGAGATTCTTAATATTATAAAGTAAACAACCAATGTGATTACTTAGCCTGTTTAAAAATTGGTAATTTATTTTTATTTACCAGCTAATGTGTGACCAATTAAATAAAACAAGGCCTATAGATTAAAATTGAACTTTGAGGTGTGATGTGCGGGCACCACAGCCGGATGCGAATACATCCATACTTATAACTTTGAGGTGTGATGTGCGGGCACCACAGCCGGATGCGAATACATCCATACTTATAACTTTGAGGTGTGATGTGCGGGCACCACAGCCACGAATACATCCATACTTATAACTTTGAGGTGTGATGTGCGGGCACCACAGCCGGATGCGAATACATCCATACTTATAACTTTGAGGTGTGATGTGCGGGCACCACAGCCGGATGCAAATACATCCATACTTATAACTTTGAGGTGTGATGTGCGGGCACCACAGCCGGATGCGAATACATCCATACTTATAACTTTGAGATGTGATGTGCGGGCACCACAGCCGGATGCGAATACATCCATACTTATAACTTTGAGGTGTGATGTGCGGGCACCACAGCCGGATGCGAATACATCCATACTTATAACTTTGAGGTGTGATGTGCGGGCACCACAGCCGGATGCGAATACATCCATACTTATAACCTTTCTCGAAAAAATGTATCTGTTTTCAATGAATAACATTTTAAAATGTTAAATTGTAACTACAAATTAATTTACAAAGAAGGTGTAAAAATGTATAACAGATGTTCACGATATTCCATGTTGTAGTTTATGCGTTATGCTTGGACATTGCATATACTCTCATATTTTTAATAAATATATAGCTATGACTAATATTACAAATGTTGACCCCAAAACATACAAAGTTGAGGAACCTATTTTTAAAATGTAAGTTGCTTGGTAATTAAAGAAAACGTTACAAAATTGTGTGTTTTCGTTATGTCATGATAAAACATCTTGTTATTTTTGCCGGTGGATGGAATGATGTACTAATAAAATTGCTATCTTTTGCCAAGAAAAATGGAGAAAATTACTAAGTTAATCGTCACCAATTGTGCCACATCCCTCCCAAGTGACAGCTGTCAACCTTTACAAGTACAAAAATAACCCTGGTGTAATTTATTAGGAGTGCCGCAAATGGCAGGTAGCCGCATATGGATAGATCGCAAATAGCATGTAACCTTGCTAGAGATATACATAGAGAGAGAGAGAGAGAGAGAGAGAGAGAGAGAGAAAGAGAGACCAATAATTCTTATTGGGGGAACCCAATAAGAACTAATTTCACAGATCAGGAAAATTGGATTCTCGGACCCATATGAGTGGGCAGTCTTCTTGTTTTTATAGAAAAGGGTAATATTAAATAAAAAACCAAATAAAGACTAATAATATGATATTTACGTTTACGCTATGTAGATACACTAATCGATTGCCAATGTACAATGTTTTAGACCATTTTGTGTGTGAAAAAAAAGGTGCCATGCATTTAGCTAAGTAATTTTTTTTCGTCACAGAGCTTGTACATTTGTATCGGGCTATTGATGACAGTAGCTTGAATTTTTACATACTGACTGATTTTATACTCATTTATTATTGATAAATGCACGGCAACCTGCCAATATCACCACAACCTAATAAACCTTCATGATTATCCACAGCACCAGGGAGGAACGTTAAATCAATCACTGACGTGTAGTGGTCATCTTAAAAAACAGCAGCTAAAATCAAAACCGGGGCAAATGGACTGCATCATATTGCTGAAACAATTTTGGAAGCCAACGCACACGTCCTGCGTTGTCACTGGTTTATTGAGCTGCTGAATACAGTGCTCCAGTATGGCTAAATTGTGGACATACCAATGAGATTGACATCCAACATAATATGGTAATGAGAGCTATAAGTGGCACTCTCATGGAAACTTCATTTCCTGGGCTCCTGGTGCTGTACAATGTAGGTCCCCTAAAGATAAGACGTTAGAAGGCACTACTTTAAGGATTCAATACCTCCCCATTGCACAGCATCTCCCTCGTCAGAAATGTCACTTTAAATATCAAAGACCACATCTACAAACTGCTTTCCAGTTGAGCAGATAAAATTTCTCCTCCATTATAAGCTGGGCTATGCTATAGCGTGGAACAGTTTTTATGGACCAAATAAGTTCCTTATTAACAATCCATCAATATTGTAGGTGGGTGAACCTCCTTCGGAGGGAGTGGACACCAGATCAGCCATGTGATTGCGGAGAGTCTATCCAAACAATGGATCACATAGTTACAGAGTGTCCCCTGCGACCAGCTAATCCCTCCTGAAAAGCACGTAATGGGCAGGTTTTAACTGTTTGATCCATATTTTGAACTTTGACACCACAGTCACGCTATTGATTCATCGATGTAAATGTTATTCTTATATACATCGATGGACTGATCTTTTGTAATTCCCCACTTAAATTTCCAGTAGCTGCATCTTCCCATAATCGTGCGAAAGCGATTCAAAACATAGGGTATGATACCAGAAACTTGTTTCGGCCGTCAAACATATCCGAAGTTAACGCCCATTTCTTTTTTTGCGAAAATTCTTTTGGGAAGCTATTCTCAAACGAATTTTATAAATTTTAGAATACATAACTCAACACTTTGATGATAATCTGACCAGACTTGGGTGGTGGGTGAGAGACCCTTCTCACACAAACACATTGACATATTTGGAACATCAGCTAGAGTAAGACATGCACTGAGCGTTAAAATATACAATACCGGTCACTACATAATAACAACATTTCAAATTAAATTATTTATTTTTAGAGCATTCTTATTAACATTTCATTGGAAATAAGTCCAAACACGCAGTAATCCTGGCACTTGTTAGTTTACTATCACTTTATACTGTCATATTCATCGCCTTAAAAATAAATTGTGCACCATTATAATACAAATATAAAGTTTATCATGTTCTTTTTATAATTGTTGTATAATTGTATAGTTTGTATATATATTGTATAATTGTATAGTTGTTTTATAATTGTATAGACTGGACCATACAAGGACCAATAAAAGAACTATCAACCAAACAATTAATTAGTACTGAAGCATCATACTATAAGCTTTGTAAAATGGTTCAAAAACCTTTTCAGTCCGTAATTTTGACCGTGACTTTGGGGGGGGGGGGGGGGTCCAATTTGGGTTTAGTGACAAGGGAATGCTTAGAGACAACTAGCAAACGAGTGTCAAACCAATCGAGTACATTTTCAATTAATCTCTATTTATTTTAGTGAAATATATGAATTAGACAGATTGCATCGCCTATTCTGGTAGGTCTACCAGTGCGCATGCGCTCCCAGCCACCACCCGAGCTTGAACTAACTATACTGAAGGGTAAGGCCTCTTACATTACACGATTTCATCCGTACGAAATAATTTCGTACGGAATATAATTTTTAGTCGACTGAAAGAGGATATGGGACCTTTCACATTGGACGATTCCCATACGGACACGATTTTTTCCGTGTAGCAGTCATCCACTGCCACTAGAGCTCGACGGTCCCGTGTAGCAGTCGTCCACTGCCACTAGAGCTCGACGGTCCCTTGTAGCAGTCATCCACTGCCACTAGAGCTCGACGGTCCCTTGTAGCAGTCGTCCACTGCCACTAGAGCTCGACGGTCCCGTGTAGCAGTCGTCCACTGCCACTAGAGCTCGACGGTCCCTTGTAGCAGTCGTCCACTGCCACTAGAGCTCGACGGTCCCGTGTAGCAGTCGTCCACTGCCACTAGAGCTCGACGGCTGCCACTAGAGCTCGACGGTCCCATGTAGCAGTCGTCCACTGCCACTAGAGCTCGACAGCCCCTTGTAGCAGTCGTCCACTGCCACTAGAGCTCGACGGTCCCGTGTAGCAGTCGTCCACTGCCACTAGAGCTCGACGGTCCCGTGTAGCAGTCGTCCACTGCCACTAGAGCTCGACGGCTGCCACTAGAGCTCGACGGTCCCATGTAGCAGTCGACCACTACCACTAGAGCTCGACGGTCCCGTGTAGCAGTCGTCCACTGCCACTAGAGCTCGCCGATTTCGTGTCGTCAATTGGGCTCAGTGGCCCACGGGATGAAATGGGCACTTGCACACTTGGTTCTTACCAGTGGTTCTTCGCGTGGCTATATACAGTGGTTTTCTTTTGTGATTTTGTTCAAAAGATGGATAGCATCGAAAATTACGTTTTGATTAATATTATAATTGACCATAATACATTTTATTCTTATAACGCAAACCAAATAAATCATTTAAACAGTAAAGCTTAATGTTCTTCTACTTAAATAAAATATGTGCGTTTATTACAATTTCAATAATTTTTATCTACATGATATTATAATAAAAATACTACCAACAATTTTAAATTGTTTATTATTACTTGATCCTTATTAGGTGGTGATTAATAATAATAGTACATAATTTTGGTCGGCATTTTAACAGTGCATGTTAAATATTTTGTACAAAGATATAAAGATTGACATTAATAATACTGTAACAGGATTTTTTTCAAATTTGATGGCTTTCAACCAAGATACCAAAGAACGATACTAATAAATTAATGATAACAATACAAATATCAAAACAGGTTTCACTCCTCAACTAATCATATGAGGAGTTAGTATGATTCTATTCATATTTCAAAAGCAACCATAAATCCAAGAAAGCTGCAAAAATATCAATGTTTTTGGCGATATCTAAAAATTTACTTTGCATTTATTTCATTAAAAATATTTCAAAGCCCTACAACATTAAGTTTTTTAAAATTATTATCAAGCTATAATTAATGTATTAAATAAAATTAGGCCTATAAATATTCCACGACATATATGTAATTTATATAAAAATGTATATTTTGTGACGACGATATAAAACCACAGTGGGATTATTTTTTTGCAGTCAATATTAACGAATTCAAACAACTACTTAGGCGGAAGTCACAACTCAACCAAGGGTTCACCAGTTCCCACGTCCCTTTGGAGGGGAAAAATTGTGTAGTGTGAAAACCAACCAACAACGGAAAAAACTAGAGCGAAAATATTTCGTACGAACGAAATCGTCTAATGTGAAAGATGCCTAACACCTGCTGATTGTGTTCACAGCTACACGTATCTCCACGGGACCTTCGGACCCCTCACCCTCATCATCCGGCCGTGCAGTGGCAGCATCAACGTGACCATCTTCCACATCCCCAACAACAACACCGGCTTCCGTGAGTCACCTATGTCATAAGCAACAACAACAAGTTAAAACATCTATTTTTGTGAATAAATTGGTCTGAAAGCCAAATTTTACTTTATCAAACATCGGACGGGGAGGTTATGGGCCAGTGTTATGAAAGTCAATGACATAATTGACGGATTGTCACTGTTTACATTTATAAACAAAGGAAATTAAATTACTTGCAGCGAAAAATTGAATCAAAAATGCAAAAATTATGTTGTGTATTTAATCCATTAAATAATCTAATTTTAAGGATTTTGTAAAGTGTATCATGGATTGCATCTAGATTGTTTATTAGTAATTAAATAGTAGGTCTAATTCAGATAAAAAAATATATATAACTTGAACTATCAGAATATTGATTCAGACAAACATATACGAGTTTTTTGGGCCACCAGAATACTAATTGATTCAAAACTATAAATGGTTTGCTTTTAAGTTGCAGAATTCAGACAAAAATATAAATGGTTTACTTGAAATTGCAAAATACAAATTCAGACAAAAATATAAATGGTTTAATGCTATAAATATATAAAACACTCCAGTAAGTTTTGTTTGTGTAAAGTCTGAAGACGATAACTTTGTTACCGAAAGGTCTTATGAAATAAAATTTGTATTTACTGGAATATTTGATACATTTATAGCGTTAAATTATAAATACAATAAGAAATGAGCTTAAAGAATGGCATTTTGAACTAAAAGTGTACTTTGATAAAGTTATAACACTTAGAAATATTGAAACGTTTAATAAAAAATATCTTTGTAAACTTATTTTACTAAACAGTGTAGACCTACGATTTAAAAAATTAAATGTTGAAAAAAAATAAAATTATTGAACAATATTTTCTTTTGTTTATTCTTATCATGGTTGTTAGTAAGTCAAAACGTAGCCCATGTGAAGTTTAAAGTTCACATTAGTTGTGTTTCTCGAAAAATTAACTTTTATTTTAAAATTACATACAAACAGCAAGATAGTTATGTAAGCTTAATTTTTACAATTAACTGAGGAGTTCTAACATTTGTGTTCACAGAAGGTTATTGTATTTAACAATGTCCTAAATTATGAGTTAGACGTGTCGTGCCTATATTTTATAGAAATAGTAATTATTTATGTTTTTCAATTACCGCACTCCTGATGTCTATCCAGTGGACAATATAAAAGGGAATCGTCCCTAATTGTACGTACTGTATCTAAAAATATACCATTGCACATTTTTTAACACCGTACTCTTTTACACAAACATATCAAACAATGCAAATTATAATCCAGTCAAAACACATTGTGTGGTTCTAATTGATCTTCTTGGCACTGACTCACTCACACTTCAACCACAACGTCCTTTATTTCAGCTTCTTGTCGGCCAAGTCATTAGACAAAAGAGTTTGATCTAAAAAATAAGTAGTTTGAATGTCTAAGGATTAACGAATTTGGCGATGAAATATTGTTGTAAGTTATTATAGGAGTGCATTGAGACTGCAGAGGTAGTCAACCGACAAATTGAATTTATAACCATAAGAGCAATGTTAAATGCGGAACAGCTCTGTGACTTAATGTTTTTTTCCGGAAAATTACAATCAGCACCGGATTTAGCATTTTGGTGCCCCTAGTCTGGTTAAAGTTACTTTCGTAAAAACCGTCATCAAAAAATTATATCAGGCTTATATGTTAATTTCCTTAACACAACACCACGATGGAAGTTTATCATTGCAAGTTTTTTGAGGAATTTACATGGTTCTAGTCTTAACAAAATAACGTTAATGAGTTAACAAAAGATTGGTACAATTCAAACTATTCCAACGGCCTAATATGTAAAAAACGTAAACCACTTATGTGGGCAAAGTTGACTTGAATTGGAATATTTCGAAGCACAAAGGTTCGCAGTTCAAGAAAATTTAGCTGTGTATCCACCAATCCACAGAAAACCATTATTAGTAAAAGATTTGTTTTTTTTTTTTTAATTATTTTAAACTACATATTGAAAAATTAAAGGGAAAGCCGCAAATCGTCATTTATATTCATATTTAATATTAAGGAATGAACGATAAACGTTCCGTTCCGCGGAGGAATTCGAGGTTATGTCAGCACGGAGAAAATGAATCGGAAGAATCAAAAGAATGAGGACAGCCAGTGAGTGCCATGAGGAATTACGGAGTAATCTGAAGTTATTTGGTGTCAATAAGACGGTCACCCTCCTCTTACGAGGAACATGGGAGGTGCATCAGTGGCAATACGATGCGTACCGCTCGACGACATCTCTACAGCCAGCTCTCCCGTGTTTGAGATCAATGTTGTAACTAAGTTGATGCATAATGTTGACAAATAGTCTAACTTTACCAGCAATTATTTGTTCCAATGAACTTCAAAATCACAATGATTTATTAGCCTGATTTTTTAAATCAATTGAAAAATGTTAAGTTATAGCTATTTCTTTTTATTTCTAGATTTAAAAAAATGTTGTTTCGCCCCCCCCCGGGAATCCGGCCCTGATTACAATTTTAACATAGTTGGAAAGAGCGTAAAACTTACTAGAAAATGTAATGTTTTGGTTGTTCATTTATACTTGTATAAAAATATAAAAAAAAACAATAAATACTTTTTAACTTTTTCACAAACTAATATTTCAGATAATTTAAAAAGGCCTGTATATTAATTTTTACGTTTATCAAAGACTGTACACATTATAATTTTCCGACAAATCTTTAAGTCGTAATACTGTTCTGGATCTAAATTTGATCTTGTGGTATATTTCCAACATGACAACTACCTCTGCATACTCAAAGACAAAAGGGAAGTTGTAGATGGAAAACTTTATAAAAAATATTGATATATCTGGATGTACTTTGCTTTTCTACCCCACAGCTAAATTGTGGTAGGAATTAATTTCATTTGAAGAATTAACGAGGGGATGATTTCTAAGCGTAATGAACGGTTGTGTATGTGTGTATGTTAAGGGCAGTCAGTACTCATGAATACATAAGGTGGGTAGGACACACATTGCCAGCAATGGGTGATAGGTGCTATTATCACGTTTGTACATAGTCTAGTGTTTCCAGGCTACGAGCCTATATTCTGTTCGGCGAGAGTTGAGAGTGAGGTTCCGCCTAGACTGTCGCTGATACAAGGGTGCCGGCGAATAAAAAGGGGGTGTCCACGTGGAACCTTGATTTACAACAAGACTAATTCATTGGTATCCCTAGTCGGCAGTTAGACAGTCAAGCTCAGGCAGAAAGGACACCTCACTACATGTGAACATGTGCAACATGGCAACATGTGAACGCCTGTAAATCGGCCAAGCACCTACGTCACACCACCGGTGGGTGGAGTTTCTCTCTCAACTCTCTCTTAATAGAATATAGTTCATTACCAATAGCCAGAAAATATACGTTTAATAATTCTGTAATTAACATTTTAGTGAAGGACTACCTACAGGGACGGTCGGACACGTCCTTGGCGAAGGCAAGGGGGAAGCAGGTCCACGTGTTCAGCTGGCCTGACACTCCGGCAGGTCTGTACCTGTTCGACCTGATGGCCGAGGAGAGAGACACCATGGTCACCATGTACGCCACTAGCCTGCCCAGCGTACCTCCGGCCCTGCGCATCGTCCAGACACCCAGGGTCAGCATCCAGCCCCGCCTGCATCGCAACAGAGTCACTCTCCGCTGGGATCAAAGGTAAACACACACTTGATGCTGCGGGGGTGGTAGGAGTGTCGAGGTTCGATACATGACGTACTAGGACTTGATAGCGCTTTATTGTCAATCGTGATGAAATATGCACATTTTTTGCGTGATTGAAATAACCCTTTCCAGGAGGTTGACCTATCGCTTGATTATTGACATGTTAGGCAAAAATTTAAAGAGTAGGTTATTTATTTATGAATGTCTGCTACATTTTACTTGTATGACTAAACAACTGTTTTATGTACAAGAATTTCAATTTATCATGCAAGAAAAAATGTTTTAAATTAAATAACAAAGGCAATAATTTATTCGTATATTTGTGCTACTCAACAGTTACCAATTAAAATGTAGTATTAAATATGAGGCAAAATTTAACATGCAAAAAGTAGTTCACTGGCTTTGAAGTTTAGCCAGTGAACTCAATGAATCAATCAGTGAAAGTCCAGAATCAATGGATAGGTAATTATAATATCTACCTTTAGTCTTATTAGACTTTATTTGGGTGTAGTAAAACAAATTGCAAATATAAACCACGTTTAGTAAAACAAAATCCGTTCTTAAGGAACAAATGGTTCTCTCGTGATAATCCTTTTTTAATAAAACGACCCGATTGAACCATCCCACTCCATTTAGTGGATGTAATACTAGGTTGGAGCAGCACACGTGCAAGGTGAAAGAAAACCCCGCAAGTTGTGCAATTAGGACTCGAACCCTTCATTTATGCACAACAAAAACAGTTTCAGAGACGAGTTCATCTCCTCGCAATCTATGACTGATGTAAAAGCCCCAATTGCAAGATCATAAACAGTAATTCCCGAGCTAATGAGTCCACGTTGCCAACTGATCCACCAGAACTGCTGGTTCTTATGAATTGTTTATCATCGCCCATTATTACTTACGCAATACGCGAGGTCTCTGTTAACTCACCAGTTCGTCTGTGCTTGTTCGTTTGTATCATGATTACGGGCAAACATGTTGAGAGATCGTCATGAAACTTAGTTTGTTTGTATAGTAGGTGAAGGTAAAACTACGCATGTATTTTGTTTATTTGCAAAACAAAATGGTGGCTATAAAAAGGAAACTCCGCACTAATTCTTGTATATGCGATACCCGCAGTGCATTCATGGTGCGATGTTGCGTATACGTGGGTCACGGTATGGTGAACATTTGTCAATCATCGCATAGAAATATCACACAAAAAGAAATTATTTTGAAACAAAATTACTTTTTAATGTTTTTTTAAATGGGTGATTTATCAAAAGTATAAACATTTACATGTACTCGTGATGGACACATTGTTCATTCAATTTTTATAAATAATGATAATAATTATATACACTTGTTTAGCCTATAAGTTCCTCTCATGATTCCTACCAAAGGAAACGCAAAATAAAAATACAACAAACCATTGATTGTTCTAAAAGGTAATTTTCCTCCCACATAGATGGTGAATTACTGTGATAAAAGAAGCTAAAAGCGTGTAGTCATTGTGTAAATAAGTTAACTGATTCTCAAAAAGCCAAATTTATCTATAGCCCCAATAGTCAGACGAAGTAAATTATCTTTAGTTTAGTGAGGAATTCGAATCACGTAGTATTGGCCTGACTTTCGGAAAACTGAATAGCATAATAAACAGTTCCCTTCCTTGCAGAACACTATTGCACTACCTTAATTTCCGTGAAAAATACGAATATAAAATAGATAGTAGAAATAGACGACCCCATATGATAATTTCGTGCCGATTGGGGAGTATGTCCAAACTCATTGTTTTAATTTTTGAGCTTCAATTTTTAATTAACTGGATTGCTCACAGTTGAAATTTTCTAAGAGTATTTTAATGTCCATTTGATTCATGGATTAACCTACTATTTCCATAACCTACTATATAATATAAGATCTTTAGAAAAAAGTTATAGACGGAATGAAAATCTGACATTTCGGACTAGGGGAATATTCAGTTAAAGAAAAAATATATTTTACAGTGAACCCCCTTTATATTTAAAGCTTTTATCTTTTATGGAGATGTATATGATATTTTTATTTTTTTTTTTTAAATAAGACTTGCAACATAAATATTTTTTAAACGAAATGTCTTGATCTAAGAAAGAAAGGAAAGAAAAAAATAGGATGAAGCCGAAAACAAAATAATATTAATATTGATCCCTTTGTGAATCCCCCTTGTCTGAGGAATGAATACTTGGTTTACCGAAGTCAATTAACATAATAATTTTACATTGTAAATGTATTTTATATTTTCTTTTTGATTGATTTGTGTCTCACAAAGTTTAACATTTAATTTACGTTACAAAGAACGCATACAAGCAATAAGAAATTAAATCTAACTTTGCTGAACATATTCTCCAGTCAAATCACATTATCAAAATATAAATGAAAATGTTACAGTTTTAGAATACGAGAAGAAAGGAGAAAAAATTAGTACCAACGAAAATTTACACATATACATAAACAATTATAATGAACCATAGAACATATTAAATACATAAATTAACACGAAAATCCTATATATGAAAAATAAGAGAAATTAAAAAAAACTTAAGCATCAAAAGTAAAATTCAATTTACCCGCACACTACTTACCACCACACACTCTTCAAAAGTAAAAATCTGAAGATGGCCTAAGAGCCGAAACCGGTCATGTATTTTTATAAAAATGAATAAACGGGTACTTCATTATAATTATTATTCAATTTATTTAACGTGGGCATAGCAACATTCTTTTGTTGGATCGGAATAGCTGGTGGTTATTCCCAACAGGACATTGAGTTGAGTTAGTTCGCTATTTACATATTGTAAGTGTTGGGTTCAAATGAAATCGAACTTTTTTAATCGAGTAGTTCAAACAGATTGTAACTGTTAAAAGAAAAAAGTAGTCACTCTCTGTACCAGGGTGAATCTACGAAATTTGGGGTGGTCAGAGGCTAGGCACTGAAATTGATTCTGAGTTTGGGCCAACATTGTTTAAAGAGGTTTGCGATTTAAAAATATTTAAGATATTGCGTAAAACGTCGACTAGAGAGTTTCCATTACGAGTCATGGACTCTTCCCGAAAGCCAGACCGCTGAGACATTCCCGGCGACCGTATCACGACGGGCTGATCTCCAAAGCAAATGAGAGTTGTGACATTGTCGAGGAATGATGTTTCTAGAATTGTGTAAATGTTGCCTGTAGTGGCGCTAAAAACTCCATCAACATTCCCCAGGCGAGTCTACTATTAGACATATACTTGATGAAAGGTTGTACCAACTAGCAATTCAATAAAATCGAATTGAAAATATTCTCAAAGTGTGCAAAAACCGCTGTGAAACGTTAAGCTAGGTAGTAGAGAGCGTGGCTTAGCATCACTGATGAACTGGATGAAAAAGCGAGCGGACTCCCAGCAAGGCGGAATCACGATAAGGAAACATCCATCCTTCACGACGACCGGTACAGTAGTTCGTCGTACATGTACGTGTTAAATGATCAATTAGTACAACAAGTTCCCCCCTAAAGGACTGTTTGGGTACAGAACTATTTAAATGACTCATACATTTTATAAATGCCCCCACATTTAGTAAATATTCTCTACCGAGTTATATTATTAATGTATAAAAATTAAGATGTACTTTGACTAAAAGAATCCGTTTTACTCACGAAAAGCACCGTAAACTTGGGTTTCTATTTCAAGATTTCGGTCTGTAATAATAATCCACCGTAACACTTGAAGCGACATTTAATTGTTGAAGAACTTCTGTAAGGGACTGTAAGTTGGTATGCGTAAAAACTTGACAGTGTTTGTATTTTTGTACAGTGAAATCTGTGAAACTTTAAACAATGCTATTCCTAACGATTTCAAGTTTGGAAAACTCCTCTCTATATATAACAGAGAAAGCCCTCACTCCCGTAATCCTACAGAGCTGAAATTTGGTACAAATGTGTGTTATACGCTAAATAGGAAAACTAAAGTAGTTTCATCTTTATAAAATACTAGCTGTAGCCGCCCGCTTCACCGGTCATAATATTGAGTTTGATTTAGAACCTAATAGGTGAAAGAATTCGAGCATTTTTGCTTCTTCTACCAATATTAGATTTTTTAGGAGGCATGTCATAAAAAGTAAACTGCAAAACAAATATTTATTTATTTTTTATGTTCACGTTTCACCACATGTTTTAATTACCGAGGAAAAAAGGTTAACACCAAATACAGATCACCTGATCAAGTAAAAGTAGTGTGTGCTACACTCTCAAGGTGAAATGTAGAACTACAATAAATCAAAACATATACAGTACTGTTGTTGTGAGAACTTCAATCTGCTTATGGCATGTGAAACTACATTAAACCACACAGTCATATGTTTTTGTAAACAATTCAGATTCTCCATTTGAATAACATGGGATATTTAGGAGCCCGTGGGGCGGGACCCTGTGGACGGATCTGCACCAAACTTCACAGGAACCATCTCGGGAGTATACAGGACAACTTCCTAAAGTTTCATGGCGATCGGTTGGATGGTTTGGCAGCGCATAAACTTCAAACATATATATATATATATATAAACGTCCTCTTTTATAAATATAGACTCCTAAGGGGTAGAAACTGTCCCTCAAATATTGTTACATAAGGATAACATTGGGTTGATTTTATTAAATTAATAACAGCTGTTTTGTAAATAAATAAACATGTTTATTTTGTATGCTTGGAAACACAACAACAGATTTTAATGAAATTTATATGAAAGTTGGCTTTTGTATTACGGAAGCTTTCTGGAACAAATTATTTTTCTAAATACCATTCCTAAGAAGTCGAGACAGCCCCGAAACGTTTCATTTTTATTATAAGAATATCATTGGAATTAATTTAATTTATTTGTAAATGCTGATACAAAAAAAAAAAAACTTGACAAAAATGCTTGGCTAATTTAGTGTTCATTGTGAAATTGTTAAGGTAATTTCTACTGACTTTCCATCACCCGAAAGTAGACTTATAGGATTTTATAGACTAACACTTTGATGAATTGGAGCACGGCAGCAGCCTGGGCTTTTGTATTGATGTTATGGTTTAGAGAGAACCACGGCGAGAATGGTAAGCAAGGAAGAGAACCTCCCCGTAGCAAAGCAAGGGTTGTCAGCTAGTAATACCATATGTTCCACAATATTGACATTTAATAACCTTACAGAGTTCACTAGAGTGCTTAATAATAATAAATATGAACCGTACAGCTGGAATAGAACAGCAGGTTTTAGGCTTTCTGACGGTGAGATGGTATACTTTTAAAAAAGTCCGAATAAAATAACTTTGGTACTGGCGGAACGGTCACACGCCGCTTGTCTGGAATGACAACACTCGAGTTTTAATGTGCTGTCAAACTTGAAATAGTTAAGCAATAATTTTCAAACTACTTGTATAGTGTCCACCATGTTATATTCTTTAAGAAAAAATATGCTGGATATTTTGCTTTAACTAATTTGCTTTTTGTAGTGATATATGTGTTTAAGAACACGTTTTTTATGAGTGAAATTGCGCGTGAGTAGTCTTTAACATGTCACTGCAGCGAGAATAATAACAATAAAATTATTTCTTGTGGATGGATGACAGTTTGATTCATTGTGATTAGTTTGGTATAAGACTCATTTAATAATTAAAATAAATTAATGAGAAATTAATTCTTTTGTAAACCCTTGCAAACTCGGTAACGACAAACGCTAGATAAAATTTCTTTAAACCTAAATTAATTGTTATTTAAGTGACACAAAAATTGTTCTCTCGTATTACATGGAATTTTCTTGAACTAGGAAGAAAGATGCAGGAGTGTTCGAAACTAGATTGTCAACAAGGCGGCGGTAATACCACACGCACGTTGTACAGTCACTGGCTCAGCTCTTTTCTCTTCCATTGCAAACTCAAGGCCAAGGCCTTCTTGTCAATTACTAATAGAATAAAATAATAATAAAATTTGAAATGGCCTAAATATTAAAATAGTACTAAATGCTGATAATTAACTATACACTATATTCTATAACACTACTGTTACATCTAAATTTTAAAAAACTTGTAATAGCTCTAAAATTAAATAACTGTAATAAAAATAAACTGGTGATTAAACTATACCAAGCACTGTTAAATCGATTAAGAACTGAACACAAACACACCTCAAAGTCAACTAACTCTCCTTATTTCTCACTGGAGAAACATTTCTTATCTGGAATATCGTCGAAACGCTTGGGCTAAATATTCGGTGTACACTTTCCCTTGAGCAGAGTGTACCTTACGCGTCCGACACAGCCTCGATGTAAACGAATTATGAGTTTACTTCATAAACTCTTCATTATTCATGTTATGCTTGTTTTATTAGTACCGCAGTATTATTTTACTAATACTTAAATAACACAGTTAATGTTTGCTCAAAGAGATTTTGTCTAGCGTTTGTCGTTTGCAAGGGTTTACAAAAAATTAATGTCTCATTAACTTTGTTGAATTATTAAACGAGTCTTATACCAAATTAATCATAATAAATCAAACTGTCATCCATCCACAAGAAATTATTTTATTATATTATTCTCGCTACAATGAAAGGTTAAAGACGACTCACGCCCAATTTCACTCATAAAAGCGTGTTGTTTTTATCGCTATAAAAAGCAAATTAGTACAAGTAAAATCTCCAGCATATTTTTTCTTAAAGAATATGACATTGTGGACACTATACGATTAATTTGAAAATTATTGCTTAATTATTTCAAGTTTGACAGCACATTAAAGCTAAGAGTTTTGTCATTTCAGACAAGCGGCGCGTGACCGTTACGTCAGTACCAAAGTTATTTTATTCGGACTATAAAGGGCTTTCAATTTCTTAGCGGTGGCTTGGCAGTTTAGGAAAATGTATTAAGTTATATTAAGTTAGTAAATTGGCTACATAAATAGTTAATAAAAGTTGTCGGTTAAAAAGTAGTGATTGTAATTTACTATACCATGTAAAGAAACGAAAACAAGTTATTATTGAGGAAATCCGCTGTGAAAAATGAATACATAATGTAAGAGAATGTAAATTATTGTTTATTTGAAACATAAATGCATGTACTTTATGTTGACATAAGTGCGTATACTTTTATTGGCTGTAAGTATGAGAGACATTTACAGCAGTGATTCTCAACTTGTAATTCACAGCAATGTTTCAAGTGGGGTATTTTCTATTATATGACCACACGCGAACAATTTTCTATAGAAACAGAATGGTACTAAAGTAGGTTTTATGACCTGAATTGATGAAATTACCCATAAAATGAAAGGTTTTAGTTGTTTTTCATAAAATACAGAAATACACTTTACAAGAAAAAACAAACACACTAACACAAACTTATTAAATGTAATAGGTTAGAAACCTACTCATGCAGCTTCTATAGGAAATTGTTCGAGCTTGGCGGTAGTATAATAGAAATTAACCCTCAAGTATTCCACCAGAAGGTTCCAGGGAAATAACATTAACACTTAATTGTGAAGTGACATGACATTTCTTTTAGTGGAAAATATCTTTGTGGACGATAATAAAAAGTAAAGTAGGACATCTTACATGCCTGATAAGACCCTTATAAGGAATCCGCGACACAGGAGCGCCTCTTACCTGGCTAAGGGGTTGTCATAAATAATTTTAGCTAGGGGTGCGACTCAGGAGCGCCTCCGAAAAGGGGTGGGGAGGCGCTCCTGTGTCGCACCTAAAACTACCTGTCCTCGGCACTCTACCTGCTTCCTACCTGCTATCAAGCTCAGCTCGCGGGGCCTTCTAAATACCTACCAATCTAATATCACAACGGCTACTATCATATTGACTTTGTTAAGTGCACTGCATATTTTGTAGGAGTAAGTGTAACATTGATTCTGTAGGGGTTATCCTAAAAGACCAATCAAAACTATTAATCACGTTTCTTAATCATATTTAATTTTATTTGAATTAAACTTGCAATAGTGGTTAAACTATTGCAGACTTGTTTTAAAACAAGCTTATAATAGTACAGATAGAAAACATCTACCCTTGTTCATGCACACTATCTACCTTGGTCTTCGGAGGTGGGCCACATCATATTTACCACATCAACTCCCGAGGACTAAAATAATGATGTATTTATAGTCATCTTTTTAAAAAAACTATAAACTTTATACTTTTTAGTTTTATGTAAAAGGAACACGAAGACACTCTTCATTTGATCATGACTTGCCCCTTTAACCCATGAGTATTAATTATAAAATATTAACCATAGTTTGTACAAATTCGTAAAAGCCAAGCAGTGGGTTTTCAAAATTATATTAATTTTATTACTGGGCAAGTTGTTTAAAAGAAATTGAAGTTACAAAAAAAGGTCAATAACTACAAATAGGCTTGTAAATAACAAATATGTATTTCTTAGTTTTAACACGTAATAATTTGTATAACATTCTAAAATAATAAATATACATTTAAATTTAAACTAAATAATTTGGGTTATACTTACTAATATTTAAAACTTAAAATTTACAAAAAAATACTTAAACTCAAACAAAAAATACTATTTACATTCAATCTGTAAGCTACAATATTCTAAAACAAACAAAATATAAAATCATTATTAATTTACAAACCTCCTTTTAGTTACCTACTTAGATCTAATAGTTTCTCCTACTTAAATGATTTGAATTATTTAATGGCTATTGTTCAAAAGATTACATTATTGACGGTTCAACCTGCTTAGCCTTGATTTAATAGAAAGGACCACGAAAAATTACTTAGTTACTTAGGAATGCGTCAAACGCCAACCAATCCACGATTTTACGTCTTATACAATAACGTTTTCTATTACTTAGAAGCGTGTCAATGAATCGGACTATAACAGCTTATTTCAATGTAGCTTATATTTACAATTTCAATACCTGAAGGCTTTTTTATTTCTAAAGTAATTTGAAGTGTAAAATTTGTTAACAAACCCGGATCTTATGTAAATACTATAACATGTATGCTTATTTTAATAAATATATGTTTATTGCTTTTAAGTTAAACACACTCTCACCGTAGATATCAAGACCCCTTAGTTTTTGAACCCTTGTCAAAACCCTTGTCACATTGGACCCGCGAGGGTACGACAGTGGAGCGCCTCAAGGTCAGGCGCTCCACTGTCACAGTTGTGCTATTTCTTGGCTGACAGTTTTATTAGTTTTTGCCAGGCGCTCCACTGTCGCTCTCCCCTTATAAGACAGTGAAACACTGTCTAATAAGAATGAGAAATTTTTGCCGCATAAATACGACTTGCTTGAAGCCAAATATTGCAATAGTACTTACTAGCGAACCGTAAGACACTGGGAGACTGAATGTTATAGGCCTTTTATTATGACGTGTGCATAATGCTACACTTATATTTTTTATTATACTTTACTGTATAATGATGCTGCTCTGTTTTCTGTATGCAATTTAACGGTCAATTTTTTAAATATTTTTTCTTTTTATTCATCTTACATAACTTGTGGTCCGCCGATGTTTTTTTATAAAGTGTCTAGCGGTCCTTGGGGAGGGGAGTCGGTAAATACTGCAGTACAATACGACGACATTTGTTCAAATAAAGCGGATTCTTTATTCAAACCAAGGGTAACATTCCGAAAAAATTCCCTTTTTTAGTAATTTCCGTTAAGTTTAATAGCATATTTCATCTTTTCTCAATCATGCGAGAGATTTTAAAAAATCTATTGCTATCCATTATACTTTCTTAATCCGGTTTGATTTAGAGGGATTAAAACCTCGTATATAAATATGAATCAGTTCCTTCCGTCTTGTGGTCATTCCTCATTGAATACGTCCAAAATTACAGAGCAAAGTACTTAATCCCGTGATTTCTCAATGGTAAAGGCTGGAGTACTAGCGCAGTATAATGTAAACACACAGTAGCGAAGCTCAGCCGTTTTACTTGCCAACCAAGCGATCCTAGCGGTGGTAAAGCAAACAGTGCTGTAAGTGGAAAGATGCCGTAGTTATGCGATACGACCACTAGGATCGCTAGCGTCGAGCAGTTGGCATTTTTCTCAAGAGTAAGCTTCACTACTCTGAGAGTTTACATTATTCTGTGATACCTACTGTACATATTATTCTGTGATACCTACTGTACATATTATTCTGTGATACCTACTGTACATATTATTCTGTGATAGCTACTGTACATATTATTCTGTGATACCTACTGTACATATTATTCTGTGATACCTACTGTACATATTATTCTGTGATACCTACTGTACATATTATTCTGTGATACCTACTGTACATATTATTCTGTGATACCTACTGTACATATTATTCTGTGATACCTACTGTACATATTATTCTGTGATACCTACTGTACACATTATTCTGTGATACCTACTGTACACATTATTCTGTGATACCTACTGTACATATTATTCTGTGATACCTACTGTACATATTATTCTGTGATACCTACTGTACATATTTTTTCAATAAGTTGTTACTGACGCTGCTTATTATTAACTACTTAGAATACCGGAAGTGAATCAGCACAAACATATTAACTGAGTACCCGGCAAATTAAATCATTGTTGTCATTTCATACAGAAAATTCAACAACGCTAAAATAAAACTAATTAAAATAAACCTGCAAAATAATGTGTCCGTTTCGTCAGAAATTAATTTCCTGCAATAATTTAACTTTTAAGGAAGTCTTGTTTATAAAAAATTATGAGTCCAACCCACAGATTTTTTATTACGTCATTGAAAAAGAGACATTTTTTACATATTTGTTAATAATTCAGGACTAAACAGGGGCAGAAGATTGCCTGTGACGTTGGTCCTGTTTGGTTTCAGAATAACAATATGGTTTATAGTTCATATTAATTTCTTTTAATTATTAACACCGTTGCTTACATTACATTTTTTTTAAATCAACTTTAATAAGGGCTACTATTAAATTTGTGGATTGTATTGATTATTGTATTTAATTAGTCTGCTTATTTATGTACATCAAAATAAAATGTAGTAAGTAAAGCATCGCTTAACCGACGTATACAGGCCGTGATGACGTCGGAAAAGTGAAAATGTCGGATAATAGGGAATTGCAATAATAACGCTATTTTTTGAATAACTAAGTACTTTAATTAATTTTACTAAGAATTAACACTTTAGTACTGTTTAAATAATCATTAGTTTTGTTTACAGAACACAAAATAAAACTGAACGTAAAGTTGGACAGTAACCAACAAAATCACTGTATCTGCTCATTCAAAAATACAGTAGCTGACCGGTTACTTATTGCTCTATTGCATTGTTACGTAATTCACGTAATACAGTACATGTACTACAGTACACAATCAAATTCTGTAACAAATTTCCGAGTACAAAGTACTCGGACTCGGTATCCTCGTCGTGGCTGAGGGGTGGGGAGCGTAGCACTGTTCGAGTCCGAGTCTGGACTCGGATTCTGGAAACGCCATTTCTAGTTCTGTAAAAGAAGCCGAGTCCGAGTACAAATTGACGAGACTTGGAACGCTTGTTTAGTTTCTGTAACGATCCATGAGACCGAGTCCACAGCTAAAACTCTAGTGCGAGTACAGTACAGACCTAACCTAACTAAATTAAATGTTGTAACTTTCCTAAACTGTTTTAAACTATTCCACATATGACGTTGATTTAATATGTAATTGTGTGGTAATCAATCCATACATTATACGACATTTTATTTCATTTTAGACTTACAATATGATAATAATAAGCCTTGTGTTAACCCTCGAGCCGGCAGTTTTAAAAACTGAGATTCAGAAAATGTATGTAACAATTTTAGATCGTGATAGTAATTTATTATTTTTAATGTTACTAACTAACCATTTATAAAACAAACATAACAGTTAACCATTTAGATGTTACAATACAAAATGAACTACTTAATGAAAACCTAAACATCAAATAACAATAACCTAAAAACGTCCTAAACCTCCATTTCCATATTCGTGTTACTTAGTCAATAGTCGGGAGATTTCTGACCGAGTCCAAGATGTGAACTGCTAATTGGCTAGCCTGCAAAAACCTAAGCCAATCACACAGCTTGGTTTGACTCGGTATCGTACTCGATAGATGGAGGCAATACCACCGAGTCCGAGTTCACACCTTACGTTTGTCTGTATGCAATAGCATCGTGCCCGTCCGAGTCCACTCATCCTTACTAGTCTGGTGTGAACTGGACTCGAGAACATACGAGTACTTGCTGGACTCGAGTCCAGCGAGTACTTTGTACTCGCCTCGCCTCATCACTAGTTCCAGTCTGACTATCTCGGAAAGTCAGACTTTTTTCGGTGGTGATTTCGGGACAGGTATGACGGTTGAAACGGAATGTCGAATAACAGCACGTTGGATAACCAGGGTCTACTGTAGTTTATTTATTTAAAACAAATTATGTATAAAATAAATGTTAGTACGCAGTTTAAAAATCGAAATCACATCCTGACATGACCGATGAATATAAACACAAAGGTCCAACCCCTCAGGCAATCGAGTGTAGTTTTCTACGACCATTCTTAACACGCTTAGGCTTAGACCCACTATTCTATTCTAGTTACCGTAACTATTATTCTAGTTACCGTGGATAGACCCAGACTGTTGTTAAACTGTAATTTGTGTTATAAGCCCAGATACTCAAAACATTGTGCACCGGCAGTCGTCAATTAGGACTTCGCCTTTGGTAACAACACCCGATGACGTTTATAATCGTAATTTATTTTTAGGTTATGTGTCGTTTGACATTTACATGTGTTTGGTAAGTTCAGAGAGAACGAATTATGTTGTTTGTGTATAGGAATTTGTGTTGCTGTCCAAGTGTAACTCTCGTAATGCTCCAATGTGGCAGTGCACACATCCACTGACTTTGGTTTTAAAGCGCCATAAAAAAGCCTATTATCATAAAAATGTGTGAGCTGGTCATAAATGCTGCGGTACACGTGTGTGTGAGACCGTTTGACAGGCCTTAGTGTTGCTATAAACGGGATGAATTATACTCGGTCAGGGAGCCCCTTCATTAGAAAATATTTCATGATGCCGGCGAGACGCACGAGCATTGCCGTCTCAACAACACTGCTTTTGTTCTGCAGGAAGTCCGTCATAGGCTAGTAATGGTGGTAATAATTGATGATTAACTAACTATGTCGCCTATAAAGTAAAGTACTGTATACATAACAATTACGAAAATAAGTGTATTCTACGAGTTGAAAATTGTTTAGACTTTATTAGAACAATAAACGATTTGAAATAGGGTAAAAAAGCAATAATTAAACATATTGGTGCAATGAAACAGCTGGTAAGACACACAAACAATTGGTATGACACAAACTGGCTTTTCGAACAGTATAACATTCAGGCACATTATTTTGATTGGACAGTTAGTCAGGATGTGACAGGGAAAAGAAGCAGAACAGAGAAAAAGAGCTCACAGGGAAAGAATTAAACAATTTGGGACATAAAGAAAAGACAACTCGTCAAAACAACGTTGCCTGCACTGCGTGCTATGTTTGGGCTCATGACTGAATAATAATAACGAACAATTCTAAATGGCATTTTTCATTTTACTTAACCCTTTCAGCCCTAGGCATTGAAATATTTTAAAATTAAACAATTATCTCTTTTGATTTTTGTTGTAATAGGTCTAATTTGCTTCAAATATTTTTTTTAGATTTTTAAAATTTTAGTAATATATATTTTTTTTTATTGGTACTTCTGAGTACCGACAGGTCTTTACTGGTGTTTGTACCCCCAGATACACAGGTACTCTAAAGTACCGTCAGGTGTTTACACTATGGACACAAATTTGCCCTAAAACATGAGCTATGTGAACAAAAAAGAGTCTAATAAAACAATGTTGGCAGAATAAAACAAATATTTATTAGAGTAAACTAATATTAAAAAACGCTAGTAATAACAAGTTGACTAAAATAAGAAAAAATGTGTACAGTTATTATGCAGACAAAAAATATAGCTAATCAGTAAACAACTTGAATCTATTCTATACCATGGTATTCTGAAAAGCAATTTTTCTTCTCATTCACACAAAGAAAAACTTTGCAATGAGAACATTTTGAGTGGGGCCTGGACTGAATTTTTTTTACTGCAGACTTCGCACCTCCCACGAGATTCCACAAAAGTTGGCCAGTGAATCCCTCTGTTGCTCTCCCTGACATCTTTAGGAACAGAGAAGTCCTGCTTCCTCCTCTTTTTGTCTGGCTGATTGCACTTGGCCGTGCAATACGGAGAACTTATCAAAGATCTCTTCTTTGACGTACTATTGTTTTTCAGTGAGATCAACCCTTGGGACACATTCCGGTGGAATTCCAAGACAGGGATTTTTTCAAATAGCTGGCAGTAAATGACATAAGCGTTTACATATGTTATGGCCATAAACCCCCAGAAAAGCCTGTGCCACCATTTCCTTGACTTCCTATCCACAGGGTAAAGAGATCTGAGGTGGTCCGCCTTATCCACACCACCCATGAATGTGTTATAATCATTTACAACTTTTGGACAAAAATGAGCTCTTACCTTCACTTTTATTGTACGGTGTGTCCGGTATGTGTGTTTCTTCTTCCATGCTCTAGCACGCTCTTCAACTACCCTTTAAGAACGTTTTTTTCATCAGCCCCCTTCTCCTTACCAGTTCTGGATTTACTGCCCTTTCTTTTCAGATTCTTATCTGGCAAATGGTCCTTTTTGTGTACATGCCCAATCTGTTTATTACTACTCTTTGACTTGCTAGGGCCAGGTAGATTATCATTTTCTACATCAAAGGTTTTGCTTGAACTTAGTTCCCTAACAAGAATTTCATCAGGTTTACTTCTTACTATATGATCATTATTGTTAGGCCTAGGCTCATCATCTTGAGGCTCAATCACTGCTCAATCACTGCAATCATTTACGGCTTCATTACTATGTTCCTCAGTATCAGACAATATATTGTTTTCATTCTGGATGTCCAATAAAGTATTAAATGTTTTGTCAAAGTTATTATCTATTATCTTGTCAATTGAAGTATATGTACTAACCTCCAAATCACTATCATCATCATCACTAACATCAGAGCTAGCCAAAGCATCTGGTATTTCTTTACATAAAATATCATGTACTTCTTTTGTTGATAATTTAAACATTTTCTAAAACACTTAACTAACTATGCCACACTTAATTATCACTCAACTACTCTAAAATACTAAAAACAACACATAAATTCACAATTTTCAATATTTCCTGAATAACAACAAACATAAACACTGTTCAACCACCTGAGGAGCAGACAGCACTGTGAACACCTGTCGGTACTACAAAGTACCACTCATATTTTGTTTCACATAACCATAGCAACAATTATTTGGAGTAAAATAAAATATTATTAGGCATCTTAAATATATGATAAAGCTATTTATCATAAATTAAATACATTGTCTAATGTAATAGTAGATTTAAAAAAAATGTGTATGTGAACAATATTTTGTCAATGGTTTCACTTGACATTGGTCTAGTTAGTGCTGCTTCCTGGTGAGAGTTTTATAAATCTGGAACAATAGAAGTGTTTCTGTTCAATACAGCTGGTACTCCGAGGTACCTACAGGTCATTGGGGCTCTGAAACAGTTGTGCTATTTCTTAATACGCTTTTAAAAACATGGTACTTAAAAGTACCATTAGGGCTGAAAGGGTTTTAAAAGGGATTTTTAGGAACACATCAATCACCATCAATAAATGTAATATTAGTAATAAATAGTATACATTTAATAATAAAGAACCGATTATCAGCCAAAGAAGGTCACACATTTCCTTTTTCAACTACTATACGATAGCTGATAACACTCTAATTTAGCCTAGAGTTATTGATTACATGAAGGCAATGGGGGAGGGGGATTCCTGCCCAATTGACACATAAGTGAACTGAGAACCCCCGCACCATACACGTGAACCAGTATATGGCGCCATTGCCTGCTTATAGTAAATTACAAATTTTGTGAACTGTTTTGATTGCAGTGACTGATGCAAAGAACTTTGATGGGTCTTTTGTTCATTCTACATATATAGGTGTGTGATGAGGTACAGAACTAGGTGGTTGACAGTGACATCAAGGGAGAATGAAACCACCCACCCAAACACTATTGCTTCTTACCCACCCACCATACATATGTGGCAGTGATGACCCACCCATGTAGAGTGGTACTTACCCACCTAACCACCCACACACAGGTGATTTATTCCCACCCTCCCACCAATCTATGCACAAAGTAGCATTTTCCCACCCATTCACATACTGTTTCCACTCACCCATGTACAGTGGTACTTACCCACCAATATACATGTACATGTATGTTCAGTGTTAATGGATGTGAGGGGCAGTGTTAGAGATGGACATTCAATACACGAATGGATGAATTTCTGGTAATGAATCAATTTAATTACCAAAAGTATTGTGAATAGACTTTTTAACTCAGTAACAACTTACTATGAAATAGCTATGAGTAATCAAAGACTAATAAATTAATTGAAGCCTCATTCCAAGAGCTGCCATTAATGGGCAGTACAATGTTCTTAGTTTTGAAAAATAAATGAACAGACAATTTACTATACACTGTATTTATAATAAATTACTATTATAATTATCATATAAACTGCCTATAAATAGATAACCTAATAAAAATCCTTTTGGGGTTATAAAATTAATTTAATATTCATTAAATCTAGTTCCGTTTACTGTTTGAGTTCTGTTATTAATGGATTTTAATTAGCTATAGATTAATGCATATTAACTTAATTAAAACATTCAGAATATAATATTTTACAATCAACAGTATTAAAAGCTTTAGAATAATGAAGAAAAAAAATTGCGAGTTCAATTGTACTTAATTTCTCATATTTAAATTTACTATTAATTCAATGCATAGTGTGAAATCTTTCCTTTCACAAATCCAAAAAAAATTTATAGCATGTTATTCATTATTATTTATTTCTAAGACACCGATCGTAATGATATGGGTGAATATGAGCGGTGAATGAGTGTGATGAGTGTATATGAATGAGTGTAGTCATTGTTACTATCTGAGTTCGACTTAGCTCAGAGAGGATTATTTATTAATAGCCCAATAGCCAGGGCAACCATGGGACCTACAGCTTTACATGGAATCAGAACCACGTAGGGTTGGTCTGATTTTCAGATAACTGACAAGTCTACACTCAGTTCTCTTCCCTACACAATATCTGAACCTTATTATTTATTTGTTAAAAAAATTAATGAAATTAAAACAGAAATGAAATGAAAATTTTCATTATTGGTCATGTAAACAAGATACATGACATAAATGTTGAGGTTCGGGTTATAGAGCCCTGTCTTATACCTAACTGTAAATATAAAATAATATTTATAATAGACTATTCACTGAAATTAAACATACAGGGTGGCAGGGCCGTCCCTAGCAGTGACGGCACTAGGAGCAAAGAGGTCTTGGCACCCCCCTCCCTCCTCGTACTAAAAACATTGATTGTAACCTGGGTTATGTCGGAATGAATCACTGATAGTTAAAAATACTTGATTCTTTTGGTGTGGCAGTTATATCTCTCCGACCAATAGGTCTCCAATAACCAAAGTACACTTTTCGATAAAAACAGAATCAGAAAATCTTCATAGGGTGTATTACACACAAGGACAAGTTATATACAACAAGCAAACAGAGAAGAATAATACTAACACGATGAACATGCATGGTGGCACTGGCAGGGAAAACGAGGCGCGGTACGCTTAGTTAGCATGGAGACCTACTACAAGAACTAAAATGTGATTGTGATAATGACATTTAACTAATATATCAAACAAATAATACCGATGACGTACAGATAATCTAGGGGTAACAAATGTATATATACACATCATATTAATGAACGATAATGGCGAAGACAGGAGACTTTAATATGGAGGGCGGTTTGCCTTTGATACGCCTGCTGCCGACCGATGGTGGTTAGACGACAGCAGCTGTCTGCAAGTACTGTATCTACTCTTATTCCCATAATGCTGTTTAGACATGCTCTATACATGCTTTTCTTGGTATAATATTTGACCAACTACTAAATTGGCAACACCACATAATTAGAATAAAAAAAAATATTAAGCAAAAGTGTGTATGCCTTAAAACGACTTTGCGGGGAAATCGATGAGGATAGTCTCCGGCAGGCATATTTTGAGCTTTTTCAACCTCACTTGTCATATGGCCTTATTGTATGGGGAGGCTCCTCTCATGCTCAGGAAGTATTTTTATTACAAAAAAAGCCATACGAATTATGGCTAAGATTAATAAGTTTGAACATTGCAGAGGGTTTTTTTTTTTTTTAATTTAAAATACTAACCCTCTACTCTTTATATATATTGCAATGTTTGCTCTACCTAAGAGCAAATTTAAACAAAATTGAGCTGAGAGGATCGATCCATATCCATGAGACAAGATATTGCAATGATGTAAACCTGCCTCAGGTTAGACTAATTAAAAGTGATAAGAGTTCACTAATAATGGCTAGTAAATTGTATAATAAAATTCCGTTAGAAATTAGACAACTTGACAAGAAAGATTTTAAATAGACTCTGCAGGAATTCTTAATCAAGCATCCATTTTATTCTATAACTGAGTTTGTGACGCAGAAATGGACAGAAATGGACTTTAGAGAGTAGGCCTGTGCTGTCTGTATCTTCTGACTAAGCCAATATATTTTGTGAAATATCTAATGGCAATAAATATTTATCTATCTATCTATCTATGAAGACGTTGATCGCTATTTAATTCCTTGTCAGCTGTGAGCATTAGTGTTTATATTATTTTTTAAGGGCTTTTCTTTAACCACTTCATAAAATGTTTTCACAACTTATTCACAAAAAATAAGCGCCCCCCTTGACCGTGGCACCCCCTTGGACGCGGCACCCGGGGCAAACGCCCCGCTCAACCCCCCATCAGACGGCCCTGCAGGGTGGAAAAAAATATGGTAACGCTTTCACAACTGTTGGATGACTTCACTTGTAAAAGTGAAATTTTATATATCATCATGGTTACAACGAACACACTTTTTGACGACATTAGTGACATTTCCTAGTTAATCCACTCCTAATTGAAAATCTCAGAAAAAAATTATATCCTGCAACGTTCGTAATCGAGGTTTTAGAGGCATGCAGACATGAAACACTATTTGATGTGTAAAGAGGTTTACTTTGAGAGTCTTATTTGGTACAGAATAGCGTTTTGGGGCTCCTTACTGTTGTTCAATATAATCCTTAAGAGCAAAAAGAAGATTTTGAGGATCATTTTCAATACACCCCAACATCACACATTCAAAGACATACTAAAAATTACAAAATTCTTACTGCTTACTTGCTGTAGATGCAGGACATAGTCATGGTCAAGGAGCTTGTATTCTAGCTTCCTTGTTCATGCTTATGCTTATGCTTAAGAGCACTTAACCCCTTATGGGGGATTTTTATATACACAACATGATACTGGGACAAGATCTTTATTATATAAGACACAGAACTTTTAAGTTATTTCTTATTCTGAAATGAAGTTTTACAATAATTTGCCATTATCATTGAAAAGGGAACTGTCTGTTATTAAGTTCAAGAAACAAATCAAAGTCTTACTTTTATCTCAGACTATACAATATTGTTTATATTATTTAGCTCTAATCTTTATTGCAAAGTCATTATATTTGTTGCAGATCTCATTTGTACAAATGAAATATGATAATAAAGTGCTTACTGCTTTACTTAAAAAAAATCAAATCCAAACTGTTTAGGCTAGTCAGTTTTCTACTCTTATAAATGTTTTAAAACAAATAAATTTCAAATTTGTTAGTATTATAGATCCTCAAACAATGGAGTATTGCGTTGCTGTCAACTCCAGGAAAAATTTTAGCAGTCTTTGCGAAGCCAATTTTGCGTTTGGGATGAATGTCCACACAGCCTCCGAGAGGAGTTATTTGAACAAATCTCAGGGGCACAGGGACGCTGGACAATACTTGGGAAAATATGATGTTTTTGTAAGTAAATTTAATCATTTTGTATATTTTATGATTTCTTTAGTTAAAGCAGTTTAAACTTGTGGTTGGATTGAATCTAGAAGTGAAAGAATCGGGGGAAAAAACTATATGCAACTATTTATTAGAATAGTGTTTATACAAAATTGAAGTCTTCTTTAAAATTCAACTGTAATTTTTGTGTACATTTAATTCAACTTTTATTTCATTTATTATTTTATATATTGTTATAACTCATTCAAGGTTTAATACAATAATGATTATTATTATTATTATTGGGATTCCTTGAAAGACTGCAAGTCCTTTACAAACTAAAACTTGAAGCACTGGTGAATACAAATAAAATTTGAATATATTGTTAGACATTATTCATTTCAAGCTTCTAGAAAATGTACAATATTGTATTCAAAGCTCGCTAAACCTTGGTCACAGTGGCATATTGTTTTCATTGATCCGATTAAAGTGATAAAGTAGTTAATTGTTACACTTTTACATTAAGAACAATTTTTATTGACTTTAAACTCCACCTAATATAGTTATCAATTCTTATTATTATCATAATGTATAAATAGTTCTATAGCCAAATTTAACTGAAACAGGATAAAAACTATGGGAGCAATCTGCTCTTGAATGTAAGGCCCTGACATGTTAATATGGGTATTTTACTTTATCCACACTTTAGAACCATCATGTGGTTCTCCACAAAGTGATAACGGGTTCGGTCTACACATAATCACTATTGAAATATATACACTCATGTATATATATATATCTTTCAATTAAATTTGCCTATTGACAATTTATAGAATAAATAACATAAATTGTATTTAGTTAATAAAAGTAAAATATATTTTCTAATATGGTTGATTCCATGCATATATGTATGGTGGATGATCCTATTAGGCATAGTAGATTCTATGATTTAATGTTTATTTTATTTTAAAGGAAAGCTAAATGGGAAAACTATTAAAAATATGTTTTTTAGTAGAGGGTTTTATTTTTATAAACAACTCTTGTATCATGATAGATGTTTATTATTCGTGTATTATAATAGTAACTAAAGGACACCCTTGCATGCTTCGCGTGCCAACCCTTCACTTGCTGTACTCCTTACACCTTGGTCTACAGATAATAGTAGGTTAACTTTGCAACACAAAATTACAATATTAAATTTATTTACAGTATCTCACTTACATTACTTGCATTGCTACCTATTTATTACTAGAAACACCCAATGATATTACTTAGCCTATTTCAAACGTGTTCATTTCATTTTTGTTTAACAGCTGAAGATTAACTAAATAATTGAAATAAATGCTTTACATTACCATTGAAACTTTCAAGCCCAGTAGAGCGAAGCCCTACAACTGAATGTGAATGTAACCATTTCCCTTGTTTGACATTATGAAAGATCTAACCTCCTCAATATTACAAACACCATTGTTTACAGTCCAAGAGCGGTTAAAATCTTTTTAGAAGTCATTACTTACGTTTGAACAGCTGTTATTTTTTGATTCATTTAAATCTCACTCCATGTTATTCTTATAGCCTGAAAGGATATTTTGAGGGCTTTCCTCCCATAACCTTCAGGGTGAAAATATTGAAGAATTCAGACCTTATTGCACACAAACAGAGGCAAATTTTTTGACACCTCAACCTCAATTTAATTAATTTTTGACACTTCAATTGGTCACGAAATCAGGGAGGAGATGCGTTGACAAAAAACGACTTCATGTATTATATATAAGGATGATAAATAAAAATATACTTTTTTACACAGTATAAAAATCTATTTGTACTTTTCTTTTTTAAGTTTTTTTTTAAGTTTCCCCCATTACTGAAAATATTTTAAGACAAAATCATCACTGATAAAAAGAAATTGTCACATGGAGGCAGTCAAATTTATTTGTAACCAATTATATATTGTTAATTTAAAAAAAATTTTGGTTTTATTAGATTCATAATAATGTATTTTTTATATAAATTGTTTATTAGTTGAATTCATTTCCAATTTTTTCTTTACTATAAATTTTTTTAAAGTAAACAACTAGTTTTTAATATGAACAACTGATAAATATAACATGCTGATAGCCCAATATATGAGTAAATTTCATAACAATATTTCAAATTTTTAAAATTAATGTGATGTTTTAAAAATGTAACTATAACAATGCTAACAATTTTGTTTGGCATATTTTATATAAATGGTTTTTTCTTATTCCCAATTGAATTTATTTTTTTTGTGTCAGGTAACAAGATACAAAACATTTCATGATATGTTGGTTTTTCATAAGTCCTCGTGGAAAATCTAATTTTATTCTAATAAAATTATAGTGATATTAGTTATATCTTAAATGGATTATAAAATCAATGTTTAATTTTATTATTTTCAAAGTAAAAATTTGAATGGCATATGGGTTTTAGTATTTAGTCTCGTAAACACTGATTTTGAAAGATCAACTGAAAGTAATTACTGTTAAATGAATACAATAGGTTCATTGATTAATAAAATTGAATTGGTGACAAAAGTCTTTTAATCTTAAACTTACATTTCAGTGTTCATTTCCAAATCTTTACAAAGTCAAATTTAAAAAATAAAAACGGAGGAAGAATTAGTTGTATGTATAGATAAATACACGATCCTTGTCAAATATTAATATGAAATGCTCTCTTCCAGTTAGTTGTACTTGGTCCACACTGGGATTTAAAATTCACATTTATTTGTAAATAATAAATTATTTAATTTCATTTAAATATATAATTTATATCCTCTTAGTGACAATTGTATTCACAACTTGTTTGGCCAACAGTTAGACAAAACTCCTAAATACCTAACATTTATTTTAAGTTGAGAAAGTATAAAAACATTTGAAACAATTTTGCTGCGTCCATGTACTGTTTCTTGCTCAGTGATGTTTTGTCTTACAGGGGAGGAGGAAATCTGCAGCCCGTAAGGCAGACCAAGTGTAATGGTGAGTTACCGTAAGCTTGTTAATCTGTTTTAAATAAGTGTATTTTATTTAATGAAGGCATCTATAATAATATAAAAACTGTGTGCATTGAATATAGAAACAAGAAGACTGATAATAGTTTCGTGAAGCCTTTTTTTGTTCGGTTTTCACAGGTAGCACCAGCAGTCTCCCTCTCTTTCTTCATCCCTCTGTCTCTCTCGAGCGTATGCTGAAGTATCAAATAGTTGAGCTAATAGTACGCCAAACAGTCGTCCGAATGCTTATTTGAGATCGTTCAACATTAGACAACAGCATATGCATATGATTATAGAAATACATTTCCTTGGTTTGTCTGTTTGTTTCCTGTGGTCATTTTGTTTCTAAATATGTACTGTAGAAATTCCGAGGCTATCAGCCCATTCTTATTGCAATGTGTGCTTAAATTATGTCCCATGAGGAGTGTTTGAACACAATAATTTTTTAAACATTAATTTGTCCTTGATTTTAATTATTATTATTTGACTTTGTAAGAATTCATACAGCATTATTTTAAAAGTAGCCTTTGTTGATGGCAAATTTTTCTGACAACATTAATTAGTCCTTGATTTTAATTATTATTACTAGGGGTAACCCCTGCATGCTTTGCATGCCAATCCCGTCACTAGCTACCCTTGTAAAGAAAGCTCGGCCTTCGGCCTCGCCTGGATACTCTGCCTTTTGCCCCTTTGTAGAACTCGGTCTACAGCCTCGCCAAGTTGCTCTATTAAAGGTTTGTGGAACTCGGGCTACGGCCTCGCGATGTAAAGTTCGGCCTGCGGCCTCACCAAGATGCTCTGCTACAGTCCCATTTTTTTTGTCTCGGCAGGTCGCCTTGTGAGGGAGGTACGGATTCTTAACCAATACGAATTTTTAACCAATTTGACCATATATTTTGGTTTTAGGGGCAGGGAGCCCATAAACATAGTCTTTTCTAAAATCTGATGGTATATTAGTAATTAATTGAAGCATGCCTTTAACTTGGGTACCCCACTAGTTTAATACTACCCAATTTGGGGTTTTGGAGTATATATTTTTTTTTTTTTATTTGGAGGGCAGAGCCCTTAAACGTTGTTCCTTCCAAAATACAATGCTATAATTGATTTGGGAGATAAATACCTATAGTTTGATATCCCACTAAGGTGGTTTATACTAGTATTATACTTTTTTTGTTTTCAGAATGTTTTTTGTTTTGGGCCATATGTCCCTTATTATTAGCTCTTTTCAAAATCTGATGGTATATTTGGATTCAAGATAAAAATAGCTTTAATTTGACACCCCACTTGAGTAGATAACATTAGTATTAACAAATTTTACATTTTTAAAAATTGCAGTTTTGGGGCCCCCGATACCCCAAAATTTTTAGTTTTTAGGCTGAAATACATGTACAATGTATTTGTTATTTGTGTAGAACTGTGATGGTTTGAAACGTTTAATCGAGATTTTCCTCAAATTAGGTCATAAATACTACTATTTTTGTGATTTTCCCATAAGAAATACATTGGGGCAGTTTTGAGAGTAAAAAAGGCTGCCATTTTGGAACTACGAGGAATTTTTCAAAATCCCTTTTTATCGCATGCCTACAATATAGGACCAATCATCCTACAAAATTTCAACCTCAGAGGTTTAGTGGTTTTTGAGAAACAATGATCAGTGAGTCAGTGGTATTTGGCTTTGTAAGACTTTATACAACATTTATTAAATTGTATTATTAAATTGTAAAAATAGCTTTGGTTGATGGCAAATTTTCTGATATATTGGTTTCACCAATCAAGATAAAATGTCCTAAAGATCAGCATGGCCAGTATTCATTTAAATCATGCCATTAAATGTCATAACTGAAATGCCAAGCTGAATGTAGGTGCTTCACTACACAGTAAAAATATAAACTTTGTAAAAATTATTTCAATATACATAACAGTTAAACTGTTGAAAACATTCAGATGTAAAAGAATAATTTAACTTAACATTGAAGAAATAACGCCAAAATGCAATACACGAAACAAAGTACATTGTATTGTACAAAGTATCAATGTACATTGATTGAGAAAAATATTCTCTTTAGCAAACTTTCTGTAATAGCTGATACTAAAAGTAAACATAAAATAGTAAAGCCATCTGCGACAAGTGTATCTGGTGATTTCACTCAAAGAACAACTACATAACTAAGACATTAGAGGTGGAGCTCTGAGCTGATTAGACTAGCCATTCACTTCTCTAACATATTTATATCTATTTTTTGTCCACTTTTCAAAAATGGAAATCGTATCGTTATGTGAAGTACCAAGTTATGATTAATAAAGTACTGGCAAAGTAACCTGATTCAAACTTGCCTTTCCTCAGTTTTACTGCGTTAATATATATATTTAACCAGGCTACTGGTTTGTCTGCAGATTACATGTGTTGGGGCAAGACTCAGCTACACCATCAGCCATCTGCAGAAAGGGAGAGAGTATTTCTTCAACATATTTGCCAAGAATCGTCGAACCCGCCTAAGCTTTTTGTATGCTAACAAGTACTTAAAATATGAATCAAGATTACGTCCATTGGGCCTCAGAGACAACAAACCAGCTACAGTCAACATTCGGCGACTAGGAGGAAAGGCTCTGTTTCGTTATAAGGTACTAAAAATTCATTACAGTTTAATGATAGCTTCTAAGGTCTACCTCGACAGGACAAATTAATAGCTAGAGATAATCAGAGTTATTTTGAAATTCAAGAATCTACATGTTGAGTTGATAATAGTCTGCTATTTTATTATATTTTTGTAGTTATCACTTTTTAAATTCAAGACCATCTTCTTGTTTCAATATTCAATAATAATCCCACAAACATCAAAATTTTTCCTACTGACTCAGCTGTTCAAACGCATTTACTTCATAAGTTTGCTTTGACTGTGAAATAAAATGATCTTTATCGTTATTAAAAAAAAAAACAACCATTAAAAAATATATATTTTAAAATGGCATTTGAAATAATAATGTAAATTGGAGCATGGATATATGTATTTATTCCTTAACACGTTCACTACGATGCCTTGTTAGTAATAAAAAACATTTCTTAACAAAAATATAGTATGCGCCACTGGTAATAACACTTCTTCTAAACTGCAGCCAGGTTTTATTTGAATGTTCTATATATATTCAACATATCTTATACTAAATATGGACCATATATGTCCGCCGGTAGCACATGTTTCAGTGAATTATTACCAGAATTTGCATAATGTAAAATCTACATTATAGTTAAGACAAGGATTTTATTTTATTTTAAGTAAGCCACAAGAAATAAGTTTGTTTGATAAAAAAACAAGATTTTAATGAATTTTGTTCAAACAGTAGAGGCATAATGTAGGATTCCCATCACAAACATTGCACTTTTTTTCAAGCACACTCGATTTTTATTATTATCATTCAACAAACTCATGTATAATGATCATATAAAATGTATATTGTACAAACATTACTGAGTATTTGAATTGTTGATCTTGAAAACATCGTTTTTTTTTTTTTTTTATCACAGCATACTACATAAAACTACACTTATTCAAAGTTTTAGCGTTTACCACCAGTGGCACACATCGTGGTGAACATGTTAAGGAAAGAGCCTACATGGGCAGACGCCTGTGCATAGGCTCCAGTTTGTCAGAAATAACATTCCATTGACGGATGAAATAGATATTAAGTAAAAGTATCCATTATTAATACGGAAAATTTGGACTTTAAGCAGGTTTATTATTTTGTTTTTTCAATCGCCTGTCATTATTGTAACAGCAGTACAATGAATTGGTTTCTGATAAAACAGCAAGCATAATGAGGAAATATATTATCCGTGTTAAAATGTTCAAGTTGAACAGCTGATTCCATCTAACAGAATATTACTCTCAGAAGCATATCTCAAGGCTAGCTGCAAAGCTGAATCAGTAAAGTTTTGTTCCTCTTTATACAGTTAAATTATACAATCTTAAATATTAGTAAACATAGCAATATTTCAAAACAAAACTACAATATTAATCATCTAAAAATAATAATGGTATGATGGTTGCAGCCACAACTATTTAGGCTAAGTAAGACAATAGATACAGCGAAAGTCCCGGAGTTAAAATCATACCTGAGAATTATTTACCTGCCTACGCAAGGCCAAAGGGAAGGTCCGACCTGTAATATAGATCCAACCAGGTACCTTCATTCTGCACTAGGTCTAGGGGTTCAATGAAGGTTGACGATTTATAGTAATAAACTTCTGTCCACTGTACACTTTGCATTTTTGAAGTAAATATGACAATTTTGTCTAGAATTAACTCCACTGTCATTAATGGCTGCAAAGTCAGTGGTATAGGACCGATTCCAAAATTTGTATCTGTCATTGTAAATATTCAGAACAACAAATTACAGTTATGAAAACACACTAGTCAAATGTGAAGTATGCAAATGCATAAAAATTAGTGCTCTGAACTACTAAATTTAGTGAAAAACTAAATTTAGTGCTCTGAGGGTTTATCAGCGGTGTTCTGTTAAATGTTATCTTGCTTTGTGCTAAATTTAATCATTGTTAAAAACCATCATTCAGTTAATTTTATTAGTTTTGTCAATATTATGACTAATGTAGGGTCTGAAACTTGGAGGTTGGCAGTATAAATTAATTGGAAAGTAACTGAAAATTATTGCTATACACAGTTTGTAACTTGGAAATGTTCTAGCTGTAGAAAATATTCATATACTGGAAGCTTAAAAACTACTAATTCTTCATTAAAGTGACATGCTTCATACGGTAACCCTCTTATGTACTTGAAAACATGCTGTTATTTTAAGAAATAATGTTTATACAGCATGGAGGGCTAGGCTAACATCAGATAAGGGAGTTCAAGCCAAGACTCGAGTATTCCTTTGAGTTGACAAGTGCAAAGGGAAGGTTGCAACACTAATGATAGTTCAACTAAGAGACCTTCACTCCGCCTTTTCAAAAATAATTTTACAACTGACTCTTAAGCAGGTTGAAGTGGGTCCTTCGTTTCTACAACCAACAGAGAGTTTTGTTTGTCAGTTGCGAAGCAATTCCTGTTGCTATACTTGGTATTCACTACCAAGTGAAGAGGGAAGAAACTACAAATACAAAGAAAGTGATGTCTTCATTGGTGAAAGAGCAAGCCATGGCCGAAAAGGCCTTAGAATGCTTAATAATTACCGATATTTATTACAATTATTTATACATGATATGATTTGTAGTGGGATAAAGTAAAAGGGGTGAAAATCCAGTATTTGGAAACATAAATTTAATGTAATTTACTATCTTTTTCTGATCATGGTTTGACCCAATGAATGTTGTTTACTATAGTAACTAATATGTTTTGAAATGCATTTATTCAGTTTACTTATTGACTGATATTTATCATTATGATTATTAACAGCCGATTAATTACAATATTTATGTACACTATTTCAAAATTGTTATAGAATGTTGTCAAACAATTAACAAGTGTTTAGTTTATTCTTATATAGTAATTCAATAACATAATAACACACTAAAATCATCTATAAATATGAATTTAAGAATTGCCTTGTGATAACAAGAATATTTTTTATATGACTGATTTGGTAATTTGTTTCTATTATAGGCCCTAATGCTTGAGGTATTATGACTGAAAGGTAAAAGTTAAGCTTTGTTAAAGATGATTTTCTCCAGTGGTTTTTGCACTCTAAAAAGTGAAAAATAACTATGTTGTTAGAAAAATAATTTCTGAATTTTTCTATTGAAAAATAGAGAACTCATCAGCTTGAAAAAATGCCTACCTCATGGCAGATGCTTGGCTTTTGCATTTTACTGCAGGATTAGTTTTAATTAATTACTGTAGTTAAATTATTTTTTGTTTTTAGCAATGCATTTTCTAGCAACAAAATAGTTATTTTACATTTTAGCGCTTATTTTTGGGAAATGTTTGTAAAAATGTAAGTTTGTTTTACATTTTTAAAATACATTACCTGATACTATTCAAAATTTATTTTAAAATAAGTGTAATAGGGATGACTTTTTTTAATTTTTAATACTTACAATTAATTCATATCCTTTCAAGACATGAATTTTCTGATTACTGTGATAAATAGTGTAATTTTTATTGGTTTTAGTTCAGAACTAGCCCAAAGAATATATTGATAATACGCCCCTGCTTATTTTGATTGCTTATTTGTTCAAGCCTAAATGCTCGATCATGACTTAACAAAAGCCTTCAAATTTGAAAAGTGTAAAATATGGTACCTTTCTGAATTGACGATTTGATAAGAAAGAAACTAAATAAATATTATCAGTAAGGTTAAAATCCATCCCAAATAACTCAGTTTCATAGAATAGGATTGTTTGATGTTACAGGTGAGCAAGATGTACATCGGTAAGAACACGTCGTCACTGAGCTGGCACATCATGCCCTGCGGCGGCACAGTTCAAGTGGAGATATCTATGCAGCGACAAGTGGTCGTGCCTCGACAGACCGTGGAAGGCTATCAGCACCTCAGGATCCCGAACCCCCAACCTGGCATGCGCTACGTCCTTCTAGTATACGTTACAGATTCTTGGCAGATGAGGCAGATTCGAGGGATAGAGGTAAATGCTACCTCCATTATAAACAAGTGGCTTCACACTCTTAATTCTATTCAGAATCATCTGTTTAGACCAAATGTGTACAGATATATATCCAACTTGACCTTACATCTATTGCAGTTTACTCCTTCAGAAAGATTGTAAAGCAATTAGACATCCGGGCAAATCACCCGACAGTACTTTACAATTACAACATTGTACTTAGAGATACAACTTTATAATTATTATAGTAATTTCAATCTGTCATCAACAAAATGTCAGAACTTTAGTTTAGTGTAAAATGAGGTTCAATTTAGTAGTCAACTGACTGTTAGTATAAATACTGTTGCTTCCAACGCTTTAATGTGTTGGAAAATGTTCCTCCGTCAACTATCTTCCGTATGCAATATTCTCAATTTTTCTGACTAGCATTTTTCAAAATTGATATTTATTTTCAATACTTTTTATTTTTATCTGTTTATTACTACAAAACATTAATGCTCTTATTCAGTATGTTGTTTATGACCATTTATTATTTATGACAGTAAAAGTCGATAAAACTGGATGAACTATACCATAAATTCACAAGAATAATTTCAAGAAGAATATACATTCTCTGCCATTTGCAACCCTCCCCAATAACACTGAAGTAACAACAAAACAATTGAAGGGAAATACCTTTTAAATATAGGAGGTTTACAGGCCTACTATCAATCTATGGCTGCGTAGTTGGTATTCAATTCCTTTACAGATCATACATGTCTGAGTCAAGCCTAGATTGTGCAAAATCAAACTGAATCTGCTTTATTCAGAAAAAAGTCATTGTTAGGTTTGTGCTATGTTAAAATAAATAAGAAACTCGTAAACTTGTCTGTACAAACATTATATATGTTTACAGAGTCAACAAGTAAAGCAATCTTTACGTTTCAATATAATTTTGCAATTTTAAAACAAATATGTATTTTCATTGACTATAGATACAAATAGACTGTCCAAGCCAATGATGTAGATGTATGCATGAGCTGTTATCTAACAGTGATTTATTTCAAATAAGCTCTCAGACGACTGTTTGGCTAATAACTGAGCTAATAGTCAGTTGAGCTTGGGCTAGAGAGAGAGAGAGACAGAGAGGGATGAAGGCGTTACCTGTGAAAACTGAACCAAACAGGAAAACTGGTTTCAAGGGACTCATATGAGTGGAGAGTCCTCTTGTCTCTATAGTCAATGGTATCAAAAAGAGGTGGATTCAGCAACCATTTTTTTCTATTCTCCTTCGTATCTTTGGAATGAACTCCCAAAGAGTGAAAACACTTTTAAATAATCTATTGTACGAGTAGTAAAGCTAAATCAAACGCATGAAGCCATCAACCTTTCTTTAATAATTCTATGAATGCCAGCTCATGCCAGAATGAAATGAGTCCAGGGGACAGTTAAAGGTGATGTGATTCATTTTTTGATAAATTTGTCTCAATCATATGAATGATCTATTGAAAAACCCAATCTAGTTTCCAGTAGATACATCAGGAAGATTGTCTATTTTTATTGAAAATAATTCAATTATGCATATTTTTAAAATCATATTTGTACAAGAGGATAAGAACTCTGATCTACAATATCGAAAATATATTTATTAGTAAATGCCTGCAATTGATTGCAAGAATGTTAAGAACTTGTTCTTTAACAAACACACAAGTATCCTAATTCACAAATGGTATGATAATGCTCTGCAGTGCTTCTCAATTGGTTTATCCCTTTGACAACATAACATTGATTGGTTATTGTACTGACATTTTCCACTGAGTATTTGTACTGACACTTGTGTCTGTTTCAGGTCCTGGCTACCATGAAGGTTTCCCCTCTCCCCCAGCTGCCCCAAAAGGCTATAGTCTATGAGTGGTACAGTCTGCGGACATGTGACTCAATAACGGTAGGATGGGAGCCAGTCACTGCGCAGACAGTCAAGTACTGTGTGTCTGCGTCGCCCCTGCCTTCCACGGAGGCTGAGTACTACTTCAGAACTCGACCGAACCAATGTAACTTGGATAATAGACTACAAAAAGAGCTAGATTTTGCCACCAGGCAATGTCAAGAATACTCTGCTAACGACAATAGGTTAGTGTGCCCCCTCAATCTAAATTATTTTAGAAAATTGGAATAAATTCTTGTTCTAAAAAGAAAACAACTTAAAAAACAAAACCATAACTTGATCTGCCTAAACATGTATTATTATATTTTAATAAGTAAAGTGATACTAAATTATATATAACATAAAATACAGCGTGAGTCAACAGACTGGAGTCGCCCTGATTTCTTTTTATTGTGTTGATATAAAACAAACTCACGATATGATTATAAGGCACAAAATGTACTTTTTTGTGCAAAGGGTACATGGGTCCACAACAATAAAATTGGATATTTTGGGGGAAAGTCAAAATTGTTGAAAGAGGCTAGATTTTCCCATTTACTCTTGATATTTACATGTTTATACACCAAAAAGGATTTTTTTACTGGATGTCATGACAATGAAAAAATATTTATTGGAACATTGAATCACTTGGTAGGATTTTTTAGCCAATCTCGTAAAAGTTGGAATTGTAGCGATATCAAATCTTCAAACATAGGACTTTATCTCTTGAATGAAGATAATGGACTTATTCAAGATCAGAGAATTCGTATGTAAGATTCAATTACCCTGTTCTGTATACAAATATTTTGTTTATTATTTATTCTTAAGATGTCGATTGTCAAGAAATGGGTGAATATAGATTTTATATATTCTACAGAAGGTGGGACGGTGCAGCCGATCCCTATGAAAATTTTTTATGACTATGATTGGGATCTAACTAAAAACCTTTGTGAATCTAGAAAGCTTACTTTTATCCACTGTAGTTGCAAAAAAAAAAAAAAAAACTTCAACATTGATGTCTTTTGTTGAAGAACAGTTAGTTTGGACCTAAAATGATAACTCTCAGGAATAATTAATTGCAATTTGTTCAGCTTTTTATTGGGTAAGGTTTCCAGGACTTTGTTAGCTTATAGAAATGAAAAAAGTACACCCACACAACTCTTGATAACACATTCATTTCAATACAGAACTTTGTATATTTATAGAATAAATTTTAGTTTAAATAGTTAAGTGCAATGAAATAGGCTACTGTTAAATGTTAACTTTGTTTTCTTTCCTTTCCAGAAACATGTTGATAGAGACAATAACTAAACTGCACCCTGGCAGAGAATATTTAATACAAGTGACTGTAAAGAAAATCAAAGGAAAAGCGCTGTCATACGATCTACTGAGAGTTCAGACAAAATCTTCGTGTTAAACTATCTAAAAGGACTTCTTAAATGTTATGTTTGGGACAAAAAGTCAACTTTGTATCATAATGACTCATACTTGTAAATTATTACATATTTCGTTAAGACACATATTTCATAAGCCATAATTAAGACATTTGTTATTATTTATTTTAAAACTGACTGGAAAGACTTATTTTTATCTTAGTTTAAGTATAATGATTAGGAGTAACTTAATAAAATATTTTTTATACTTTGAGACATCTAAATGAGTTATATTCATTATTATGATCCCAAAATGTCTCATTAACGAAGCTAAATGATAACAAAGCAATTTTTCACAACTGATTCGCAAGTTTTCAGCGAAAAAGCGGGAGACTTTTTAAATATGGTAAACATGATTGATTAGAGGAGTTAAGCAAAATTTAACTTAAATACATTATATTAGTTCAGAATGTTTGAATTTAAGTTCACAAAAATGAGAATAAATTGAGAATTTTTCAGAACCAGAAACATAAAGGTCAATGCTTTTTGAGTTCAGATCTTGGATGTTTGGGACTGTGTTAATCCTAATAGATTTTAAAAGCTCCACAAAAATACATATATAGTGTGTATCCTACACTACTTAGCATGTGCTATTTGTATTTTATTTCTTTTTTCCTAAACAATAAATATATGTAGCGAAACACAATCGTTCCATTCATTCTCGATATCACATGATTGACATATTTTCATCACATTTATGTAAGCAGAAGCAATTTCACCGATTTGCTTAGTCGATCAATATGATCTGTCTTATCTGGAAGACATATCACATTATAAACCGAGGGTGTGCATTTCTAAGTGACCAATCACACTGAACTCACACAAGTTTGTTTGTTTTCTACAATTCATCAAAATGAGGCTATTCATGTTGCTTATAACAATATTGCCAAGTAAGTACACTGTTTATATTGTAAAAAAAGTACTTAAACATGCAGGAAAGAGAAAATAATTCTACAGAGCAATTACAACTGTGTGTAAATATAATAACTATAAAAAAAAAAATACTTTACATTAATTGATAAAGTACTACAATTGAGCTATTTATTTTTATCTACTAGTAAGGATGTGTCTAGGAAACAATGTTACATTTACAAAGTGAAATTTCAAGAGAGCCAAAATGTTCTATATTTCTAGATGTAAAAAATGTATTGCTATTTACATTAAATTTAAATCAGGGGACTTATACTACCATACATCACTAAAAATAGTACATGAAATTTAAACTTTGTTACCACAGATTCAATTTCAAAAATTCTCCAAACTGTACCCCAGTTGGGTTCTCAGTTGTTCACGAAAGATAAGAGAGCAAATGAGTAAAAATTAATGCTTTTATCAAATGAACATATTACTTTTCTGAAAAACTCTCTCTTTGGTAACTTCAGTCAGAGAAGGGTCAAGGGGGTTACCGAGGGTGGCTTTCCTCGGTGCCGATTTGAGGGGTGCCAACCTAAGAATATCAAAGTTTAAAAAATACTTTTTGATGATGTCATAATTGAGATTTGATTAAATCATTGGTGTAAACTTATTTTATTACCATTCATGATGAGGCGATACTATTAATAACAATAATTTAAAATGTTTGGTGAAACGATCAAACTTTATATTTTCTTATAAATCTAATAATTTTCTAATAAATGTGTTATGGGAAACTTTACAAGTCAGATGGCATTCTGCACTATACATAGCAATGATATCAAAAGAAATTAAGAAGGAGGTTGACTACATAACATGTACAGAATGTACAAAATTATGACAAACATAGACATTCTTTTTTAACATTAAAAGTATATTTTTAATGTAACTTGATTCAGAGTTTTTTTCCAAACAAATCATTGCTCATGCTGATAGAGAGATATTTTTGTCGAAACTTATAAATTGTTTTCCCAAACATCACTATTAGCCTTGATTATATGACTTACAAATAGATTTTGCTTATGATAGGACTGTTTGTGCCTGTAATTTGACTAGTTAGTGTTATTATAGCTGGTTTAAACTTGTATGGGACTACAGTAGCATTCCACAACTAGACCCAAAAACTACTGATAATTTGAGGCACAAAATTTAGCATTAGATGATAAATCTGATTGCATTTAAAATCAATGCTTTTAGTCTCATCATTGTATGAAATAAATTATGAGTTAGTTTGATTTTATACTTTTTTTAAACATTTGAATAAACGTAGAGTAAGAATTTAGTTAAATGTTATTTTAGAATGTAAGGTACAAATAAGAACAAAAACAATTGGAGCACTATTTAAAAAGTAAAATAGACATAGGCCTGAGGGGGGAAGAAATCATATTGTTGCCTTCGGGCAACATAAGGTCGAAATTAGTTCCTACTCTAAAAGCATGGATACAATAACAATGGAATCCACTTTGCAAATTTGTAGAGTTAGAAAAAGTTACTTGTTTATGTAAGTTTATTTTGTCAAGTTGATATAAAATAGTATACATTTTAGAATTGATCAAACAGCTATAAGTTTGATATTGAGTTTAAATTAAAGTTTAGTGTACTTCTAAATAACTAAATTGAAAAATTAGATTGTATAAAGTATGATCATTGATTATTTTGCAATAATATCTTAACAAACAGTTCTAATTCAAGGCATCACACCTACAATTTTTAGTGTCAGTAACTCCATTCTTTCTCTGCACCAATCTATGCTTTGATGAAAAGCAGATATGTGCCATCAACTCCCGAGGGATCATGATGGAGTTCAAGAGCCCCTGCTACATGATCAACCACAACAACTGCTATGGAACAAGTGAGTGGCTGTTTGTATGTGCAGAAACATTCTGCTTCCGGTGTTCTTCTCTAGGAACACATTACCATAAACTAGCTTGGTGTAGGTGTTACCGGTCATTCTTGACTTGTTTACTACAATTCATATTAAGAACAACAATGAAAATTATTTTTAAAGATGGAACATTATTATTGTTCTGAAGGATCTACTGTTTTCATTTTCTCCCATATGCGTTAGCATAGAGAAATTATTGTGATCGTCCAAAAAATCTTTTTACAAGTTGGTCTAAAATCCATTTTAGGGTCCCCTGAACCCAAAAAGTGGTAAACAAAATTTTTGTTTGGTATCTGTCCGTATGTGTATGCTGGAGACCAAACGGATGGATCAATTTTTATGGAATTTGGTATGTAGATGTATTTAGTCAATATCTCCAGATCATTTTTAATTTTTTTGAAATGTTAGTTCTTTTTTTATATTCATAGGCAAAAAAATAAATAATGGACTTTTCTCAAAAAGCGGCTCTAACGATTTTGATTACATTTTCAGGAAAGGTGTGAATTACAATTTAAAATATTTTACGCATGTCTCTAACTTTACTAGTTTTTGAGTTATGGCAAACGTATTTGGGAATAAAACTGGTAATTTTCAAAGTTTTTTATTTGTAGTGTTTAATATGGGGGGGAAATTTTGTGCCAATTCTTTGAAACCATTTATTTTTTTGTTCTAACTGACATAATTAATTAAGTTAGTTCTACTAACTAGTAATCAGGTTTTAGATTTAGTATAGTACTTGATTTTTTTTTTTTTATTTTAACAGTAGTAACAGTAACACTGACAATTTAACAAAGAATAAGAGGCCATTTAAAAATCATTATTTTTAAAGAAGAACAGCTTGATGTTAACGTATTATAGTTGGGCTGGACGGTAAGTGACCTGCGTATTATAATTAGCACATATAAGGGTTTCAGCAGTGGAGGAAAATTGTTTCACTGCTCCACAAGCGTCCATCAAGGGGTGTGATTAACTTCCGCCTTCAAGTGTTCAACTTCAGCAACAGTGTTTAGATGAAAAAAATAAAACAAATGAACCGTACAAGTTGGTTTAATTTCTATGTATTGGTTTCATTACTATTAATTATGTAATTGTTATTTGAATTCTAAATAATGATTTTACTTAATCATTTTAAGGCCAAAGGTCACTGCTGCTAATGACGTAGTGGGCAGGGCTTACTACTGTACTGCCAGCATGCAGCCTACTGTCTTCCTAGTTGCTAATTTTAAATAGAATGACTCAGTGGGAGGAGAATAGTTCTCTATCTTACTTCCACCACTCAGTGCATCTCTCTTGCACCAATGCTTTCAGCAGGCCGGTTTCTTAGCAGCTTATCTATAGTTATATTACTCTTTCCCTTGTTTTTACAGTTTTACTTCTATCATGTATCTCATACAGCCTTGCTTGACATTTCAAGGAATATGTCTGATTTGATTTATTTTTTTTAATATGTAGGATTTATATAATGGCCCATTTTGAGACAGTTTCTTAAATAATTTTTTTTAATTATGTCTGCTACAGCATTGACCAATGATAATTATGAATGCTTACAGTAGATATGCAACATTTTACCTACATTTTCGTGTCTTCACAATTATGAGGCATACCAACCAACCAACTGTTTAATATTGTGGACGTCTTAAATTATACATTATCTATAGTCCATTGAGAGATCCGCCCATAGAGAACACAAATGTCTTAATTTGGTCTCCCGCTTCCCCTTTGAAACAACTCTTAATGGCCGATCTATCCACCTTACACATAAATAAAATTTAACTTCTCCTCTTATATAAGATAGGTGAGGAGATTTAATATTATCTTCTTCTTTTTTTAAAAAACTTCAAAATTGACTCGCCAGTTCACATAGACTGCAGGCCTTAGTGGAAATAATTTACCCTGACTATTTGCAAATATATAATATTTAGATGGACTTCTAGAGTTGTATGGTAAAAACCTTGGGAAAGCTCTGAAGGGAGTTGTAAAGGTGGGTGGGCCACAGAAGTTTGCCAATAACTGTAAACGTGTGCAATTGTAGAAAGAAGTTCCAGGTAAATTTAGCCAAAAGATACTCTACATTGTTGATGATCCTTCCGCCCATCTACCCTTATATGTACAGTATCATCAGCTGTCCCATCCATTATGTGCGGTGTTGAAGGAGGGTGTTCAACAATCAGTTATGCTGGTGATTATTGGAAAACAGGTAGCATAAACTAGAAAAAAAAAAATTTTATGTAGGAGATAAGACCATATGGGTATTGTGTTTAATTGTTTTGATCGGTTAATCATCATTAGTACAAAATTCAACTGAAAAATACGGCTTTTAAATTTGTGATGATTATACAATAAGTTAATGTTTTATAACAACTTAAACAAATTATTAACATTTACAAACTGTCTAAAATGATTTTTTTTCTTTTAGCTTACGAGACGCTAAAAACTGGGCCTTGCCCTCGTCCTCCTAAAATGAAGAACTACGATAACATTGTTAATGTTAAGGAAGAAGAGAAAACTTTCAAGAACAATAATATCAATACCAAAGGAGAGAAAAAAAATGTTTAAAAAAGGATTTTTCTGCACTTCTTCAATCAACTAAACTGAGATATTTTGGTAGTTTTAAATATGTACCTGTATGTTTGTTAACCTTTATTTATATTTTATCAAACTAATAACAATATTATGTAAAAAGATGTAAGAGAATGTTTAATTAAATGTAGGTTATTGTGTACTATTAATTTTCATACTTAAATAAAACAAAACTTTGTTTTATAATGTATTGCTATTTTATCCAACTAATAAAGTAACACATAAAAAGCTATTTTTCTCTATTAAGCTATTCTTCTAGTAGTTGACTTTTTAACCGCTAAATCAAAAGCTCAGAAAACAGCCTAACACTGAAAGAAATGTACAGGCTAAAAATAAAAAAAATCACGAGTCAGGAAAAAGAGTATCGTTTTGCATTAACGAAACTCTAAAGGTATAAGCTTTATAAAAATATCTATAGGGCAAAATAAATCAAACTCAAACATGGATGGTTTATTTTCTTCCACATTTAGTGCCACCCTCTGTCAATGCTTTGTTTATATCAATAAGGGCTCTCTTAGCCAACTCCCTCATACGATATTCTGGTGCATATTCAGTTTCAAGGGATGGCAAGAATTTTATTTCCTCCTCTAGGACTGCCTTTGCCTGCTCGGCTAGTTTGACATCTTTTGTCCGATTGTACAGTTCCATGAGGGCAGCATGCAGTTCATGGTGTAAGACGGCAGAGTATAGACCCAGACGTCCGTGGCCAGGATCTATCTTGACAGTCACTGAGATCAGCTCACGGCATATCACTACAGAGAAAAATAGTTAACATATTTTACTGTACAAAGATCATTACTGTAGTATTGACAAAACTATATATAGGCAAAATTAAATTGAGATTTAGTACAAATGTATAATGTTTTCCTGAGCTTTATATGTTTAATGTAATTTTGTTCAACAACAACGAACACCCATGCAAGATGTCATTGAAATGTGTTATGAGAGGAAACCATCTTGAATAACCCTTTTTTCAAGTACGGAGCTGAAAGTTTTTTCTCTAAATGATTGCCCTGTGAAAAAGGCAGTGGTTAAGGTTGTAGAGCAGTAGTATTTGAGTTTACAGCATTTTTTGTAACACAAGATAGTTATGAAGTAGGATATTTGATTGGCAAACTGGAAAATGGTTGTAAGAGGTAATTAGGTATTAAATATCCTAATTCATATGGCTATTGTCACAAAAACCCTATTTAAATTAAAACAATAACCACTGGTGCTGGACAAGTGACTGCAGAAGAGGCCAGTGGCCCCAAAATATTTCACTAACTTTATCTATTGTTTCTGTAACTTTGTGTCCTGTGTTTTTATGTTCAGTTTATCATTTTGCCAGGCATGCTAATTTCTTTTCAATTGTAAGAATTAGTTAATTTACACTTAGTTTAATTAACATTTAGCAACCTTAATTTTAATCAACTCGAGATGTACTTAATCAAAATAAACGGTTGGTTTAAGATATCTGTTACAGAATTAAATTGTAGACTAATTCAGATTCATTTATTTTCTGAATATATACATTTACAAGACATGTCTGTCTTTATACTTACAGATGAAGCAAGTAAATCTGTAACTTGAAGCCCCATTCAAGAAGGGTTTGAAATGTTTGGTCTCTTCTAAATATACCTAAATCTCCTATTCGGGTTTTGAGGTATAGGAGCCCACGTTAACCTTATTTCCTTTCTTTACATAGATTCATATCCTAGCAAGCAAACCAATCATTTGATATCACACTGAAGTATGAAAAGAAATATCTGAATTTAAAAAAATCTGAAAAACAAAATCTGAAGCATGTTTAAATTCAGGTGAAGACCAAGCCGATCAATCTTTAGAAAGAGCCATTAATTAATAAGTAGTTTTATAATTAGCATATTATGTGTTTGTAGAAATTCTGAATAAGTGAAATTTACAAAACATAAATGTATTTCAATATAAGTACAAAAGAGTTACAAATATTATTTTTATCGATTTTGATAAATCATGTTAACCATCCTCAGACCAAAGGGACTCACAAAGGAAATCAGATTTACCTAATATGTTTAATCAAAATCATATTATAAATTAGTTCCTATTTTATACTTATATTGTATTACATTTTTGATATGTGACATTCACTCATTCGTAATTAATTAATAGCCCAACAACCGGTCGACTAAGCCCTGCAGCTTATCATGAAAAATAAACCACATAGTATTAGTCTCATATTCAGCAAACTGACAAACCTAACTAAGTTCTGTCCCTGGACAACATCTGACTTATGAACAACACAGATACCTCAGTTTGTTATGGAAAGTAGTGTCTATGTTGATGGCAACCCTCAAGTGGTCACTGTGTAAGAGGACTGAGAATTGAACCTATCACCTACAATATCTAGAACATTTAACTACCAAAAAGCTGGGTTAGAGGACTGTAAATTAATTCTTGACAGTGCCTTCTAACCTAATTCCAAAATAGAAAATAAAACGCAGATGTATCGAGGGAGCTAGTCTCCTTAGTGAACTCACATATTTTCCTGTTCAGCGCCTGGTTGTTGAGGTCTGGATGCAGGAAGCCCTTCTGGTGGCCATACAGTTGGATAAGGGAGTGCTTGATCTTGTAACAGAGGTAGTGGTGGGGGTGGAGAACTGTCTCCAGCTTGCCAAGCAGATCTTCCAGTCGTTCCACTGTCGGGAAGTTCTGTGTAAAATATACAATGATATTATGCAACTTCCAAATTAGTTTTTAGGAATAAGGAAGCAGGCTTACCTTTTTAAAAACGTTGTTTTCAAAAGTTGTTAAAGGAATATAAACACGCAAAAAAGTATAAAACACACAAATGTAGACATTTCAAAGCCTCTGACTTATCTGCAGTCTATCACAGTGTAAGGTTGATGAACTGGTTCATAGGACTTACTCAAAACTATGTTTTTAAAATGGTAAGCCAGCTTCCTTATTCACATTCTTAAACAATATTAATTTCCAGCTATAACTATTACATTCATAAATGAAAATTAGCAAGAATAACAATATTTTAAATATAAATAATCTTAAAAGTATGAGGTCGAAAAATATTAATTATTATGATATAAAAAAATAAAAAAGATTATTTTTCTTTTAAATTAATTGATTAGTTTTGCTCACAAACTGCTCACGAAAGGACTAAGCTATTCATGAACTGTTGCAACATAGAGAGTGTAGTTCTAGCATCCATTCAAGGAAAATATAGTTTTTTACTATTTGACTATTTGACACATAATTCACATTTATTTTATAGCATTTCTTAAATATATACAATTTATAGTCCTTCTTAAGGTGAAGGACATTAGAAGACAACTTGTGTAGTATCTTTCAGCCGGCGTGGTGGCTCAGTGGCTAAGACTTTGGACTGCGGAGGGCGTTTCCAAGGTTCAAATTTCCACTGAGCCAACGGTCGGTTCTTCACTCGTTGAACAAAATTTCACGCACAGGCCTGTAGGCCCATGTGAACTGGTGAGTGAAGTTAAAAAAAAATATAAATAAAAAAAATCTATCCTGACAAAATTAACATGTGACAATAAATCAAGTTTACAGATATACTAATTTTTCCTAGAAAAAAGTATGACAATGAACTAAAATGGACCAGTGATGGTTTGATGTTGAGAGTAAAGCCCTTTAAAGATGGCTTTTCTGCTCTGATCACTGACGCTGTAACCACCCGCCTACCCATACACGTACAGTGGTACTGACCCATCCGCCAACCCATACACGTGCAGTGGTATTAACCCACCCGCCCACCCATACACGTACAGTGGTACTGTATTATTACCACAGTGCATGTATGGGTGGGTGGGTGGGTCATTACCACTGTACGTGTACGGGTGGGTGGGTGGGTGGGTATGTTTTTTGCCCATAAAAAACTTAAATTTCAAAATAGTGAAAAACTAGTCTGGTTATTGGTTGAATCTAAAATATTAGTCTACAATTAGTATACACTAATTGTACATCAACGCTATTAAGCATCTACAATAATGTGCATCACCGTACACGTACAGTGGTAATGCCCCACCCGCCCACCCGTACACGTACAGTGGTAATGACCCACCCACCCACCCATACATGCACTGTGGTAATGAAAAAATACAGGAAAATAAGGAAAACTGAAAAGGAAATCATATTTATATAGATATTGTATATCTCTGATGAGAAAATCTTTTTACATTTCAGTAAACACATTGATCTATTCAGTACTAAAGAAATTTAAAAAAATTACTCATTACAGCCCCTAACCAAAATAGTGTCTGAGGAAGACATCACTAGAGATTTGAAAACATATCTAATATATCATGTTTATACATAAAATGGATGTAATCTTATATTATATTCATGTTAAAATGTAAAAAATCAGATATCCAAGGCTAAGAGGTATAAACACATTTCTTTCTCATTTTTACTGATTATTACCATTTAATTTGACTGTAAAGATATTCTAAGGGAATTATCGTTTAGAGATTAGAACATTTTAGTTTTGAATGGCGATTCTTATGTCAGTTGTAGCATTTTTATCTGAAATAGCATTTTATAGTAATTTATTATTAGCAGTTATTGATTTCTCAGTAAAGCTAACTGCTTTTAAAATGTAGAGAATAACAGAGAGAATAATATGAAAACTTTTAGCATAAGATTCTTGCCCAATGTTGTCATTGTGTACCATACTAATCTATATTACATGAGTGGGCCATAGCTAAGGGGCTAAGGTAGTGGCTTGCCAAGCAGACGGTAGGGTTAAACTGCTGGTGTGATAGAATTTTTACCCAGTGTCGCTCTTGTGGCTGGAAAGTCCATTAAGCCCAACAAGCCTACAAAACGTAATGGGTTTGTCTAAGCCCCACTGTGATCACTGTCCAAGTATAGTTGGGTGGGCGAGTTACAAGCACTGTACTTGGGGAGGAGTTATAGTTACGGTACGTGTATGGGTGGGAGGGTCATAATCACTGTCTGAGTATAGTAGGGGGTGGGTGGGAGGGTCATAATCACTGTCTGAGTATAGTAGGGTGGGTGGGTTATACGCACTGTACTCGGGGAAAAGGTTATAGTCATTGTACTCTTATGGGTGGGTGGGAAGGTTATAATCACTGTCCGAGTATAGTACCCTACTGTGTCTTAAATGGTTATCTTTCCACTAAAAGCCATACGGAGTTTAAATATTTTTAACTGTTTTAGAATAAATGTTTACGGTTTAACAGAGCAGCTGATTTATAAGTGTGTCTTTCAAGAAGTTTATCGTTCGAAATATATCTGTTGTCAGATAATTATATATTACAACTATAAAGTACTTACCTCGTCATATGGTGTCTTCTGGTCTGTCCCAGCCCTGCTACTGTCCAAAGAGAGTCCCAAATAGTACATGGCCAGTATTGAAAGCAAACAAAGGTAAATGAAGCAGAGGTTACTAAGCAAAAGTATTACTAAACAAATTAATTGTTCTTTCATCAATTAAAAAACAAATAAAAAGTAAGCTTATCACATTCGTTGTTCCAAAAATTATGTACAATACATCTACAGCCAGGGTCAATATTCAATATATTCTACATGAATTTATTGTAAATATTATTTTCCAACATACAGAATCTGAACATGAACTGACTACAGACTTATATAATTACTCTTATCATACTTTTTTCAATTATTTACATCGCTACAACCTTAGGGCTTGAAACCGATCTGTTTAGAAACTGTCTAACAACTGCCTCTGTATTAACAAAAACTTGATAAGAGACTGTTACAGAGCTGGCACTCAGTAAAGTCCGTTTGACACACTCCACAGCGAATGTGATAAGACAGAAAAAAGGAAGTATAAAGCGTTTTCTACAGACAAAGCAAAGTAGGTTAAAATTAAAATAATAAATAAACTAAAGCTAACAAAGCCAAGCGTTTGGGATGGTTTGGTATGTATGAGGTAAGTTTCAAGAACATGTGTATATACAATATTTTCTTCTACATTAGAAAATGCTAATTTAAAGGTCGCAAACTAAACTAAGAAGTTTTTAACATCTGTACAACCCATTCTTAACTCCAATGAAGTTTGTAATAGCAAACCTTATTAGTGTTAAGAGATATTGTTATAAATATATCTATATACAAGGTGTCCCAAAAGTAAAGTGCCAAATTTTGGGAAATAGTTATATAGGTCAATATAAAAAGGAAAACAAAAATACATTGTTTTCTAAAAACACTTTGCAGATACTTGATATTCGCCATTTTGTTATTTTTCACAAAAGAATTTTTATCTTTTATCTTTTTGGTGGCAATTTTGAAGTTTTTAATTGGATCAAGTTCTTTTTTTTGTCTAGAATAGGTATCGATTATCTTAACATGAATAGCGAATTTCATGAAGGTGGTTGACTCGGATCAAATACTCTTTCAGGATATTTATAGGTATTGATTGGGGGTAAAAAAAAGACATAATTTCATGTTTAAAAAGTCCAAATCATCTCCGGTACCTGTACAGCCAATATTTTGTATTTTTTACAAATTTTTTTTGTTTTTAAAACTATTTAACCTATAGAGTTCCAATTTGGTACACATTAATAAAAACATCTTCTTACTGAAATAAAAAATCAAAAACCTTTTTAATTATTTTCAAAATGGCGGCTCTTTGAAATGTTTGATCCTTTTGAAGGATAACTTTTTGAAGGTAAGAAATACAACAAAATCACAAGAATACCTTTCTTTTGCAAATTAAACTTGCAATCCAAAAAAGTAAAGTTGAATGAAATCGGATGATAAACTATCGAGATTTGAGTATTTTTGTATTTAATCATTTACTGTCAATGTACAGCCATGGTGCCGTGCCGCGCAAGTCAACCACAACAATACATCAGCGTTCTATTCTGATTACTTTCATCCAAAACATTACAATAAAGTTATTTGTGATGTTATTGTAATAAAAATGCCCCTAGCAGGCAACGGGAAAAAAATTTGCAGATGATTTTCATTGTTATTAAATTAAAATTAATTTCTACCTTCAGTGGTGCCATAAAAGGAAAGGTATTCTTGTGATTTATTGTATTCCTTACCTTCACAAAGTTATTAAGTATCAAACATTTCAAAGAGCCGCCATTTTGAAAATAATTAAAAAAGGTTTTTGATTTTTTTATTTCAGTAAGGATATGATTAATGTGTATACCAAATTGTAGCTCTATAGGTTAAATAGTTTTTAAAATAAAAATAATTTGAAAAAATACAAAATTATGGCTATACGGGTACCTGAGGTGATTTGAAAATTTTAAATATGATGTTTTGTTTTTGATCCACAATATTGATATTTAGGCATATTGATATTTAGGCATTGGCCTAAAAATATCCTCAGAGAGTTCAGGGACACCCTGTATAAGAATATTAATTATTGTATAATTTATTTGGTCAGCAATCATGTATTTGATTAGCATAGCTTTGGTGTAGCTATATATACAGGGTGTTTCATACCACCCAGCCACAATCTCCTGTGCTTCAACCGTTTGACATAGAGCGATGCAGTAAACTGTAGCCCTAATAAATATCATATGGAGAACGTCGCAACATTATTTTTGTAACATTTAAAGTACAGGGTTTACCTGGAAATGGTAATCACAGCTTAGAAACTCGAAATTTTCAAATAGCAACATAGGTCACGTGACATATCATTTTAAGGGGTTTTGAACGCTGAACAGTATTTTGAAAATATCTTAAGTCATATCCACATATCAGGGTTTTTTTAGTTTTTTATTTTTTACTGTGGTGCTTTAGTACTTAAACTTACAAGTGTCAAAGTTATTTCATTGGAAAGGGCACAATATAAGCTTTAAAACAGTATGTCATATGATCATAATTTAAATTTGCCTATCACATACTCAACATTTTCAAATTCAAAAAACTTTGTAGCCCTGTACAAAAAATTTTTTGAAATGAGAACATAGGTCATGTGGCATATCAAGTTAAAGGCATTTAAAAAATAAACTTTTTTCTAATTTACACTTTATTTCTATTTCAACAAGTTTAAGAGTTATTAGAAAAAAACAAATTTTAGTAAAATTCAAGCATTAATCTTAGTAATTATTAAAAAAATAACAGTTGATCAAATTCAGTTAAATAATGTATAATAACTCACCATGTACTGTTAACATGCAATTTATAACTAATTACAATACAGTCATAATCACAGAAGTCCCATACTGACGATAGGCCTAAAGAAATTTAGATTAGATTTATAACAGCGTTTTTATTTGTCTTGTACAAACCTTAAAACAGCGCATCAACAATGATTTAACTTAATAATTGTGAAGCTGCTATTGAGTATCTTTAGAAGTGCAACTGTTATGTTAGTAGACCAATATTAGTCACTTGTGATACATTGAGCACACCAATTTGGTTTGAAAATGAATTGCATGAATGCTGAAGGTTTTTATATGCTTATGGTTTTGGGAGAGTGTTTTGAGAACTTTACAGGTACCGCTCCCTTGTACGCAGAGCAATATCCCAAGCGTGAGCGTCCCACACAGAAATTATTCCAAAGTCTAGCTGCTCGAATGAGACAGACTAGCCAAGTGCAACCTCAACACAATAAATCCAAGGAAATCTGAAGACCAGTTAAGAGTGAGAAGGATCCCAGAATTATATAACAGCTGCTTTACTAAATCCTTCAGACTCAATTCACAAAATTTCTTCTAACTGGTGAAATTCAATTTCAAACCAATTTGGTGTTAATGTATCACAAGTGACTAATAGTGGTCTACAAAATTAAAAACTTAAAACATAACAGTTGCACTTCTTAAGATACTCAATAGCAGCTTCACAATTACCTATTAAGTTAAACAAATAAACAAACAGAGTCTCAGAGAAACCACTGAGGATGCCACATCACAGTATGGGCGAAACGTCTGGTTATGTAAGTACCTTGACGCGGTTGTCACCGGAAAATGTAGATTCTAGTTAAATAAACAAACAAGTCAAGATTATCAGAAATTACAACAAAATTAGTGTTAGGGTAAACACACAACTAATCAACTAACTACAGTTAGTAATGACAATAAAATGATTCCATACATTGCAACAACATATTATCGTCATTGTTGATGAGCTGTTTTAAGGTTTGTACAAAACATATAAAAACGCTGTTATAAATCTAATCTAAATTTCTTTCTATCGTTGGAATGGGACTTCTGGGATTATGATTGTATTGTAATTAGTTATAAATTGCATATTAACAGTACATGGTGAGTTATTATACATTATTTAACTGAATTTGATCAACTGTTATTTTTTTAATAATTACTAAGATTAATGCTTGAATTTTACTAAAATTCGGTTTTTTCTAATAACTCTTAAACTTGTAGATAGAAATAAATTGTAAATTAGAAAAATGTTTCTTTTTTAAATGCCATTAATTTTATATGTCACATGACCTATGTTCTCATTTCAAAATTTGTTGGTACAGGGCTACAAAGTTTTTTAAATTTGGAAAATGTTGGGTATGTGATAGGCAAATTTAAATTATGACAATCCATTTGAAAGCTTGTCTTATGCTCTTTCCAATGAAATAACTTTGACACTTGTAAATTTAAGTACTAAAGCACAACAGTAAAAAATTAAAACAAAAAAATCCAAAAAAAAACCCTGCTATATGGATAAGACTTAAGATATTTTCAAATTTTGTTGACCATACTGTTCAGCGTTCAAAACCCCTTAAAATGATATGCCACGTGACCTATGTTGCTATTTGAAAATTTCGAGATTCGAACCTGTGACTACCATTTCCAAGTAAATCCTGTACTTTATAATGCTACAAAAATAATTTAGTGTCTTTCTCCAAATGATATTTATTAGGGTTACTGCATCGCTCTATGTAAAACGGTTCAATCATAGGAGATTGTGGGCGGGTGGTATGAAACTATGAAAAAAGAAAAAAGTACTTATTATACGCAGACTTAAGTATAATGAATAATCATATTATATTACTTTGTTCATCAATGTTACCAAGCAATACATGCAACTTAGGCAGAAAAATGTAATAGAATTAGTAAAAACAGCTTTAATAATGTTTGTCACCACACATGATGAATAAGCAGCTAAACATAAGGGGTACATTCTAGATAAGCGGAGGCTGTAGTAACTCCACTAAAATCACTTACCCGAGACGTCAGACTACCCTAACACTCACCAACTGGATGTTCTCAACCTCAATGTCTAGGCAGGATATGAGCTGGCAGACCTCATGGGAGGATAGGGTCATGATGCACTTGTCGCAAGTCCAGGAACAGTTGCTATCCAACGGATCTTGTGGATACTGGAAACCCCCACAAACTGCGCCCTAGGAGAACCATCTGGTTAAACATAATCTTCGACAAACAGACTGTCCAAGGCAATGCATTTGTTGTAGACGTCTGCCTGTACTGCCCTCTAACGGTGATTGATTTCAAATAACTTTCAAATGAATGAAAGTCTACAATCATTCATCTATTTTCATTTGAAATCCATATTTGCCCAAATCTTGACGATTTGCGTCTTAAAGAACAAATAATGCTCAGACGCTTGTTTGAGAAAAAAAGTACAGTTGAATCTCGGTTATCCGAGCTACGATTAACCAAGCCTCCGAGTTAACCGAGCTAGTCATCAGACGATGAAAAGCAAACATAATGTTATTAATAAAAGGAAAACAATAGCGTGACACATCATATAATTGTTTGACAAGTAATCAGCGTCTCATTGGCTGTAGGTGCCACAGGGCCGTCACGAGACGTATTTATGATATTGTACCTCATTATAGGAATAATTTTCCCACCAAAATGCATTCACTCATAACACATCACTACCTGACACCATCAGCTTAGTAGACTGCTCTAGCACTAAATGTGCTTGTTTTAGTGTGTTGATTTTCGTGATTTTACAATACAGTATTGGAAATATTATCGTAATTTATTGTTGTTACTGTTATTGTTCAATATTTTATTCAATTGTTTTGATAGAAGTAGTAAATGGTTGACAGTTGCTTATAATGAAATTTAAATGATGAATCAATTAGTGTTTTGTCATCAATGTGTACGATAAATGTGGTATTAATACAACAATTTTGTTCCTTTAAAATGTTAAATGGTTCCCTCCACTTATATGAGAGTAAAGCAGATTGCGTTAAACCACAGGATAAATATGATAATTTCGTTCAGTAATTGGACTGAACAGTACCCTGCACTTAAAACTAAGATGGGAATACTACCCTGGACCGTAGATAGATTTAAATAAATAAGAAAGGTTTCGTTGTCAACATATGTGACGTTAGAGGAAATTGCCCATCCACAATGCTGCCTATGGACATTAAATTAGATTTTTACTATTAAATTCTATTATTATAGTGTTTTACCGACTGCTGTAGAGTTTTAAAATGGAATACTTATTCCCAACTTCTTGTTATCCTGTGGTAATACAACTTTTAAAAGACATAACCTGATGTTTCTACTTTTTTTACTGGACTGTACAATTGTACACCATTTTGAGTTTTTTCTTGTAATAAACTAGTTTTGTAATTTTTTCATGGCTTTTACATTATTTTTACCTTAACCTCCGTATTATCAGAGTTTTTGCGTATCCGAGCTGGTCCCGGTTCCACTTACCTTGGATAACCGATAGTCTACTGTACCACTATTTTATACCTTTGGATTGTTTTGTAATACCATTGATAGAAACAAACAGACAGACCGAGGAAATGAATTTGCTGTAGACGCTCGCCTGTGCTGCTACCTAACAGTAATGAATAGTTTCAAGTAAGTGCTCGGATGTCTGTTTAGTGTACTATTACCTCAGCTATTAGTCACTTCACCGTATCCAGGAGAGAGACAGATGGATGGATGAAGAGAGAAAGAGAGGTAGATTGTTGGCGCTATCTGTGAAAACCAAACTAATTTCACAGAGTAGGGAAAATGGCTTCACATGACTTATTTGAGCAGGCAATCTTCTTTTTCCTATAGTCAATAGTTCAGCTACAATATCTCTAATATCATCAAACATCTCATGAAGCTAGAGTAGGGTTTAATTTTACAAGCAGTCTAATTACTTTTATTTTCCACTATAATGGCCACATTTGTATAATGTTGACACATTTAAATCACATCTACAAAGGGATATTTATGAACTTCTTCTTAATACAATTAAATGTACCTGAAATTGATAAATGAAGCATCAATGATATTGATAAATCAAAGCAACTTTATTCACTAGAATTAAAAGGTAGTAAAGGATTAGTAAAATAAAATATATTTTCTGTCTTACCTGAAGATAAATGATATTAATACGTAAAAAAGACAACAAAATAACCAATTTATTAAAAAAATGTTTTGTACCATAGTGAAAAAGAAAGTTAAACTTGCACTTGATATAGAACATAAAGCAAAAGTAATATGGGAATCGATCAAGGCAAATATATTTTTAGGTTTTAAAACACTGACATTATTTTCAAACTTCATAAGTCAGCAATCCTTATAGTCCGTAGCTTGGGCTACAGGGACTCTTGCTAAGGCTACTTCAAGAGCGATGACCTTCCCTTCATGGTATGTTTTCACTGTACTGACCAATGTGAAGAGCCGTTTGGATCCGCTGTCAACCAGAAGCTAGGTGCACACCATGGCACACGAAGGAGGCACAAATTAGACATTACCCACTGCCGACTGAGAAAGACTCAAGCCTCTGATCCTGACCAGATTGGAATTCAACTCTTCAGCCACCTTCCACCTTGGTTAAAGCAGCTAGCAACAAAATGTTTTAGGACTCTATTGAAAAAAAATATCATAGAAAAAGAACTTTACTGCATTGAAGAACTCTTCCAGAGAGATTGTTTTGTCTAGAGACCCATAAACTGCTATTTGACTATTGTTTAGTAAGATATTTTTTTTTATGTTAAATATTGTACTGCCTTTGGCTATAAAATAGTAAAAATGAATTGACAATTAAAGCTAGATAGATCTGTATATTGCTAATTATGTTGCGTTTTTACTTTTGAAAAGATGCCGACACAACTTTGAGCATATTTTAGGGTGAATATGAATGATTACATAAGTGTAGGGTGACTGTGGATTACCTGTGCTTACTGAGCTTAACTTATGCTCAGATATGGCCATTGATAATCCAAACCACGTAAAATTATTTCAATTTTCAGCTAATTGACAAGCCTGATACTCAGTTCTCTCCCCTACACAACAGCCAGAAATTGATTACCACCTAACATGGACACCCCAGACTTCTCTAGTAGCATCCATGCCAATAGCAACCATTGAGCGAACGTCATGTCAATATTAAGAGGACAATATAGAGTCTATTGCCTACAGTGTCCAAAACACTTTGACCCCAAGTAGTTGGGTTACAGCACTGTGCCACTTCTGCCAATTGTGGCCAGTGTTCACAATGTGAACTAACCTGAGGAGTCTCTGCCAAGCAACGTAAAGCACTGATGTGAGTGCCCAGCTCTGTGGGGTCAGCACACCGAGGACACTCGCATGAGAAGTACTTGGTGTTGCGCAGATGTTCTCTCCGAGCTTGAGTGGTCCACAGCATGTGTGTGTACATCGTTGTGATGTCTTTCCCTCTGTTAACATTATGTTGATTAGTTAATACTACTAGTCAGCATATATATAACTTTTGACATAATATATTCTTATATAATAAGCAATGCTATACTATTAATTGTCACCTATTTTACTTATAATTCTTATCACGATCCTCTGATTCACCTTACAGTTACATTAAGTACTCTGATTGGAAGTTACATTCCTATGAGTAAAATGGTTGACAACAGTTTTGGGAAAGATTGACAACTTCTATAAATTTAAGTATTTTATTAAATACTTTAATTTATATTAAATATTACATTAAATACTTTAATTTATATTAAATATTACATTAAATACTTTAATGTTATGTAATAATGCTAATTTATTTAAAATTTCAATTTATTTTTTATTTATATAATGTCCACCTATGTAAATTTATTTCTCTTCTTCCACATATCTGTAGAAGAAGAGAAATAGTATCCAAAACTTAAGGTGCTATTTAATATAATAATCGATAAAGTGTAATCAATTATGGAGAACCGGTGGCCGAGCAGTCGAAGGTGTCAGGACTTTGTATCTGAGTTAGGGATAACCAGATTCTAATCCTGGCCTTGACTGACAATTTTTATCAGTAATGATCACCTTGTATTGTACTGGTTCCCTCTTACTCTGACTGATAAGCGCAGACCAGTGGTCTATGAGGAAGGGGCAGAGGAAAGAGGGGAGATCTACCTCTCCTTTAAAATTAAAGCAAATAAATTGTTGGAATAAAGTAATAAACATATCAAGTAGACGGCACTCTAATATTATAAAAAGAATATGGATACAATATTTCAGTCTTATGTAGAAATCACAAAAATATATCTAACAGTTATTATTTTTATAAATTAACTTCAGTGGATGCATTTAAGTTATATATTTTCATCATATCCATGTGTAGGTGAACCACGTTTATATTTTCCAGTGGCCCATATGAGCCCAATATCCCACTATGAATGTGTTCCAGGCAGTACAGTACATCATACTTCTCGATTAGTTATCATGTTTGCTTGTATTTCTATAAAAACAAACACAAAAATTGCAGTTACATGTATCTTGTATATTTGATAGTAATCTCAATAACGGTATGTTAGTGTGAAAAGAGGTCTGTAAATACAGTTGTGTAGTTAAGACAGTTACTTTATACTTAACTTATATCCATATTTTTACGTTTCAATTCATTGTAAATAACTGATGACACATTTCTTGCAACAGAAGAAACTATTCACATACCTAGGAATATCAACAGCTGCTCTGACAGTTATTCTTGTATTGTTGAAGGTGTGTTTGGTGTTAGGCGTGCAAGAATGGCACATGATAAAGGCTGTCGGTAACAAAGCCAGCAGTTCGGTTTGGTCTTCATGAATTTCCAGAGCATTCACATCGATAGCCCCACAAATACGATGGATCGTCTCCGAAGACTTATCTCCTAACACATTGTCATCTAGTTTTGATAGATAGTGCTCAATTAAATAGGTTACAACATTTTCATCTAATTCTCTGAAACATTATAAAAATGATAGTATAGAATGTTACTTTATTATGGTGATACAAAAGTGTGTGAAGAATGACATAACACCTATTAAGTACTAAAGTTATACAATAAAAGGTTAATTACCTGATAAATCGGGCTTAAATTCAAATAGCTTAGATTCCAATTGAATTATATTCACATCTTCAGGAATAAGATTTTTTCTGAACACACAACTTGCTTGCTGAGGGGCCATCACTAAATAATGTGACACTAAAACGTAACACCTTTTCAGACACTCCCCCCCTGTAACGGACTTGTATCGGTAATACTAAACACCCCCCAAAAATTACATAATGCTGTCACCAACCCCCTACATTTTATTTTCATTCACTTTCATGCATATTTTTATTTAAGATAATTTATTGTTTAGGCTTTGTTCTGTTTCTTTTGCAATGGGGGCTGAATATATTACTAAATTTAAAATCTTTATAAAACCTTATATTTTGGGAAAAACTATAAAATTTTGTGAATGAAATTAAAAAAATTGTTGAGGTATAATAGTTATGTAACGCTGCGTAGAACTTCCCTATCCTCCCTCGTAATGGTGCATAACACTGCCAAACTCCCCCCCCCCCCTTCAGGCATTACATAATTTAGGGATGGCCCCTGAAATAATATTCCTAACATCGTACATTACTACACACACTAACAAACAAAAATACAGTTACAACACTTAACAGGTTAAACATTTTACATAACTTAAATTTATAACTTGTTAATGTTAAACTGTGGTTTTGTTTATTAGTGTTTATGGGAATCTATGTTAAGGATATCATTTCAGCAAGTAAGTTGACTGTTCAGAAGAATTCTTATTCCTAAAGATAGGAGTATAATTCACGAAATTCCAATTTGAATCAAAGCAATTGAACTTAAGACGGAATTATCAGGCAATTAAGTTTTTATAGTATTTGATATCAGGCTCAAACTTTTACTTGATTTGCTAATAAACTAAAAATTTACTTGATAGGTTTGGACCGTTGTTCCTTAACAACGTTTGTAGAATAGGATAAAAATGGCACTAGAATTGTTAGCAGATAGACTAAAGAAAAGATAAAAATATAAAAAAATGGTTTTTCTTCACAGATACTTGTTGGAATATCTTAACTAAATTATGCAGACTACAAACATAACTATTTGTTCTAATGTTATATTATAAATAATTATTTATCATGAAAACCTTGTTTGATCTGTATAACTCTGTAGCAGTGGACCATCTATCACTTTTATATTTAATTTTAAAGGCAACGATTGATGCAATATTCATTTTACTTCAAAAGATAAGTATGTCTTCTCACCTATTCACTTGGAAATTTAATCAAGGAACTTGATTTCTTCTTTGTCTATAATTATTTTAGAACTAATGTGACAAGGAAGTTCATTAACATAATGGTGTAACTATAATTGGGCCGGGTAGAAAAAGACCCGCATGTTATATTTAGTGCATGTAGGGGTTCTAGCGGCAGAGGGGAATCTTTCCACCGCTGAGCTGCCTTTGTTCACAGGCGTGACTAACTTCCACCCTCTAGTGTTCAACTTCCGTAACAGTGTTTAGTTGAAAAAAAACTTGTAATAAACTGCACAAGTTTGCTTATTTGCTATTTATTGTTTTCATTACTATCCATTATGTTATTTATCATTAATTGTAATTTGAATACTAAATAATTATTTTATTTAATCGTTCTAAGCTTGATTTGTTGTGTTAATATCAAACCAACCAATGGTCACTGCTGCTAATGATGTAAAATGGGTGTAGCTTGCTATTGCACCTTTAGCTAGCAAACATTGCTATAACAATTTATTTTATAGCAAACCATTAGGGTTTAGAAATCATTTTAATACAGGGTCAGTATAAGTCCTGACCCTAATGACATTACTGAGGCTTGGACTAGTCACAAGAGGCTGCTGGTGTTTTCTGTGACTTGTCCAAGGCTTTTGATTGTGTAGATCACTCGGTATTGCTATCTAAATTAAATGATTATGGGCTAAAAGAAAGTTGTTTATCTTTGATAGCATCATATCTTTTAGTAAAAAAAACAAAGAACAATAATCTTGGAAAATAATACAAGACATTTTTTTGATTGGAGAGATCTATCAATCGGTGTACCACAAGGGTCGGTTTTAGGTCCCCTTTTCTTTTTAATCTTTATAAATGACCTACCCAAAACAATTAACAAAGAATTAATTCTCTTTGCAGATGACACAACTGCAGTAGTTAAAAAAAGACTAGCTCTGAATTACTTACATCTCTTTCAGATACAATAAAAGACATGGATAGTTGGTTCACTGACAATGGTCTCAAACTAAATCTTGATAAGACTCAATCTATTCAATTTTCTTTAAGACAAAGAGTTGAAGATTATACTTTACCTAATTTAGTTGAACCTCATACATTTCTACAAGTTAAATTTGAAGAGAATCTTAGTTGGAAAGTTCACTTAGATTATATCCATAAGAAAAGAAAATTAGATCTGTGTCTTTCGTCTTTTTACAAAAGAAATTGTGTTCCTTTTGAAACTGTCAAAATTGTTTATCACGCTTATGTAGAGTTAATTTTGAGATACGGTATTCTCTTATGGGGTCAAGCATCAGATATAAGATCAGTCTTCAGATTACAAAAGAAAATTATCCAAATTATGACGAATTCCCATCCAAGAAGTACTTGTAAGACATATTTTCAAAATTTAAACATACAAACACTTATAGTTTTATACATCTATTAATCATTAATTTATGTACATTTGATAAAAAATGGTTTCAGCATAATTATAATACAAGGAATAGGTATATTTTTTAGATTGCCAAGTCACCATTTAACATTTGATGAAAAAAGCCCTTTGTATCCTGGATTAAAACTGTACAATGAGCTACCCGCACTTTATAAGTTCATAAAATGAAATAACATTAAAGAAAAATTAAAGATTGAACTCTTAATCAGAGCTTTTTATTCTGTACATGAGTATTTTGATGATCCATTGACTTAATTTTTATCTATTTTCCGCCTTTTACATTATTAAATTTAATATCATTATGATTTATTTGTAAAGATTGTTTTTGTGGTATAATCTGTAATGAATGATTATTTTATAAATATCTCTTGACGATGCACCTTTTCCGTATGTCTCACATGCCAAAGAATGTTATGTGCAAACAAAATATGTCTATGTCTAGAGGCCTACCTTTGGGTTGTCATGACAATTTTAAAATTAAATTACACAATGAGAGAGAGTAGTTCTCTGTCTCACTTCCACCACTCTTTGCATCTCACTCACACCAGTGTGTTGAAAATATTGTTTTTTAAGCGGCCTATGTATAATATAACATTGATTTTAAAAGCGCCCATATAGATTTCTCATCCAATGTTAGACGTTGTATTTCAAATTATTAGCTGTTTTTGTGGTCCATTGAGGAGTGCTAGTGTAGTCCCGTGTAAATACAATGCAGGTGCAGTGCTAGCTGTAGTAGCAGACCTTACAAACTAACCAAATTACTGGCACAAATAATCCTATTACATGAGATATCTATTTATAAGTTAGGCAGTAGCGTAGTTGGTTCAATCCCAGCTTCATATGCTAAAGGTTCTCAGTTCCCAATCAGAGTCAATACGTTTTGAAAAAGATCAGCTGATAATAACCGGCTGTTCATTTGTCATTGGGCTATTAATTAATGACACTTTCTAAGGAATAGTCGGCCTTAGTTTGTAACTCAACACACTCATTCGAAATCCATATTCGCCCATATCTTGACGATCGGCGTCTTATGAATAAATAAATAAATAAAAATAAATAAGTAATGATATAATTAATGCTAATACTCAAACAGTTGGCCTCATTATGTGAGCAGAATTAACACATAAATATAAATGTGACCTTAATTTTTACACAAGCCATTCTTGTGTTAAAATTAAAAGATAATGCTTACACTCACACACAACTCTAACACCATTGGAGTTGACTCTATAAACTTACTTGTAAACGTCAGTGGAAGGGCCTCGTTTATCAAAGTGAGTCTCCATGGACATTATTACCTTCCATTTCCTTGGGTTTTTCCTCTGCATCAGAAGACATCGTAGAGGTAATATACACTCATATCTGGAAAAGCACAGTTAATTTAAGCTTAAGACCATTCCACCATACCACGTAGACTGTGTGTAATTTTACTGAATGTAACATTTTACCACTACTGGAGTATACTATAATTTTCGAGTATGGTTAAAGATGTGTAACAAAGTCCATGATCACACGAAAATAAATATGATGAAGTTCACATTGAAACAAATTGCTGAAAAGGATTGGTGCTGGCCTTTATATGTCTTATACTACATAAAAGTAATTTTGTTTATATTACAAGTAACCATATTTTTTAGCAAATACATATGAATTTGGAGCTATATTCAAAGTGAAATTATTTTAGGGTTAAAATATTATGCTATCAAAAAAGTTAGATTTTTAATCAGTTTTATTCTTATTTTAAAGGTATTCACTATGCCAAATAGATATTTCATAACAATCGAATAAAAAAAGAAATGTCCACTAAACATACAATTCAATTCAATTTATTTTCACAAGCGCAAATACACATTGCTGCAGTGCACATATAAACCATCTAGCTATATGCTAGTTGATGATACATAGTTTGTGATACATAAACACAAAAATACATAATGTCTCACAAAACTATTAAATTTTGGATACCTCTGACACATCTTTGGTAGAATCATTGACTATAGAAACAAGAGAACTGTTAGCTCAAATGGATGCTTATTTGAAACACTCACTGTTAGATAGCACCACTTGTGCACATCACTGGAAATCCATTGTCTCAGACAGTCTATTTTTTCTATAATTAATGGTAGAATTGAAAAGAGATTGGGTGTGGGGGCTAAATGCTACCATAATAGTTATGATGTTGGGGAAAGGGGTGGTTATAAAGATTAAAATAAAGAAATTAAAGTTGGCTAATGGTTTGTACTTGTAAATGAATTCCTTACGATACGATCAACTACCATTTAATAAGCCTCCCTCACAAAAACTTTTATTGTGAGGAAATTATTACCAGGAATATTTTATGAAAAATTTTAAAGATGTACTGACTTATTAATTTTAAGAAGATCCTCATAAGGATAAGGTTAAAGAATGATCAATATAGACTCTCCGTAGTTTTACGAATAATTTTCAGTGATGTGACCTAAGTGGTAAGTAGGTGATTAGAGAGAAAATAAATGTTGACTGTTTATTGAATATTTTCAATTTAAGTTATTACAAAATTCAAAAACTGTTTATTTAGCCCCTGAACTGTTTTAAGAATATATAAAATAAATTACCTTTGTCAACAGTTCAAATTTGTTGTGATGTGTATAACGATCGTTTCAGCATAATTATGCCATCTTCAGATATAATGCCACAAAGGTTTTAATGAACTTTATAAAACAAAAATAGTATAAATTGACATTTTAAAAATATATAGAAAGATGTGTCTGTCATAATAATTAAGTTATTCCAGGTGTAGTGGTGTTATCAGCTGGTCTTTGTTTCCTTGCTGTTGTTTTTTGACTTAAAATACCATTAAAAATAAAATGGGATTTAAACTAATTTATCATTTAAAATATTTTCATTGTGATTTTTTTTGGGTATGTGCATTGTATATCTTATATTCTTCAAGAGTATCTAGTTTATTTCCTTTTCTGCATGTGTGTAGAATTTGTAGGCCAGTATTTAGGTCACTAATATCATGGTTTTTGTCAACCAGATGCTGGGCGAATGTTGTTTTTTGTTTGTCTGTTTTCGGGTTAGGATGGTATAGAATTAATTAAATACCACCAAAAAAGATATTGAAAAAGGTGACAAATCAGGTGTATATAAAATTAAATGTGCTAGTTGTCCAAGCATTTATATTGGAAAAACAGGGCGTTCATTCAAAGCCAGATATAAAGAACACCATCCTAACCCGAAAACAGACCAACAAAAATCAACATTCGCCCAGCATCTGGTTGGCCAGTGATCTAAATACTGGCGTACAAATTCTACACACATGCAGAAAAGGAAATAAACTATATACTCTTGAAGAATAAGAGATCTTTAGGAGCCCGTGGGGCGGAATCCTGTGGACGGATCTGCATCAAACTTCACAGAAACCATCTCGGGAGTATACAGGACAACATCCTAAAGTTTCATGGCGATCGGTTGGATGGTTTGGCAGCGCATAAACTTCAAACATATATATATATATATATATACAAACATCCTCTTTTATAAATATAGATACAAAGCACATACTAAAAAAACCACAATGAAAATATTTTAAATGATAAATTACAGTTTAAATCCCATTTTATTTTTAATAGCATTTTAAGTCTAAAAACAACACCAAGGAAACAAAGACCAGCTGATAACACCACTACACCTGGAATAACTTAATTATTATGACAGACACATCTTTCTATATATTTTTAAAATGTCAACTTATACTATTTTTATTTTATAAAGTTCATTGAAACCTTAGTGACATTGTATCTGAAGATGGCATAATTATACTGAAACGATCGTTATACACATCACAACAAATTTGAACTGTTGACAGAGGTAATTTATTTTATATAATTATTACAAAAGATGGATTTATCTCCAACTTAAATCTAATTACAACTAGGTAGGTATTCGTCTTCTGTTGACAACTATTTTATAATTACTATATTAATAACACTGATTCTGTAAGAATTTCAGAGAAATTCAGTAGGTTTATCAATTAACATTCAAATAAAGTAATAGCTTGATTTAAATCAAATAGATTATTACAAACCTGTAATGAGACATTATAGAAAATTTCCCCATGAAAAGTTGTGGCAGTAACCTATCAATAATTGTTACTTATTGTAAGTTGACAGTTTTTTTTTTTTTTTAAGTATAGATAATTCATAACTACATGTATTAAAAATAACCTAACTCATTTTGAAACAATAAAACACATTTTAATCAAATAAACTTGTTTTCCTGGTTTTAATGTTTGACATGTCTGACATCTAAATTATGTAGTATAATTAATTTTTGTAGTAACTTACTCTATTAAGAAAGATCACTACACAAGTAATTGGCATAAGAATTATTGAGTTTACTCTCTAGGATTGTTCAAAGAAAGGAAAACTGTTTTCAAAGGTGTATAAATATAGCATACCTGCACTCTTTGACATCAGACACAGGTGACAGGGCTAGTATCTTGCACTCAGTGGCGTGACAGTGGGGGTCTCGAAGGCCAGGACAGAGGGGACTGCACACAGGCCAACCACAGTGCTCACAGCGGGCAGAACCAGGGACTGTCAGACAACCTAGACAAACGGGGGTGGGCTCCACAATCTTGGGACCCACCACCGTGGGATTTTCTTCAAATAAAACTTCTCCTGCAGCCACGTCTCTCTTAGCTGCCAGGTACCGACCCAATTCTTTGCTGATTTTCACCTTTAATAATATTTGATTGAATAAATTACAAACGCTCACTTTAAAGAAATTACTATGATAATAAAATATACACTAGATAAATATTTTAATTATTAGATTATGATATTTAATAAGCATTTTATCAAAGGCACAGATGGGATTACTGGTTCTGAATCTCTTATGCAGTAAATGTGGTAAGGAGGAAGAAACTGCTCAACATGTCATATTTGACTGCCCGGCACTATGGGCCAGGAGGTATAAAACCCTTGGTATTGTACGGAAAACAGACCAAGGAGACTGGCAGGAAAGCATTGTGAAGAAGCTCTCATGGTTCAGCAAGGACCTGGGATTTGATGGAGAATGAGGTCCTGAGAATGAGGGTGCACAATAATATAAGCTCAGTAGTTGCGCTGCAATTCCAGATACGATTTGCAGAAGTCGAACCACTATAAATATAAAAAAAAACTAAAGCTAGACAGCAAACACTGTAGCTTGTGGTAACCCCATAGCTAATGGACTAAGACTGTGGTTTGTGCCAACCCCATAACTGAGGGGCTAAGATTGTAACTTTGCCATAACACAGGTCCCAGGCTGTTGCTTATGCCAACTCCCTAACAGGACTAAGACTGTGGCTTGTGTCATCCCCATTGCTAAGGTGTTAACCTTTTTCCCTCGAATGGTCAACACAGTTGGACATCACAATTTTGCCACTAGCTTGACGAGTGTTCGTCTAAATGTGTCATCTGAGATTGAGTGTCCATCTCTGGTGGCCACTACTATGTTCACGCTCAGATCGGATAAGTTTTAGTTGTGTTGTCCACTGGGACTGGCTGTTCAACTGTGATGGTCAGCAGTGATTTTCCTACGCACTCGGATGTCCAACTCTGTTGGACACTTGACATATGTTTTTGTATTTTAGATATGAATTGTTTGATTAATTTTAAATGTTTAACAGCGGTTTAAATATTTCGGGATTATATTCAACCAGCAGGAATCATCCGTTTCCGTTTCTGGTTTATGTAGACATTCTGATTATGTGTCAGATTTTGGCCATGAGTGTAGACTTTCCCCCGATTTTATCCTCATGCATCTTGAGTGTTATCAAGTGAGATTTGTTGATTAAGTACGTTTTTTTCGTTGTTTAATTAGTAAATATTCTATACCATATGTAATTGTAAACAATAGTTATTTAGTTCGCGTTTAATATCCAGGTATTTGTCCTGGCATATTTTTCAAAAAGTATCACACTCAGCAAAATTTCAAAAACAGATTTATTTCAAAACTAAATATTACAAAACTTGTATTTCCAGAATTAATAGTATGTTTCATTAATTAAAACTTTGTTACTTTAAACAAACTTCTTTTTATTTTAATTTGAAAGCAGAATTTAGTTTATTTATTCTGGTTCTTAAAATTTAAAGAATTTTAATTTATTTACTATCTATTACATCCTTACAAACCTGTCTTAGTGGTTCGGCACCCCCCAAAATAAAATCCTGGCTAAGCTCTTGGAGCGACTTAGACTGTGATTGTTGTAGTTTAACAAAATACTGATAATTTCTTTAATAAACATTGTTTTCAGGACTCAAAAACGTTATAACATTGACATATCACACCAAAACTTATGAACAAAGTTTAGATCGAATGTCTGATAGAGCAATGAAAAATTAAATGCGTAAATTTGCTGTTAACTGCAGATTTCAGGAACTGTAGCTATGAAACTGTCAAATCTAATTTTATATATTTCTTTTAATAATATCATGATGTTTCTTTATCAAAGTAAATATCGCTGATAAAAATAAAGATTTATTATTAGGGTCATATTTTAATTTTAATCAAGAAAATCTACTAACCATTTAAAAATTGTTCAGGAAATTAAAAAATGTGAAATGTCGCTAGCCTTATTTTCCTTTAAAAGTGATTACCACTGAAATTTACACCAAATACAGTATTTTGAAATTTTGTTATATTCTATTCTAGTTCATGTAAACCACAGTAAAGTGATAAATGTAACACTGGTTGATAAATGTAACACTGGTTGATAAATGTAACACAGGTTGATAAATGTAACACTGGTTGATAAATGTAACACTGGTTGATAAATGTAACACTGGTTGATAAATCAACACTGCAAAACAATTAAACATCAAACTACATAAATTTAATACAATATGAGTTCAAAATATTGGGATAGATTTCAATAAACTACATATACCTTCCCTAGACTAGAGGAACTCAAAAAGAAATTATATCTGAAATTGAACACCTTAATATTTTGTATATATATTATAATAAATGTGTCTTGTGTTACGTTCACTTCTTTTGTATTTCTACCAACATGTAAGATGCCAATTAATTAAGAAACTATAAGCAAGTACAATAAAGCTTTAATTATTTGTTGACACTGTAATTTATAGTGCTTATATTTTAAAAAGGTATGAACATTGTTCAGTAAAATTATTTATAAATAATTTTACTGAATATTTTGAAATTTACATTATGAATTCTTGTATTCTCTAAGATTTCTCACATCAGCTAAATTGTAATTGAAAAATTGTAAAGTACAACATATAAACAGTATCTTCATAAGATTTAAAAATAATTTTATATAATGAAAAATATTCACGTTAATGTCAAAATATTTGTTGGAAGTACTATAGTTTGTTTTTTGTATTGACAGCAATATTAGAAAAGATTTTTTTTGTGAAATGTGATAAAATAAGTTAAACTAAACAGGACAACCTCAAAAGGCCTACACTGGTGTTTGTGCTCTGGCCAATGGTGTTTCTGGTGGTCTTTGCTGCAGTAAGAAATTGTTTTGCAAGCACTGCAGGTCAAGGGACCTTTCTGTCCACAAACCGCACACTCTGGCTCACTCATAGCTACTGAAATAGAGCAGCATGTACAACACGCCGCTAAATATAGGCTCTACTTCTCAGTGCCGCCACACCAGTAAGAAATAGAACCTACTAGTACAACAATTAAATGTACTAGTAATTACATTTAATTTTTCAATTAAATGTAGTTACTAGTAAATTTAATTGAAAAGTAATTGTCTTTTACATCTATCATTATCAAAGGCCTATATCTAATAATACATAATAATATGTTTTCTTACACTGATATATTTTAACTATATATTATCCCTTCAGAGCGGAAATTATTTTTATATGATCTAATTTTATTTTATAATTTTAATCTTAATTTCTTTTTCATGCTTATTTACAAGTACAGTTATTTTTGTATCCATTTATACTGTATATGTTGAGTTATTTATATATCATTTAATGTCCTATACACTTACGTAAAGTTTAAATAAATAAAAAAAGCCAAATAGTGTCCTCCTCCTCTTTTTATCAGTAAAATTTTGAAAAACACGTTATTGTGTGCAATATAAACAAAGATTTATTTTAATCCTCGAAAAATTACAATTAATTCTTATACGAAGCAATTTTTATACATGAAAATTAAAATAAAATATATTCTTCTTAGTCTTAAATTAGTGATACAATTACAATTAATGTTTAAATTAACTTATAATTAATATGAAATAACCTACATGGGCATAAAGCCTGTGCTTAGACTTTGGAATAAATAGGTAAAATGGGAGCTGGCTTAATTTTTATGTAATGATAGAAAACACTTTTTTTAATTCAAAATACTAATAAATAAATACAGAATAAATGAGTAACAAAGTAAATTAAATATATAATAAATAGCCAACTAATACAAAGTGTTAACCTATAGATTAAAGAATTAAATTTAATTTATGAATGTCAGATCGAACAGCATTATTGATGAAACAAAATTTCTGAGTTGACTGGGTAGTTGTGAAGGATGTAAATAGATAAAGAAAAATGAAATAAAGACAAAGAGAGTAAATAGAGAGAGGAAAACAGAACAAAGGTCGGCTCTGAAGGGTTCATTATGACTTAGTTTTACTAGCATATTAATTAGTTCCTGGCTGTGGTGTGTATATTTTGTACTTCTTGTAGTTCAAATTAAAATCACTTTAAATTGACCAATTTCAATTGATTGAAATGAATTTTAAATCACAGCATTAACTGATGCATGTAAAAGAAACGTATTTAAACTCACTTAATAAGCATTACAATGTGACCAATCAATTAATTTTACAACCTCTTGAAGCCAAGGAAATGTTGTTTTAGGATTGATAAGAACTTTCTTTTCTTGAAAAAATAAAATTCAGAAATTTATAGATAACCACATAATAAAATATAAGTGCTATACAATAATGGATTTTTGGGTAATAAAAGTGTAAAGTTGATGCACATTGAAAACTACTTTAAATTCTGGTACTTGTTTTGTTCTAAGATAAACTTTCTTAAAACTTAAAATAAAATTTAAAAATGTGTATGCCATAACCTACAATAAAATGAGGAAAAAGTGTGATTGGATTTTTCATTGGCCTCTTAGTTTCTTAATAAAACACCATCAAACTCGTGTACCCATGATTTCTGCGCTGACAGTACAGAATAAACCTGAGAGAAATTTTAAGATTACATGTTTTAGGCAAATTTTAAACTAAACAAGATTGTAATAGATGTACTGGCCCATAATTACAGTAGAAAAACATAATATTGGGTGGAAACTTGTATTAATATTGGCATCAGAGAACATTTATCTTGTGAACACTTCCATGTTAAATCCAGTTGAAGATTTACCTCTGATCAAAACAACTAATGCTTTCATACCCAATATCCCCCATAGTTTTCATTTTGAGATTTTGTCATCAAACGAAAAAATTATTGAAAGTGTGGTGTTCCTATCCGGATTCACGATATCTCTCATCGTGATTAAGAAATGGTGGCACATCTCTCTGTTTTCAATTTTAGACTCTACTATTAGTTCTGAGTAAACTACCAACATCATCAAAATTTCCATCAGGTTATTGGTCAAACCCAACATAAAAAGTCCTGAAGAGCCCGAACTTTTCATCTTTATTTTCATACAGACTGCTTCAAAAAGAAATTTCTTCACAGAAATATGAGACATCAATATTTTCTGTGCAATTTGACCTGTTTTCTATTCATTACCACACCTCCTTTTATAAATTCAGTTCTACTATATTAAGATTTCAGAATAAACCACAAGGCATACCTGCATTGTTTATTAAATTTGGTTTTAGGTCATTTTGTTCACAAGTATTACTATATCTTGAATTAACTTTTCACTCCATTGCTAAGTATATTTATTTTTTTTATACTTTTATGTATTATGATGAAGAATTTTTAATTTTATGTTACAGTAGTTTTGTCCTGTAGTATGTTACTGTAGTTGATGATAAGTGATTCTTTGTAAAAGAACTGATTATTCTGCATCTTCTTTGAGTGAATGAAATTGTAGAAGTCTATAATTGATCTAGAGATCGTGGTATGGCATTTATGGGAGGATTTATTCTGGTGTGCTTTTAAGATGTAATTTATTGGTTGTGTAGTTAAGAGGCTCATTCTCCTCATTTTAGTTGAGTTGATCAGTTTATATGTTTCAGTTTAATGCATTGGGTTCAATCAAACAACTAATAAATTAAACAACAATTTATTAAAAAAACTTTTTACTAACAAAAAGAATTACAACAAAATATATTACAAAAATATTTACAGCATAGCACAGTGATGTTTTAATCGACATGGAAGTGTTGAGCCTCTGCCTCCCGCCAGGAGTTCTGCACTGCCTCCACCAAGTTGTGCCACATCCGAGACTTGGCCACTCCCACGCCCCCCACCACTGTGATGACTAACCACGCTAGACCCAGCCAGTAGTCTGTCTCTTTAGCCACTACTGAGCCAACTGGGCCTCCAAAGTCTGCCGATGTTACAAACATTTTCTCTTCAGGCGGAATACCTGCCAACAATAATAAACAAATTATTTACAATACAACAATATTGTCCCATGTCTGCAGGTTAATTTTTGTCTAAGAGCATATTTTGATTGAATTTCATGAAATACTGTATATAAATAACCAACACTAGGAAATGAAATATAATAAATTGCACAGTAATATATTACATGATATTCATATTCTCTAACTGTTCAATCTTTGATCTTACATAGCCGTGGTCCCTACTACAATAAAACCTCCTTAATCCGGCATTCTATAGTCCGGAATTGTCTATAATCCGGCATCAATGGCAATGGACTCAAATTGTAGAATTGCCTTCACAATGAACATTGTAAAGTGAGCAACTCGACAGCCGACACTCAAAAGCCACAAAACGCCAGGCTCTGAGCGGTAAATTTGAGTGGGCTAACCATCGTGACTGCTCGGTAAATCTCGGATCCACTCGTCTCTCGGCATGCACTTCACTCCGTGTCTGCAGCACAGTGGAACGCGAACACCACACCTTTTTGTTGTTTAGTCAGTGGTTTTGTTTACATCATCCTGAGTAGTGCTCAGTTAAGTACTATACGTCAGTGAGTGATGCTTAGGTAGTTTTATTGTTTTAATTTACTTATTGTTGATATAGTTTTTTTCTGTAAATATACTTTACCATGTTTTCAAAATTTAAAAAAAGGATTAACTTCTTAGTGTAGTATCAACCAAGGAGCCTACACAGAAACGTAAGCATGTGACATTAACGATTAGGCAAAAATTAGAAATCATTGCAAAATTAGATCGAGGAGAAAATCGTAATTCTATTATGGAAAAATATAATGTTGGTTCTTCAACCATCTACGATATAAGGAACCAAAGAGCCAAACTTGAAACAGAAACAACTAAAGCCGTAGAAACGAGACAAACAACAAAAAAAACCAAAAAGCAAAAATCTCGATAACGCTCTTTACACTTGGTTTTCAGCAAAGAGATCGGAATGTAAACCTGTTACCGGCCCTATACTAATTAAAAAAGCGAAACTCTTTGAGCAAGAATTGAATCTTGAGGAGAATAAATTTACGTTTTCAAGTGATTGTCTACATAAATTTAAGGTTAGGGATGGGATCCGAAAGTTTAATCTTTCAGAAGAAGCTAAGTCTGCTGACAAAGTTGCTGCAAATGAGTTTTAAATTTTTTCAAGATTTTGTTGAAACAAAATATTTGAGTCCATTCCAGGTGTCCTATGCAGATGCAACCGGCCTGTTATGGCGCTGTTTGCCTAACTTTAGTAGGTCATGATGAAACAATTTCCAAAGGGTATAAAATGAACAAAGATAGGTTGACAGTCTTGTGTTGTGGGAATGCGTCAGGTGATCATAAACTTAAACTGTTCATAATAGGCAAATAAAAAAAACCCAGAGCATTTAAGGGCCTTACTCATCTACCAGTACAGTATGCAGCTCAAAGTAATGATTGGATGAGTGCAGAACTGTTCCAAGGACTGGTTTTTTCACCAGTTTGTACCATCAGTAAAATCTCATTTTGTCAGTTTGGGAAAACCATTTGTCTAGCCGTTCTTTTGCTAGAAAATTGTAGGGCACATCGCACTGCCAATGAGTATCTGGTAATATTTCTGTCATGTACCTTTTCCCAAATGTCATGCCTTTAATTCAATCCATGGACCAAGGAGTCATTCAAAATTTTAAATGCAAGTACAGAGGCTCATTTATTCAAGAATTTGTTATTTTCCAGTTCAGAGTTAAGGACTTTCAAGCCAAATTTAGCATAAAGGATGCAATTTTTACTGCAACTTTGTCATGGAATGGTGTCAAGAATGAAACCGTTAAAAGATCATGGAGGAAACTCTGGCCAGGTGTTATGGACAATGACGAGAAAGCACTAGTGAAGTGAGTGAGCTGAGAAATATTTCAAGCACTGAAATCGTTGAGTGGTTAGAGATTGATAAAGACCTATCACCATTTGAAGAAATCAGTGATGAATCCATAGAGTTCTGAATCAAAAACCAGTTCAAGATGAATCAGAAAGTGACGATGAAGAAGTCTCGAAAACAAAAGTTGTGTCTTGGAACGAAGCAAGTGAAGCAATCAACACGTTTGTAAAATTTGCTAAGTCAAATAAACAATACAGTATGGCCGAAGTTATGAACTTGCTTATAATAAAAAATTATCTTTTAAATAAAAAAAATAGTTCTAAGAAGCAAGTAGATATTAGATCTTTTTCCAAGCCATCTACCAGTGCTGTTGCTAAAAAACCACAAATAGTACAGTACTGTACTGTATTTCAGACTGTATTCAAATTTATTTCATCATGTGCATTTTACTATTACTCCTATAAATATATATTGATTTATACTGTTTAAATAACTTATGTTTAAATAATAACTAGGCACAGTAAAAGTTTGTTGTGCAAATTGTGTTATGTTTTATACGCCTTCTGAATAAATAACCTGCATAGTCCAGAATTTTCTTTAATTCGGCAAGGGTCAAGTCCCAAATGTGCCGGATTAAAAAGGTTCTACTATACTGCCATGTTAGACAGCAGCTGTTTATGTCACACGCCAAGTCGTGTTTATGTTGTGAATTGTGTTATTTAAGTGGTGTTATTTTTGTAATTAACCTTGTAATTGATTGTTTATATGGTCTTTTGTGTCCCTTGTTTAGACTTGGAACAAAGTTTAGTAATTTTCTGCATGTTTAGCATGACAATACCAACATTGCTTGCAAATTGCGGTTTTTAGGATTTTGCATGAACTGTGAATAAATGTAAACTTATTTAATGTTATAAGATGAAACAAACTACAGTAAATAGTTTTTACTGGAGTATTTGTTTCATCTTATAACATTAAATTATATATCCAATAAGAAACGAGCTTGAAGAATGAAATGTACACTGTTCATGACTGAACATTTTCTCCTTAATAACACTTTTTCTAGTTGTTTAGAAACATATTTCATAATAATATGTAGGTTTACATCTTAGTATTTCTTTAATATGGGTTATGGTGGCTTGAAAAAAACTTATTTTGAATTTTCAAATATACTTTCAAGTTATAAGTGATGTACAATGTTTACCTGCACTCCTAATTTCCAGCTAAAAATCATACAATTAGAAGGCCTACTTTATACTCTATTAAATAAAAAATATTTAAGATTTTTTCCCACTTTAATTGATAGCATCCATTTCAAATCCATATTGCCATAGAAATTAAGAAACATAACAAGAAAAACTTCAACAAAGAGTAAGGATTTGAACTTAGCAACATAGTAACCGGTAATCAGCAAGTTCAAAGTACAGAATTGTCTAGAAGATTCTACACATAACGCAATCAAAGACAGCGCAGAAGGGTCTAAAACATTCCAGCACATCACTAACATGCCACGGCGCATTCCACAAACTATATGCCGCTGGACCCTGTATAATCTGAGGCCTAGGCTTGTCCTCACCAACACTACTCACAGCTCTACATGTCCTACGTAGCCCTGAAGATGGCACTCTATAACGAGGCCGAAATGTCAGCTCCTCCTGTTGTACATAGTTTGACACAGTTCGACCCAGAAGACCACGGTATTGATACTAATACACTGTTTCATAAATTCAGTTTGTGGCAATATCCTTTGCAGTGTTTTTTAAGTCAATATAATTGTTCATTGCAGTTATATCGACAGTAAAACTGGGGAATTTGGCAATGTTTGAGACAATTTATTAAACATATATCTGATCTTTTCATATTCCTTTAATGAGCATACCAATTTAATGAGCCCTATACTGCTTAAAGTCTTCGTCAGTCTTTCAAAAGCCAGTTCATAGTCATGCTTTTCTGAATATTTATTTTTGCTTATTAAACACTCCCTTCTCGCTACACACAGATAATCTAGATGATCATTTAAGCGATGAATAATGAAGGTTCGCTAAATTCCGTTTTGAAAACAACGGCGAAACCAGCAGTAATATTTCTTGCATGAATGGATATTATAAAAATAAATAACAATAAGGTAAAATCAATCTACACTACTAGTTCAGTGAAGAGTATATTTCATATGATAACAACCAGGTGTTCATTTGTCACTAGGCTATTAATTAATGACACTTTCTAAAGTAAGCCTTAGTTTGTAACAATGACAACATTCACTCATCTACAATCATCACACTCATTCGAAATCCATATTCGCCCATATCTTGACGGGTAAATCAGTAGAGAGAAGAAAACAGTTAGCAAAACAAATTTCCAACAATGAATATAAAGACACTAGAAGTAAATAGTACCTGTGTGGCGGTTAATGAACCTCGTGAACATCTCCAATGTGTATTCACTGTCGTTGAACTTAGCTGCCGGTCGGCCATTGTGGAATAACATTACTGTTGGCACTCCTACAATTCCATACTGGGTATTGAAACTGGGTAAAAATAAACACATAAATAAATAACCATTCAAATTGTGATTGCTTAACTATTACTATAAAAACTAAAAGTTATTACTTTTTAAAGATGTTTTTAGCTATGATAACTAAACATAACTTTTGTTAGTTTCCTGAATAGTATAGGATGGTAAAACATACTATACATAATTTTTAAGATTTTTAGTCTTTTAATACATAAGTACATGAATTACAATAAATGAATGCAAAAAGTGAACACCACACAAAACAAATTTATCATAGTATAAGTAAACAATATACAGATATTAAGGTAATTGATTTCAGTGAACCACGTTTACCTTCTTCAGACCAGAGGGATTCACAAAGATGGTGTTCAGTATTCCATTTTAAAGTTATGTCCAGTTCAATGGTCACATCTAATCTAAAAGTTAAATTTTGTTTATCAAATAGTTGGAAAACTATAAATTCATTATTTCTAATTTTTTTTATCGAACTTGCATACTCATCTAATTTAATGTTATGCACTAATAACTAAAAAATACCCCTTGAGTTGAAATGCCATTCTATTACCTCCCTTTTGTAACTAATGAGGAAAATTAATTATTGCAACTTGATACAGATTTGAGGACATTTAATAGAAAATCAAGAAATCAACAAACATATAAGAGAAAATAAATCATAAAACAAAAATAACAAGTCTACTTAGATGAAAAAGTACAGTTGTTCTATTAAGTATCTTGTAATTATACATCAACATAAAAAGGTGGTTGCAGCAGGACAAAAAAACTCATAAAAATAATAAAATTATCATATTTATTAGTATATTAAGCTTTCTGTTAAAATCGACTTATCTGTACTGTAGCATTTTTTAAAGAATGCTTTGGTTCAATCCCATGATCCTCATCTCACCATAACTTATCATGACAAGGTCACGACCACAGATATACTCCTCCATATGATTGAAAAATTAGAGATTGAATCTGTTATTAGTTTATTATCCCCTGTGTAGTCCGTTAGGCAAGCCAGAACTATTGAGTTCTTTATAAGAAGTCTTCACTATTTTTGTATAGGAAATTTAAGGTTTAATTTTAACTTTACATAAATCTAACGATTTGACTTTAGAAAGATTTGTATATATGAACATGATCCTAGGAAGTTTTTACCTCTGGTATTGAAGAGCGTTGACAGCAGCCATCTTGATAGTGGGAAAGGCCCGAGGCAAGGCATTGAAGTGAGGAGCTGCCATACAGCTGAACGGGCATGTTCGAGCGTAGAACAGCAACACCACACATTCCGCCTTTTGATTGCGACTTGTGATGTTGGCGTCTGTCACCAATAAGTTCACTAATCGGGTAGAATTCACCAACTATCACAAAGCAAGTGGGTTTGTGATCAAATACATTCTTTGAAAAACTAATACTAGTAACTCTTTAAATTATATCACTATACTAACCCTTTATAAACTATTGCTAGAACAGTATTGACCAAATCTTTTACTATGATATTACTATTTCTGGGTATTGCCCATTAATTCACTACTATATCAATTTGTTTTACCCTCTATTCACATCCAATTTTTGATAAAATTTTTTGATTTTAGAAACGGCTGTCTATTTGTTTTATCACACTCTTGGATTGGATTTGAATGCAAGGTTTTCCGTGATGTATTGAGGTACTGACCCACCCGCTCATCCATACACGTACAGTGGTACTGACCCACTCGCCCGCCCATACACGTACAATGGTACCGACCCACTCGCCCGCACATACACGTACAGTGGTTCTGACCCACCTGTCCACCCATACACATTCAGTGGAAAACAAATTTTAAATTGTTATACCCAATTGTTTTTAAATAACATATGTATTGTATATTTTCTACTTAGGCCTAACTAATAGTAAACAACTTATAAATGTACTCCTTAAATAAACAAACGTTTAACTTGTTAAACTTCTGTTATTATTGGATTTGAGATTTACTTAATCATTTTAAAATTAAATCACAACTTTAAGTGGGTTGAGTTACCTTATACTAATGTACCGTACATAAAATAAACATTTTGAATGCCATTAAAATATTCTTCTATGTAATACAGTCACTACTTGTGAAACTTAGTGAAAATATGTTTATCTTAATATTGATCTGACAAGAAAATTTTACTTCAACAGTAAGGGATCCAGCTTGACGTTCCATGTTACAGTTGACAACAAACGTGGAGTTGGTTTCCTCCTCAGTGTCAGGTGTGATGGTTTGGTTATGTACTGATACTGATGCACTCTCCTGCGATGATTCTGGGCGGTCTGGTGTCCAGTACACCTCATCATCTATCTGCCTCTACAACATCAAATAGAGAAATGAACACTACACAAAATATTCATTCTAGAATAAATTATAACTACACTCAAGATTATTTATGTCCTGATCAACCAAGGTTTACAAAAAAAAATAAATAATAAAACATGTTGTACATAAATATATGTAACTGTAACTAGATTGAACTGACTGTGCATATAGCAGTTTTATAAGGTGTGATAGTAAGTATATGAAAATTGTCTATAAGTTAATATTCATACGTGTAAAAATTAGCCAGTTATTTGCATTATGTTGCATTTTGTTTTTGTGTTGTCTGTTTGCTGTTTATAGCGTCATGTGTACTGAACAGAACAAACTGTTTTATGACAATATAGACTTATTAAAAGTGAGTTGATATACGAGAAATCTATACATTTGCTAAATATCTGGTGTGTACATTGCTTTAATAGTTAACAATGTCTAAATCCTACATTATTAACTATAAAAAACCACTTTACAGGGCAAAGCAGCTTTCAGAGGCCTCAGAAAAAATAAATATTTATTATTGAGGTACATCTATAATATATGACTTTCATTACCAATGGACAATTAAACTGTGTAGATATCTGGTTGCACATTCTTTCAAACTTACGGAGCAAAATGACGTGTCCTCCGGACAATAGATAGCCACACGAGAGGATGCTTAGACTTTCAACAGCTGATCTGACCAACAATTTGTTGAAAATAACAAATTTTACAGGATGCTGACAAGTTTCGAGCACAGTTTTAAAATTGAAATGTCGAGTCATATTGTAATTGTATTTCCTACGACAATCACGCCACATTCTTAGTCTGTTGTAAGTAGCCATCCTCATGTAAGTAGCCATCCTCATGTAAGTAGCCATCCTCATGTAAGTAGCCATCCTCATGTAAGTAGCCATCCTCATGTAAGCATCTCTCATGCTCAGCTTAAGTTTGAAATCTTTTTAGATTCTGCTAGGTGGCAAAGTAAAGCATTCTAAATCTAATGTTAAGAACAAAGACAGGATGTAATGTGATGACTGAAAGTAAGTTTAGATGGAAAAGACGTTCTTTTTTTTAAAAAAATCTAACATTTGTCTTGATTACATTTTAACTATGTTTAATTTGGACTTTCAGTAGATCAGACACAACCTATTCTATTAAGTTTGGATTGGCGAAACTCTGCTGTACATGGAAATGAAATTATTAACATCTTACTGAAGTCTTTCCACAGTTTGAATTTACCATTCATACACAATTTGACATTTTTTGCTTTTGCTAAATAAAAAAAAGTTCAAATAATTTTGGTACAGTTTTAATTTATTCATTAATGTATATTCCTGCAACCTTCCTTTCAGAGAAAAATTTTTTTTATTTATTTATAAAATTCAAAATTTATAATTCCTTGTTATTTTGAATTATAAATACATTATTTAAATCTTGGGTGTTAGTGATGAAATATTCAAAGTTTTATATAAACTAATCTTTTTATACTATTATCAGTTTATATGAAACTAGGGGACACCCCTGCATGCTTCACGTGCCAATCCCGACTCTCGCTGCGCTCAATGCACCTCAGCCTTTGGCCTCGGCATGTGACTTTTGACTAAAAATAATAGTAGATTAACTGTATAACGTAAAATCACAATATTAAATTTATTTACAGTATTTCACTTACATTGCTATCTATTTATTAGTATAAATACCCAACGTTATTACTAAGCCTATGTCAAAACGTGTTCATTTCATTTGTTTTTGTTTAACAGTTGAAGATACATTAACACTTTGAAGCCTAAGCCCGAAGATAGATCGGGCGACGCAAACTGGCGTACTCGCCGACGCCCGAGAATAGCTCGGGCGCCCATATTTAATTCATTACATCTTTATTATCGGCATATAATCGGGTTTAGGTCATCTGAATATGTCTTTTAGTTATCTGTTATTATATTTTATCGGTCTATTAATTTTTTTTATCTACATCTGGTCTTGGATAAATAATTATCGTAACAGCTGACGTGCGACTTGGAATGAGCGAGCGCCGAGCGGTATTGTTTATGTCAGCATTGTTTATGTTGTTATATTTTGCTATTATATTTATTATATGTTATATTTTATCGGTCTATTAATTTTTTTATCTACATCTGGTCTTGGATAAATAATTATCGTAAAAGCTGACGTGAGACTTGGAATGAGCGCGCGCCGAGCGGTATTGTTTATGTCAGCATTGTTTATGTTGTTATATTTTGCTATTATATTTATTACATGTTATTATATTTTATCGGTCTATTATTTTTTTTTATCTACATCTGGTCTTGGATAAATAATTATCGTAACAGCTGACGTGAGACTTGGAATGAGCGTGCGCCGAGCGGTATTGTTTATGTCAACATTGTTTATGTTGTTATATTTTGCTATTATATTTATTATATGTTATTATATTTAGCTTATATTATTATATTATTTATATTTAGCTTATATTAGCTTTTATTATATTTAGCTTATATTAGCTTTTATTATATTTAGCTTATATGTTATTATATTTTATATTATTATATGTTATTATATTTAGCTATTTTTTGTTTTACATATTTTTGTACTTATTTGTAGCTTCTGTAAAAAATAAAAAAAATGTACAACACCTAAAGTTTTGCCCATCATTTAAAAGAGAATTTTCTCCCCTTTACAAAGATATATAATATAACCTTTTTATGAAATTTATAAGGCATTTAAAATTTTTTTAATGTGAACATAAAACTCCCAGGATTCCATGCCAAACGGAGTATTAAGGGCCCAGGCTTCAAAGTGTTAATAGTATATAATTTCATACGTAAGAAATAAAAATGTTTATTTATTTACAAAACAGCTGTTATTAATTCACTAAAATCAACCCAATGTTATTCTTATAGAAAAAAGAAAATTTTGAGAGGCTATTTGTATCCCTTAGGAATGAAATTTCAAAAAATCCTTTCTTAGTGCGTCTCTAGAGCATAAGATAAACATATGTATTAAATTTCTTGTCTCTATCTTTTATGATTTTTATTGGGCGATGTTGAATCAGTCAGTGAGTCTGGACTTGACTTTTTATATATTTAGATAACAACAAGTGTGGGTCTACTTTACACAGCACAATGACAATCTTGAACCAAAGTTAACATTACTAAAAAGAAAATTAAAACATACTTACATGAAATTCCTTAATGAATTTACTAACAGAGGCAACATCGGAAGGTCTACCATCTGAATTCTCATTGTTTGGCACTTCCACAAGTTGTTTGGATGTTTCCAGACTAGCAAATGTAACTTGAATTATACCTAGAATAAAACATACTTGTATCTCTTCACTCTCATTTCCTTATCAATTTATAACATCCCCATTCTTTTTCATAGAACTGCCTTTCTTTTTTAATAACCCTCTATTACAATGGAAAAAAGCTCTTCAACTCACTACCAGACGACTTGAAGATTGAAAGTGACAGGAAACCTTCAGCAAAAAGGTGAAAACATTCCTTATTAAATGTGCCCTTACAGTATCGGGAAATTCATGTTATCAACTGCTCAATTGGAAAGCAGTTCGTAGAGATGGGTTTCAGGATTTTAAACGACCATTCTATCGTGGGAGATCCTGTGTAGGCCTAATGGGGAGATTCTTATTGAATTCTTTAAGTATTGCCTCTTGTTGTCTTATTTCTGGAGGAGCTATAGTGCAAAGCACCAGGAGCCAAGGAAGTGAAGTTGCCATGAGAGTGGCACTAATAGCTCTCATGACCCTATTAAGTTGGACATCAATCGCTTTAGTACATACGCTATTTAACCACATGAGAGCACTGTAATCAGCTGCTGAATAAACAAGTGACAAAGTAGTTGTAGCTGCCCATATGTGCATGTAAAAATTTGACTTAAAAATGTTTTTGTCACTATTCTTCAATATACACAGAGTGTTTCACGAGAGTTTGGCACAACTTCAGGATATCATAAAAATAAACACAAAAGATCCTGTAAACATGAGGCCTATATCGCCTTGTACTTAACAGTATTTCACTAACATTGCTATCTATTTATTAGTATAAATACCCAACGTTATTACTAAGCCTATGTCAAAACGTGTTCATTTCATTTGTTTTTGTTTAACAGTTGAAGATACATTAATAGTATATAATTTCATACATACAAAATAAAAATGTTTATTTATTTACAAAACAGCTGTTATTAATTTACTAAAATCAACCCAATGTTATTCTTATAGAAAAAAGAAAATTTTGAGAGGCTATTTGTATCCCTTAGGAATGAAATTTCAAAAAATCCTTTCTTAGTGCGTTTCTAGAGCATAAGATAAACATATGTATTAAATTTCTTGTCTCTATCTTTTATGATTTTTATTGGGCGATGTTGAATCAGTCAGTGAGTCTGGACTTGACTTTTTATATATTTAGATAACAACAAGTGTGGGTCTACTTTACACAGCACAATGACAATCTTGAACCAAAGTTAACATTACTAAAAAGAAAATTAAAACATACTTGTCTGTCTGTCTGTGTTTTTTATGAAAAAGATTATATCTCAAACATGGTTTGAGCTAATAATTTGAAACTTTGTATATTTGCTAATCTAGTTAGCAGTAGTTTAAAATAAAAAAGAACAAAATTATCTTTATCAGTTTCAAAATGGCAACCATAACAAATATTAAAAGTTAAATAACTTTAAAACCATTATTTGTATTGAAAATGTATTATAATAATTAAATTTGGTAAATTTAATAAAAAGTTCAAAGATACCTCAATTTTAAAAATCGGTTTGAAAATAAAAGATTAAAGCACTTTTTCATGTATGCTTGTTTAGGATTTTTCATTTGTATGAAATTTACTAACCAAATATATAACTTCATAGTCATAATAAACAGCTGTTTTTAATTATTTTAAATATCAGCTGTTTTTATGTGAAGCCCCTTTTCATGTATGTTTGTTTAGGGTTTCTTATAAAAATAGCCTTTTGTTAACAACAAAATTTATTTTATATAAAACAAAAATAAATTGTATAATTGTATTATAAATGCTGTTCAATCTGACACCCTCCTTCATCAATGCATACTTCAGCCTAAAATAATTAATTAAGCAATGTATACTTTAAAATAATTAAAAATAGCTGTTTATAATGACTATGAAGTTATACATTTAGTTAGTAAACTTCATACATGTGAAAACCCCTAAACAAGCATACATGAAAAAGTGCTTTACTCTTTTATTTTCAAACCGATTTTTAAAATTGAGGTATCTTTGAAATTGTTATTAAAATACAAAATTAAAGTATTCTAATAAATTTTCAATACAAATAATGGTTTTAAAGTTATTTAACTTAACATTTCTAATGGTTGCCATTTTGAAACTGATAAAGTTAATTTTGTTCCTTTTTTATTTTAAACTACCCCTAACTAGGTTAACAAATATACAGTTTCAAATTATTAGCTCAAACTATGTTTGAGATATAATTTTTTTATAAAATCACATACAGACAGACAGACACTTAACAAGGCGAGATAGCCCACATGTTTACAGGAACTTTTTTGCTTATTTTTATGTCTACTATCATATCCTGAAGTTGTGCCAACCCCTCACGAAACATAAAGCCATAAAATAACATGGGAAAGATATGAGTTCAACAAAAATTAATAAGTGTGAATTAATTTACACTATGGTTTTGGATTCCTGGGCTGTCTAAAATGTATATATATATATATACAACATAATTTAATTATAACATTCCCACCGTTTTTTACAAACAGTTTATAAATCTCTAATATATCAGAAAATGAATATTATTAAACAATCTATCCTCTGTGAGCAAAATGATATCAAACATAAAAACGATTAGGCAGTAAGTAATGTTTTTATGAATTTTCATATTACACAAGTCAAAAACAGCTACCCAGAGTACAGCTTCCATAGTTACAAACAAAACACATTAAAAATATAAAATTAAATGTTCAGACAGATACTTTTTATAGAGAGATGATTCTTACATAAAACAGACCCTAAGATGTAAAAAGATGGCTTCATGGTGCATACTGTTTTCTGAAACATCTGTCATCACCTAAATTTTACCTGAAACAAAAATAAGGTTATTTGTAATAATAATTATTTATTAAAATAAAATATTTGTATTAATAGAAAATTTTCCACTCTCTGAAACATTTGATTGAAAAAAGTCTTGCATGGGTATTATTAGTGTCCTTCTTGTTTTTACCCATCAAATTATGCTTTGAAAGCTATTTAGTGATATACTATTGACCTTGACACAAACAACACCTGGGGTGAGAAGGTTAACTCTAAAATTCATTTGTTCTAAGATCTTCCATAAGAATTTTTGCTCGATCATAATCTTCTTATGAAATAACTTGCCTTAAATGACAATACATGAACAACACTGCCATAAAGTATTTTGTGCATTAAGGCCCCGTCTCCACTAGTGAGTTTTAGTTGTGTAATAGTTTAGTCAAAAAATTAGAACCTACTATTTTAAATCCAGGCGCATCCATATGCAAGTATTGTGACTGCACTTTTAAAGATACAACATGGTCCTAGTTTCACTATGACCTGATTGTAACGGAAAGAAATCTCAAGTGGAGGTCAGGCCTAAGGCAGTGAGAAGCTGTTTATGCATAACTTGAAATCTGCTTTATAATTCAAGCTTTATAAGTTAGGTTTAATCTTTCTTATCTTGATAACGATAGACACAACACGAGCAACACAGTTGCCTTATCAGTCTTTATACTAATTTATAACAACAGTACTAGGCCTAACATCAATTGTCTGTGACATTTTCTTTATTCTAAACTATTTAGAATGTACATAGAATTTTTGTTCGTTAGAAACACCTTTCTTAAAATCAGAAATTACATTATTTTTCTTTCTACGCCAGAGTATATTTATTTCATTTTATATGAGAGTAGACAAACGTTTTTAAGGGACAATAGGCCAAACCGCTTTGGCAAATTATGAAGTAGACTTCAGTTTTTGTTTTCAAGTTAATTTAATTATTAACTTAACTCTTTATTTAAACATCTAGGTCTACATCTTGGTAGATTCATCAATCTTTCAGATGAAACGTAAATATGTAGTTTAACTAATATTAAAATGAGACAAACTTGACATTTGAGTTTTCTACACAGGAATTGTGTCTCCATATTTACTCTGCTTTAAGAAAGGACTAGTCAAAACTTATGAGGGAGATGTCAGGTGAAGTTTTGATTACTATTCATTCTGACTTTCTCTTCTAACGAAATTGACTCCTTTATTTGAATGTTGAGCATATTTTGGTAACCAACAGACTTTTTAGTCGAATATTTTAATTGGGGTGGGATTCCGATCTAGGCGAATAATTACCTGCCCATTTCACAAGTTGTTTACCCTCTACTTACAAGCTTGTTAAGGTCCCATAAACCATGCCTTAAGACAGCATTTCCCCTAAAATGGAATAATTTTTATTATTTATATTTGTTTTGCCAATTTTCTTCAAATATAATTTTTGAAGGTATTTATCAATTTTTAAATGAACTCTTAAACCATATGTGCGTGATAATACTAGACTGAGGCAACAAAAGACAATGATAGAAAAAGGCAAATTTCCTTTTAATTTACTATGGAAGAATGACAGGTCGTGCCAAAGGCCAGACACTCTAATTTAATGAAAATCTCAAGTTCAGATGCAGGATGGATCTATGTACAGAGAAGAAAGAAACAGAATTCACTTTCTTATGGCTACAGCAAATGCCTTAAGGTCACTTATGATGACTATGCACTTTCTAGCTACTTCTGAAAGTACAATTTTTTGTAGAAAAAGTGGTTTATATCTCCTGTGTAGAAGAATGTCAATCACGAAATACTCTAATTTTACAGAAAAATTAGTTTTATCTAATAGTGAAAAAACATATTATTGAAAAAAAATCATATTTCAACATTTTTTTCATGCTGAACACAAATATATATTTGGAGTAATTATATAGAACAGAGGTCTTATCGATTATTTAATTACTGTGATAGATATATATCTAAGAAACAAAGAAGAAAGAAAAAATTTAATGGTTTTAGCAACGGAAATATTAAGAAAATGAGGAAAAGCAGAAAATATTTCTCTGTAATAATGGTGATGTGGATAATCAAATTCAGCAGTTTTGTGTTACGAGGGTCGTCCAGAAAGTAAAGAACGATTGTGCATCACGTGCGGAGCTGATTCCCCACCACTGCAACTGCATACACGCTAGTTACCTCTGGCTGTCCGGTCAGTGTGAGCCGAGTTTCGTTCCTGTGCAGTCACGCGTCTTTGCTCTGTAAACTTTCAAAATGGCGGCGCCCATTGAAAATCCCGCCAAATGCAAAGTGCGCAGTGTCATTCGGTTTTTGAGTACTCAAAAATGTTTGGCCTATCGAAATTTATAGGCAAATAAACACTGTTTATGGTGAGAATGTAATGAACGAATCTTCAGTGATGAAATGGTGCATTATGTTCTACCAAGGAAGAACCAATGTGCACGATGAAGAACGGATTGGGAGGCCATCACTTGTGACTGAGGAATTGAAGAAAAAAGTTGACGACAAAATTCAGGAAAACCGACAAAATTCAGGAAAACCGGCGATTCACTTTAACCACTTTAAAAGACGCTATTCCAAACGTTTCTCGATCCCTCTTACATGAAATTATGACTGAGCATCTTGGGTATAAAAAAATGTGCGCTCGGTGGATTCCAAAGTTTCTCACAGAAGTCCACAAGACTAAACGAATGGGAGCAGCCCTTGAACTTCTTACTCGATATGATAGTGATGGCGAACAATTTCTCGATCGTATTGTGACCGGAGATGAAACTTGGGTTTCGTACAAAACTCCGGAAACAAAGCGACAATCCATGGAGTGGCATCACTCAAACTCGCCCTCGAAATCCGTAAAAAATCGAATCTGAACACAAGAAAATTGATGGCAACTGTTTTTTGGGACCGCAAAGGTAACATCATCCATGTTGAGTTTTTGCCAAGGGGAGAAACGATAAATTCAGAAGACTATTGCGAAACCCTTCAAAGACTCAGACGTGCAATACAGAACAAAAGACGTGGAATGTTGTCAAAAAAAGTGTTTTTGATCCACGACAATGCTCAGCCTCATGCATCGGTACGAACCCAGCAAGAACTTCAAGGTCTAAAGTGGGAAATTTTTGGACACCCTCCCTATAGTCCGGACCTTGCGCCTTCAGATTACCATCTGTTCCTGAAACTGAAAACATTCTTGGGTGGGAAGAAGTTTGGAAACGATGAAGAACTGACATCCTGGCTCAGATCTTTGGCGGCTGAAGAGTATAACACCGGCATTGAAAAACTGATTCCTCGGTACAATAAATGCCTTGACAACCAAGGCAACTACATTGAGAAGTAGGCTAGGTTACTGTGAGTATGTAAATAAAGTTCTGTGTTGTTATCTTTTGTTTATAATTTTTTATACCAAAACGTTCTTTACTTTCTGGACGACCCTCGTAATAATTAATATGCCAAGGTCTTTGCAATCGACACATGATTAAGCACGTTAGCGCCCAAAATGTGCCGGTTTCAGTAAGGTTAAGTTTTGTTAGGATGAGGCTCAGTTGGTATTGATAGGTTAGGTTAGGGTTTGTAAGGTTAGGTTGGTTTGCTTAGGTCAACCTAGCAAAACCTATCTCATCCAAACCAAACCAAACCTAACATAACCTAATCAAACCTAAAAAAAACAACATAACCATACCTTTCATTGGCCAAACTTGCCTTAACAGAAAATAACCTAACTGATATCGGCAAATTGCCGGCAATAACGTTTTTAATAATGGTTCAATTGTAAAAACCTTGCTATATTCCTGATCAAGGCACAAATCCTAACTTGGGTATCTCTAGGAACCTAGCCTCTGGGATGACCTTTGGCCGTTACTCCAGCTGGAATATAGCCTAGGGCCTATGTGGTTTCTGTTTTAGTGGTTAATAGTTGATTTTTACAATGACCACAAATTGCAATTCACTTTGAAAGTAGTTTTTCTGTTACATCAAAAAACAGGAAAACAGGACTATTGGCCAAAATATTTTCAAATTCGTAAGTCAGCGTACAAAAATAGGCCTAAAACGAATTTAAAAAAAAATTTAAATATTAATGAAATTTACTGAAATATGTAAAAAATACAAGTAAGGGATTGATTTTTGAGAAATTATCAGTAAAATCCCTGATTTCCAAAGAAAAAAAACCAAACCAATTTTACCGATCTTATCATGAAATGGTAGGCCTAATGGTGTTTGGTATGGATCTAGGTCTATAATGGAATAGGAGTGCATGTTAACATTAAAAAATACTTGCTAAATGTTGACTACAATTAATCTTGTAAGGCCTACATAACGAGGATTAATTACCCAAATTAAAGCATTCCTAAGGTTAGTTATATTCATAAACTAATAAAATAATGGTATTCTAGTCGGAACTGATCACTGAATTATCCTTAAGTTAAATATTGAAAGTACGTAGACTACAATACAATATGAACTTCAAAATTAGAACCTGTCACTTTTAACCTCAATCACAATCTGTGTTATCGATTATCTTCAGCAGCGTGCTTCCTTTATTATGTATTAACAGGATCTTGTGTATGCTTGACCTAAGTGTGGTTTATAGTCCTCTAACTGAACTAAGGTAATAGTTACAGTTCGAGGTCTGCAGAAATTAATTTGTGATATATATACTATTATATCATCTTGAACTACGAGACAAAGCAAAGATCCATTATAACTGGAATATTATAATGAGAATTAATGTAAAAGCACAGTTATTTTTAATGCCGGCTTTCTACTTTTGTAATCATTATATTTACCACAGTTAGAGCAAGTTACAATTTATAATAATTTATTCTAGTTTCTAAAGTATTATTAAATAAAAATTAATAGTATAAATCAATAATTTTGATTACTTTTAGTAAATAATACAATTAATTACGCAAATTAGTTGATGTTAATAAAAAGAGTAAGTGGCATCTGGCGGAAAAACTGTAAACTCCCTGTACTTCGCGCAGCCATGTGGTAATTTGAGTAACTTCTTTTAATATTGGCAATCATAGTACAATCTGTCTTTAAAATTGTGTTTCTCGTTCTAAATGATACAAATACGTTTTAGTATAGTGTAAGATTTTAAATTGTTACAGCTTTAAATTAAAATTTGGGCCCAAAGGTAGAAGTTATACATTTTATTTTTTGATTCCTAACTTTAATACAGTAGGAGAAGCTAGGACCAGGGTCTGAAATGTGCAGTAGACAAATGTTCAGATTAATGTGTAGTTTTATCAGCTGACTACTGGTAGCATAACTACCAAGTTTTAGTAGCAAAATAAGCAATCGGTTATTTTTTCGTTTAGCTGATTATTTTCATCAAATAAATATAGAACAACATTTCAATTTGTATAAATCACTGTGCTGCTAGACTATTATAAAACTACATGTCCTTAATTAAATAAGACTAATATAGACTAATGAGACTAATTAATCACCACTTCTTATATTAAATTGAACAATCTATAAACTAAAGGAAAACCAGTTCACAATCAGAATATGCCCACAATGATAACTTTATAGAAATGTTACAACGTTTAAAACCAGTTCTGTGAATGTCAAATCAATGTTAGTAGATTGTATTTATGGCATGGTTATATTTGTACATGTAAGAATGTTCGTAAAATATAGCCTATTTAAAAGGATTTCGTTCAAGCCATAGCCCAAACATTTAGACTTCAGACTAAACTCCTAATTATATGTATCCTTCCATTTTCAAGTTTTCACTGGACAAATATTTGAAATATAATAATTAAAACAATCTCACTATGTCACATGTAATTTTTTATACGTCTGAGGCCTTTCACCTCAAAAAGCATTCATTTGTTTTTAAAATGAAGAATAAATGAAATTTGTCTTTCATAAATCTCTACCGGAAAGTAAGGTATTAAATATTCTAAAAAAAAAATAAATAAAATAACAAATACAAAAATAACCATCAGTCCTAAATGGACTATTGGCAATCCTATAAATGTGCAAAGTGTTCTGTTCAATGAACAAATAATTCAGTACATTATAATTCAATAATTGAATGTAATATAAACGAATTTTTAACAGAAGTAGATTAGCCATACTTCAAATGTAAACACAGTTGACAAGCTATTTCTTTAAAAAAAACCTGGTAAGTAAGTTCTATTACTCAATTAATTAAGTTTTTGAAGATGACTTCTATTTTAACTTATCTATTAATGATTTGCTGTACGTTTTTAGTTGATAATAAATAAATTATCTCATGTGCAGCCCTGTATTCAAACAGAGAAATAAAGAAAGAGGTAAAAATGATAAGTAAGTAAGTCAATAAGTCATTTATTCAGTTAAAGTGACAATACAATTGCATTAACCAAGTCAACAGTGAAATGCTGTGTTACAAAATTAAAAAAGAACTATCTGGTTACATAATAAGATGCTATTTATATTTCTTAACTAGCTAAATAACTAAATAAATCTAAGGTGCACAACACTGCCCTGCTAAGGAAAAGGGCAGTATCTGCAAAACATCTGTTTTGAGATAAAAGAAAGCAAAGTTTTAAACTTCATCATTAACATTAAAAATAAATTTTTTCCTGATATATTTTTATTTTATTGTCATGTGTTATACTAGCATTGCTTAGAAAAAATAAAATCACTACATAAATTAAGTTTTATATAAAAAAAATCATTTACTTCTTTTTGGACTTAATAAATGCTAAGCAAAAAGGCAGTATCTACCAGTTACTGCCCTTTTCCTTAGCAAATGTAAAATGGAAAAAAGGCAGTAACTACACTTTTTTACAATAAAAACAAGATTTTTATTAAGACAAAAGGCTTACAAAAAGCTTTTTATTAAGGCTAAAAGTAGGCTATACAAAAGATGTTAATAAAAGTCTTTACGATGTAGGCAGACTCTCCCAAAATGATTTCCTATTTTGTGGGATAATATTTTTCAATCCTTCAAGCAACTGGATTTTCCTTTCTCTTGGGAATCCCTTGGGAGAGTTCAGTTTGGCTGCTTCTGGTATCCCCCCCTTTTTCAAAACCCTCGGCTGCAAGAAATCAAGCTCCTTGAATTCTTCTGACTTGTCGTATGTGGTTTTGTACTGCAGGCTATGTTTACCCCTTTCAAACTTCATGTGAACAATGTCTTGATAAGGCCTCTCTGGCATGGCTTTCATTTTTGCCTCAGATTTCCAACTTTTCCATAGGAAAAAGTTGTCAACGCTCATTTTACACACATCTACGTGGCCTTTATTGGCAGACCCTACAGCATCAACAAAATCATCGAAATAGTACGTTTTTTCTGAGATTTTAGAGACAGCTCCACCTGATAGTGGAAGCTGTCGGCGCTCATGAAGCTATGCCCAGGCTCAAAGAAATAAACTTGGATTTCAGTAGCTTCAACAGCAGCCGAGTTAACTATTTGAACAAATAATGTTAATAAGCACCAATTTTTATTTTGCGCGCTACAATTGTCAACAGCTGGAGCCAATGCCAAGCAAATCAGCAGTATCTACATCAAGTTAAGGATAAAAGCAGTAACTGCAATCAGATACTGCTTTCTTGCATGGCAAACTGTAGTTGCTGCTCTCTTGCTTAGAAATAGGTTCTTTTACCTTGTATTTACTGCTTATGAGAGAGGCTATATCTCAATAACCATTGCAGATACTGCTTTTTTACTTGCACCAATCGATTCAGCATATTCCAAAACATAGACTGGTATATATAACTCAAAAGTGAAAATTTTTCAGATACTGCCCTTTTTCTTAGTAGGGCAGAACATGTGCTGAGTTATATTCATATGAATAACTCCTATGAACCGCCAGCAAGAAACTCATGAACGCTGTAGTAAGATCTATCTACGAGAATGGCTCTAAACTTTTTTTGCATTTTTAAAGGTTTCACTCCAACTTGAGCTTGACAGGTAATTTATTAAAAAATTTGATGCCGTTATAAAAAAGGTGATTTTTGAAAAAAGACGTGCGATGCTGAGGAATTTTTAAGTCGGTACAGTTTCGGAGAAAGTGATTATGAACAGATGGACTTTGACTTGAAAATAATGAAAGGTTCTCCTTGACAAATATCAAACAAGATAATATGTAAATTGAGGGAAATGTCAACAGGTTACTGACACGGAATATTTCCCTACACGACCTTCGTCTACAGAGACCAAAAATTGCTCTCACAGCCCGTTTCTGGAGCCGGAAAAGGAACAAGGTCCTTGAGTTTTCAGCTCCCCATATAGATACAGCATAGTTTAAATGAGGATAAACTACACCATAGTAAGCGGAAAGCAATACCTCCACGCTGGCAAACTTAAAGAGGCGGTGCAAAATAAAAATACCTGAGCTAATCCGTCTACATACGAGTTCAATGTGAGAATGAAAATTAAGTGTGCGTTATCCAAATGGAGACCCAAGAATTTTACTGACTGAGAAGTTTCTATTTCATTTACACCCAACAAAATATTTATACCAATATTATTTTGTGCTCTGTTTGAATTTATGTGGAAATCAAGAATTTTAGTTTTGTCTGCATTAAGTGTGAGCAAGTTTTCGTCAAACCATTGGAGCAAATTATTAGCCTCAATGAAGCCACGCATTTCAAGATCTTCCGTACTGGAGCCAGATACAGACAATGACGTGTCGTCCGCAAAGAGACATAACTCGCCTGATGTAATACTGCTTGGCAAATCGTTAATGAATAACAGAAACAGTACGGGACCAAGGACGGATCCTTGTGGCACTCCACTAGCAATGCTCTTTTCATTAGAACGATGAGCTGTTATACAACCATGTTCATCCGTAGCTGTTATTTCAACAAACTGCCTACGATTTGTCAGGTAAGAACTGAACCAATCCTGGGCCAAACCTCTTATTCCGTATAGCGATAATTTCTTCAGCAACAAATCATGGTTTACGTTATTGAACGCCCTGCTCAGATCGAAGAATACCCCCAAGCTAAACAGTCTCGAATCAAGAGATTTAGTAATGTTAGAAATAAGAGTAAACATGGCATGTACTGTTGTTTTATATTTTACAAAACCAAACTGATTTTTGAAAAGAATGTTATTATTTTCCAGGAAATCACAGAGCCTTGTCAATACTACTTTTTCAAACACTTTCGATACCGTTGATAGCTACAATCTGATGTATGTTTTCTATTCGAATAAAAGCATTATTGTTTTTAGCTTGTAATGTTGAATATTTGTTGAGCTTATTCAAATGGATGAAAAACAAACTTGTGTTACTAGAATGAAACCACATACTGTATTTAAATAAATGCTAAACGTTAATTGTAATTATGCATCAATTAATTACCATGTGTAAGCCGTTGGCCTAGCGGTTTAAGGTGTCAGGACGTTGAGCTTGGGTTAGGGATAACGCTGGTTTGAATCCGGCCTAGACTGGAAGATTTATCTGTAATATTCACCTTCTACTGAACTGGTTCGCCCCCTTACTCTGTCTGAATACGTTCTTCGCACAGATCAATAACCTATGGGAAATGGGCAGAGTAAGCTTAAGAAGATCGGCCTTCCAAAAAAATTGTGTTTAGTCTATTTGCGAAAAGTAGTACTAATTTGAAAAGGTAATGTAAAACACTATCGATTATCTTCAGCGTGCTCTCTATATATTAATAGTATCTTGTTTGATACTGTTACTGTGTGTTATTTGGACCTCTAACTGAACTAAGGTGATAGTTGCAGCCTGTGTTTATATTTGTTTCTTATCGTTATTTTTAAGTTGTATCATAGATCTATATTTATATAAATTTTGTATATAGTTCCAAAAATAAATAAACCAGCTGTCTACATAAAGTGTAGAGTTGGCTCGGGATAACTCCATGTATCCAAAGAGTTAAAACATATATATATATATTTTACCTGATAGAGTTAATGCCAGCTGGTTCATATGATGCTTCAATAATCAATAAATAATAACATTTTGTGTCGTTAAGCCAGTACAAGCAATATACAACGCCAAATTTATAAAAATACATAATACAGGCTACATGAAATACATAATAATATATAATACACATGAAATACAAAAGTTGTAATCACAATAGAAAATACTAAGTGGAGCAATTTTATAAAGAACGTACATAATAACAGCGACTAATACAGATGAAACATGACAATTAATTATAAACTATTTTAGTAAATTACAATATACACATGTAAAAACAAATTATTAATCAATTTTATTAATAGCAGTGAAACAAGCTTAAATAAATGGGGGAAGTTTGTTCTCTATTCGTATAGTAATATTAGATGAATACGTCTAGATATGATAACAATTTATTTTGCTTGATGTTTTTGTAGAAGATAAGACTACTGTATGTTGTGAGCGGGCGAGTAAGTTAATATCACTACAATTTTTGGTGCAACTAATCCACCAAAACAAACAAGAGGACAATGACCGCTATGCTAATTATGAGTAGCAAGGAGACAGACAGTGTGCGTATGGATAGATCATCCAGTTCTATGACATGTAGTGTATGACATTATAGGGGAATCTTCCAGCCTATAATGTAGTGAGGCATTGGCTCAGTCCCCTAAATTAGAGGTAATGTCTTTAGAAGAAACCTGTACTCTCAAGATTTCCTCAATCGAGAATCATATTATTATTCAAAGTTTGCATCAAGAATGGAGACATTTTTCTTTTCTAAATCATGCTGGCCACAACTTAGATCCTGGAATGAATGCTGAAGATTAATGGAAACATGTTTTTCTCTTAAGAATGCAGCTGGAATAATCTTATACCCAGGCCCGACCAGAGGGGGGGGCAGGGGGGGCAAAATCACCGGGGCCCAAGGGGGCCCGGCCGCGATTTTTTTTAGCAAATTAAAAAAAAATCCTTTCATTAAAATATTTTACAACAGATTGAATTTACTTGCGGTTTTAATTATGAAATTATTATAAGGAATATTATGCATTTAAAAAAGGCAATATGCAAGAAATTATTTCTTTGCATAAGCTAGAATTAGTAAAAATATATCGGGAATACATTGCGCGTGGGAGCGGAAACGGGCGCGCCACCTGATCGGAAGCTCGCTATCGGCCACTGCCACCCGATTCGCAGAAACACTGACTTTGGCGCGACGCGACGTCTGTTTGTTTACATCCTGAGTCACTACACTACCATTCCCACCACACCCTTCGTTGCAGGTTTCAATTGCAATTTTCGGCAGTTCGAGTTCAAATAGGACGTTGAACACAGCTTTGGTGTTATTCTGTTATTTACTTTCAGTTTTTTTTATTCTGTTGTTTTTATTCTGGTGTTATTCTGTTGTTTACTTTTTTAATAGCTGTTATTTACTTGTTGTTATGACTGTTTTTTTTTTTAGGACTGTTGTTGTTTTTTTAATTATGTTGTTTACTTTTTTAATAGCTGTTATGTGATTAATTAAGAAGATTCTGAAGATTATATGTGATGATATTGAGAATAACAAAATAACGTATGTTTTCACAACTACAACTTTAAAACTATATGTAGTTATAATAGGCCTACTTCTAATCTTGTATTCTAATTCTGACAGAGATTATTCGTCAATTCGCAGATCAATTTCGAGAAGTGCTTTATTGTGTAGCTAACCATGTCTGTTATTTTATTTTATGTTCTATCCAATTATTAAATGCTATAAAATAAGTAAGATTATGTAATGAATTTATTGCATTACAAATATATATTGAGCATACTGTACTGGATATAGCTTCAATAGAAACTGTTGGTGAAAGACAGTTTTTAAGTGCAAATGGTCTTTGTTTTTTGTAATTATATTAATTGTTTTGTTTCTAACGAGTTTTTTTAAATCAATTAGCTTACATAGGTTTTTATTATTATTATTTTTTTTTTTTTAGAATTAAAAATGGAATACCAACATAAATCTGGGGCCGTAAAGAGGAAAGAAAAACGTGAGAGGAGAAGGCAAAGAAAGGCCAACAGAAGCTATCTGTTTTTTTTTGCACAGCCGAAAAATGTGTCAAATGAAGAGGAAGAATTGAAAATGATCCCTTCATCTTGTCGGGCACTTCAAATTCACAAACACCCTCCAACAGCTCAAATGTTGGTCGTGAGCTATCCTCACTTAGTAGTGACGAGTTTTTAACTCCATTACAGTTAGAAGAACGTGACGAACAGGATGAGACAGTGTTAGTGTCTACGAACATTTTGAGCCAACCAGAAGTTTTTGATTTGGGCAATTTGAGTTTGTTACAACTTAGTACTAAAGAAGTTGAAGCTGCTGTCACAAAGGGGCCCCAAGCCCATCCCAACATGTTTCCTGCAGACTCAACGGGACGGCAATTTCCTTTATCTCTGCTTAAATTTAAACTACCCAATAATGAAGTTGTTCCAAGGGATTGGCTTGTTTGGAGTGAAATGAAACAGGCTTTGTTTTGCTTTCCTTGTCGGCTGTCTTGTACTCAGGCAGAGGTGGTGCGATCCAAATTCACCTCAGTTAGTGGGTATCCAAAAGAACATAAATGGAAAAGGTTGTACGAAAAGATTTCTGAGCACCAAAACAGCCTTAGCCATAAAGAATGTTACTTAAAATGGAAAGATCTGGAATTAAATCTTAACAAAGGAGGTACTATATTTGGTAGCATTGAAAAACAATTGCAGAATGAAATCACTACCTGGAAACAGATCTTACACAGACTCCTTCACGTAACTTTATTTTTAAGTGAGTGAGGTCTCTCTTTTAGAAGGGAAACTCAAAAGGTGGTTCATGCAAACAACGGCAATTTTTTGGGTGTGCTAGAACTTTTAGGTCATTATGACCCTATTTTAGCAAAGCACCTAGATCAGGTTAAGCAATCTCAAGAATCGAATAAGAGAATGCAAGTGCATTATTTGTCTTGGAGAACTCAAAACGAGTTCATAGCAAGTTGTGCTGATTATGTAAGGAAAGTTATTGTGGGCGAACTCAAGCGATCTAAATACTATTCTATTATGGTTGACGCTACACCAGACTCAAGTCATGTAGAACAGACCTCTTTTGTATTTAGATACATTATTTTCAAAGAAGACGTAAAAGAATATGAAATCCATGAACGGTTTTTGGAGTTTTCCGACTGCAATGAAAAAACTGGAGAAGACATCGCAAATCTAATTAAAGAAGTTCTTAAAAAATATGACATATCCTTAGATGACTGTAGAGGACAAGGATTCGATAATGGCAGTAATATGAGTGGCAAGTATAAGGGTGTTCAGGCTGATATTTTAAAATTAAACTCCCTGGCTGTGTACTCACCCTGTGGATGCTACAGTTTGAACTTATGTAGAGTATGCGCTGCTGAGAGTTGTACTGAAGCACAGACTTTCTTTGGTGTTGTTCAGAATCTGTACAATTTATTCAGTTGCAGCCCGAAAAGATGGGAGCTTCTGAAAGAGATAGTAGGATCTTCACTGCACTCATTGTCAGATACGAGGTGGAGTGCTAGAGTAGAATGTGTGAAACCAATAGCGGCACACATAGGCAAAATCATTGAGGCAGTTACATCATTGTTGAATCTTAACGTAACTGTTGAAACCAGAGCTACAATCAATGGGCTTTTAGAATATCTTAACACCTTCAAGTGCATCCTCATGGCGTCAATTTGGGTGAAAGTGTTGGTACCCATCAACTACAGAAGTCAACTACATCAAACTATGGACGCTACTTTGGATATTGAGAGTAGTAATATAGAGAGCCTAATTGATGATTTAAGTGCCTTAAGGAATAACTGGGACAAGATATTGTCTGAATGCAAACATGTTGCAAATGCTTATGGTATCGAACCGGAACTCCCCACTTCCCGTGCAAGAAAGAGGAAGACTTTTCACGAAGAAACAGCTACAGAAGATGTAATGTTGATTTTATCCTCGGAAGAACGCTTCAAAACAGAAGTTTTTTACACAATAATTGATGTTTTGGTGGCCAACCTGAAAACGAGGTTCACAGCACTGAGAGAAATCGAAATGAAATTTTCATTTTTATGGAAGTATAACGAAATGGACGAGAAGACGATCACAGAAAGTTGTGTAAGATTCGCCGACGAGTACAATTCAGATGTAAGCAAGGATCTAGTTGATGAAATGATTTACTTGAAAACTGTTAGTAAATCAAACATCTCAGATACGTCGCTGAAACCAGCAAAACTTTTGAACAAGCTCGTGTCCCTTAATGTGACAAATCTTTTCCCCAATGTGTGCATTGCTGTTCGCATATTCTGTTGCCTACCAGTATCCGTTGCTCAGGCCGAGAGATCATTTAGTGTTTTGAGCCGAATTAAGAATTGTTTAAGATCTACTATGGGTCAACAACGATTATCTGATTTGGGACTGTTAAGCATAGAGTCAAAACTTGCAAAAACTCTTGATTTCGACCACGTAATCCAAAACTTTGCAGATATGAAAGCAAGAAAAGTTATGTTGTAACTAACAGTTCTATTGTAAATAATTAAAAACTAAGTTTAATTGTTAAAACTGTTTTCATGTTCTTCCTTCCTGTGTCAATAACATGAGTGTTCACTATTGCACATCCCAGTTTATGAGTTATCAGATTTTCGGGAATTTTCGTTCAACTAGGTTTGGGGGGGGGGGGCCGGTCGGGTCTCATCCCCGGGGCCCGGCCTGGCTCTGGGCGGCCCTGCTTATACCCAATTTTGAACAAGTTAATCAAACTTTTCTTCTTCTATTGCCTTTTTAAAATGCCTTTCTGGAGTTTCCTGAAAAATTGCTAAACACAAAAAAAAACAAAAAAAAAAAAAAAAAAAAAAAAAAAAGACAAAACCAGTATAGTTTTCCAAATTTTTAAAAACTAGTGATGGTTTAAAAGAATTTGGTGGTGTACATAATTTTGACCTACTATAACAGGAGCGTACCCAGGGTTAGTGTTGAGTAGGGGGGCGACTGACTCAAAAATAAAACTATCAAAAACTAAAATTTAAACTCAAATTATCTTTTTTAGCATACAATGCATAAATGAAACATACGAGGGTGGGCGATAATTAGCCTATAAAAGTTTTAGGCCTGACAGTGAAAGACTGTGATTTTCAATAAAAAACTATTTTATTTTTCAGCACAATCCCCCTTGACTTCTACATCTTGGAGTAGCGTTTCTCCAATAGCTGTATTCCTTCCCGGAAGTGAGACTCTGAAAGGCCGTTAAAATATTCATCTCTGAATACTTTAATACTACCACTACCATAGACCTTATATTATACTTATGTCTATGAAACTATCATATACCTAGCTTCTAGGCCTATGATACTACTACTAATAAAATTAAATAATCATAAAATATAATGTATATAAATATTAGTCTGCATTGTTATATTATTAGATTATACTAGGATGTATTGTAATATTATGGATTTATTATTTTTGACACTAACATAAATAACTTAATTGTTAGTTATGGTAATGTTTGTGCATGGTCATGCACAAGATTTTTTGTAAAATATGTATCGGCAATAAAGATTTGGATTTCTACTCTTCTTCGTAGGGGAGATTGTTGGAGATTTGTTTGCTCTGTATTGGTATCACTGAAGGACAGAAATGAGACAAATGAGTTACATTTAAGTTTTTAGGTTATATTATTGTTGAGATTTTGGATTTTCCGTGGTGAGGTGACGGTAGCTGTTATAACAATCGATCGTATGAATTTACTACCTTCAAGAATTAATCCTGAATGTTTACACATTCTTTAACACAATTTGTATTATCTTGCTCTGTACACAGTGTATTATTTGTATTATCTTGCTCTGGCAGGTGAAAAATGTATATGATTCGTAACATATAGACTAGGCCTAATAGGTAGGTAGGGTACTAGGATACTTAATTTTGATTGACACATTGACTGCTGAAATTTATACAATGATGTACTAAGTAAAAAAAAAAAATGGTTTACATATCTTTATATGCGTTGAGTTGAGTTCTGGTAGTTCTAGTTAGGTCCTATTACTTTTTTTTCTGGGGTTGAAAATGTATGTTGTAATGGTCAGACATCAACACCATGGAGCAGTCATGATTAACACATTCACTGTGTCATGAGATAACGGGGTCTCGTATCGTAGACCTACATTCATAGGGACTCATTTATTTATTTGCCAACGGAAAGCAGCCAATACATATATAATATATATATTACAAGATGGTATCATGATACAAACAATTCACTCCTATAATAGATCTAATAAAAAGAATAGAATATAACAATGCAAACAAGAACAAAGAGAAAAATTCAACCAATAAAAGGATAACAATATTACTGACTGGAGATCAATCATACAAGAGGCATTTAGTTAACTCATAAAATGTCCCCTACCTGTACAATAAAGTTGAAGTTACTAAGGTTCAAGGCAGAAAGATGTCCTTATAGGGCTTTGGACTGAATGTAATTGATCCCAGACAGTCAGCCAAATTCGATTAGACTGAAGTGTAGCGTTCCTCACACCCTTTCAAAAATTGAAGATCCCAAATCAAATAGTAATAGTGTGAATAAAAGAAAAAAAAGAAAAGCAGGATAAAAGAAGTGAATCAGCCTTCTTTTACAGTGAATGTCAGCATAAACCAGCTCTTAATCATATGCGCTGTTTTGAAGTTTATCACAGCAACTAAAATTGTAATATGGCGTGGTAGGTAGATTGTGTAATTATAAGCTAGGCCTACTTGTAAATATTTATAACATTTAAGTGTTTTTCTACTGAGTACATAAAATGACAACTATAACAAATTAACTGTTAAAAATGATTAACTTATCATTTATGAATTAGTTGAATTAGTTATCATTTAGCTAATACTTAGTGATAGTATGGTAATGATCAAATTAAATTTAGAGCTACCAAAACAAAAGAAAATTAATTAGACTACAATAACAACAGATAAACAAATTAGAACATGACGACAACTAAAACTAAAATGATATGTGACCAACTCTATGACTTTAATATAAAAGAATAGATATATACAATGAAAAACATTAGCAAGAGCAAAGCTCAATAACAAATAAGAGGATAACAATATTACTATAGGTTAGTCAAAACATACAACAATCTTTAATTAACACAAAGGCTAATATTTGATGATACATATGGTAGTGATCAAACTTAATTCAGAACCACCAAAAACAAAAGTAATTAAATTACAGTAAAATAACAATAGATAAACACATTTGTAGAAATACAACAACTAAAAACTAAAATGATACACAACAAACTCCATGCCTTAAAAATAAAAAACAACATAACAATCATAAATGTAACTCTCAGTATCTGAATGAAATAATAAATCTATAAATTTCAAGGGTGATGTGAAATTCGCATTTAATTCCTTATTTGCGTTTGTGATATTTTTCGTTGTAATTAACGCATTGTTGCAGGAGTTGAACCCTATGGAATCATTTTCCTTTGTGAATTTAATAGTAACCTAGATCTTATACAAGATCTACAATATAAGATCTCATGTGCCGCACCAGAGTAATGATATATTAGTTATATGTGATACGAGACCTATAGATCTCGTCGATCACATTGTAGACTAAACATCAATATTAGCAAACAGATAGTCAGCTGAGAGTTGTTCCACGTGGTTGCTGAGTCGTCTGTTTATTTACAACATAACTTCAATTTCTCAGCTGGAGTATAATTTATTACAGTACTTCCTTATATGCGACATGAGATCCCGAGGCCTCGTGCTTATACACTTTATCCACACTCTACAGAGCATTTATGATGTCAGACACTTGATAGTTCTAAATCAATAACCTAGAGTGCTCTATCTTCAATTGATCGTGTGATATTGTGTGTATGATGTCAGACACTTGATAGTTCTAAAACAATAACCTAGAGTGCTCTATCTTCAATTGATCGTGTGATATTGTGCGCAGAACTTCTGTTGCGCAACGAGATCTTGGGATCTCGTCCTGCATTGAATTGATGATATGCGTAATGCACAGGATGAATGGCCAAGAAATTATAACAATGCAGAGAACGTGTTAAGTTAATCATTTTTAACAGTTAATTTGTTATAGTTGTCATTTTATGTACTCAGTAGAAAAACACTTAAATGTTATAAATATTTACAAGTAGGCCTAGCTTATAATTACACAATCTACCTACCACGCCATATTACAATTTTAGTTGCTGTGATAAACTTCAAAACAGCGCATATGATTAAGAGCTGGTTTATGCTGACATTCACTGTAAAAGAAGGCTGATTCACTTCTTTTATCCTGCTTTTTTTTTTTTTCTTTTATTCACACTATTACTATTTGATTTGGGATCTTCAATTTTTGAAAGGGTGTGAGGAACGCTACACTTCAGTCTAATCGAATTTGGCTGACTGTCTGGGATCAATTACATTCAGTCCAAAGCCCTATAAGGACATCTTTCTGCCTTGAACCTTAGTAACTTCAACTTTATTGTACAGGTAGTGGACATTTTATGAGTAGTATTTGCAAAATATAGGCAAAGGTTTTCTCATACCACCTTATAGTATTACGTTCTAGCGTATAATATGCCATTATATGGTTGGAGCGGTCAATACCTCACATGAAACTATTACATTTAAGAATAGGAAGTGGTTTCTTACGAGCTTCTATATATTACGATTCTCAATAACCATATCATTTGCGAACATTGTAGAGATGTATAACTTACTACTTAACGTTTTTTCCCCAAGCACCATTATTCATTCACAGTATTGTGTTGTGATTTCACCAGGTTTCAATTCTCGAATCGGTCTGACAACAAAAAAACAGTATGAGGCAAAGTCAAGGCAACCTTAACACATGGATGCCCTCAACACAGTAAATTAGTGTTCCAGATCAATACACTGCAGCGGTCTCCCCTGAAAATGTTAATATGTTTGTATCTCCAGCAATCATTAACCTGTATATATCTGCAGGGTGGGCTAATCGAATTACAATTTGGTAGACAAATAGTCTCTTGTGTGATCTCCCAGCTGTGTTAACTGCCAACAAGCAGTGTTGACACAGTAAGTGTTGTAGTGGCTTTTATAGTCTCACATCAAGGTGTTGGTAGACAGTAGGCCTATGGGTTAAAGTGTTTTGTGAATGAACAGTCTGGCCTTAATATAGCGGAAATATATATTGTTTTACAGAAAAAAACTGAAAATTATGTATTTATGTGGTTCCAGGTGAAATAAAACCTAATATCACTGAATAGATATTTGATGCTAAAGGAACTTATATATGCATTAAGAATTAGCATAGAAAGTTATATTAACACATACAAAACTGCTGAATGAATCTATTAGCACATTCACTGCTACAGAAAAAGTTGTAAAACAAACCTAAAATGCTAAAAAAATATTTTCAGATTATCATCTAAAACCTCTCGAAATAGATGGAAATGCTTGTAAAAGTTTTAAATTTTTTGTTATGACTATAAAAATAATGTTATTAGTTTTTGGCTCCCAGCTTTGCAAATAACTGTACCTTTAAAAAAAAAAAAACTACTTTATTTGATGTAGTAATTCAATAATTAGTTTAAATGTTTGAAAATGTTGAAATGGCAGGGTGACTTAGATGGGAGTTGGCAGCACCTGAGTGGAGTCTCGGCCAGCTCCCATGGGAATTCCCAGCACTGAATGTCTTAATTAACAATATACCTAACAAGCTCTTCTGAAATCAGTTAATATCTCAGTGACAAAATTATATTGTTTCAGGATAAAAAATGACCTCACAGTTACAAGGAGGTGTGAAAAAAGATTGTGACTATGGAGAAAGGTGTTATAGGAAGAATCCATCACATTTCAAAGAATACAACCACCCACATTGTAACTTTTAATTAAATAACTATTTGTATTGTTAGCTTGTTATTATTTTAAGTTAATAATTAATTTATACAGAAAGGGTAAATTCGTCTAGTTTTTTAAGCCTAGCAGAGTGCGACATTATAATGTTCGGGTATCCCTTTCATTTTTAGAGTTTTGTAAAACTTATGGTTATATATTTAATTTAATTAATGCTAGGTGCTTGAAATAAGTTCTTCTTCTGTTCTATTTGAATAATACTACCCACTAAGAAAACATTACTTTTTATGTTAATCTAAAAAAAAAAAACCGCTTACTGAAAACAATTAAAAGTTCATCTTTATTTCCATAATGTGAGCTTTACAGATTATTTACTGACCACATATATATATTTGAGAAGGTACCTTAATTAATAGACAAGAGTCCCAATGAGAGAAGAGTTCTTTTAATTTAATATTATTTCCTGTCTCAGATACATGAACTACTTTACCCTAACAGCCTTTTCCAGTGAACAATTTTTTTGCAATCGAGCCTCTGACCCTCTACCTGGTGTTTGCTTTGGTACTACTTGAAACTACGTCGACTATCAGAAGTCGGGCTGTTGTCTGTCCCCAAACTATTGTGTGATTTGAACTGTCGTGACAGTTGACTCTTCCCCGCTTGGCTACCAGGCAACACATTTCTCAGTAGCTATTCCCTTTGTTTTGCAGTTGAACATTACTTAACTTCAAAAGGTTTCTCACTTACATTTTATAACATATGCAGCTCAAATTTTAACGTGTTTTATAGGACAAGTGGTAATATCACCCCCTGAGATTACACTATTTCCAACTGGTTTCTGTTTATTAAAAAACATTAATCAATAACAGTTGTTATTTGTATTGAAAAACTAAATCAATGGACAAAATTAAAAACTGATTCCAAGTGGTCCTAGACAATTGTGTCTTCTTAACAAAAATCAAGTTAAAGTTTTATGTTTTAATAAATAAAGCTGCAATCTTAAAATTAACATTTGCCTTATTTATTTATTTATTTTTTATTTATTCATAAGACGCCGATCATCAAGATATGGGCGAATATGGATTTCGAATGAGTGTGATGAGTGTAGATGAGCGAATGTAGTCATTGTTACAAACTAAGGCCGACTATTCCTTAGAAAGTGTCATTAATTAATAGCCCAATGACAAATGAACAGCCGGTAGTTATCAGCTGATCCTTCTCAAAATGTATTGACTCTGATTGGGATCGAACTGAGAACCGTAAGCACATGAAGCTGGGATTGAACCAACTACGCTACCGACCAATTTATGGAGAATCAAATACATTATGACGGCACGTGTAGGAGACTTTTAAACAAAAGATTCTAAATTAGACAATGCAAAACCCATGCCTTTACCCTAATACAACAACATCCAATAACTGAAATCTTATTATCTAAAATAAGTCACATTCGGACAAAATTTCTTTTGGCCAAGGGTTTTAAAATATTTCTAGGGGGTTTTGACCACGATAAATCTATTGGCATTGGCCCCAACCCTGGGAAAATTTTTATTTCTGCCCCAGAGGCTCCTAGATGTCTCGTGTGGGAATTATTTAACAATTTATTGTTTAGAAGATCATGCGTGTTTTGTTTACTTACTTGTCCATATGTGGTGGAATTATTTAATATTTTATTACTATTTTTGAGCATGTGTTTATGTATAACTGTACATACTTTGTTAGATTTTTTTACTATCGCTGTTTTTATTTTTAACTCCTTATTAATTGGGTAATGTTAAACTAATACACCTAAGTGGGATATACTATTAAAGGTACTTTTTTCTTAATTACTAATATACCATCAGATTTAAGAAAAGAGTATGTTTATGGGCTCTACTGCCCCAAAAACCAATAATCATGGTCATACTCATACTGCTTAAGAATTCTGGTGAGACCGTAGGTCGATCTTCCTCATGAGTTGATATGCTGAGATCCATAAATGGGACTGGAGCAGAGTGCCTTGGTGATGCCTCAGGCCGAGTTCCACAAAGGGCTAAAGGTAAACGTGGAAGACCTCCAAAACAAAATGTTACTAATAACTTACAAGGAAGAGGAACAAAAGACGATCCTCAAGATGCTCTGGGCGATATGGATGTTACCTCCTCAGTTTACAAAATTCAACTGAACGAAGCTCGGTCTCCCGGTTTTATAAAGTTAAAACATACACATATATCATGTCAATATTTCTACTGATACCTCTAATACAGTAGAACCCCGCAAATCCGAACCCCACAAATCCGAATTTTCGGCAAATCCGAACTGAAGGGGATTGGAAAACCTTTTTTTTAACAAGTTAAAATACTGTATTTAGTAAATTTGGAGTCGCAAAAACGGGAATGAAATAACAGACAAAAACGTAAAAACATATTTTTAATTTAAAAAAACACCTTCAACATCGTTAACATGGTTTATAATTGAACTTGAAATACAGTGAAGTACAGTATAGTACAGAATGAATATATGAATACATCGTTAGATAAAATACAGTATAAAAATATAAAAGATTACGATGTGTTCTTAAAGAACTCTGTAACTTTCTTCTGACGCATAGATGTGTAGCGACTAGAAGCGGCAATGTTAAGCCATCTACGCATAAACATTACGTCAGCTGGTAACGCAGCAGGGCTCTGCTCCACATATAGTAAAGGGCTTTAGTGGCATCTGCGTGTGACACTCGATCTAGTTGGGAAATTTCTTCCTCGCTTTCTTCATCTTCATTAGGGCTTTGAGGTTGAACCAAATTTACGATTTACTCATCATTGTATTCTTGGTGGCCATTATCGTCAACACCAACCCATTCTATGACATCATTTTCTCTATCTTCTTCACATCCTGAAAGTTTTTGAACGACATCTAGGAGGTCATTTTGTAGTAGAGCTTGAAATTGCTGTGTTTCTTCAAATTGTAAATCTGGCCACAGCTTCTTCCACGACTTTTAAATCAAAGTTTCAGGACAGTTGTCCCAGGCTTCAACCACCCAATAAATTACATCTTTTATCGTGATTCTTTTCAGGATGTCAGTGATGGAGCTTTCTTCATCTGATAGAAATGTCCGTACCAAATGTTTTCTATAATAAAGTTTTATAAACTGCAGGACACCCTGGTCCATTGGCTGCAATAATGGAGTAACATTTGGTGGCAAGAAAACAGCCCTAATTTCACCACATGTCAGTTCTTTTTCTGAAGGGTGTGATGAACGTCAGTTAACGTTGAACAACTGTGCTAATGTTAGTACAGTAACTCTATACGCTATTTTTCGGATAATCCGAACTTTTTGGAATCCGAACAAGCTGTCCCCCCAATTAGTTCGGATTTGCGGGGTTCTACTGTATATTATGTGAACAGAATTGCTAAGTCCTGTAGAATTGACTCTCATTCCTATCCTGAGCTACTGACATTATATTCAAATGTATTTGACTTCTAAAACCAATATATTCCTTGTAGTTAAATTAGTGAACCTTCTTTAATTAATTAATCAATAAAATACTATTCTTATGTCAAAAAATTATAGTGATTAATTACTGTTTGGAGACTGTTTAAGTTGACCGAGGATGACTTTCTTAAGTAACCGATGATGTAAATCTTGTTCATACTATATTAGTTAGGTTAGGTTACAGCTTAAAATTATAAGAGTATATTTTTTTAACGTAATAATATCCATATATTTTTACTGTGTGGTAAAAGAATAAGTATAATAATATTTTTATTCAGTCAACCTTCTATTATTTTAATTTATTGCATAGGGGAAAGACATTATAAAAAGACATTATCTTACGCTAAACTAAAATTTAGCAAGTTGTGATAAAAATCAGCTGTAGGCTGCCAGCTACAGCAAGATATTTTTATTGTTTCATTCTGATTTGTCTTACTCAGAATATCAAGTAGGACAATTTTGTAGTCACTGGCAACTTCGCCACTGGACAATTCTTGTCTATGATTAAAATACAGGATGTTCATTATAAAAAATGTATTTAATTTCCAAAGAATATATGATAATAATATTGAACTTTTGTTTGGTCCTCATTATTATGTATAATTTTTCATGCATTTAAACATAAAAGTGTTTGGAGACTTAAAATGATGGAAATATTTTAATAAATTCATTTTTGGAATTGTTCAGATTTCTCTGAATTGTAACTCCTTAAGTTTTCATTTCAGTGGTATGGTGTTTTTGTTGTAGTAAATAATCTTCTAAAGTCTTTGGAAAAAACTGGCTCACAAAATTTACCTGAAAGTTTTAAACCGAAAATCAGCAGAGAAACTATTAGAGAGCAACTAAACATCCTCAAAAATGTATTGAGTACAACACCTGCATCACAGTCTCAAACCTTATGTAACTCTTTAACAGAAGACAGGTCAGCTCTTGCAAGTAAACAAGAGAACTCTCCCAGTTCTTCACGGTAAGTATTGAGTACAACACCTTCTGCATCAAAGTCTCAAACCTTAAGTAACTCTTTAAAAGAGACAGGTCAGCTCTTGCAAGTAAACAAGAGAACTCTCCCAGTTCTTCATGGTAAGTATTTCGTTTTAGTTGATTTTCACTGGTTGGCCATTGTGTTCTAATATACGAGGGAAATCCAGAAAGTAACCTCCCTTTTGAAATAAAAATTAATAGATAGAACAATTTTATTATGTACATCTTAAAACTACAACTTTACTTTATTTTTCCATATAGTGACCAAATCGATTTAAGCACTTGTCATATCTTTTGACAGTCTTATTAATTCCCTCCTTATAAAAATCTGCCGCCAGTGAATGGAGCCAACCTGTCACTGCAGTTTCGGTACTCAAGGAGCACAAAACTTGTGGTACCCCAGTTTTTCTTTCACTATCTCGTGTAAGAGGCTTCGAAAAACTTCAGGAAAGTGGTCAGAAAGTTCTGAGATTGTGAATCGACGATTCTCACAAACCTTTTCTTTCACTTCAGAAGGTCATTACTGACAAGACCACTCCTTTCTTCATCGCGAATGTTTGTTCTACCATTTTTAAAAAACCGTACCCACTGACGAACTACACCTTCACTCATAATGTTTGGGCCATAAACAGCACACAATTCACGATGAATTTTGGCTGCTGAGTGATTTTTTGCCAAAATAAATCGTATAACACTACGTACTTCACACTTGGTGGGATTTTCTATCGCCGCACTCATGTTTTAAGGCTGTAACTGGACAACTTGTGATCGTACGATGCTCCACCTTGCACAGTTAGAAGCGTACTGAGCACTGCGTGCGGCTATGTCAGTATGTCACTACTTCTCGTGCTATGAACAAACGGCCGGTTACTTTCTGGATAACCCTCGTAAATATATATATGTTTTTAAGATTTATAATAATATCAAATGTGAACAAATTTGTGAACAAGCGATTGATCAAAATTATAAGATTAAAAATGTCTCAAAATATATCTCAATTTGATAAATTATATGTAAATAATAAAGTTGAAATGGTACAAAGTTTAGTTAAGATGAGAGAGTATTTATATCATATTATTTATCATAAGTTTTAAGACGCAGCTTGTAGACATTTGGGCGAGTGAGTGTGATGAGTGTAAGATGAATGATATTGGACATTGTTACTAACTGAGGTTGACTGTTTCGTAGAAATACCCTTTTATTAATTGCCCAAAAACCAGGGCAACTAAGGAACCTACAGATTTACGTGAAACCCGAACACCATTTTATTGGTCTGATTTTCAGCTAATTGAAGGCCTGAGACTTAGTTCTCCTCCTTAGACAACACTTGGATCCTCTGAATACCACCCGACACGGACACCTCAGACTTCTCTTGTAGTGTCCACGTCGATGTCAACCATTGAAGAAACACAGTGTCTGTGACAAGAGGGCCCAGCATAGAACTTGTCACCTACAATCTTACAACAATGTGTAAAAGTAGCTGGGTTACAGCACTGCACCATTAGTGCTGACATTCAAATTATTTATGAATAAAAAATGTGAATTGAATGTATCCAAACAGAGATTGAAGATAGTAAGCAGGGGTCAAAGTCAGTAAATGCTAACTATGAAAACCGCAAATGGGTTAAAAAATTTGATTTTTTTTTGTGGTTTATTTTAATCCTAGATATGTGTAAATAGTAATTCTCTTAGTGTGGGACCTGTTTTTATAATCTGCACACCTTTTAATAAAATAAAATACTAAATTAAATAATTATATTAAATGTAACATATCATTTTTCTTCTCAAAATATAGTTTATTATAAAACTACTTTCCTTACAACAATACGTAACTAAGCATTTACATTTTTAAAATACAGGCTTAGAGACTGCATCTATATTCCTCTTTAAAAATTTAATATTTTTTTCAGAAAGCGTCAATATCTTAATGGTGATGATAATGAGAACAACGAAAAAAAAGCTCAATTGGAGTTGGCAACAGCAAAACCATCGTTAGATTGTAGAATAAATAATAGCAAAGTCCATCAGGGAGATATGTCGAATTCATCAAGGTAAGTAATATTATATTGTTCTAACTGTACAACAATATAAATAAGTAGATTCTATTTAAAAACAAAATAAAGATGTAGAATTTATTTTAAAACAAAATATGAAATACAGTTTAATGTTTTCCAGGCGGATCATTTTTCAGTTGATATATGCTAAAATCGCCAAGGCTAGTGCAAAAATGCTTTTTAGTTAAAATGTTATAACTTCTTTCTTTGTCAATATATTTCTTGAACTTTTGGCTTTGCTATTCTCAAAACTAAGTTTTCTTTTATGAAATAATTCAATTGAAAATATTCTGGAAAAAATATTTTTTAATTTTACAATACATTTACTAAAACTGTTAAAGATTTTTTATTTCGCACTTACATAAACGGTTTGAAAACAATTTTGTACTTAAAATAGAGGTCATCACTTTAATATATATTTAATTTTTAGATTAGAAACAGATATTTGTAATCTTATCTATATACTATAAAGCTTGATGTAGTGACTCACTGGCTGACTGACTCACTGACTAAATGTTGAGGCACTTCCTCGCGTCCTACCCCCATGAAGTGTATACTTGAATTAAAGCTCTCTGAAACCTTCCGGAAAATTCACAAAAGTTTACTTTTTTCACTCATAAAAATAATATAGGGATCCGTTTTTACCTCAAAACTGCCCCAATGTATTTTTATTATGGGAAAATCACAAAAAAGCTTCAGTAAAATTTTCAAACCTTCACAGTTCTACACACATAAGCAATGTGCACCTTATATATGAAATATGTTAAAATTTAACAAATTTGGGGTATCGGGGGCCCAAAAACTGAATTGTTAGAAAATGAACAACTTTTTAAAACTGATGTGATCTACTCAAGCGGGGCATCAATTTAAATATATTTTTATTCTGAATCCAAATATAGCATCAGATTTTGAAAAGGGCTAATAATAAGTGGTATACCCATCCAAAACACAAAAAGTCCCCTAAAACCAAAAAAAAGAGTAATACGAGGGTTGTCTCAAAAGTAAGTTACACTATTTTATTAAAAGTATAAAAAACATCAGAAAATATTTTAAATGATATATTTTGAAAAGTACAAGTTAACCTTATTTTTCTACATAATTTCCATGATTTTCTAAACATTTTTGGTAACGTGGTAACAGTTTTTTCAGTCCCTCATCATACCATTCTGCCGCCATATTGCTTAGCCAACTCTCAACCTCTTCTTTCAGCTCATCGTCATTTGCGAAGCGCCGACCTCCAAGATGTTGTTTGAGGTGTGGGAAAAGATGAAAGTCACTTGGTGCAAGGTCGGGGGAGTAAGGTGGATGTCCAAAAACATCCCATCGAAAATCTGTGAGCAGGTCTTGGGTCTGACGAGCAGCATGTGGGCGAGCGTTGTCATGGAACAAAAAAACTTTTTTCGTCAACTTTCCTCTTCTTTTGTTCTGGATTGCTCTTCTCAGTTGTTCCAAAAGTTCACAATACCGTGCTGCTGTTATTGTAGTCCCACGAGGAAGGTAGTCGATCAATAACACACCTTTGTTTTCCCAAAAACCGTCGCCATGATTTTTCCAGCGGATTCCACAACTTTCGCTTTTTTTGGTGTTGGTTCGTCCTTTCCTTTCCATACCATACTCTGTCTTTTCGATTCAGGCGTCCAATGATGGATCCAGGTCTCATCCCCAGTCACTATTCGATCGAATAAATTGTCTCCTTCATCATCGAAAAATTGTTGAAATTGTAAAGCAGCATCAACTCTCTGCTCTTTGTGCTGTTCTGTGAGAAGGCGTGGAACCCACCTTGCACACACTTTTGACAGATGAAGATCATCAGAAATAATCCTGTGGAGTGATGCACGGCTTATTTCCACATTAGAAAGCAGTTGACAAAGGATTTCGTCAAGAGTCAGGCGCCGATCGGTGTCAATGACCTTTCTGACATCTTCAACAACAGTTGCCGCGCGAGAAGTGGAGGGGCGGCCGCTTCGTTGTTCATCATGCAGTGTTGTCCGTCCTTCAATGAATGATTGACGCCAACGAGATACCATTGGCCTTGACATCACACCTTCACCATAAACACTACACAACTCATGATGAATTTCAGTAGCAGTTTTATTTTTTGCTGTTAAAAAACGAATAATAGCGCGAATTTCACAATCGGCGGTAGGAACAAGTGGTGTCTCCATATTGCCTGTAGTCTGACTGGCCGATCGATCGACGCACGCGCATAGGAATTTTACAGTGCTGCCACTACGCCCAGACGCAAATACTCCGCGACTCCCAGACTTCTGGCGCCAACAGAACGGCTTTAAAAAAATAGTGTAACTTACTTTTGAGACGACCCTCGTACTAAAATAAAAATACCCAAGTGGGGTATCAAAATATAGGCATTTATCTCCCATTAGTTATAATGGGTATTATATTACAACTAAATAATGTAATACCCATTATATATTGCAAGAGACAACATTTAATTGCCTCCCCCAAATAAAAAATGTTGTCCAAAACCCAGAATTGGGTAATGTTAAACGAATACACCCAAGTGGGGTATCAGATTAAAGATATTTTCCTCTTAATTACTAATGTACCATCAGATTTTAGAAAAGACTATTTTTATGGGCTCCACTGGCAAAAAAATCATAATTCTTGGAATACTGCTCAAGAATCCTGGTGTGTCGTAGACCGATCTTTCTCACAAGGCAACATGGTGAGGTCCACAAATGGGACTGTAGCAGAGTGTCTTAGTGAGGCCACAGCCCGAGTTCCACAAAGGGCGTAATAGTAGAGAATTCCCAGGCGAGGCCGTAGGCTGAGCCTATCTTATGAGCGTAGCGAGTTATGATGGGGTTGGCACGCAAAGCGTGCAGGAGTGTCCATTAGCCTTTTATAAAAGGTGGGATATATCCAAATTTAGGATTGTTAATAGTAAATTTTCCTCATTTATTGCAAGCATGCACTGATATGTTGAAAAGTATAAAAAACAACTAATATGTTACTTTCATAGAGAATCCATGATAACAACTGAATATAAGTGGATTATTTACAATAATTACAAATAAAACGATATACATAGTAAATGAAAAAAAAAAAAAAAAACTTATATAGAACAATGATTTAAATAAAACACAAACTAAACTGTCTAAATGTGATAACTTGTTACTTAGTAAGATTTGTTTTACCCATTTAAAAAAATTGTATAAGTACAGACAAAAAATATGCGAAAAAAAAAACCCAACTTATAACTCTTAACCGCACAGTGTAAACAGATATGCCAGATGACTCAACCACTGAGTAGCGTCATTGATTTTACTATATAAAGAGATACTCCATCCATATGGGAGAGTTATGGCGAGGTCCCAAAACTGTTTTGAGGCCCCACGCTGCGCTGCGCATAGCCCTATTTCTCTCTCGCACGCTCTTCCGTCTCTCTCTCTCACTTCCCTCCTCTTAACCCACTCTCCCATTCTCCAGACAGCCGCCCCGCCCTCTCCTTCCTCAGGTCCCACACACAAACAACGTCCTGCTTAGATAATTGTTTACGTTATTCCATATTGCCAACGTTTATCTGGGTTCTCTGTTTTTATATTTGCTTGCATCTCTTTCGAATAATAAAGAATACTGTGTTGATACTATTACAGTAAAACTCAGTGTGACATTCATATTGAATAAAGAAATATTTATAACTGAATAAATTAAAACACCATATTGATTTATATGATTAACACACCGTGTATTTGTAAATAGACACACTTGAATAGACCGCTAACTTATCGGCAATGCTGGCGATAATTACTGCTGATTTAAGTAAACATTTTCATATTATTTAGCCCATCTGAAAAATCTTTATTTATTGCATTTTAACCATCGATTAGGTGATTAAATCGACTGATGTACTCAATCATTAGTTTTTCATATTCGGTAATTGATTAAAAAATAAATTGTTTTCAAATCCAATCAATGACTCTCCTTTCAATTATGAAATTAATCTGCAAATATTCCAGGAATATATAATATAGTGAAATATTAAAAAATGTAACATTATTTATTTCTTTAACAAAATAAATATTGAAATAGGCCTATGATATTTATATAGAATAATACTGGGCAAAATATAAAACCCAAATGAGATTCAAATTTCATGATAGGGTTAGAAAAAATTATAACAAAACCACTAATTTACTTCTATACAAGATAAAAATAGCTTTCATCTTATGGCCTGATTCAGACAATCTGTGTATAGGCATTTAATTTAAAGTAGCATTATTTTTAATTTTATTATATACATATGTTTTATTATTACTGTCTGTAACATTAACATATTATTTGGTTCCAAGTAATTGCATGATTGTTTGTAAAATATTTCATTGTTTGGTGAATGGTCAGTTTTATTTTTTTTCGGAATCATGAAGAGTTGTGACTCTATTATTACTTCTTGAGAAAAACAATCTCAATGTCAATTGCAATTGGTTAGGAAATATTATCGCGATAGATAATACGCAATCTCATCAATTATATTTTTCAGTAAATGTACATTAATTTGGTCAGAGCCAGTTAATTTTTTTATTTTTTAAAAGCTTAACAATACTCTTAATTTCATTTAAATCTGTTGGAGTTATAAGGAATGAATGTTAATAGTAAGTACGTAAAGGTGGAAGGGTATTGGAATGTACAACGTCTGGACGGCTAGACTGGATTGTGATAAGGTGATTGTTTATCTTGTCAATGACGGAAGGCTCACAAGGCTCACGCATAACTTAGCCTTTTTGGCAATTCAATTAGCTGAACTATTTTCTTTGAAAACCCACTTGTCAAGTTATTTATTACCTTCCACTGCTCAGATACATCACATTTACAGTTTTCTAATAATGTTGAATAATAATTGTTTTTTTGTAAAATTGATCACATTATTTAATTCATTAGTACATTTTGCAAAATAATTTTGAAAAACTGTCATATGGTCTTTTCGTAGAAATGTTATATAATTTTTTACGTCTCAAATTTATATAAAATGTTTGGTGTTATCTAGGGACTTAACAATTTAGCCTTTAACAATTTAGAACTACCACCATTTTTCTTGCTACTTCTAAATATACAATTACTTAAAATATCAATAAACTTATAATACAAACAGTATTTACATCATTTTAGATAGTGTATAATGTTTAAACTAAACATCTATAACACACTGTTATTTACATTGACAAAATAACAAAAAAAAATGTCCCCTAACATTTTTCATATTCACAAACCCCTAAGGCCTAAATAAAAGATCGCGATTCCTTTCCGTGCAAGACAAACCACAGCAAGGAATAATATCCCACTTTGACCCACTATCAAGGCCAATCGGCGACAGTAGACAGGTGGAGGGGCGACAGTAGACAAGTACTTCCAGACAAGTGTCTTAAGAGAAAGAAGAGAGAGAGAATGGGAGAATGAGAGGGAGTGATTAGTTTCCTGTACTGCTCACAGGTTGTGCAACCAAACAGTCGAAACTGGAGGCAATTTCGACCTCTTTAACTTGATTGACGACAGGTTGCAGCATGGTCGCTCCCATATTCCGTGCCTCAAAATTTAACATTGGATGGAACTATCTTCTATGTATAGTAAAATCAATGGTAGCGTGTTTGGTTATTGTTTAAATTTTTCAATACCAAATATGCTGAAATATACAAGCAAAAATCAGTTAACTACAGTATAAATCATTGTATGGCGATATAATCTAAATTATTAACCACCAAAAAATGCCACGCTTTATATAATCATGAAGCCAACAAACTTTATAAAACTGAGCGTCTGAACTTTACGGACACATGGGAATTTAGGAAAACCACCGCCGTCTGCACAGTGTAGACATTGGCATAGAAAGGGTTAAAAACATATATTAATTTAGTAAGTTTAATGGACTAGTGGTATCGAGGGCCTCGAATTAATAATAATAATAATAATAATCTTTATTTTCTCAAAACATCTTACATATATGGTACATATTTACAAAACAGGTTTGAAAATGCCAGTTCTGACTTTACAAAAATTATACACATAACAAAAATATAATAAAATTTAAAATCATTCCTGCTAGACAAGAAATTACACAGTTATGAGTTACGTTTGAGAAAACAAAAGTAAAAACCTCCAAGGCATAAGCCTGATAGGAGGTCTAGGTGAGATACAAATTCAAAAAGTGGCTAAAAATAAAAATACCAACATAGAAAAAAGAGCTTCCAAAAGCGTACTGTACTATACAATAAAATAAATTGTAAGTAAAACTAATGTGGCTCAGAGCCTATATAAAATAATAAAATAAATACAAAGAAAAATTGAAAGACATTATTGAACATTTAAAATGTCTTCAACCGTGTTTTTTGTAAGCAACCAACTTCTCAATAATTTAACGAATAAGTGAGAGTTACTGATGCTTTTAATTTCCATTGGCAGTTGATTAATTGATTAATTTCAATCAAGTTGAATAGACTTTTAGAGAACCACTACCATCCAGCTGGGTTCTTTCACATACTTGCTGTTTATGAGCACCTATTATATAATCATTTCATTTGTACCTATCTTATAATCTTCTTATGAATAAGACATCTAAAGATACCAGGTGAAGTAGAAATATTAATGAATATATATAACCTCTGTTTGTGTTTCTTTTTAAAAACTTTATAATAGTTTGTTCCCATTTATTTATTTTTTTATAGTGTGATAGTTGACTATGTGAATGTGTTAATACGCATGTTGCTTCTATATTGGTCTTCTCATGTTTGACGGCCGACCAGTGACTGGTGCTCTTACAAAACTTCCCCCTCCCCAAATTCTCAATCAAACTTTATCTTCTTTTTGTGTAGTCTTTAAATTTAAATTAGCTCCATCATTTTCTGTCACATTGATGAATGTTGAGCTTTATTTGACACTCCTCAATTTGATATCATTCTAGTCTCTGAAATCTGGCTTAAGCCCAATATTAGTAATAAGAGCATTTAATTTCATGGCTCTAATATTTTAAGATATGATCATACTTCTGAAGATGTAGATGATTTGCTATTTATGTTAAATAGCACTTTTCTGTCGTAATTTGTTCTTCGGATAGCTCCAGATTGGGAAGTCCTGAATATATATCTATTGATATTCATACAAAGAGCTAAACATTTTTTATAAACAGTGTTTACAGAGCATTTTGTGGGGATTTTTATTAAATTTAAGCCATCACTTTGACTTATATTTAAGCCTTGTCAAATAAAGCCATGAGCTTTATTTGACACTCCTCAATTTTTTGTCATGTTTATAAAACATGATTTATAAACTGTTTTTATAAATTGTTTATGTTTTTTATGTTTATGTTTTTATAAACTGTTTTTTTATAAAATGTTTACAAACATTTTTTATAAACTGTTTACAGAGCATTTTGTGGGGATTCTTATTAAATTTAAGCCATGTTTTCTCGTTACATGACTCCTATCGTCAAGTAACTGTAATTTATTACAATCTGATACCTACTACAAAATTCACTAACCAATTTCACTCATAACTCCGCTAAGCCGGTCCCAAGCCCGGGACCTCATCATTTCTGATGAGGGAGGAGGAGGGGTAAGAGAAATCCTTCTCACGTCTGTTTCCTTTTTTTGGGGTTAAGTGTTAGAGAGGATTTTACAGTCCTAACTTCGCCCCTTTAATAATGGCAATTTTCATTTCATTTCTTGGGTCAGGTGGTGTGGAGATCTGCTTCTGCTCATGTTAAGTGCAGCTATTAGCATTTTGACCAGCAGACACCAGGATGATCCTGGAAGTTATACAGCCAGGTGCAGTTATATTTTCTTCTAATTACTGTATCTGGAAGGCTGCCTGATGGGAGCCTGCTCTGTTGAGGAATTTGCGTCAGAGTTTTGTGAGGAGCCAGAACTTTGGTTCATGGTGCGTCATGAACAGAGAGTTCTGTCCATTTTCATCCAAGATTGTTCTAGATAACTATCTTGGATAGGAATAGGGAAAATGGCATGCCACATTACACATTCAGATACAGTGGTACTCATCCAACGCCCACCCATACCGGTACAGTGGTAATAACCCACCCGCCTACTCATACACGTACAGTGGTAATGACCAACCCGCCCACATATACACGTACAGTGGTACTGACCCACCCATACACGCACAGTTGTACTAACCCACCCACTCATACACGTAAAGTGGTAATATAAAATGGCAAGCCATCTGTATACCCATTCTTAGCTATTCCAAATTGCCCCTTGGCACACAAAGGGCTGGTTAACTTATCCATGGATACTCTCCTCCTCAACATTAAAGAAATATTAAATTTGTGTGTGAGTGAGTGAGGGTGTGTAAATGAGCAAGGGAAGCAGCTTTATGGAGGAAGTGGATTATGAAACATGGAGTGAGTATGTGTATGATACACTCAACATACTTACCAGTTATTATCTTTACGATGGGAAATCTCTTTTGGAAGATCACAGAATTGAGAGTAACTGGGCCTGACCACCAGTATATACTCTTTTGTCTGTCAAGTAGTACCGTAGTTTTTTGTTCATGTCTTAAGTGTAGGCGACGGAACATTTTCAGGCTCATGTTTTGACAGACATTATGAAGACTGACTGTTTTATAATGTCTGGTGACATCGGTGAAGCCCTTGAAACATCTACAAAAGTAACAAAAAAGGTGTGAAAATATACTTAACAATAGAGTACCTGTTTACTAGTGGTTAAATTTGGAGCTTCAGAAGAGTTGTCAGTGGCTTTGTCACAATCACTCATAGATGAAGATTCCAAAATAGAGCTTCCTATTAGAATATGAAAATGATATTGCTACTGTTTTCACCATGAGGATGCTTGAACACACCCAGTGGATACTGTATCTGGTCATGCATCTTAGATGCAACCTCTTGGTCTGATTGCAACAGAGAGGAATGAATTGTTCTTTCAACAGACAGAGAATTCATACCATTGGGCAGGTCAGGGTAGATCAGTATTGATGTATACCAATATATAAACATATATTTTATATATATTGGTTTGAAATTGTGTTTAATTTAGAGTTATTACTTGATTGGATAGCAATGCTGTTTAATAACATATTTTTCCTAAAAAAATAAAAGCGAATAGAATATATAATTGAGTGGAACGACAACATTTTATGTGCTATAAATAATTGTGTACACAAATGATGAAAGGGCTTTTTGAAAATTGTTCTGATCAATGATAAAATGATGTTTATTCCATAAACAAAATAACACATTACAAATTAATTAAAAAAACTATGAATACTAGCCATATAAAAAAGTAACAATAGCTAGTGCAGTTGATAAAAATAAATAAACTGTTGAGGCAGTTTAAGATATGCAAATATACTTGGCGGTTTACTGCAGCATCTAATACACATGCAATACATTATTTTTAACTCGTTGAATAAATTTCATGCACAGGCCTGTAGGCCCATGAGAAGTTACAAGTAAAGTTTTTCTTAGAAAAAAAGAAAGGAAATTCTCTAAATCATATAATTTTCATACTAGTAATTTTAAATTGAGTTAAATCGACCATTGTACTGTTCCTTCCAAAACTATCGTCTTGAGAACCCCTCTGACTTTACACACATTAGCATTTTATCTGCCTTATCTAAATGTCTCAGAAGAGTAGTATATCAAAAGATTTCTTCTTTTTTGATTATAATTAACTGAAAATCCTGTATCTGGATGTATTTTTAATCAGTTTTACCAGTGCCCTTTTAACAATTATTAGTGATATTCATTACGATAGTCAATGGATAAAAAAGAAGTTTTTATCGTAATCTGTTTGAATTTTCTAAAATATAAGTATCAATAAATTTGAGATAGGTTAAAGGCCACTGGGCAGGAATTGGTATGATAGGAGAGATAATGTATCAGCAAACTTACCTGAGAAGACAAGCCCACCAACACAATACACTACAAAACCAATACAGATACATCACATAAAAGAAGTTTTAATTGCCTTCAATTTCCGTCTTCATCTGAATATAAGTTAATATTTTATTTAATTACTATACAAGCCTTGTCTGTTATAATATTCATTTATTTATTATGGACCTGCTAATTAGAATCTTTCTGATTTTCATGTTTGGACATGAAATTAATTGTAATTTTACATTGAATTCATGTTCAAGCGTTAATTCCAAGAAAGTGCCTTGAAAAGCAGATCCAAAGGTAAATCAACTCCTTCACATGTTGTTAATGTGATGCATGCAAGTCCCTGGTAATAACAAACCATGAGTGTTTTGTGTGTATTGAGCTATGTGAATGGTAGCTAGAACTTAACAAGATTAAAAAGAATAACAAGCAGTATAAAAGTAGTGGAGTGTCTATTGATGGCATCAGAAGTTTAAATTTACTATGCAAATACTCCTTTTTTAACATTCCTCTTAGGAGAAACATAACTCATAATTTGGTTGTTTGTTTCTAGTACACTTACAAGTAAAGAACATAGGAAGAGAATGGAGCAAGCTCGGAACATGAGTGAGGCTATGGTGTACTTCCAAGAAGTGAAGAAACGAAGTAAAGGAAATATCTGTGAAAAACACAAAGCTGCTGCTCCTTATTACTTTTTCTTGACATCTGTTACAGACTCAACTAAGACTCACAGTGAACCGTTATCGCTACAGTTGTTTGGTAACTATGACTTCAGTAATGACATTTAGTCAGCAATGTTCCAAGTTACAACAATTATTGTGTAGAGTTAGCAATATTGTGGTGATTTATTACTTTGCTTTTCCTTTCCCTTGAACAGCAGGCTGCACTTTGATGATCTTGTAGAGCCCGCAGATCAGTTTTTTTTTACTGAAAAACCACAGTTAAGCAACTGTAAAAAGGAGTAACAAAGTTCTGTTTACTTTCATAAAAACATAAATGATAACAAAAAGATCTCTTACTACAAAGATAGATGTTTTCAAATGAAAAGTTTTCTATCTGTAATTAGGAAGTTGTTCGTATTGATGGATATATGATATAAGCTGATTTTCCAGCAGCAGAAATCCTACAAATGGATAAATTTGGAATAGGCTTGAATTTATTTAAATTCAATCTCTTACAAGTGCCTCTTGGCATCTTAGCTCAGGACATATTATGTTGATCAACACTGAGAGCCAAGGCAGAGGAGTTGCCATTAGGATTCCACTAACCTCGTAATTGTTTAACTTACAACAACCTCTTGTACATGAATCTAAACGAGATCAGAGTTATTAGCAGTAGACTAAACAAGGTACTTATAATTATATGGTGTGCAGGATGCTGGCACAGTGACTTAAGCTTTGAACTGTGAAATGTAAGGTTCAATGGTCAAATAATCATTAAACTGATGATAAAAGGTACTTCACTTCTTGTAGTAATATTATGATTGGGCCTGCGAGCCATGTGAACGGTCGCTACTCCTAGCGCCAATTGTGCTTCACTCTACAGCTAAATTCCTTGGAGCGCCCAACCTTAAATCTACAATGAACACAGCCATCTAACTATGAACTGACTTTTGCAATACAATGTTTATAATTGTCCTAATGCAATAAAAGTTTTATTATTATTATTATTATTATAACATATGTTTCCGTAATCTACCTGCTAATTATTATTCGTCATAACTTAAAATATCAGCTCAGAGGTAAAAGACCATAATATTCCAAACAAAATAGCCTTTTGTCACATAATAGGAGACACTGTGTTTATCATGAACTACTGTGCTACTTCATGATAAAATAAGGGGTTTGTGTGAGCATTCCCTAGAATAATGTAATTTTTGTGTCTTCTTTCTTTATACACCACAGAATACAAAATGGGCCTTATTTAATTTTTTTTTTAAACTAACTTGCATGTAGGCCTACAATTTGTTTGCATGAAAAGAGAGTGTACATTACATTTAATACATTTTTTCATAGGTTTATATGTATGATATTTAAAGCTTTCTTTAAAACTGTCATGCAGTTTTGAAAAAAAGATGTTGCCTATAAACTTGTTTTGGCTATAATTTTCTTCTTCTCTTAAGGAAAAGAGATTACTGATTTCAATGAATAATTTTTTTGTTAATTATATACTTGTGTGAAGAGGTTGTGGGCTATTTGAATCATTGGATCCACCTTATGACTTTGCCTTGATTAGACTTGCAAATCAGGTACCAGTGACAGATTTAGACCTTTTTCGGGCCTAGGCACTTTTTTTTGTGCCCCACCCCCCCACTAGGGACGAAAAATATTCATATGTTCGTATCATAGACAGGCGCCGTGCTCACCACACCAAATACACCTTCACTCTCAACAATACTTATTTCGACTTAGTTATTCTTTATTATGTCTATGTACATGGTTTATTTCTATAACCTATACAGAGTGTGATTAATTTATTTTATAAAATCTAGCAGGTAACTGTGTAGAAAAACCGTGAGGGCCCTTTACTTAGCGCAATATTTGCAACCCCCCCTTTTGCCTGCGGCTCTAGGCGTCTGCCTAGTGGTAAATCTGTCACTGTCAGGTACTACCTTAATACTGTTAGATCTTGAGTTGACATATATTTATTTTTTTTTTTTTTTTATTCATAAGACACCGATTGTCAAGATATGGGCAAATATGGATTTCGAATGAGTGTGATGAGTGTAGATGAGCGAATGTAGTCACTGTTACAAACTAAGGCCGACTATTCCTTAGAAAGTGTCATTAATTAATAGCCCAATGACAAATGAACAGCCGGTGGCTATCAGCTGATCCTTCTCAAAATGTGTTATGACTCTGATTGGGATCGAACTGACAACCTTTAGCTTATGAAGCTGTGATTGTACCAACTACGATACCGACCAATCGGTAACCTAAGTGTAACAACATCACAGTTGTGGGACTATGACAAGTTGAGAGCTACTGGTGTTACTGAATTAGCCAGATAGAAGGTTTAGTAATATTTGTTTTTATTATTAAAGTATATAATTTAAGCCTTTCATTTTAAATTATTAACAGTTTGTGATATCTATTTTTATTTTAGATATTTTGGATCCCTCTCTTGGCAATCTAGAAACCTCTCTCCAAATTAATTTTATGGTTGAGTTTGGATGGCTCATGGCACAATATAATGTAGCAAAGCAACAGTAAGTTAAACTTTATGTAAAAAGAATTCACTTAAAATTAATTTATTAATAATTTTAGAATTTGTTGTTTGTTGTTAGATTGGGCTTGATTTATTTTGTTGGCAATCCAATGGACTTTTCTCTAAATTATGCAGTAGTATGTGTTTAATAATATATCTCAGAATGTATGAAATTAAAGTTTTAATTTTAGTTCTTTGCTTTGATACAGTTATGAAGACCTCCTTGGAAAAAAGATGTGGTCGCTGTTCATCATTTTGTATTAAGAAAGGACAGCAACCAAAACTTTGTCTGTATGGATCTGTAAATGATTGAGCAATATATGTAACAGTGTCTATCCCATAAAGTTAATGTATGCCAGATTAGTTATGAGGCAATTGGAACTTAATGCAGATTAAATTATAATTATTTATCAAGCGTGGGTCTGACCAAATGTCACAATTACAATTGAGTGAGGTTTTCTTACAGGAAAGTGTGTACAGTCCTGTGAAAATGCAGGCCATGCTCTATCTCACCATGGTGGTAGGAAGAGAATGCCAGTGAAGTCAGAACAAGGACCTCGTATATAAAATATGGAAAAAGAATTAAATAGACATTTTCTAATTATTTGGAATATTATTTTTTAGGCCTGATCTGAAACTATTATTGTTTCATTATCAAATTAATTAAACAATAATCATGAAACACACTGAACCAATGCTGGGTACTTCACTTGTTGAATAAAGTTCACGCACAGGCCTGCAGGTCCATGTGAAATGGTGTATAAAGTTTTGAAAAATAAAAAAAAATATAAATAAATTAGCATTAAGTTTAGGTTATTCTCTTGTCCATTGTTCCACAGTCAATTAAGGTGACAATTCGAAAATTGGGGATATAACACATGTAACTTTGTAAGCAAGAACATGTGATACTTGTCTCGGGTTTCTAACCTTGTTTTTATATTAATTAGTATGGTTATCTATTACTGTAAGTCTCATCTCTATTCACTTAGCAGTTGATTATAGTTAAGCCACTTTTTTCTATTTTTCAGTGGAAAACCAATTACAATATTGTATGGAGAAATGGACGTTGCAAATTTGGCCTTCAAAAACATAACAGCAGTTAATGTGAAACCCCCCTCCCCCTTTGGTAGCCACCATACGTAAGTACTCCTGTTTTGCATCATTTATCATCCATACTACTAACTCAACACCCGATATCTTAACAATCAACTGCTGACTTGGTGCAAGTCTAGCTAGCTTTATATTATGGGTATTTCAACTTGGAAAGAATATACAAGGGTTTATAGTAGTAACACTAGTGAGTGGAAAACTGCTAGCTTGGTTGGCCCACAGTAAACTCTCAGCTGTCAAAACATCCCTATTATGCGGCCGAAGCTCATTTGAGAAGGAATGACTACCCATCCCCGCGGTATACCTGTGCATGATTAGACTGTAGTATAAAAAGCTAAAAACTGAACCACTTGGTGCTCAATATTGAACGATAGCTTATTTTACTCCGCATGCTATAACCAATACAACAACGTTTGAATGGTAATTGTACAACACTTCATTCTAATTATAGGCACTGTAATGTAAAATGAATGTATAATGTTTGTTTTGTGCTTTACAATGCTTATAATTAGAATAAAGTGTGTCGTATAATTACCATTCTTCAAGCGTTGTTGTATTGTTTATAGTATGCGGAGTAAAATAAGCTATCGTTCAATATTGAGCACCAGGTGGTTCAGTTTTTAGTTTTTTATACTACAGTCTCATAATGTACAGGTAAACTCGGGGAAGGGTAGTCACTCACGCTCAACTGAGCTTCAGCCACACAATAGGGATGTTTTGACAGCTGAGAGTTTACTGGGGGCCCACAAAACTAGCAGTTTTCCACTCAACTAGTGTTACTACTATACATTATGTGGAGTATTACGTTATTTGCAACAAAATTAAGAAATAAATGTATGATGTAACTCGAGTCTATCGTGTGTTTATTTACTGAAACCCATTAAAAATTTTAATGTTCTGGATAACTCAACAAATCCCAAACTTGACAACCTCTAGCTCCACAAAGTGTTGAGTTAGTGAGGCTTTACTGTAACACCAAAAGAAGTAATAAAGTAACTTATAAAACCTAAAAAATATTTCAGCAAATTGGTATATGCCTATTTTAAAATATTTTTCAAACGATTAAAAAAAATATTATTTTGACCCAAAGCACTATAACCTTAGTTTGGGAAAGTTTTTTAGAGAGGCCATGTTTAGATTAAATAACATACATAACTTTGGCCTCAGATCTTGAGTAGAATGATTTTTATAAGCACTAAGTAATAAAATTCAGTAGGTTAAATTGTATAAAGATAAAGGCGTGTGTTTTTTTGCATATTTATTACTAATTGATGGTTTTAAATATTGCAATGTTAATTTACTTAACCACATTCGCCTAGTGTCAATTTAGTACTATCCTTTAAACAGTAAAGTTGGCTACTGTGATGGTCTACAAATTTATTCAGATTTTGTAATTGGACAGCACTATTCAGATTGAACATATCTCGCATCATAGTGAACTTAACTAAGTTTGAGAAGTTCTGTTTTGTATTTTCAGGAAGATGTGTGTGATGGCATACACTGACGGCAGTGTTAGAGTGTGTGTACACACTGCCAACTTGGTGGAGTCAGATTGGGACAATCGGGTCCAGGGGGTATGGTTGTCTCCACTTTGTCCTGTCCTACCTCCAGGCTCAGATTCGGATGCAGGCGAAGCACCTACAAACTTCAAACAAGATCTGATACAGTACTTGTCAGCTTACAGACTTCCAGAATTGCAACCTTGGATTGGAAAACTGCGTAGAGCCGATTTCTCAGACATCAAGTATGTTTTAGGTGTATTCTCTTTGTTAATTTCAGATGGAGTTGATATTGGTATTCTTGGTTTGTTATAAATTTGTACAAAATCACCAATAACGAATTAATTGGTGATTTTGTAAAAATGTATGTATTCTCTTTGTTCAGCCAATTTTGCTTAAGAAGATTGATAAAACTGACTTGGATAGATGCTTTGTGTTTTGCATGTCTATGAACAGCTAATGCTAAAATCTGTAGTACCATGTTCACCTTGGTGATTTGTTATTACTCTTAAACTGTTTTTAGATTTAATTTACTAAATCACTCTTTACAAGCACTTAAACTTAAATTTAACCCTTTCAACGCCAGAAGCCTATATATAGGCTTTTAGTTATGTTCTGTTGAACGCCAAGAGCCTATATATAGCCAAGCGACGTGAGTCAGTTGAACGCCAAGAGCCTATATATAGCCAGCCGCCGTGCAAGCGTTGAACGCCAAGCGCCTATATATAGGCCCATGTTTATTTTGCAAATTAAAAACTTATTTTCCATTCAATTTTGTTGAAACTCATACCATTGTACTTATGATGAAATTTGCTGTTATAATATAACAGATTTCTTTCGTTTGTTTTATTTTTTCCATTGTTTACACATTCTAAAATCACGTGATATTTAGAAGGCAGTGGCGAGTATGAGTAGTGACAGCTGATCTGCCGAATAGTTTTGGCAGTTTGTGGTTTGTTTACTTAGGTTAGTAAACATTTATTGGTTGAGTTTAGTGTACTAGTTGCTGGCTAATGTCTTAGTTAGTGTGTTAAAGTGTGTTTTTATATGTATAAATAGTGAAGTAATACAGTTTTATGCAGTATATATAAGTTATTGTTTTTATTTGTGTACATAGTAAAATAATACAGTTTGATACAGTGTTGTTAGTATCTCTACAAAAACAAGTGTTATATTTTGTAACATTCAGTAAAAGACGTGCATCCTCAGTGTTATCACATTCATAGTTGCCAGTAGACATTGTTGTTCTCATTGTTGTAAATAGTTTGTTTTTTTATTTTAAATCTTGGAACATTCATTATATAGTGCTTTTCTAAACATTTTATATAATTACTACTAGGAAACAAACATTCACAAGAAGAAATCCTATGGAAAAAATCCAGGTATGTTCCAATCAACTAATGAGTATCTAGTTTTTACTAATAAAATTTGTAATTACATTATTTATATTTATTATATATGTTATAATAGGAACAGTAAAGAAATGTACATTCTATGCCTCATTTATTATTTTAAATGTATAATGAATGACAATGCATAAAAAATAACCACACAATAAAAATTAACATACTGTATAGGCAAAGTGAAATTAATTGTATAAAACGGCTAAAATGTCCCTTGAACTTAAAATATTAATAAATAAAAAACTATATGTTATTTCCAAATGCAATTTATACAGTTTTGTTAGGAATTAAATTTACTATAATACAGCATTATAGATTAGCACCATACAATTTTATTTCATATATGTTTTAGAGGTTGAAAGTAAAAAAATAAATTTTATTTTTTTAAAATTATGTGTGTTTAGGTTAGAAGGTTATATCCACTGAATTACATATTAAAATGTTGCCGCTTTTATCGTGAAGAAAATGATACCAAAATCATTATTTTACCATAAAAGATAACGGAATTACAGTAGTTCTAGTAAACACGTACAAAACTACCAAAAAGTGTATGGCGTTCTACCGCTCTCGCGGCATTTAGTGCCTGGCGTCGTGCGGCCACTAGGCACTGAAATGGCTGGCGTGGTGGGGATTCATTACATAACATTTCCTGGCGTTGAAAGGGTTAACTTAAATTTATGAATGAGACACCAAAGTGAAGAGCAATCAAACAGTTTTTTTTTTTTTGTACACTTGTGCACTTGCATATGCTTATTTTTCTCTAGCTTCCATTAGAAAGTACTAGTGTCACAATCATAAGGAGAGAACTAAAGCTTTTAGCATTTAGCAGTTTGCAAAAACTTAATCTATTGTTAAAGTTCAACATGTGACCTGTTATTACGCTCCATTGTGATCTTCCTAACGTAGATTATTGTCTGTATACTATAGTCTGAAGGCATTAAAGCTTGCAGCAAATGTAAACTGCAGCAACTGTCTTTTATAAAAGACAGCTTCTGTCTTCAAAATTATGATACCATCTTTTTTATTTTTTTTTTTATAAAAAAGATGGTATCAGTTGCTGCAGTTTACATTTGCTGCAAGCTTTAATGCCTTCAGACTATAGTATACAGACAAACAACAAATGAATTGTTGATGCATATCAATGAAAATTTGTAGAAGATTTGACTGATTTTTTTGCCATATCTTGGTGGAAAGTTAATGGGCTTTTTTTGTGAACCAACAGTAACTAGTGTTTCTTATTTTGATGCAACTTAACAATTTCAAAATGGTTCAACACTGGTCAAAATGCTTAACAAAAATTGTTCCTTTCTACATGACTGGCCTCCATGGGCAAAATAACAGGGTTTGTTTGTCATGTCCTTTTCATACAGGGTGTCTCTGAACTCTCTGATAAGATGTCATGGTTATTGTTTCTGGTTCATTTAGGATCACAAATATAATATTTTAAATGTTCAAAACACCTCATTTATTCTTTTTTTATTTTTTATTTTATACCTCAAAAACAAAAAGGTGTATTTTGCTGAATTGTTGTATCTTTTATAACATTAATATACATTTTGAGAAAATTTATTGGTTTTCTGTATGAAAAGTTTCAAAATGGCGGCCATTTAAAATGTAAATAATAAATAACTAATAAACCAATAATTATATTATACAGTAAATTACACAGGATAATGTTTTTTTTATATAATTCAATTAAAAACCCAATGATATGACATTTTTTTAAATCGGATGAAAAATAACAAAGAGTAGATAGATTATGTGACAGTATATACAATGCAATATGCCACTGCAATGTACATCACACACATAACAGCTGATAATAATAAAGTAATTTGTGATAGTCTTAAATCAGATATTGACATAAACTCTATTGTTGTACTAATCAGCTGATTTAAGACTCTCACAAATTACTTAATTATTATCAGCTGTTACATGTACATTGCAGTGGCATATTGCATTGCACATACTGACACATAAATTATCTTTTCTTTTTTATTTTTCATAAGACTTGAAAAAACGTTATATCATTGTATTTGTAATTGAATTTTCTAAAAAACATTATCCTTTGTAATTAGTAATATAATTATTGGTTTATTAGTTATTTATTATTTACATTTTAAATGGCTGCCATTTTGAAACTTTTGACACAGGAAAACCAATAAATTTACTCAAAATGGATATTAATATTATAAAAGATATAAAATTCCAGCATAATATACCTTTTTGTTTTGAGATATAAAATGTAAAAAAAAAAAGCGGCTGCAAGGAAAACCGAGGTGTTTTGGACATTTTAAATATATCATATTTGTAATTCTAAATGAACTAGAAACAATAACCAAGACAGTTTATCAGAGAGTCCAGAGACACCCTGTATATCTAATTTAACACCATGCAAGCTTTGCCATTGGGGTATCATAAAGGACTAGTGGCCTTAACTAGATGGTTCTGACGTTATCAAATGAGCAACATCGAGTTTGGCTGTTCCTCGGATTGGTGACCACTGAGCGATCCCCCGGTCTCTGCCCTCTGGTGGTGGTTTGAAAGTCACTTTTAAGCCGTAGTTCCACAGGTAAAGTATTAGAGAGGGCTTCTCAAACAAATAAGATCTTTATTTTTCTTACTATCTTTACAAAAATAAACTTCCAGATACACTTACCAAGGTAAGTGAAATGCTCGCTTATCAACTGAAGAATATAAGCCATGTGACTATGGTGCACAACTTAAAAAAAACTTAGTGAATTCCTTTTTTAATGTGTCATTTATAAGTGTAAGACAAATTGTGAAAATATTTTAAACTTAAAACCCCGTTATTCAGTTTGAAACACCATGTATTTTGCTTTTCTATTTAGAGACTATAAAATGATGCTTCTATAACTCTATTAACTTACAGTATATCAAGTAGTAACAGTTAATTATCTTAACTCAATATTTGACTGCATTTGATCTTAATTAACTGACATTTAAATCCGTTGGGTGACAGTTTTTTTTTTTCATACAAGAGACATTTAATTTTGTAGGTTTCTCACTCAGTTAGATGCACAGATTATTAAGGTGTTGGCATAGAGAATTGAATTAGAGAATATACTTTTGAGAAAAGATATTCTTTGTAGATTAGTAGTGCTTACAATCTACAAAGAATATGAGATAAATTGTTCTATCATATCTTTGTGTTGGCTTTTAGCAGCATTCACTTTTAGTTAGAATTTGTAAGTCAAGATTCACATTTACTGACAACAAATTACACTAGCTGTAATGTTTAGCCCTACAAATAATTGTGCTTAGTATACTTCTAACCTATCACAGCTATTTCCAACTATTCCAGGTTAATTACTCATTCTTAGCTTTATTATTATATCATTTTCCTCCAAAATACTTATTAGATAAATACAACACCTGGTATATTTTTAAAATTATATGTTTTAGTGTGTTTTTTGTGGCATCAACTCCTGGGTCACACAAAGGAGTGGACAGGCAGCGCTGGGGCCATTCAAAACTGGCCTGCCTGCTCAGGAGTCACGTCAGCATACCTCGCAAGAGCGGCTGCCCTCCATCCACGTGGCAGATCATTGCCCAGTGCTCTTCTATCGGCAGTTTGGGTCCACAGGCTACATCCTGGTTTTGTGGAGAAATCAAAGACACAATGAGCAGGGAAGTGAACAAAATGTTGCAGAGTCCTCCTCCAATCAGATTGGTTAGTATAGGAAGTGTCAGTACTGCTCATACTATGGTTCTAGTCGTAGAGTTGGTTCTGGAGAAAAGAGCTGATTGTCTCATATATTTAATGGCAGCAAAGTGAAAATTGCTGCCATTAAGGGAGGGAGGAGTAAGGGAGGGAGTGAGGGAGGGAGTGAGGGAGGGAGAGCGAGAGAGAGAGAGAGAGAGAGAGAGAGAGAGAGAGAGAGAGAGAGAGAGAGAGAGAGAGAGAGAGAGAGAGAGAGAGAGAGAGAGAGAGAGAGAGAGAGAGAGAGAGAGAGAGAGACTGACATGGCTTCCACTATTGCTGGGTAGGTGGTAGTGGTGGGGGTTGTACATCCATACAGCAACACTCAAGTATTGAAGTAGTTTTTCGGTTGATATATATATCATAAAAATAGAAAAGTTTGTTGATGGGGAAGGTGTTGAGGGGAAGTGGTCTATCTTGTGTTAGATAAGGTGGGTCACGGGTTTTTGTTATCAATTGGTGTGCTAATTCCGTCCTTCGGAGTTGGGAACTATTGGCATGGGAAGGAAGGGATCTGATTACTGTACCTGAGTGTTGCTCTTTAAATGTACAACCCCCACCACTAAACATCCCCACCACTGCCGCTTACCCAACAATAGTGGAAGCCATGTCAGTCTCTCTCTCTCTCTACTCACATGAAGAAAGTGCCAGTGGCACTGAAAATTCGTGTGATTATGTGTTTCTTTTGTATATGTTACTACTACTCTGGTATTAGTGAACTTATCTTCTAAGGTAAGTTTGCTGATCTCTCCAATATACTAATTCCTGGCCTAGTGCCCTTTAACCTAACCTAAAATTGTTAGCATAGTTAATAAGCACATAGTTAACCAATTTTGAGATTTATTACTCTGAACTAGGCTTAGATGTTCAGTAAAAAGTGAAAGGAAAGAAATGCAACATACTGGGAAAATGGTTAATTGGAGTAAGAAAAACACAAAAACACAAGAAACCATATAGAGTTTTTGAAATCCTTTCCTCAGTCACTCTGCCAGTGGAACTGGTTTCACATTTATATTCGAGTTAGGCTGATGAGGGATTGCCAACTGTTGAGCACTTGAACAAAGAAGTGTTTTGCATTTTCCGCTTCTACTTTGTAATTGTTTCTATTTTGCTGTTTAGGTGGGAGAAACAGGCACTCTGTTTTATCTTATACTAAGGTTTGGGGGGGGTTTAGATTTGGTAATAAATTTCCAAATGGCAAAATTAGGTACCCCTAAACCTCAATAAAGTAAGTTACTTTACCTTCATTTCCGTTCATTGATTATTTGCAAAATTATTTATAAAGATGAAACTATATTTTTATAATATTAAAATAAGGCATCAATCTTAATATAAGCCATCTATCACATATTTAATATGTACAACACCCCTTTTAGTATGGTGCATGAGGCGTTTTTACTTTACGTAAATAACTTGTCCAGGTGTACCCCAGTTTTGAGAATGTGGCTGGCAGCTATGATGGATTGCTGGGAGGTGGTTGTTTACCTTACTCCAAGCGGACCCACGAGAAACAACCCTGGCTTCAAGAGTACCTATAGTGAGTTTAGTATACAATATATACATATTATGAAAGTAAAATGTTATATTTTATAAAACAGGTCCACAGTATCTATAGTAAACTGACCACCTCCTAGTAGACATAGTGTCAGTCGTGAAGGTCAAACACTACGCCACAGAGTTACAAGACACCTCTCTGAATTCCTGTTGGCCAACCCCGCTGCCCATCCCTCTGCCAGGCCATGGTCTTTATTTGTGTGACATTTCATATTTGTGGTTTGAAATAACAAGATTGATGTAAACTTTCTTTTAAATTAATTTGTCTAATTTTTTTACTAGTCAGGTGATGGTGTCTGTCACAAGATTAAGTTCTGTCAGGAGGACAAGAAGAGATTAATAATGATTCGTGTCCAGTGTAAGGTAAATGATAAACTAAAACTTTTAAACCATTGGAGATTTTTCTAAGAAGTCGTTCTTTTGAGTTTTTGTGTGGCTTTTGAGATATTTAGATCTAGCAGCCTTAAATTCGGAGGAGTATCATTTTTTACATGAGAAGACTTGTTTAAAAGAGGTGCACTTGGGAAAACCCAAGAGCTTTATGCCCTTGTCCACACTGCAGTCGATGTAGAGTTGTTTTGGCTTCTCTGTTCAACAGATCTTGCTCATTGTGGTTGTTTTTCTGTTCTTGAAAGTCAAAACTAAACTGAAAGGATTGGGATTATGACAATAGAAGTTCTGAAAGTGGTTTCCAACTAACTTTACTTTGAAGAGTACAAAATTCATATGGATTATTGTTAGTAATATAATGAAAGCAGCACTGTTTAAATAATGTTTTAATCCCAATCAATTATATTGTGAACTCAATTCAAATAATATCCTTATGAAGCCTATAATTGTTTTTTTTTTTCTAACTTACACTATTTTTTTACCAACTGTTTTAAAAGGAATGTGGAAAAATGTATTGAATCCTTTATGAAGCTGAACTTTTTAGAATACCAATATGTTTATTCCAGCACATTCACTATTCTAAAGTAGATCTTTACCTTAGTACTAGGGGACACCCCTGCACGCTTCGCATGCCAACCTCGTTGTCTCTCGCTGCGCTCCTGAGGTAAGCTCGGCCTGCGGCCTTACCAAAACACTCTGCTACAGTCCCATTTGAGGGCCTGCAGCCTCGTAGGGGAGCTCAGCTTACGGCCTCGCCAAGACGCTCAGCTCTATATGCCTCTTTGTGGAACTCGGCCTATAGAGCCTAAGGCATTGTGAGGTAAGCTCGGCCTGCAGCCTCACCAAGACAATGCTATAGTCCCATTTGAGGAACTCGACCTGCGGCCTCGTGGGAGAGCTTGGCATATGACCTCGCCAAGACACTCTGCTACAGGCCTCTTTGTGGAACTCGGCCTACAGCCTAGCGGGGGAAAGTTTGGCCTGCAGCCTCACCAAGACACTGCTAGGGTCCCATTTGAGGAAATCTGACTGCAGCCTCGTAGGGGAGCTCAGCCTACAGCCTCGTCAAGACGCTCTGCTACAGGCCTCGTGGGGGAAAGTTGGCCTGCGGCCTCACCAATACACTCAGCTACAGTCCCGTTTGTGGATCTCGGCATGCTGCCTCGTGAGAAAGATTTCACTGCCTCGCCAGGATTGTTAACCAGTATGACCATTCATTTTGGTTTTTGGGGCAGTGGATCGCCTAAACATAGTTTTTTCTAAAATCTGATGGTAAATTACTTAAGAGTAGAATACCTTTATTTTGATACCCCACTTGGGTGTATTAGTTTAAAATTACTCAATTTTGGGTTTTGAAGCATATTTTTTATTTGGGGGGGACAGAACCCTTAAACGTTGTCTCTTTCAAGATGTATTGGTAAAATGTAATTTATGAGATAAATACCTATAGCTTGTACTGCACTTGGATGTTTTATTTTAGTACTACCCTTTTACTGGTTTTAGGGGCATATACCCCTTAGTATTTACCTTGTTCAAAATCTAATGTTATATTTGGACTCAGGAGAGAAGTACCTTTAAATTGATACTCCACTTGAGTAGATGATATCAGTTTTAAAAATTTTGACATTTTCTAAAATTTCAGTTTTTTGACCCCCAATACCCCAAATGTTTGAGTTATTACGCTGAAATTCATATTTAAGGTATTTGTTTGTTACATGTTACGAAGGTTTGAAAATTGTACTCAAGATTTTCTTCAACTTAGGTATTAAAAACTACTTTTTTGCAATTTTCCCATAAGAAATAAAATTTGAGCCATTTTGGAGCGTAAAAAGATCGCCATCTTGTTTATGAGTGAAAAATAAACTTTTGTGAATTTTCCTGCAAGTTTCAGACCGAGAGCTTTAATTCAAGTATACATATGATGGGGGTAGGATGCCGAGAAGTGCCTCAACATTTAGTGTCAGTGAGTGAGTGAGTCACTACATCGAGCTTTATAATATATAGATTTGAGTTGTGCTATCACTTATTCATAAAGAAAGAATTCATTCAAGTGTAAGAATTCATATTAACCCTTATAGTGGCGGGCCATTTTTGCATCTCCTATGCGAAAAGTGCCAGGCCACTTTTGGCAAAAATGTAAGGTTCCAGGTAAAAATTTATAGAATCCATGTTTTTAGTCATATTTATATAAATTCTTTTTTAAATGAAAGAGCAATAAGTGGTCTATAGAGCTATGTATATATATTTAACCTTTCTTTGTAATAAATTTTATTTTTTTCTAAAAACCTTGAGAAAAAAAATTTTTTAAATTTTTTTTCAAGTTTGAAGGTCCGTATGTTGGTTATTATTTTATTTTAGAATATTGTCCTGAACGGCATTTTATAGAGCATTTAAAACTGAACTAATACATATAATTTCATTTACTATACTTCTAAAATTATCTCTTTACAAAATTATAACTAAAACATTACAAATTGGTTGCTAAGCGACATACAGGCGAATTGTTGAAAAATGCCAGGCTGTCACAGAACAGTTACGTCATCTATACACAGTCCAAGAGCGAAACTGCGTGCAGTGGTCATTGGCAAAGCGTCTGGTATTATTCTGGCGGCCATTTAATAAAACATAACGATGCACTATGACAAATACAGCGCGTCTCTCACAGCGACGCTGGCATTTCTCGCACTAGTAAGGGGCGTCGCTGACAGCGATTCCTGGCACTATAAGGGTTAAACAATATGTACACTTATTTATCTGTTGATTTGCAGCCAGTGGAAGTGTGAGAGGAGACACCGTACTCAAGCTGTGCCTCACATAAAGACGTACACTCGCATATCCCCGGACCTGTCTCAACTAGCATGGTTTCACCTGACCTCAGCAAACCTGTCCAAAGCTGCATGGGGTACCCAGACCAAAGCTGGAGCCACGTCTATTCTTTCCTACGAAGCTGGTGTTCTATTTTTGCCAAAGTTTGTGGTGAGTTCACATTTGAATCCTAATGCAGGTTAGAGAGCTTTAACCCAAATGGAATTATAAATCAGCTAACTTTTCTATAACATGGAACGCACTTAGTTTCATACATTTTAAAACTAGATGCAGCCTTATTATATTGAAGGAAGGGAGAAAAATAAGTGTTCATTATAAAGACCTGTAAAATGTAACTCCCTACAACTTACTTACAAACTTTTAAATGTCTTTTACAGTGAATCAATTTTAATTCCAACTATTGCCAATATTTTAAGAGATGATTATCTTTATGGCCTAGATTAAAACATCCTTTACAATTTAGATATATAACCACTGGTAGTTTTTGACCATATTGTGAAAACTGGCAGCATAACCTATACTGATAACCCAGTTATCAGCGGGGGGGAGGGTATGATTCAGAATACTATTTGCCATATAATAAAAAATGTTCAATGTTTTTAAAATAAAATGTACTCAGTACACTGTTCACCTTCTTCTGCTAATAAGAAATATGCTTTAAAAACTAAGCAAAATGAGCCTGAAGGAAAAACTTCGCTCTGTGGTATTTCAACACAACTTTTTATAGATTTGACATAGTATAGCATAGATCTAACTTTTAATAGCGAGTACAAGATGTCTAGTTTAACATGAATTTTAATAATGCTTTAATGATATGTAGATAATATTTAGAGATTTCCAATGCTTTGAGTGTTTAAGAAACAAACACAACGTTTAGACAGGTAAAACAAACTCCTGCCGTCTTCAGGTGTACTTACTAACATAGCCTACATCTAAAAAATCTGATTTAGTATGGGTTAAGGAAAAAAAATAGTTTTAGATGAAGCCTAAGTTAGTAAGTACACCTGAAGTCGGCAGGAGTTTGTTATACGTGTCGAAATATTGTATTTGTTTCTTAAACACTCAAAGCATTGGAAATCTCTAAATATTATCTACATATCATGAACAATCCAATGCTAGTAAATAACTTTCAAACAACGCTTTAATCTGTAAAGCGCGCTGTATTTTCAGCCGGGTAAAGCCCTCATCCTGTTTTTTTTTTTTGCTGTAAAAATCTTCTGGTTTAAAAACATCTAATACAAAATAGCTGATTCTAAAAAATATCATACATCATAATATGTATAAAATGTCAACTAAAACATGAACTTTAATAATATTCTTAGTAAGTATTTTGAGATGCAGGTGCTACCTATACAAGTAAGTTGGTATAGACCCACCTGATACTTCTAAAGCAGCCAGAAGAGTAAGTTGGTATAAATCCACCTGATACTTCTAAAGTGGCCAGGAGAGTAAGTTGGTATAGACCCACCTGATATTTCTAAAGCAGCCAGAAGTGTAAGTTGGTATAGACCCACCTGATACTTCTAAAGCAGCCAGAAGAGTAAGTTGGTATAGACCCACCTGATACTTCTAAAGCGGCCAGAAGAGTAAGTTGGTATAGACCCACCTGATACTTCTAAAGCAGCCAGAAGAGTAAGTTGGTATAGACCCACCTGATACTTCTAAAGCGGCCAGAAGAGTAAGTTGGTATAGACCCACTTGATACTTCTAAAGCGGCCAGAAGAGTAAGTTGGTATAGACCCACTTGATACTTCTAAAGCAGCCAGAAGAGCCAGAAGAGTAAGCAAAGTAATTAATTACTATTCATTCAAATCATATTCTTTGAATTAATAAGCTGTTCATCTTAAAATTAAAATGTGATTTCATATATATATATTTCTCTTGTTACAGTTGGGACAAGCCAACAATATTTTCCCCATCAAGGAAGAAGTCGCAGGTGATTCTCCAGTGTTTCCAATGCCTTATGACCTACCCCTTACTCAGTATACCTCAAAGGATGTTCCCTGGTTTATTGAAAACCTAGCTTAGAGTGTGATATTCAAAATGTGATAAATTCTAATTAAGTACGGATTAGTTCTAGTTATAATTAATTGTTAAAATGTAAGGTTAAATTTTTTTCTTATCAGTTTAAAATCTGTACAGTCTATATTGATTGTGTTATTTATCATTTGGTATTAAATTTCTTTCGACAATAAATTATATTTGTTTACCCTATTTTTCCATCAAGGTCTTTGCCAAATTCCTTGGCCTGAAGATCGTAATCCACTATTACCCTTTCTTTACCAAAAGAGAATAAGTTAAATATCTTGAAATTGTACAGCAGTCAGCTTTGTTGAATTAAAAATGAGGTTTACTTACATTAATTAGTATAGGAGTCTTTTAATTTAAGCCAACATAAACTACTCTCATCAGAATTTCATGAGGATGGCAAAGAGGACACTTCCCAAGTGGTAAATCCTTTGTGATGGCAGCCAAGCAAGTGAACTGCTGGCTCATATCGCTGTACCATATTGCTTCAAGCACATTTGTATTTTTAATTTAGCACCCATTACTTTTCCCCAACAACCTCAGCCAATGAATTATGAATTTCATGAACCAATCCTTGTTCTTTTACCAATCCTCTTTTTCTGTCAGGATTAGAGATACATATTTTGTGCTAATTTAATAACAAAACCTGTTAACAAAATTTGGACCTGGCTTTTCCTTAATCTTCAAGCCCAATTTTTGAATTGTGTATCTTTGCCTTGAATTTGGAAAGGGACATTTTTTTAAAATGAGAAAAACAATATTTTTCCTTTATAATTATCCTTGTACCCTCTTTTTAACACAATAGTTTCTGTTTTGTTTGTTGTCGTTTTCCCAAGTAGGAAATAACTAATCCATAGCTAACTAAGATTCAGAATCAAGCAAAACTGCTTTTACATAATAACTGATTGCATCCTGATACAGTCAAGTCAACCATTGATTGAACTAGTATATTAGAGAGATAGGACATCAGCAAACTTACCTTAAAAGACAAGTTCACTAACATCAGAGTAGTAGTCACAAACACAAAATAGACACAATCTCACAAATTTTCAACACCACAGGTATTTTTTTCAGGTGAGTAGAGAGACAGAGACAGAGGGAGAGAGAGGGAGGGAGGGAGGGAGGGAGGGAGGGAGGGAGGGAGGGAGAGAGGGAGAGAGAGAGAGAGAGAGAGAGAGAGAGAGAGAGAGAGAGAGAGAGAGAGAGAGAGAGAGAGAGAGAGAGAGAGAGAGAGAGAGAGAGAGAGAGAGAGAGAGTGAAATGGCTTCCAGAGAGAGAGAGAGATTGAGATTGAAATGGCTTCCACTACTGCTGGGTAGGTTGTGGCTGTGGTGGGGGTGTACATCCATAGAGCAACACCCAGGTATAGATGCAGTAATTCAGTTGTGTATATATATATGAAGTTTGCTGATGGGGAATGGGTTGAATTGAAGTGGTCTATCTTATGTTCAAGGTGGGTCACGGGATTTTGTTATCCATTGGTGTGCTAATTCCATCCTTCGGAGTTGGGAACTATTGGCATAGGAAGGAAGGGATCTGATTACCTTAGTGGTGTAACACTGATCAAAATTTTGATTATCGAGAAGAGTATGGGCAGAGACAGGTTTTTCAGGATTTTGGACTTTGCAATCATGTGTATGGCCATTCATGCGTTTTCGAAGGGTTTCACTGGTAAGGCCAATATATTGGGCAGGACAGTGCTGGCACTGGAGTTTATAAATTAGATTGGTGGAATCACAGGAGTGGTTTCCAAGTATCTTGTAGGTTAAGGAGGTAGTGGAGCTGGTTGATTGAACTGAAATTGAAACCAGCTGACAATCTTGATTTAGTACAGGTAAATGTTTCCAAAATATCTTTAGTAATTTTTATGTATCCCCACATAAATCATGTTGAATTTATTTTTACTTAGATTTAAATTTGTATTTTAACAATACTAGACAAAATCATAACCAAATAATTTGTCAATTTGGACCAATTTTTGCTGTGTAGTAATGCTTTAAAAAGTTTTTCAGTATAATTTTTACTGAAGAACGTTATTAAAACACATCGCAATTCTTTGTTAATGTAACAGTACATTTTTATCGGAAAGGCACTTTTGTTTTTGTGTGATTTATTTCACTGAATATCAGCCCAATTAATGATTAATGAGTGATGATAACAATTACTACACTTTGAGTTGTTTACCCTTACATCTTTTGTTTCTAGTACTATATTTCATATTCGACAGCAAGTGATCTTTGTTCTGTTCCTGTTCTATTTTTGTAATGTATTTGTAATAAAACAATTTAAGGCAGTTCATATGTGTAGTATTTTGCCCCCTTTGATGCCAGAGAAAGGAAATTTATTATCAATGATTAAATTAGTTTAAAGCAACATTTTTCATACCAAATAATGTGTACATTTACTACCCAGAACAATGTTAGCGGAATTCAACACTGTGAGAGTGTAAGATCCACAAACAAAGATGAGTAGAGTAGCAACAATAATTGTCGATGTAATTGCTTTCTTTTCTATATCGATCAGCGTGTCCTAGTAATCAAGCTACTAGGAAAAGGTTTGTATGTTAGTGTGAAGGTACTTTTTCCACTTTTTCTGTTTATAATTATTGACCGTTTTTAGTTGATGATAAGAATAAATTAATTAGACTTTTATAAATGTTTTATGATCTGTGGGTATTTTGAATTTAGGAATCTGATAATTAAAAATGTATGTTAGTAGTACTACGGATTACTATTATGAAAGTCAAATGTTATTAAAAAAACTAAAAAATTATCACACATAACATAATAACTATACAAAATATAAAACACAATATTAAAAATCTTGTTACCATTGAAAATCATTCACCTTATTTTTACTGACATTTTAAAAGTTATGTGGATATTATTTACGGTTGTTGACAGATTATATGTTCAAGATAACAAAATTATTGTCTGGAAAACATTCTCTTACAGCAAAATGCAATTTCCTGTATTGTTACTAAATAATTTTATAAAACAGCTTGACTAGTTGTAAATTACATGGTAATATGGCGGTGCTGTGACCCGAAGAAACAGAACGGAATGGTGTGGAAATTGTAGATTCTAGATAGTTTATGTTCTTTGTACTCTTAGTACTGACTCAGCGCTCAGTTGTTGTCTCTGTCATTATTGTACAAGTCTTTCTTTCTTTGAACATCAGGGGCAATTTTACTTCATATTTCAATACTGTTATGGGACAACAATACAATATCTATTCATCACTAATAGGCTGAAATTGTAACAATGAGAATCAAATAAAGTATTTTTGTGTTTGTTATTTGTTGCTCCAAATAGCTGTCACTTTGCCCATGTGACATCTTGGGAGATGGACGTGTACCTACCGTCTTCTTTTCTAAGTACCATGAACAATACAAACCATAAAACTAAATTTAGTTAAACCTCCTTGGATTTTATTCCCATGACTCACTTACTGTATTGATGCAGGAGTGCTATCTAATGGGCTAGCAAGATGTCCAATCTAGAGTTTCTGTTGGGTGGTGACAGTATACATGTATAAGCAAGTAGATTTCTCACACTAATGTCAAACTTACTTAGAAAACTGCCCTGGCCCTATTGGATTGGATCTTAGAATTGAATAACCAATTTTTAGAAAATCTCAACCAACTCACCAACCTGCTAGTTGTAATTCGGTGAATCCCTTTCAAACATACTGTCCTGGAAACGAACACATCTGACATAATTATATATAAGTAAACTAAACCATTTCACTAACAGTTGAAAATGATAGTAGACCTGTACTTTATATCTTACTTTATAAATAATCTAAATGTTAAGAATTGTTTAAAAAAATGTTGTTTGAAATACTATACTAACCAAATTTAGTGAGTAAGGATTTATTTAATTTTGTGGTCAGTTGTATTTCATCAGCAGGAAAGTTTTTGGTATAGAGTTTAAGCTATATAATCACTTTCATTTATATATTTCGTGGTTTAGGCTGTATAAAATTTGAAAATAAAACTTTTGAAATTCATGGATCATGATCCCTTTTACTTTCATTATTCTTCTCTAAGACGCCGATCGTAGAGATATGGGCTAATATGAGGAGTGAATGAGTGTAGATGAACGAGTGTAGTCATTGTTACTATCTGAGTTCGACTTAGCTCAGAAAGGACTATTTATTAATAGCCCAAAAGCCAGGGCAGCTATGGGAGCTACAGCTTTACGTGGAATCCGAACCACGTAGTGTTGGTCTGATTTTCAGCTAACTGACAAGTCTGACACTCAGTTCTCTCTCCCCTACACAACATCCGAAACTTGACTACCATTCAACACGGACACTCCAGACTTCTCTAGTAGTATATACGTTGATGACAATCATTGAGCGGACGCTGTGTCGGTATTAAGACAACCGAGCATGGAACCTATCGCCTACAATCTCCCAAACACGCAGTCCCCAAGTAGCTGGGTTACAGCACTGCGCCACCAGTGCCGACTTTCTTAGTTTCATAATTAAATGGGCCTAAAAGGTTTCTTGTTCGTTTTATGATGTAGGTCTACGGTGTCTTAATTAGGTTAAAAGCGTTATAAAAATGTTGGGAAATTGTTGTCATATTTTTTCTCAGTTTTGTTTTATGGCATCACTACTGTAATATGTACATGTAAAAATAACAAGTATTCCACATGGGAATCAAATGGGAATGTTATGTTAGTGAGAGTGTAATAAGTAGTGAGTGATTATAAACAGTTAAAACAAGATGGAACAGAAAATGTAAGTAAGAAGTCATGCGGCCGTCAGATTGTAACCACTTAATGGTTACATTGTTTAAAAAAATAAAATGAAAAAGAAGTAATATTTAAAAGCAAAGACAGTTTAGTTATGACTACAGGCTGAGGAGGTCCAGGCACATCCCGAAGTTTCCTGATCAGGATGGTTTATTCGGGTGCACATAATTTCTGCACCGACAGTACGTGAGTTTTCTAAATTTATTTTTTTTTAAATTGTAAAGTGCCAAAATTATAGTGGGAAAACCATTGTCATTTTAGTCATTATTTTTTTAATTTTATTGTATTAAATAAGTTTGCTTCATGGTTTCTACTTCAATTGACGAAAGAATTTTTACATTGAATTATGACATAAAAAAATGTATAGATTAATCATATGAAGACAACAATTGATTTAAAAAGCTGATCAAAATTCAAGAAGAATTGGTCTGACTCAGAATCACACTTGTTGTCTCAAGCACAATTAATTTTTGTTTATATAAACAGCATTCATTTCATACTACAGGAATATATTTACAAATAAAATAATGAAATATTTTTCTTTCAAACAACACACCTTGGGATAACTCTTCTTATTGTGTTCTCATTGTGGGTGTTCTTGAGCAGTCCATAATCCAAAACTATTTAAAATAAGTACTAACAATAACTAAAAGTAATCAAAATGTGTACTGCTTCCCAGTTGAGCAGTTCAAAATTTTCCCCCAATAATAGCTGGACCATAGCGTAGAACAGTTTTGATGGACATAATAAGTTCCTTATTCTTAGAACTTAGGCTTAAGCGGCCAGTGCCATAACTAGAATCTACATTTTCCGGTGACAACCGCATCAAGGTACTATCTACAATATTTACAAGATGACCAGACGTTTCGCTCATACTGTGATGTGGCATCCTCAGTGGTTCCTCTGAGACTCCTACAGTCTCAGAGGAACCACTGAGGATGCCACATCACAGTATGGACAAAACGTCAGGTCATCTTGTAAATATTGTAGATAGTACCTTGATGCGGTTGTCACCGGAAAATGTAGATTCAAGTTCCTTATTAATGCTCCATCAATACCAGTAAGTGGAATGAACCTCCTTCGGAGGGAATGGACACTTTTGAATCGGTTCCGAACTGGTGTGGGTAGATGTAACTACTGGAAGTATAAATGGGGATTGACACTAGATCTGTCATGTGATTGTGAAGAGTCTATATAAACAATGGATCACATAATTACAGAGTGTCCCCTGCGTTCTTTCACGAAGGGATTGATTAGCTAGTATAAACAGATTAAGTGAGGCAGGTCGTAAATGGCTCATTGGATTGGATTTAGCTTTGTGACAGGTGATCACTTTTATTTTATATTATATATTGCATAACTTTTGGACCTTAATCTAAATATATATTACAGCTTAAAATAAAAAAAAATTACTGACTGGTAGCTGATAAAAAACCCATACAATATATATATATAGTACAATAGCTTGTGACAACATGTACTGTGAATCAGCTGACTGTCTACTTGATCTCAGGTTTAATCTGACATTTATTAGCAATGAATTTGTGTTTCAAGTCATAAATGGTATATCGCGTATATTATTATATGTTGCTTTAGCAGTAGACTTGTGTCAAATACAGTCAATATGTTAATTTTTTTATTAAATTTAGTTTTTATGAATTGTCCTACAAAATAGGACTTTGGCACTTGTTGCACATCTTAGGATGCCACCTTCTAAATAGGATTTTTGAGCTTTTTGCACACCGTGGGAGGTCCTACAGAAGAGGACGTTGGCCCCTTTTTATATATCCTAGGATGTTCTACAAAATAGTATGTCAGCAGTAAAATAGTTCTGGTGTGAGTGTAATTACCCACAGAAAATTAACTGGAGTCAGTGTGCCTAGCCAGAGAATGATCGTTAGTGATATGTTGTCGACTATTTTTTGATCACAGGGTCAGTGATCCAGTTGTTAAGAGACATATTAGGTCCTGAACAGGGTTTAAGCATTCGCAGGAGAGAGAATGTAGAAATGTCAGATGGCCGAAAATCAGACTAATACTTTTAATGGATTCCAAAATAAGCCGTAGGTTTTTAAATTTTCCTGACTATTGTTTAATGGCCCTCTTTAAGGATCAGTCATGCGTAATTAGTAACAAGACTATAGTTTTTCGTTTATACTTATTACAATAAAACCAAAAATTAAATTGAGTTGAAATATTTTCACAAAATGAATGAGTGTTTAAGTAAAATGTTGATAAAATTAAAATATTTATCTAAAAAGTGGGAATTGAGAATAACTTTAAACATGGAAGTTTTAAACTAAGAGTTATTTATTTAGCTTTTTAATTTTTAGTATATTATAAGAACCTTGTACATTTATACATTTTTTACGTAGCCTTATGTAGATTAAATAATCAGGATATAATTTAATCTAACAATAAATTACACAAATAAGACACTTAGAATAAAAACAATGATATGATTGAGTATAAGTGAGTTGTTGAGTGAAACCCTGTCTTAAGTAAACAACTTTAATACTAGACAGGTTCGCTTAACCTGCTTACTTTTAAGTAAACAACTTTTACTGCTGTACAATAAGCTTATTCAATTAATTAATATACAGTAAATCCAAAAATTATTTGTTTCAGAAGTTTTATAAATGTTTGCTCGGGAATCCTTTTTATTCTCTAAAAGAATTATTCCAAATGTACTATATTATATTTTAATTATTGGGTTCATTTGTATTTTTTTAATCTGTAGGATTGTGTTGTATTTTATTTGCTATCTTTAATAGTTTTATGTTTTTGACTTGATCATATAAACTAAAATGACAGTTACAAGTGTAAATGAAATAAATAATGACATAGCGTCATTGCTGAATTATAAGAATGTTTACTTATGTAAGCCCCAAAGACAAATAAAGAATGTCATAGCGTCATTGCTGAATTATAAGAATGTTTACTTATGTAAGCCCCAAAGACAAATAAATAATGACATAGCGTCATTGCTGAATTATAAGAATGTTTACTTATGTAAGCCCCAAAGACAAATAAATAATGACATAGCGTCATTGCTGAATTATAAGAATGTTTACTTATGTAAGCCCCAAAGACAAATAAAGAATGACATAGCGTCATTGCTGAATTATAAGAATGTTTACTTATGTAAGCCCCAAAGACAAATAAATAATGACATAGCGTCATTGCTGAATTATAAGAATGTTTACTTATGTAAGCCCCAAAGACAAATAAATAATGACATAGCGTCATTGCTGAATTATAAGAATGTTAACTTATGTAAGCCCCAAAGACAAATAAAGAATTTTAAATATATTAAATTAGTTTCATCTAATTGAGCAAAATATTTTATATTATTTAATTTAACAAAGCAGATTCCAATTTTAAATATTTTAATTTTTGGGTAAATTTACAACAAAGATTATATCACTTTAACAGTCCTCTCCAGAGAATAATTTTGTCCGACTCGAGCCTCCGACCCTCTACCTGGTGTTGACTTTGGAACTACTTGTAACTCCATCGACTATGAGAAAACCAATTGTCGTCTATCTGTCCATCCGCAAACCATTGTCTAATTTGAACAATTATGGCATTGACTCTCTCTTCCTCATTTGGCTACCTGGCAACGCCAGTTATCAGTAGCTGACACCCATATTTTGCAGTTGAACATTACTTCACTTTAAAAATATTTCACACTTAATTTTGTTACATATGTATTTCAAAATCTAACATACTTTTTAGGACAAGTGTGACCAGTGCCCCTTAGAAAGATTTAAACGATATATTAAATTAAAACAATAAAGTAGTAATTGGTATATAAAAAATAAAACAAGGGATAAAATTAAAATCTGATCTCAGGAAATCTAGATAGTTGTAATCTCTTTAAAAAGATGCCAAGTTTAATATTTTACATTCTTAAATAATGAATTCATAAATGTAATATTTATTTTAGTTCAACATTTGCCTTATCGAGAATAAAATCCAATAATCTTAATTTGCTACAGATGGTATAGCAGACTATCAATAAATGTTTTAAAGGCTTACCCAAAAACAAACGACTTTGTGTTAAAGATAAAATCAAATGAGATATTTGATCCAAAGGCGAAGGGCCTTAATTAGTTTCTTTGCAGAGTTTTAAATAAATAAATTACAAAAACCCAATATTATCTTTAATGAACATTGATAGTAAGCCTATTGAAATTGCTTGTTTATTATTAAGATATTTTCATAATTACTCTCCAATATAATTATTCTCCCATTGAACGCTGATATCAAATTACTTACCACTCCACAATGTGCACAAAGGGAGAGAGAAAGGCCGAGGGTAATTTTAGTTTAGGCCTACTGACCTTCCTATTTTTTAGATAAATTTTAATTATTGTTAAAGCTCTCCAATTATTTTTTTTACTGTTTTCCCTGTATTTTAAGATTCAGTTTTAGACTACTTTAATGAGAAAGTTACTGAAAAAAGTCAAAATCTTTAATTGTAAGCTTTAAATCTTTATACTATTTATAATTGTTACATATAAACATAGAAACACAAAAGTGGTTAGAAAAATGTTTTCACCCACCTCTCGGGGGCGGGGTTAGTTTTCCATATTTTCTAAATGTTCACTAGATATCATGCAGATTAGTAACTATGAATTGTAATTGAATATCGATTTTTATTAAGTGTTTTTAAAGATATGCTCTGGGATCTGTAGGGTGGGTTTGATTTTATTAAAATAAATAATTCTCTTATAATTTTTTAAATATGAAAGCTTGGTTTTGCTAATAAATCATAATATATTATATTTTTAAATATGTACTATTCATTTTACTTAGAACAAAACAATAGAAAATTTATCTCTTTATCTCTTTTGTACCTGAGTTATGTAATTTCTAAATTAAAAATCTACAATTTTCGAAAAACAAATAAAAACCAAAACCAACTACAGACAAAATCAGGCATGTGAAGGTTAGGTTGTAAACAGCTGTTCTGCCCAAACTTTCCAAAATACAAAGCCAGTAACTAAATTAGGCTGATAATAGTTTGTATCAATTTATAGTAATACAAAAAAATCCCTGATAGAGTGGTTGTGAACGTAATAAATATATATTGCGTTTATTTTCTGATATATTGTTTTCCGACAAACCGTTAAATCACAGTAGTGTTTCACATTTACCATTGATCATACAGGAGTAAATCCAATATGGCAACTCCTCTGTAGATTCTTAAGAAGGATATTTATGTTACGAAAATCGTAAAGCCTTACATTTCATGATTTTGGGTTCTGAATATATTATTGAACCAAACAAACTGTACAAAAATTATTTTTTGGAAAAACCATAATTTGGATATTTTTGGTGTGAAATCCTCCCTTAAGTTTGATGTATTATTGATAAATTATTGATTGGATAGAAACTAAAATATTAAAAATATTAATTTAAAACTAAATAAAAAATAGCATTTAGAAAGTTCACAAAAGTTTCTGGTTTTTCAAGGTATTGGCAGGGGGGGATTTAGCACCCCCAAGTTCATAAATTCTCTTTAGGTGGAAAGTAAAATGCTTTAACAACTCTCACTGATTAGTTAGTCTCAAGTAATGATAAATATTCTTTTTTTTTGTGATTTTAAGAGTCAGAATATACTATAAAAATATGCCAATAATTTGTCTAAACTAAGTAAATGTTATTTTCTCTATAATTAATTACTATAAACCTAAAGTATTACTGAACATCTAAAACATCAGTTCAAAAACTTAAATTTAATTATGTTTATGCTATTTTTAGAGAATCTTTAAAGATAAAAAGGGATAAAACGTGTTAATATCTATAATACTATTAACATCCCACGGCGCCATGACGTGATTTAGAGACATAAATGTTGTGCGGACATTGCAGCAAGTGGTTGGCAGGGGCTATATCACCTCACTATGCAGTCAATTGATTTGTAGTTAGCTTTAGCATATTTCTTTAAAATAAAGTTATTCTTATCATTAGTTCAAATTAGTATTTAGGATATCTATAATGAGTTATTGTAAGATCAATTTACAACTAAATAAAATTTGTAATATATTTATTTATTTATCCAACATGGTTCTAAGAGTTCTAAGAGGAATATTTCTATTAGAAAATGTCAGTTTCCAGTAAACGTTGTTGGATGAAAAACAAGTCTGCTGAGGTCTGCTGAGGCGTCATTTTGGATTTCACCCATTAGAGTTAAATGTAGAACACTGTGACTAACGTATGATTATAATTTTTACATAATTTGAAAGCACGTAAAAGTACAAAAGTGCTTACTTTTTAAAATTATTTTTATTTTTGAAATCATAAATTGATAAACTAAAGTTACATTTTTGTTGTAATTACACAAGAATATTTTTTTAAATTAAAAAAGTGGATTCTCTAACGACTTTTACGCTTTTTCAAACAACATACAAATTATAATTTCCGACAAACTGCCAAGTGACAGCGCTGCTCCGTGTGTGACATCGCTCATACTATAGAGCGACTACCTGAGATAGCTCGAGGCCCACCCTTATTGGACCCATTATCCATAAGGCCAATGTATACGAATAAGCCGATTTTCAACGTATTTTACCGACTATGTTATGACTTTTGATATATTATTTTGTAGGTACAGTACTGTAATATAGAATGTTGATTGGTTAGCATATTTCTATTTTGTATTTCAATGTTTGTGATACATGTACTTGAATTGTTTTAATTGCTAAAATTAGTTAAAACAAAAACAACGAATAGCAAAAACCAATAAGTAGTCAACATTGAGCTGATGATAAATCAAGAACATAAAAAAAAAAAATTAATCGTCTACCAAACGTTTTAAAGGTCTACCAGAGAAGCTTCGTTTTTCTTGGGTGGCGGGGGAGGGGGAGGGGGGTTGGGGAGGGGGGGTTAGTTTAACACCGATCTTATGGAGAATATATTTGAGCTGGCAGGAAACCAGATTTCTTATTACTCCGGTAAATAATACTAACCATTGGGAAACATTTGGGTGATATGAAACTATATACCTTTCAGTTAGAGCTTCATTTATACTCAAATATACAATTATTTATAGTTTTCTTATCCAGAGTAAAAAGAGATACAACTTTAATTATGAAAGCCCATTCTTCTATACTACACTCGGGTACCCCACCTCATCCACCCGCACTGACACAACTACAGTTTTGTAAAAAGATCACGACTGTTATAGACTATCACATTCACATTACAGACTAACTACAAACGCCTCTTCTACCCGTCCTACTTTTTATTATATTTACCTGACTCATCCTCTATGTATTGAATAAATGGACAAATTCTTTCTGCATTTCAACTACTTTAGGCACAGAAATTATACATACCCCAGTTTGAAGGTTGTTACTAAGAAACAAAGAGGCCTGCGAAAAATCAAATCACACCATTGTTATGAGAAATTAATTTTAACATTTCTATTAACGTTTTAGTAATTGTAATCTTAGTTGTAACAAAAAACGTACCAGAATTATAACTAGTTTTCACTGAACATGACTTTTACACTGTTATTGCTAAAAAAAACTTTTTAAAGTATGGCATTTGTATTTTAATAAAGGTCGACAACAATATTTTCTATAAATTTCAAAATTTTTACTTTTAAAGAAAAAATTTCTCATCAATTTCCTGAAACAACATTTTCTTGGCTTCAAGAGGTCATAAAATTATATACATGGTCTTGTTGCAATCCTTATGACATGAATAATTACAATACATTACTTTCATATGTGTAAGTAAATACAGTGATGTTATATTTATTTAATTTTATTTATTTATTTATTCATAAGACACCAATCGTCAAGATATGAGGGACTATGGATTTCGAATGAGTGTGATGAGTGTAGATGAGCGAATGTAGTCATCGTTACAAACTAAGGCCGATTATTCCTTAGAAAGTGTCATTAATTAATAGCCCAATGACAAATGAACAGCCGGTGATTATCAGCTGATCCTTCTCAAAATGTATTGACTCTGAGTATTATGTTGCTTTAAGTCAATTTAAATTTGTCATTTTAAAGGCCCCATAATTAATTACCTGTACACGTTTTAATCCTTATAAAATGTAAAGTTACTGTAAATTATTTTCATATGTCTAAAAAAATGCAGTGGCATTACATTGATTTAAACTAATTTAAAATCAGTTTACATTGACCAATTTATATTATATGTATATAAAATCACTGTATTTATTTACGCATGTAAAAGTAAAATACCGTAACTATACATTTTATAAGGATTTAAACGTGTAAAAGTAATTAAATTTACGACAGCCAAGAAAAGGTTGTGTCAGGAAATAGATAAGTATTTTTTTTCTTAAAAAGTCAAAATTCTGAAATTTATAAACGTACATAAAAAACGCATGTCAACCATTTACTAAAATGTGAATACGTACTTTAATGTATGAATACGTTTAACGTATTATGAATATTATAACATATGAATATGTAATAATGAATATGTATTTTAATACTACATTAATGGGCTGTAGAGTAATAAAGGTGTAAAATTGACGTCCAGTGAAAACTAGTTAAAATCTGGTACTTTTTTGTTCAAACTGGGATAAAACTTATTAAACCTATAATAACATTTAAAAATGCATATTTCATAACGTAAAATTTACGAGATAAACAATGGTGTGATTGGATTTTTCATAGGTATTTTAGTTTCTTAGTAAACAACCTTCAAAGTCGGGAACACATAATTTATGCGTCCCCCACAACTTATTGGTTTGGAACAGTTAATTATCAAAATGTATGGATGACTTATAAAAATACTAGTCCGTGTTCTCAAAAATATTCATGTAAAATTACTTAAATATGATAAAGAACTGAGAGCGGCGGTCGGCGGCGCGAGGCTGCGCGTCTCTGCTCCGCTCCGGTGTCCACAGTGCGTCCAGAACCGCGGCGCGGGCTGAACCAACCCTCTCACGCCGTCCCTACCATAACTCTCGGATATCACTCTTAACAAACTAAACAGGAAACTTCGACAGGTGAATTTTAAAACTTTATATGAGGAATTTTCGGTGCAGTAAGTCTTGTCCTTAATTTTTATATACTAATATAAATTGAACGTCATCAATTATTATTATTAAATGGTAAATATACTTTACCATTTAATAATAATAATTGATGACGTTTATGAATGGTATTAATAAATAATACCATAATATGGTCATTATTATGGTAAATATACCATAATAATATTTATTAATTAGTTTTATTCCTGAAATAAATACATTTTTCTCATAAGCTCAAAATTGATTCCATGGATATATATTTAAAATAGGGCCATTTATACTGATACGATATATTTATTAACAACGTAAAAACCTAATAAGATATATTTCTATTTAATTCGAATGTTTTTCTAAATACCCGAGTATAAGTAAAATCAAGATCGTACAGCTCGAAAATAGATTTTCTAAAAATAATGATATTTATCATTTATATGTGTAACTCATTCCAGAGTAGTTCAAATTAAAAGTATCGACGTGTTTGAAAAATATTTCACATTCAATACATAAATAAACCAATAACTGTAGTCAATTTATTTTCTCTTCATTATTTAAATTGTTAAAAAATGAATCAATTTTGTTACACTGGAAGCTTATATCTTACAGGGAACGTTAAACATTTTATAATTTAAAATATTGATAAAACAGCAACACGTTTCTTAAAAACTGTTGTATGTAGCGTTAAAAAGTTATGTTATATCATATAAGATATATCGTTTTAAGAACGTTACCTAGTATTTTTATACGAATGCCTAAATAAATCTGACGATTTTTTCCAGATAATATTTTTACTAATTTAAAATTGTTCTCCAAGCCTATATATGTAAAATCCAAATACCACGCACTCACTGATCACTGTATCTAAATAATCACTAGACCTCCGAGGCTGAAATTTTGTATTACGATTGGTCTTCTGTTGTAGGCGTGCAATGAGAAGGGATTTTGAAAAATTCTTCGTAATTTAAAAATTTATAAATTGCTTAAATATTGCTCATATAAGTTTTCCTATTTTGCTTATAGCGGTGAAACAAATTGTCCTATAGAAAAATTACTTTTTCAGAATCAAATTTGTAACGATCTACAAATTTGTTCCTATCTACAAAATTGCTCTATCTCATCTCCACTACCCTTAGGTAGAGCTAGATTTAAAAAACATTTTGCATTTAACTAAATACTGCTACTTCACGCAATCTGACAGCAGACCTAAAAAAACTCTGACATCCTATGGAACAAAAAATGTTTCAGGAAAAAAGAAAATACGAAGAATGAAATAAAACATTAATGTCATAAGGAACGTGTAAACATGTTGAGAAAGCACTTATTTGGACACTATTACGCTACTTTGCGCCATTTAACATTAGATTTACAGATTGTTCTAAACCATAAAACTTTGTAATTTAGAAGAACAAACTGATTCAAATATGAACATTTCAAATCTCATTTGAATAAAGCCATAGATTGCTCATACTTATTGGCTAATCATAACGAGGAACCCGATATTCCACTGACTCGCCATAATTTGCGCCCTATAAAAGTAGACTTATATATTTTTATAGACTATAAAAATGTATTATTTAGAAGAGAAACTTGATCGCAGTCATAAAATTATGTAACTTATTTGAATACAGGCATAGCCTGCTCATAGGGCATGGCAACACGTATGTAAAAACCTGCCTCCATTACTTACTTCTTCTCAGTCTGATCATGGAGACTATGAAGAATTATTGACGGAGTCTATGAAGCTGAACTTTGGCATGTAGGATTAAGTAGCAATTTGTGGATTTAATTGTGTAATTTTTAAGGTAGTTTTCCCAACTCTGTCAAGATTTCACTAATTTGCACCCTCGTAAACTAGACTCAGAAGAGTTTCTACACCATTAAACTTTGTTATCAAGGCAAACTTTCTAGACTATGAAACTCTGTAACCTGATTTCAGTGAGAAAATTTAAAATTAACTGAAAAACAGCAATGGGCCTGGTTATATTTACATCCCTTTAAATAAGCTCGGTACGACTTATTTTCTCCGAGTCTGATCACTAAATTTCGAGATTATTAGAATTTAGAAATTAAAAGCAAACGTATTATGCAATATTATTGTATGGAGACGCTGCATGATGAGCTTTTATTTATAAATGAGTGACGTCAAACTTTTGTATTGATGTGATGGGCCAGGGGGAAGGATAATCAAGCGTATAGAACCACCCTGTAGCGAATCACGGGCAGTCGGTTAGTTATTTGTATTACCATTAAATCGTGCTGCATCACATGACGCGATTTTTTGTAAACTATCAAATATAATTCAATTATTTAAAGTAAATTTTAAATATAATTAAGTTTGCGTGATAAGTTTCAGGTAAATGTGAATGTAACACCAAAATATTGAGGAGTTATTTTGTTATACAATACACTTATTTACGCATCATAACATACTAAAATTATAATATACTTTAGAATGATCTGTCTGTATAGGTGTTTTATTCATCCACCCTCGTTTGTAAAAAAAAGCACAATTATCACTATTTATTCCGATACGGGACTAACCTTATGCTAGCCTCACATTCGACATTTCATGACTTGCGTGAACTCCCCAGTAAAGTTAAGCTGCTAGTATATTGCTACTAATCAGCCCCTGTAAATTGTGTCCCCAACCAACTGTGCTATTAGTCAGCGCCTGTATATTGTGTCCCCAACCAATTGTGATACTAGTCAGCGCCTGTATATTGTGTCCCCAACCAACCGTGCTTCTAGTCAGCTACTGTATATTGTGTCCCCAACCAACAGTTTTTCTAGTCAGCTACTGTATATTGTGTCCCCAACCAATTGTGATACTAGTCAGCGCCTGTATATTGTGTCCCCAACCAACCCTGCTTCTAGTCAGCTACTGTATATTGTGTCCCCAACCAATTGTGATACTAGTCAGCGCCTGTATATTGTGTCCCCAACCAACCGTGCTTCTAGTCAGCTACTGTATATTGTGTCCCCAACCAATTGTGATACTAGTTAGCCACTGTCTGTATATTGTGTCCCCAACCAACCGTGTTTCTAGTCAGCTACTGTATATTGTGTCCCCAACCAACCGTGCTTCTAGTCAGCTACTGTATATTGTGTCCCCAACCAATTGTGATACTAGTCAGCGCCTGTATATTGTGTCCCCAACCAACCGTGCTTCTAGTCAGCTACTGTATATTGTGTCCCCAACCAATTGTGATACTAGTCAGCGCCTGTATATTGTGTCCCCAACCAACCGTGCTTCTAGTCAGCTACTGTATATTGTGTCCCCAACCAATTGTGATACTAGTCAGCGCCTGTATATTGTGTCCCCAACCAACCGTGCTTCTAGTCAGCTACTGTATATTGTGTCCCCAACCAATTGTGATACTAGTCAGCGCCTGTATATTGTGTCCCCAACCAACCGTGCTTCTAGTCAGCTACTGTATATTGTGTCCCCAACCAATTGTGATACTAGTCAGCTACTGTATATTGTGTCCCCAACCAACCGTGCTTCTAGTCAGCTACTATATATTGTGTCCCCAACTGTAATTTAACTACTAGTCAGTCCCTGTACATTTTGTCGTGTGTACACCTCTCCTAGGGTATTTTTGAACCCATTAAGCCGGGTCAACAAGTGCTTTGTACTCGCGTGTAAGTGGGTGGGCTCTTCCCCCTCCTCTCCCCCGACCGTTCCTCGGAGCACAGAGCACTTTACAGACTATTACCTTAACTTGTTAGATAGTTTCAGGATGGGAGCGTGTCTGTTTACTTTGATTCCTTTGTGATTCAACATGTCTACTTATTGTTCGCTTCCATAGATCATAGTAAATTGTTTAATGGACTGTTTTAACGGATACTTTAATATTTTATTGACGGTGAAGTACCTTGTGTGGATATATGAATTTAGGCAGTCAGTGTCAAGGTAGATTTTTATCTAACATATTTTTAAATTTTGTATTAATTATTGCTTTAATATTTTTTTAAATAACTAAACAAATATTAGATAGTGTGAACTCGTTTACTTTAAATTGACTTGAATTAAGAAAAATCATTATACTCCATGATTGTTCGTATTATTATGTCAATAATACTTTGATTATAAGACATGGATGAATGTAGATTTGAACGATAGTGGTCTGTGTGAAAGAGGGCATGTAGTCATTGTTACTAACTAAGGACAACTTCTTAGGAATTGTACTAATTAATAAATAAAATGCTCCTGATCCCTTTTAATTGTTTGTTTTTGAAATCGAAATAAATCGATTACGCCAATAAGTAATTCATTTTTCAACTACCTATGACCAAATGTTTAAACATTCTCGTAACCAACAAATTGATAATTTGCATAAATAAAAGTTAAATTGAAGAACTAAACTTGAAACTGACTTGCAACTATATGATCACATTAATATCCAACTAATGCATACGAAAACACAGATTATTTTATAATGATTAATGCTATCTAAATAAAACAAATTAAAAATTCATCCAAAACAAAAAACTAAACTAATATTTTAAATGCTGGTAAAGGCCCGATTTATTTCCATTAGAATTTCAACTGTAAAACAATAGATAAAATTATATAGTAATATTGCCTTTGATCATTAATTTAAATAATAGTTAATTAAAAATATCTCATAAATAAACTTAATATTTAGAATGCTATAAACTTTTGAAAAATAAAGAATAGCCTACTAAAAGTAGAGGGCTTAGATAGATGAAGTTGTTAGGTAAGACATACCGATAGTAGAATTTACATAGGCTCGAAAATAAAACGCTTTACAAACATGTGGGCAATTTATCACAAATATTCATTGCCAGAGTTGCAGTAATGAAATAATGCCTCTGTCGGGGGGGGGGGGGGGGGGAGGATTAAGGCACTTTTCCCCTCTCTCTACAGAGGGGAACATTTTAAAATGTTTACCCTGCTTAACGATGTTTAGATCAACTTATTGAGTTATTTCCAAACCACAAGAACACAAGGGTACAAACTTCATAATCACACTGGGAATCGAACGTGAGTCAACTACCACCTTACCTCTCAGCTAAGGCCGCTCCAGATATAATGATATACCAAGTCACTATGTAATATCGATACTGCAAGACATAACACTGGCAACAGAGTGTATCACCTAGGTCATAAGGTTTTATCATTTCTACATAAAAATTGGGCATGTCTTTGTATAAAGAAACTAGGGAAGACATGCAATAATTACACATCATCTGGAAGAGATTTATAACATAAAACTTGTAGAGAAGAAATATAAAAAAATCAGAATATCGAGTTTAGATCACAGCTCAAAAGCAACAGGCATAAATGGACTGACGAAGAAAAGTTAACACAAGGCGAGGAGATGAAAGGTTTTGGGAAGATAAAAATAAGTAAAAAAAAAAAAAAAAAAAAAAAAAAAAAAAAAAAAAAAAAAAAAAAAACACCAACAGGAGTTAGATTTTTGATTTTTAACACTTTTCTTAAAGGATTATATAACTCACGCAAATAACATTACTCGGTCAGTTAATTGTCAATTCTTCCCTAACTGTTTTTTCTGTAATGTTTTACACAGGCTATCTTCGAAAGAACAACTTATATGGAGGTACAGTCTATTACGACAATTGAAAGAAATTTCATGGATACAAATACAGGAAAATATGAAAAGTACAATCAAAACATTTTAATTCAGATTAAAATCCATTGTTAATTAACATTGATTGGACCTAAGTGAAATTTTAGTTAGGGACTTCATTATTACTACTTTTTTATCGCGATTACGTTAGTTTAGGTCAGGTTAGGGTAGGTTAGGTGGCTACTTAAGTGTATTAAAAACTGGTAAATCCAATGATTGACTTGTCGAGAATGCGCTCTCCGTGTGTAAGTTCTTCGAAAGCGATAAGATAAGACCAGTGACATCGGATTACTAGCGGATAAGGAATACTACAGTGGACGTAAAAATGATGGGGGAACATTTTTTAGAGCAATAGAATATTTATATAGTGGTAGTGAATTAACGGAAAGAAAAAAGTAGTGGTAGAAAATTAAAGTGAAAGATCTTTAGTTAGTTTAAAAGGAAGAATATATCTCCATTGCCTTAGGGATTATTAGGACTTTCCTATGGATACCGGTTATTTCTCGTATATTATTTGGAATAGTATCAGTATCTATTAATATTAGTAATATTACTGTTAATGTTGTGGAGCAGTTTATTAACGATTGTTAAATACTATGGATGGATTCATTTGTGCTCAAAACGGACTAATCCAGTCATCAAGAATGGATTAGTGAAACTCGTCCAATTCTGGGGTGAAGTACAACAGCTGTGCGTTCATCCGCTCGTAACAGCTCGTCAGAGTTGTTCGCTGCAGTTTTCACCCCCTCCCCCCATTCCCAACACTCATTAAGACGGTGTAAATGTTTTACAAACTTTCACCAATCAGTTCGGATTTCAAATTATTTTAATGTAAGCACATAAATTAAAAATCATCTCCACTGGAAACTGGGTGGTTCTAGAAGGATAGGTGAATGTTCAGTGCATAACAATATACAGGTATTGCTGTATAACAATGCGATATAATTGCTGCTCTATGACTCTTGCAACTGGACCAATAGATCCTTTAGGGGCGCAGTTGTGGGCTACATGTGAAGATGTTACTGACAAGGACCTTCATACAAGTTTGTTGTAGTTTTTTCACAGTTATCTAAAATAACCAGTATATTTCTTTTGGGTTTATTGGCTTCCAAACCACCAACAAGTAAGGTGGGCTGCGTGCGAGGACGAGGTTGCACAGTGGTCACCCATCCAAGGAACAGCTAGTGGGAGGGGGGACTGGCATAAACATCAGTGCAATAAGTGGAAAATTCAGGTTAAGTGGAAGAAGGGACTTTCTAGTCCCAACTTCGCCTGGTTAAATAAAGACGTTTTTCATTTCATTTCATTTCATTTTTATTTCATTTCAATAGCTACTGAATAGCGTTTGTAAAGTTTTGGATGGTAAATTTTATTCAATACGCAAAAGTAACTAACTGCTTAATTGTTCTAAAATGTTTTTAGTCTTTTCGAACAGGCCAATGTTTTGTGTTAGTAAAAAACATACTCGTTATAAAAAAATTTCAATTAAATGTTTAAATAATGGTATCTACAACGATGTAATGAGTTTAAAACTAAATTTGTTAGGCATTTTGTTACATCGCATGCACAATTAATTTACTTGTGAATTATTTGGCTTTGGGGTATTATTAAAATCAATTAGTAATAAATGGTAACATTTTTAAAGTGATAAATTTGCAAGGTTTAGGGAAAAGTAATATTAAAGATTTTAGAATCATAGAATTTTAAATCGAGAGAGAGAGAGAGAGAGAGAGAGAGAGAGAGAGAGAGAGAGAGAGAGAGAGAGAGAGAGAGAGAGAGAGAGAGAGAGAGAGAGAGAGAGAGAGAGAGAGAGAGAGAGAGAGAGAGAGAGAGAGAGAGAGAGAGAGAGAGAGAGAGAGAGAGAGAGAGAGAGAGAGAGAGAGAGAGAGAGAGAGAGAGAGAGAGAGAGAGAGAGAATCGACTATATCTGTATTTGTCGAACCGTCTGCCGACTATCTTTGTCTCGCTTAACACTGTCTTTATTCTGGCGGCTTTATTAATTGTTGACTTACAAAACATGCTTTTTGCCATAAGGTCTGTTCTTCTCGTTGAACATTTTATTCATTACAACTAGTGAGGTTATAGCAGTTTTTAAGAACACCACAAAAAAGGCAAAAAATCTACCATTAAATTCAGTACATACCAGTAAACTATTTTAGTAGTAAATAAGTATTTTTAAAGCACACAAAAAACTTAATTACACAGTGATACAACTGTACGATCCATTTTCACATGTCCTTGCGGGATACATTAAAAGTCTGCAGAGGTAGTTTCATTATTGGATTTACTTAAATAAGAGAAATTTTGAATTTGGAACAGCACGGTGACTTAATGATTTGTCATTAGGAAAACCATAATTTTAATATCGTTTGAAACAGCGTACGGTTCACGTTTTAAATTTTTGTATTTTTCATTTGCACTATAATAAAAATCTTTATTTAATAAACTAACATTCAGTATTTTTTTATCTCATTTTTTCATTACAAATCAATATTTATTGAAAATTAAAAAGTCCATTCTCAAGTAGTTTTTGTGCTCTTTCAAAATTTGTAAAACTTAATTTTCTGTCAAATTGTTGTGCAGTTATGAATTTAACATTGCTCTTGTGGAAATGCATCCAATATGGCAGGCATATCCCTGCAGACTCGAGTGAAATTGGGAACGTGTAACGGAAATATGGTGAAAACCAAATCCTTTAAAGATTGGAATAAAGATAAAACAAATTATTTTTAGTTTGTACTGTATTTTTATGTATGTTTCATTACTAAATCTTCTACTCCTCACTTCTCTGCCCTTCCTGTTGCAGACCCCTCGAGGCCGGCAGGGTGGGTGTCCCAGCCCTAGCCTCGCCATGCCCAACACCACCAACCCCATGGCTGTCCTCTGGTGGGAAGTGGGCAAGATACAGATCCTCCTGTACTCCGCTATCTTCCTTCTAGCCGTCGTAGGAAACTGCCTTGTCATTCTGACCCTGATCTTCAACCGCTCAATGCGCACCATCACCAATGTGTTCCTGCTCAACCTGGCAGTGTCTGACCTCCTGCTCGGGGTCCTCTGCATGCCCTTCACCCTCGTCGGTTCCATCCTCCGGGACTTCGTCTTCGGTGACATCATGTGCAAACTGATTCCTTTTTTGCAAGGTTGGTATATGTTTATCTTCTATAACTCCTGTCTACGTCTTTCTTTATCCGGCCATTTTATATTCGACGTGGACTTTACTGACAAATATAATAATTAATTTATGTCAATGAGAATTTTACATGTTTTAAAAATGTTTCAATAACATCATCCCTTGATTACTCATACGGCCTCACTCCTACCCGTCATACAACTCCCATCTATCACCCCCTGTAATGGTTATTGGAACATCCACCTGCCGTGATGACACGTCATGGTACAACTAACATTTTTTATAATGTGATAGCTGGAAGCTCACCTTCTATAGTGTTAAGGCACAGATCTTCCCTTCTATAATGCAATTATAAATATGCCTCTTTTAATTATGGTATTTAACAAGTCCTACATTCTAAAATTTTATGGGACATATCCCAATTTCTATAGTGTTATGGTACATACTCCACCTTCTATAGTGTTATAGCACATACTACACACTCTATAACACTTAAGCACATACCTTACCCTCTATAATGGTGCAACACATATCCAAATCCTCTATAATGGTGTAGCGCAAACCCCGCCCTCCGTAATTGTATAAGTGCATACCCCATCTTCTATAATGTTATGGCACATACTTTACCTTCTACAGTGTTGTGGCACATAGCTCACCTTCTATAGTGTTGTGGCACATAGCTCACCTTCTATAGTGTTGTGGCACATAGCTCATCTTCTATAGTGTTGTGGCACATAGCTCACCTTCTATAGTGTTGTGGCACATAGCTCACCTTCTATAGTGTTGTGGCACATAGCTCACCTTCTATAGTGTTGTGGCACATAGCTCACCTTCTATAGTGTTGTGGCACATAGCTCACCTTCTATAGTGTTGTGGCACATAGCTCACCTTCTATAGTGTTGTGGCACATAGCTCAACTTCTATAGTGCTCTGGAACATAGCCCACCTTCTATAGTGTTGTGGCACATAGCTCACCTTCTATAGTGTTGTGGCTCATATCTCTCCTTCTATAGTGCTCTGGCACATAGCCCACCTTTAATAGTATTGTGGCTCATAGCCCACCTTCTATAGTGTTGTGCCACATAGCCCACATTCTATAGTGTTGTGCCACATAGCCCACATTCTATAGTGTTGTATCACATAGCCCACCTTCTATACTGTTGTGCCACATAGCCCACATTCTATAGTGTTGTGCCACATAGTCAACATTCTATTGTGTTGTGGCACATAGCCCACCTTCTATAGTGTTGTGTCACATAGCCCACCTTCTACAGTGTTGTGCCATATAACTCACCTTCTACAGTGTTGTGACACATAACCCACTTTCTATAATGGTTTGGTACATACCCATCTTCAATAATGATTAGTAAAGGCATTTTCACCAACTACACAAATGATTTTTGATGGAACATCTGTTTTCAATAATATGACCAAACATAATCTCACGGAATAATTTCTTTTATTACTAAATTTTATTTACACCAAGCTACATATTATGTTGATGAATATTACCGGTTTTAAAGGTTAGCAACATTTTGTTACGTAGAGATTAGTTGGTTGTACCTAAGATAACCGCAGAGTGGCAGCAGCATGTAGATCAGCAAGTTTGGATGTACTTAAGACAACCGCAGAGTGCCAGCAGCATGCAGATCAGCGAGGTTGGATTTACCTAAGACAACCACAGAGTGGCAGCAGCATGTAGATCAGCGAGGTTGGATGTACCGAAGACAACCGCAGAGTGGCAGCAGCATGTAGAACAGCAAGGTTGGATGTACCTAAGACAACCGCAGAGTGGCAGCAGCATGTAGATCAGCAAGGTTAGATGTACCTAAGAAAACCGCAGAGTGGCAGCAGCATATAGAACAGCGAGGTTGGATGTACCTAAGACAACCGAAGAGTGGCAGCAGCATGTAGATCAGCAAGGTTAGATGTACCTAAGACAACCGCAGAGTGGCAGCAGCATATAGAACAGCGAGGTTGGATGTACCTAAGACAACCGAAGAGTGGCAGCAGCATGTAGATCAGCGAGGTTGGATGTACCTAAGACAACCGCAGAGTGGCAGCAGCATGTAAATCAGTGGGATTGGATGTACCTAAGACAACCGCAGAGTGGCAGCAGCATGTAGATCAGCGAGGTTGGATGTACCTAAGACAACCGCAGAGTGGCAGCAGCATGTAGATCAGCAAGGTTGGATCTGGGAAGAAGCTGTTAAAATATAAATTGTATTAAGTGACGATTGTTAGCTTCAATACACTTAGTGATGGTGTTAATTAAATGTGACGAAGTTCGCAGAGTATTCAAAATACCATAAATATCCGCAAATAATTATGAATAAAGAAACGTTTTATTCGTTCCTTAATCAATCAGAAAACCCACATTCATACAATGATAGCGTTCCTATTGGCCAGCTCCTTGATAATTTGGGACGTGGTTTTCGCAAATCGGAAAGACATGCAAACAGTGGATGTTTGGCGAAGTGAATAAAAGGGTTTAAGACCGTTTACTGCCAAGCTCAGTTCGATGTTATGGCGAAGTCGCTTGCCAAAATCCCTTTTAAGCCCTTTCAGCGATTGTAGGCGAAATGTTTTTACTCAATGAAACGATTATTTAAGAAGGGTAGTATTACTTTAGTCTCTTCAAAACAAATTAACTCAATGAACAGTATAATATGTTGAAATATTACGTAGTTTATGATAAAACAATGTTAAAATAATGTTATTGAAGCTGGATGAAAAAATAAAAATAAAAAACACAAAACCAAACATATCTGTTACAATTTTATTTTCAATTATGGTCTAAAATGATTAGAGAAACACTAGGGGACAACCCTGCACGCTTCACGTGACGACCCCGACACTCGCTGTGCTCGTTGCATCTAGGCCTGTGACGACTTCAAATAACAGTAGGTTAATGTATGACATAAAATAACATTAAATTTATTATTTAATGACATAAAAATTAACATTATTAAATTTATTTACGGTATCTCACTCCCACAACTTGCGTTGCGACCTAGTAGTACCGGAGACCGAGTTTTGCTCAGTTGAAGTTTGCAAATTGAAGAGGTAGCATCCCATATCTCCCAGGGGATTCTGAGGATCGTTTGTTGTTGCTCTACCTTAAAGGTTACTAATAAAATTTCGTTTTGGAGGCCTTCTGCGTATACCTTTACCCCCTTACTCAGGCTACGGCCTCGCCAAGACGCTCTACTACAGGCCTCACGGGGGAAAGTTCGGTCTGCGGCCTCGCCAAGACGCTCTACTACAGGCCTCACGGGGGAAAGTTCGGTCTGCGGCCTCACCAAGGCATTTTGCTACTGTCACATTTGTGGGTTTAGACATGTCGCCTCGTGAAGAAGATCGGCGTACGGCCTCGAATTTAAGCAGTATGACCATGAATTTTGTTTTTTTTGGACAATGGAGTCCATAAACATAGTCTTTTCCAAAATATGATGATATATTAGTAATTAATGTAAGAATGCATTTAATTTGATATCACACTTAGGTGTATTAGTTTAAGATTGTCCAATTTTGAGTTTATGAGCATATTTTTTATTTTGGGGAGGGGCAGAGCACTTTAGTGTTGTCTCTTCCAAAATGTAATGGTATAATGTAATTTAGAATATAAATAAATATAGATTGATACCAGACTTTCTGCTAGAAGGTGATAATGGTTCTATATTTTATTTCCGCTATGAGTTGAAATACGGGACGTTTAGCCTCTGGCGGATAAATCAGAGTTTCCCATGGTTGAGATCGGTGCCAATCTATTTCTCGTGGTTGAAAACCACACAAAAAATTAAAAATACTTGGAGCCAAAAAACTTTCTCCGGACGCTGCTTGTTTTAGATAATAAGATAAACATACAATGTTATCAATTAGCCTGTTTCAAATGTGTTCATATCATTTGTTTTTGCTTGAAATCTGAAGATTGTTTAAATATATAAAATAATTCCATTAGATTGACATTGTTACCTTCAAGTTCAGTAGAGTGGAGCACTACAATCGAATGTGAATAAAACCATGCTAACAACCTTATCTGATTTAACATTTTAAAGATCTAACCCATTTAATATTACAAACACCATTGTTTACACTCCAAAAGCTGGTACAAGATTTCGGAAATAATTATTTATATTTGAACAGCTGCTACTTTTCGATTCATTTCCATCTCTATCCATGTTATTCTTATGGCCGAAAAACATTCTTTGAGGGCTTCCTCTGTTCTTCAGGGTAAAAATATTGAAGAATTAAGACCGTATTGCGCGAATTCGAACAGAGGAAAATATGTTGACACCTCAACCGTTTAAATTGGTCAAGAAATAAGTGAGTATTTGCGTTGACAAAAACGTCTTCGCGTAGCTATCTATACTGAATATATGAAAGACAAAGCCCTGCCTCACTCACTCATCACTAATTCTCCAACTTCCCATGTAAGTAGAGAGCTGAAATAGTGTAAACTGTTTTTTTTAGGTCTTAAATAGGACAACTAAAGTATTTTTATCTAGTTAAAGTACTCTTAAGGGATAGAAACCGATCCTAAAAAATTATTCCATAAGGACAACATTGGGTTGGTTTTAGTAAATCAATAACAGATGTTTTGTTAATAGATAAACATGTTTATTTTGAATGTTTGATATTATAAACTATTCATGCATTTGTAATATTATAATATGGGTTTAATCTTCAGCTAAAAAAAACAAAACACAAAAACCAATGAAATGAACACATTTGAAATACCATTGGGTGTTTATATTAATAAATAGGTAGCAACGCAAGTAGTGTGAGTGAAATACTGTAAATAAGTTTACTGTTGTGATTTTACGTTATAAAGGTAATCGATATATGTAGTATTGTATTAAAATTATAGGAAAATGGTGTTAACTGTCAATAGAACAAATAAATAAAACCACTGCCAAAAATTTGCGACTGAGAAACGATTGCTTAAACAATTGTGATAAAATGTTGCTGAGTTTCTGTGTTCTTGTTGATATCTCGGTACTTCCTGTAGCGTTATAGCTATAGATGAATAACACCTCAAGACGATAGGAGTTTTATATTTGTCGAAACGTTGTATTTTTTTCATAAAACACCTGAGAACTTGGACATCTTCAACAACTTTACCAACAATAAGAAACTTCGATATTGGCACCTAATTTGACATAAAATTATACTTTCGTTCAGAAGTTTATATATATTTGTTATATAAATGCATTAAGTTGTTAAATTTAAAAATTTAATTTGATTAAATCAAAATGTTTAATATTTTATTCAATTCAAATGTCAAATAAAAAAGAAAAATTATCACGGAATTTGAACTGTTTCCTTTTAAAAATGAAATTTGAGCGTGCTACGATTTTCAATTGTTCTGATACATTGTTGGTGTTGTCATTTTAATTGGCTATTTCAGTTATGAATTGGAAATGCGGTATTGGAAATCACTGATCTAGGGGATTTCTGGTCCATTAATTGTTTCCAAACATCAGTTAGTCATGTGGAGTCGTACAGGTAATCAGGACAGAACTGCACGTGCCAAACTTTACGGTCGTGGAATCTACTAATTGCTTCAGCTCGTAAATGCAAGTCTAGATCGTTAAGTTGACCGTGCCAATAAACCACTTTAGTTCAGTAAGCTGGGCATTTCGTTTTTTGTACTGAAGACACATTTTAATATAATCAATCCTATTTTAACAAAATTATTTTGGAATTAGTATAATTAAAAATAATTTTCCAGTTGAATTCAACTGAAATATTAAAAGAATATTCGGGTAGGCCTTAAGGAGTTTAAAGAACTGAATGCGAATAATAACTGACATCAGCTGAAGAATTTATTTAAAATGTTGTTGAACATTTAGTGGAGAAGCTTAAGTTTTATTTGAATACGAAAGATTGAATAGTTTATTTTATTTTACTAGCAAAAAACCAACAATACACTAATAGTATATTTCATAACAAGAGTGGAAAGTGGGGTTTTGCATGTTCGAGACCATATGTTTGAAGTGCGAGACTTGTCGAGCACTTCGAATGGTCGAAAACATACAAAACACTTTCACTCGAGTTTTGAACGATACTTTTCACTACACTACGGAATAAAAACAGGTGTTGTTGACTGTGGAAAATTTTCGGTTGTAAACAATGTTACTTTCGGTAGTAAACAATAGACAGCTGTTGAAAATATGATGTTTCGCAGGTTGTAAACACATAACGAAAACAGCTAAACTCATAGTAGTGTAGTGAAAATAATTTTTCCATCTGGACAGTTTTCAGTTCAGTATTTCAAATGTTGTGAAGAAATTTAACCTCACTTTCATTACTATTACTTTATATTTTAACCTAAAGGACTGCTGGTTGGTAAAATAAAAAAGGAGGGAGGTATCAGGAAAACGATTTTTCCTTTAGTAACTAAAATAATCAAATTGACCTTGGTATATTACCCCTGAGATACTTGTTTGTTTTCAAAGTGCTCTTTTTATTTTTTAAAGTAAGTGGAAGTTTTGGTGCAACTATTGATCTTCCTGTAAATAGACCTAACACTAGGCAAAGTGATTTTATTAGACCACCTAAAGCAAGTTGTGCGTTTTTTCAAAATGTTTCTTGTTTTTAGGACCAACATTTTATAACCAAGTACCACGCATGGTGAAAGATTCTCCAACTTTACAATCAATTAAGAATAATTTAAAATGGTGGTTGCTGAAATTGTGTAAGGCATATGTTGAAGACCTATTTTTAGTGCTACAGTAGGCTAAGACAAAAAAATGTATTCTTTATTATCAAAGTCTGTGTGCGAATCGGTGCATGTCGTGAGAGCCTGTGAGAAAGTGTGCGTGTGTGTGCGCGTATGTGTTCAAGTTCAAGTCCAAATAACTTTATTTATTAATATTTAATACAATTTGTACAACTGTAACCATGTGTTGTACAAACACACATACGATTACCAAAACGTTATGCTAAGTTATAATTAACTATCCTAATCAGTCTTGAATGAATAGTGACAAACTTAAAATAAATTGGTTCTTCTAACTCTCAATGTGTGTGCGTGTGCGTGAGTGGGTGAGTATGTAGGTGTGCGAGTGTGTTTAGGTGCGTGATAGAGTGAGCGCGCGCGTGTGTAGGTGTGCGAGTGTGTGTAGGTGCGCGAGATAGTGAGTGTGCGTATGTGTGTGCATGTACGTGAGCGCGCGTGTTTGTAGGCGTGCGAGTGTGTGTAGGTGCGCGAGAGAGTATGTGTGCGCGTGCGTGCGTGTGAGAATGTTTGTATGTGGGGGGGGGGGGATGTGTGTGTGTGCATGTGTGTGTGGGTGTGTGCGAGCGTGTGTGTGCGTGTGCGCGAGCGCTCGTGTATGTGTATGTAGGCTTACCTGGCAATGACTGCATGCAAGTTATTTTGTTTTCCTTTAAATAATATTATATTTTTCCAAAGTCCAACTGAGCTCCTGCATGCAGACAGGGGACATTTCTGATCCCCTTGCATATCAGTATATTTCCCCGCAGCAGTTTTGGTAGTTTTTAGTTTAGTTAAGATAAATTGCAATGGTACATATATATAGTTTTTATCTTGAGCGTCTTTTTTTTATACTGTTAAAATAAGGAAAACATGTAAATTTTGTATGCTGTATGGGAAAATAAACAATTTTCAATTTCAATTTTCAATTGTAAATTTAAGTTATCTGGTAATTGAAATATTACATATATTTATATATGACAGCAGAACAGTTTTAATAGGAATAACATGACTAAAATGATTTTATTTTTGCTAAAAAACCTCACTGGACATATTCATGAAGTAGATGACCCCACTATTTTTACACTGATGCACGCTAAAATATCGTACTTAACACAAAGATAATAGCTTTAATGTCTATAGTATGAGTTTAACTAACCATTATAGGTAGTGCGTTTTTTAACCCTTACCACGCCGTAAGCGCATATGTTGACTTAGCTCTAAACGCCGTAAGCGCATATTCGCGTAATAATTACAAAAATATTATTTCCGTAGTACAGTAATATTTTTAATTTAATCAAGTAGTGCGTTTGGGTTATGGGCGGTGACTCATGAGAGACACATTGTACAACTCGCTAACTTTTGTTGGCCTGTCAGTCATTTCGAGACTGTTTTATGTCTGGCAGTGTACATTTACGCTGCACCGCCCAACGCCACAAGCGCATATACGCGCAGCTACTGTCAAGCCGAGCGGTTGTCATTGTCTGCCGCCTTACAGCTTTGAAACTGTGTATTTAGTTGTTTTATCATTACTTTAGTTTGATATATATTAGTATTTTATTAGTTTTAAGTGTCAATATAAATAATCCGGCCGATTTTTATTTTGTGGAAGGTACTAAATATATCGTAATTAAGTGCTTTATGTATTTACTTATTTTTTATTACATGTGTTATGTGCAGGCTCTTAATGTCTTTATCAGTTTATGTACAAGTAAATGTACTCAATTATACATATTTTATTGATGGTAATAATATTTTGTATTTATTCATAATGTATAAGTGACCTATGTCTGAGGCTTACTTTCAAGTAAAAGTTTGCTTATTTACATATTCAAACATATAAGAAAAAAACGTAAAGTAAGCTAATAAAAGTTTCAAAATGTTATCATATCTTTTGTTTTCCTGTACAGAGCAATAAAAAAATGAGCAGCTAAAAAATTTAATTTTAATTTGTTATAAGGGTTTATAAGGGTTAAAATCTAATTTTAGAATACGAAATGATGCGAAGCTTAGTAAGAAAAGTAAGGAACTTCGGGTGAGATGTTTAGTCTTGTTGGCCGCAGTGTGTGTGAATCTTTGTAAATACAACGGAAGTGACGTAGACGAACAAATGTTTTGTGTGAACGTTCCTTAATATTTATTGTACAACATATTTTCGCCCTGACTGCTGGGCTATTAATAACGGCTCTTCCTGAAGAACAGTCGAACCCAGTTAGTAACCAGACTACATAGGTAATTCACACTCATCCCACAAGTAATCATACATACTCACCTTAAAATACGCACACATTTGTGTCGGCGTCTCATATACAAGAATAAGAATGCAGAAATGTATCTGTGCTCTTACAATAGTAGGCCTACATAAATACTGTGACTAGTACTTTCAAGTTGCCAATGTTCGTTTAGTACTTTTCAATTCAACAATGAGAATGAAAAAGATACATGAGATTCAGTCTGTGTCTAAAACTACTGTATTGAAAAATGTCATGAATAATCATTTTCAAGAAAAAAAAAAATCATTTACATTTTAATAAACTAGGAGAGATATGTGTTCGATTTTAACGTGATCATCAGTACCTATGGTTAACAAATAGACCACAAGTTTAATAATTTAAATAAACTAAATACAGCTGTGGCCTTGATCGTAGCAAACAATGATTATTTTCTGCTTTTTTTTTTATTAATAGCTGTTTACCTGTGCCTTGCTACAGGATTAACATATAAACAGTAATGTTTTAGTTTATTTTAGAAATGTTAAATTTCAACAAACGTGAAAACTTATTAATCAATAGCCCCAACCACCCATACACAAATGGCTGTAATGATTACCCAACCGCCTCGTATCAATCAGCATAACCCAAACTTCACCCATCCACCTACACATACATGCACGATGGTATTAACCCACCTAACCACATGCAGTGGTATTGACCCACCCTCCCTCCCAGACACGTAAAATGAAACTGACTCACTCGCCCTACCAGACACGTAAAGTGCTAATGACCCGTCCACCCTACCAGACATGTACATAGCCACTGACCCACTCACTTTTTCTTATTTCTTATGTAAAAATCACTTTTCTTATTTCTGTAAAGACCAAAAAATTAGATATTAAATACAGAACTGTAAACAACCTTAAAATATATTAATTTGGTTTAAAAAATATCAGTTAGGTTTCGTTATTTTAAAGATGAATATCTTTTCCTCAATGCCACCAGCGTCTGAAAAACATGGTGCCTGCTGGGGTCGCGGCGTGATATTGCTCTATGTATCACAGTGCAAGGTCAAACTAAACTTATGTGCATACACGTCACCCATGCATGTACAGTGGTAGTGGCCCACCTGCCAACACGTACACATACAATGGTAATGGCTCACCCTCACAACCATACACGTACAGTTGTAGTGGCCCACCTTCCAACCTATAAACGTACAATGGTAATACAGTGCTACTGACCCACCCACCTTCCAAGACATGTAGAGTGATAATGATCTTATTATTCAAAATATTTTTAAGCTTCTCCTTGGCTATCGGATCGTTTCTAGAATAATTTTTTAATGGAGCAATAATATCGTACCTAATTTGGTATACTAAATTGTATTGCAAATAAAACGCCGGAAAATATGTTAAGCTTATCACCTAAACAAGAAATTATATTTTGGATTCTCATTCATTACGCAGTTTAAGCTTCAATACAATAAATAGAACTTGAATTTATCTTTTAAATCTATAAAAGTTACAACAGATTTTCATTTACAGTTGTGTTTTAGGCACATAACTTAATGATAACTTTTCAGCTATTTATTTAAGAAAATAATAAATTTCGGTATCTTGAGGGAATTTAATATTTGTATTGTCACAGAATCTGTGATCCGGCAAGTTTGAAATGGAAACCAAGATGAACTTATCGTACAAAATCATAAGCCTGGCGTCGGAGGCAAACTGAAAGATAACAAAGAAACATCAAGTTTGAAATGAAAGGAAATTAATTTTATTTTTCTAATAAACATAAAGAAATACTGTAGAACTCCAACTATCCGAATGAATTGGGACCAGACCCCATTCGGATAATCACATTTTTGTCTAAAAGTAGTCCATTTTATTACTGCATGTAATTAAATGCATGTATGTTGAAATGGGATATAAAACAATATTTTAAATTAGAAAGGGCATTTATATTACATAATTAACTACCGTTTAGTTACATACTACACTGTACTTTTATGTGTATTTACGTACCAACCTATGAACGAATGTTATTGCTTGCCAAACATTTTAGTTCAATATGCTCTGTAAGTTTGATTGAGGCATATTATGTGTTATTTATTGTGATACATATATGTATGATTTGCTATACATACAATATATTTACTGAATTCTACAGTTGTTACCGTATTGTATATTTAATTAACCTGTCAGGAGTAACTGAGATCTCAGATTACTGTGGAAAGTTGCGAGTAATTGAATATTGGAATTCGTTGAAGATGCAATATAAACTGTAACACGTAGTGTCTCAAGAACGGGGCCAGTGGGCCGTCCTCTGGGTTAGGGTCGCACGTGGAGATCACTTTCCCCCTCTCCTGGAAGTAGTTTTGAAATCAAGTTTGCAAACACGTGATACATTCAGGTTATCGTAGACGTACACGTAACTGGGATTGGTTAAGAACTGCATTTGTCCTTTATGGATAATTTATGCGGTAATACTTGAGTGGGCAATATTATGTAACTTTTGGCGAATAAAATATCTTCCAATTTCGCAATATAGTGCTGTCTATTATAGACATAGAGAGTCAATTATGTAAAGTGATTTTTACGAGAGTTAACGCTTATTATTCATTGTTCATCATTAAGTTGCCGATTGTAGAGATATGGGTGAATATGAGGGACGAATAAGTGTAATGAGTTTAGATGAACGAGTGTAGTCATTGTTACTAAGGTGGGCTGCTCCTTGGAAAGAGCAATTGTAATTATACTGAACAGGGCTATTATTATTAATATTCATTTAAAGCCTTGTCGATTTTCTGGATAAAAATGTTGAAAATCCAGAAATTATGAAATTGAGGAATAACAGAAAATATTTTCCCCTCGTAGATGTTGGTACTCAAACTGTGCAGAATTTTGTCCTGATTACGAATATGACAAGGTTTTTGCAATCAAACCATTATTAAGAACGTCAGTTTAGGAAATGTGCCGATTTCAGTAAGGTTACGTTCTGTTAGGTTAGGGCTAGTTTGGGTATTGATAGGTTCGATTATGTTAGGTTTAGATAGGTTATGTTAGGTTTGTTTATGTTGTATAGGTTATTTTAGATTTGGTCACGTTAGGTTTATTTAGGTTGGTTGACGTAAGTTTAACTTAACTTAACCAAACCTAATATAACCTAACTGAACCTAACATAGCCTAAACAAACCAAACATACATAACTAAACCCGACATAACCTAATATTATCTAACCAAATCTAACAAACACTAACATTACCTAAACAAGCAATATTCTGCACAATTCCAGTACCCACATTTAGGAAAACAAATATTTTTCAGTTTTCCTCATTTTAGTAATTTTTTCGGCTTTACCACTCAAAAATTATTATATTTTTGTTTCCTAGATGTGTATCTACTATGGAAAAAAAAATAAATCAGCCAACATTGACAAGGCCCAGTTCTACTTAATAACCAGAGCCGTATATTAACCTAATAGCCAGTGCAATTACAGTTTTATGTGGAATCCCAACCTCGTAGTATTGGTCTGCTTTTCAGCTAACTGACAAGACCGATACTCAGTTCTCTTACCAACATAAGAACCAATCCCTGACTACCACCCAACATGGACACCACAGACTTCTCTATTAGTATCCACATCGATGGCAAACATTGAGTGGACGTCTTGTTGGTATTAAGAAGACATATCGCCTACAATCTCAACACTTTGTCCCCAAGTAGCTGGGTTACAGCACTGCGTCATTAATCCCGATTCGTAGTACTATATTGGTCATCTTTAGGCCTATATTCATTGTCAGAACAAAATTCCGCTCAATTTGACCATAATGAATAAATACTATCTTAAAAACATATTTTGCCGTTTTTATAGACTTTTTAAATTGTCTCGTGTTCCCCTCTGAAAAATTCTTATTTTAATCTGTCTGTTTATTACATTCTTATTCATAATTAGGCCTATGTATCTAAATAACAAACATTCAACCAAAATGAACCAATATCCAATATTATGTACAATAGGGCACAGTCTAGGTCTAGTTCACAGGTTGACCACCGACTGGCCTTGGTGGTATCGTGTGAACCGTTCTTTACCCTCTCACTAAGTGGAATGTGATAAGTTTCCGAATGTGGAGCGGCCAATATACGATGTGAAATGCTTGTTGTTAGCCACCTGCAGGTAACAGTTACTCGGTTTGACTCAAAGACCTTGAGCTATGACCACTATCTCTTACTTCTGCAGATATTCGGTACTATTTTGTCTGGGGGAAGTGCTAGGCCAAGGCCCATGTAGAGCCTCAGGTAACTACAACTGTAAGTAAAAAATACAACTATCCTAATCATGCACTGTAATATGACAAAATGTAATATTTAAAATTTAAAAATATTTTTCTTTATTTGAAAATTGAGCAACTTTGGTTAGTTTAAAAAAAAAATTCTCAGAGAAAATAAGTAAAGTCAACATATGCAGCAGGTAGCAAATTGTTCCAGTTGAATATTAAGAACTAGTATACTAAAGGGAACATTAAATTGGTCATCATTTCGTAACAAAGACTACACTCAACCACATACATCTAAATATAGGCCTAATCTATTACTCCGTTTCTTTACTATTACCGTCCTAAAAAATGGCACATGGAATTGAAACACAAAATCTTAATTAATATATGTGAGAGTAACGCCACAAAATAGGTGTAATACTAACAAGACCAAAGGTGGTGTATACATTATAAAGGTTCTTATAATATACGTGTCTTAATTTTCAATTTATCACAAAATAATTACTAATCACCTTAGATATATTTTCGAAACACTGGTATAAACATAAAGGCAAAATATAGGGGTAAAACAGTATTATATTAAAAATATAGTCTTAGATGTATTATTGATCCTTCACAACTTAAATTTAGTGTTCAAGTGTGAATACAGAGTTAGGTATTTAATTTGTAGGAAAAGTAATGTCAGATTTCAGGTGGAAGTGAAATACAATGAAGGAAGTGACAATATTATCAGTCCGTCATTCAGCACTGTTACAACAGGGATGGTATAGGGAGATAAATGTACTCTAATCGGCTCCCCAACAGTACATGTTGGAAGTGAGATACACTGAAGGAAGTGACGACATTATCAGTCCGTGATTCATCACTGTTATAGCAGGGGTGGTATAAGTAGATAATGTACTCTCAACGGCTCCCCACCAGTACATGCTGGAAGTGAGATACACCGAAGGAAGTGATTACATTATCAGACTCTCATTTATCACTACTACAGCAGGGGTGGTATAGAGAGATAAATGTACTCTCATCGGTTCTCAACCAGTACACGGTTGAAATGAGATACACTGAAGGAAGTGATAACATTATCAGCCAATCATTCAATACTGTTACAGCAAGTGTGGTAAATGTACTCACAAAAGCTCACAATCAGGATATGTCGAAGTGAGATACACCGAAGGAAGTGACTACATTATCAACCCGTTATTCGTCACTGTTATAACAGGGGTGATATAGGTAGATAAATGTACTCCTAACGGCTCTCAAATATTTTAAGGTGAAAGTGAGATACAATGAGGGATGTGACGACATTATCAGTCAGTCATTCGTCACTGTTACAACAGGGGTAGGAAAGGTAGATAAATTTACCTTCAAGGGCACCTAACCATTTTCACTATGAACTTGTTTTACATTCAAATATCTTAAAATAAAAACATTCAATTGTTAGTCAGGTTTTTCCTCTAATTTTACTATCCATATTATTTATCTAAACATTTGACTTATTAAATAATTTTAAATCAACTTTTTATTTTAAATACTTCAATTTTATATAACGTCTTTTTTTTTAAATAAAGTTCATATATTGTCATCTGATGAAACTTAAACATATTGAAATGAACATTAAATAACCAAATGACGAACTACTGTATAATGATTTGTAATGATTAAATTTCTGTGCATTGTAATGATTTATAACCAAGTAGTGCATTTCATAACATGTTGCTAGAAAACTACCTCTAACGGACTATAATTTAATATGCATTATATTTACTAACGTATCATTAAAGTGGTTTCAATGGGATAGTTTATCTTTCGTTAGTGTAGTGAATAGGTTTTTTTAGGCAGCTAATTTGCAATCTACAAGTATATTTAATTCTGTCGACTGCAGTTTCAAAAATTATGTTTTGTTTTACTTTAGTTAAATTACAATGTAGACATTTTACACAGGTAAAAGTAGAAAAGCTGTCAAATTTTATAAACAATATGTCATCCTAATTTAAGTTTTATATAATTTTGTTTAATATTAGCTATCGTTAAATTAGAAATATTTGTCCGATGTAAAATAAGAAGGAATTTCTTAGTAAGAACTTCGAGCACAGATAATGGTTCTTTTTTCACCCCCTATCATAAAATGTGAAATCATAGTAGACGAAATCTCCTTCTTTGAATGATGAAAATCTACTCACGCTGTGGCTTTGAAGTTTCAATTTAATAATTATTTTACAATGGTTTATTGTTTGGGTCGATTGTAGTTTGTTTTTTATTAACGGAAAATCTCGATACATCATATCTAACAAGAAATATTTAAGCAGTTTTACAATTTTAGTTACCTTGTGTCAATGTGTTTATTAATATCGTCTACACTTTAACACTAACAAGCTGCTACCTAAACCTAAAGTAATATTTAAGATAAAGTTTCACACAAAGAATTACCGTATATAGAAGGCCTGGAAGAGTACAATAGGCTAATTCCTGAAGCCCACATCAACTAAACTTTAAACGGGCTTCTTATACGAAACTACACCTAACCTAACCTAACCTAACTACACTAACAACCTAAGTCTATTCGATCATTAGTAGTTTGGATATGGTTAGATTCAAAATGGGTTGGAGGGGCTATTAGTATTGAATCAACATTTTAGGTTTAATATATCTCGATTTTTTCACTTTTTTTTCAAGTTTATTCCAAATACTTTTCAGACTTCTTAAGAAAGTTATGAAAATTGTTGAGAATTGGGTAATGGTAATGCTAATAGGAGATTTTTCGATAAAGTAGAACCCACACACTGACTGGTCTTTTAACTTATTAAGCAGCAAATTTGTTGGTTTTTAAAATTACAATCTTATATCTGTGTTCTAATTTAATCAAAACTTGACGATATTTTTCCATGGTATCAGGGCCGGATTTCGGGTCTGTGGGCCCCTAGGCTCAGTTTGTGGTGCGGGCCCTTCCGGGGGGTCTGGAATACCCCCCTGCAAAGCGGGGGATCCGGGGTCCCCCCGGAAAATTGTGTAAAAATTAACTTCAAAATGGTGTTTTAAAGGCCTTTTTTGAGCTTAAATATTTTTCATTTAAAATTAAAAAATACCTATTTTTTACTATAAAATATTGATAAAACCAAGTATTCAGTGCAAATGTTAAGGATTAAAATCAAATACAAATCGAAGAAACTGTTTAAAATATTAAAAATTATTTATTGAACATGTTTATATGAAATACACGTTGAGATTGGAAAATATTTAAAAGCAAATTACATTATAGCTACCGTACTTAGAAATACTATAATTAACTAGCTACTACAGATTGGTTTTCTCCTTAATTTTAAATTTATAAAGGTACTAATTACATCATCGTAGTTAACTTGCTTCAAGATATCATTTTCAATACTTAACAAAGATAGAAAGTTTAGTCGATCTTCTGTCATAGATGTTCTGAGTCTGTTCTTTATTAGTTTTAATTTTAAGAATGATCGTTCAGCTGAACAATTGGTTACCATCAAAGACAGGTACATCCTTAATGTAACCTCTACATTGGGCAGGCAGTCCTTGAGATTATTGTCTAGCAAAATTTTGTACAACCATCTCTCCTTACTCAAGACTTTTTTATTTTTTTCGTATTCATCAATATACTGCTCAGAAAAAGTCTTAAACTGCACCAGTTCATTTCCAAGATCATCTTCAAGATCGTTCTTATATAGGTCCACTAGTTTCTTACTTGCTACCTGCACTTCTTCCAAAGAAATTTCATGCAACTTGCTGAGAAACCCAAAACGAGCATCAACTTGTCGATACGCTTGCAGCCTCTTGTGTAATGCCCATTCTAGTTCGTTAATGATAGGAATGAAACTTTCTATTCTAAACCTATTTGAAGGTGACAAATCAACCTCTGGGGCTTGGGCACTGTCTAGGGTGGCTAACCTTACATTTGTTTTGCGCATACGCTTTTCCTCATATTTTTCACCACCAACTTCACCTTTAGCCAAGTCTGAGGCTCTCTCTTCGTACTCCTCATAAATATCTCGCTTACTTTCTATTAGACTTTTAAGGGATGAAAGTAACGACGCAGCTGTGTTTATGTCAAGCCTTGGATTTTGAAGAGTTTCGCTTGTCTTGCTTACTTGACCCAAGATATCATTCCAAAACACAGTATAAAGTTTTGTTTCCAATTTTTTCATTTTTTTGAACAAGCCCAAAGCTTGTACTCTAGCTTTACCTGGCTGTTCTTGGTCGTCTGATATACAAAACAGTGTGTTTTGTATCTCTGTGTAGCCATGCAAAAGAGCTTTCGTGGCATCAGCTCTGCATGACCACCGTGTTGTCGTAGTTCTTTTCGGCACAAGGAAGGGATTTTCCCTCGCAGTTTCTGCTTTTTGTAAGCAGTCTGTCAAAGTCTTATAACGACTGGTAGAAGAAGTGAAAAATACAAACAGCTCTTCTAAAAAATCAAAAAAACTAACAGCGCTGAGGCAACAGCCAGCTGCAGCTTGTACAACTAGATTCAGCGAGTGACCTGCACACGGTACCCACAGAGCAAGGTCGTTTTCTTGCTGTACTAAAGCTTGCAGGCCGTTGTATTTTCCACTCATCGAACTAGCATTGTCATAGGATTGTCCACGACAGTTCTTGATGTCTAAGCTATTCTCTTCCAAAAACGTGATCAAGCTTTGAAACATGTCTTTAGCTTTATGACCCTGGTTAAGCATAAAAGTTAAAAATCTTTCTACAGGTGTGGATTCCTCTAAATACCTAAAAACCAAAGAAAGCTGGTCAATGTTTCCTTCGTCAGCAGTTGAGTCTAGAGAAATGGAGTAGTACTTTGACTGCTTAATTCGGGAGATAATTTCACTAAAAACCCTTTTACCAATTATTTGCAAAACTTCTTCGCAAATCGTAGATGAGAGATAGTTTGTGTGGCCACTTCCTCGATTTCCGTGAGCTTTTATGTGATCTCTCAAAAATTCATCATATTGTGCTACAAGCTCCAGTATTCCTAGGTAATTGCCATTTTTCGGTGACCCAAGAGTTTCGTTTTCTCCTCTGAATGCTAGACCTCTTTCACTGATAAAAACAATCACACTAATCAACCTTCTGAGAACTTCCCACCAATATTTTGCTACATCTTCTGCTTGACGAGTCAATTCTTGGTCAATTTGCCCTATTTCCTTAGCACGTCCTGCAAAAACAATCACAGCATTTAAATGAGATTTGGAGGTTTCGTGGTGAATTAGACGCGAGGTGGCATTTTTCCAATCACAGAAACCGTCATCGGTAAAATTTGAGGGAACTGTAGAAAAAAGCTTACACACATAACAATAAACACGACCATTACTAGGGGAAAAACACAGCCAGGAGTGTTTTTGGCTCTTCTGTTTTTGGCTTTCCGCACAAAAAAACTTGCTTGACATCTTCTTTTGAAAGATTTATCCGAACCTTTACCACTATCACATTGAACAACAGATTTCTTCTCAAGTACACCACTATCGCAGTTCTGAAGTGCTGTTGCGCCGATTTTAATGCAGTAATCTACATCAGCAGAAGTCATCAGTTTCGGCCAAGTCCCGATGTCGTTTTCCAAGAAAACATCTTTATTGGACCCTGGGTCAGGTTCTGGTTCAGTCACTTCAAAGTCAGCTGATTGATTCTCAGGAGCTGGAGATTCCTCATGTACTACCGAGTCATCTGCAACCTGGAAAGATACAACAAAGAATTAAAAAAAACAAATTAAAACACGCCCTTTTAACTTTTTTACTCCAAAATTTCTTGTTTAAATTGCAGTATCAAAATTAAACCGTAAAGAGCTAACGTTGAATAGTCCGATTTCCATGAAAAACTAATTTGACTTATGTTTTCATAGATAGTGTGCAAGCCAGGAAAACAAATTGGCGAAAAAATAAACCCTGGAGAGAGAAAACATTTGTATACTAATATAAATATTGACTACACAAAAAAAGTCAGTAGCCTAGAGTAAAACATACAGTATTCACGTAAAGATGGTTGTACACATGTTTTAGGATTTCAGATCGTTGTTCATTTGATAAACGTGTTTAAAATTTTTTCACACCGGTGACGTGAACTGCTGCATTTTTCTTGCGAAAACTCGCAGTAAGCCCCTAGAAAATAAATAACACATACAAAAAAAATTTCTTTATCACACCGTATTTTTGAAAAATATTGATAACTAATATTAATATTTACTGTGTGACAGAAAATAGCGTTGATAAATCAGGCCTAAAGTGTTTTCTGCCCTTGATCTAAACTTAGATCGCGGCCTGAAAACGCTCACTTTAGGCTCTTGTTACGAAACATACTATTATAAAAGCCGATAGTATGACATAAAACAACAACTTACCTCTTCACAGTTTTTATAGTTTTTGTGCTGGCTTCTGGAGTTACTATGAGTTGGAGTTGAAAGGTCATTTTCACCATCACTCTGCCCACTTTGGCTTGTGTTGTCAGCAGAGGGAGCATTCGATGAAGTTTGTTTATTTATCAGTAAAAAATCAGTCATACGACGGGTTTTTGCTAGAACTTCTTCACTTTTTTTCTCTTGTTCTTTTGCAGGTATTCTTTTTTGACAACCACTTAGGAAGTGCTCTTTAGTTTTATGTCGATTACTGTGTGTTTTGTGGCGATCCATAATATTTTTCTAAAATAAAAACAACCATTTCACAAATTTGGACAAAAATACCTTTATCTTGAGCCTAGAATAGAATAGGTTATAGAACGTACTTTCAACCATAAAATATAAGTAGAGTTATATGAATGAAAAGGACATTTTATACAATTCAAGAAAATCCCCTGGGCCAATTTTTTAGCAGCCAATCCTGGACATGTCCGGGATACCCGGACGTATGGCAACCCTAATGCAATATTTTATTTTAGCAGAAATGTAGGTCTATAACTCAAAATATAACACTTACCTTTTTTTAACTAAAAGTGCAAATTCATCAGATCATAAGTTATTCACCGTTGAAAGAACACTAGAATCAATAAAACTTGTTGAAGTCCAACTTATTTCACTAAATTATCGAAATCAGATTAAAATTACCCGTGCATGTCTATATAGTATTTACTAACAAGATAGAGCAGAATAACGTCAAACAATGAGAAGCAGACCAGTTACTGGAACAGTCTAATGCAAAGGTACCTGCTTTGTTTGCTATGGACGATACGGCACGGGGAATGAAACTAAGCGTTCAAGTATCAACATGAATCTAGACAGTGACAAGTGGCGGGCGCAGCCACCCCACCCCCCACCAGAAGCTCAACACAACACCACTCGCTCGAGCTCTGCTCCGACTCATCACGCCCGACTCGCTGCCCGGCCGGAGCGGCGATCTGTTCGAGCATTTCGCCTTTATAGCATTGACGTATTCTAGCCTTAAGTCTGCCTCTGTCAACGCAGCTGTGTCTATGCAATGATTTTATTAGATTAAACAATGTGGTCAGAATACATGACCACAGTTTGTGTAGCCATTTGATTTTAGTATGCAGTTCTTTAAAATTATATTTTTTTGTGCGGTCTCATGTGGTGCGGGCCCCAATGTGGTGCGGGCCCCTAGGCGCGCGCCTAGTTTGCCTGTACCTAAATCCGGCCCTGCATGGTATTAGATTGAAACACAATGCGCATTCACTGTACTTGGGAGTTTAAATTGATCTCTCTGTTTTAAGTCACCTCAAGAAATCTGCAGCTATAATAAAGTGAGAACCAGAAATAACATTGTGCAGCAACTTAAATCATAGTAGGGAACCAACGCACAAGTCCTGCGTACTACTGCTTCGTCCTTGGTTGACTACACTGCTGAATATTGTTCTCCCGTGTGGCATACATGTACGAGGAGTAGATATACAATTAACGAGAGTGATGAGGGCTGTCAGCGGTTCCCTCATTTTAACCCCTCTCCTATGACTCCAGTGTTGTTCAACATTGCTCTTCCGGATGTAAGACACAAATATGCACTTCTTAGATGGTTAAACAGATCATATTTACTCCGAATCTCTCTCTTTTGCAAGATATCCCACAACGTCCAGGTGGCTTAAATCTAGAAAACCACCTCTTCGACCAGCTTTCCAGAGGTATGAACCCAAAAAGACACAAGTACTTTGTACTTTAGAGTTAATTTCATCTGGAAATTCTTAATTGGTATGTTTTAAATTTTTATTTGCTTGGTGGATGGCTTTGAAAGCAATACCGTATATACAGGGTGGACAAAAATATGGAAACGCTTTCACAACTACGATATTTTTTATAGTCAATAAAAACCATACAATAAATAATTCTAGTCTGTTTATTTTATAAAACCTAGCTGGAAGCTGTGTAGGAAAATCGTTAAGGCCCTTTTCTTAGCGCATTAGCACAATATTTGCGGCCTCTTTGCGGTCCCCTTTTGCCTGCGAGCCTAAAGAGCTGCCTAGTCTGCCTGGTGGTAAATCCGTTTCTGACAATGATTGAGTTCTCTTTGATTCCTTAACTTTCCCTGACAAGGAAATATTACAACAAAAACACAAATACATACCAGAATCCTCGTAGAGATAGCGTAGGTTCGAATTCGGGCTTGGACAGGAACTATTTATCAGTAACGGTCACCTTGTACTGTACTGGTTCTCTCCTTTATTATCTCTGCATGAGTTACCCACAAATATCAATGGTCTATTGGGAATGGAAGAGTAAGTCTAAGAAGGAGATAAGCTTCTTTCTTTTTTTAATTGAAAGAAATTAAATTCAAAGATATAATATGTTCTTGATTTTGTATAGAAATTCTGAAGAAATGATGTTCTAAGGTCATTTTAAAGATACATAAGTATTTTAGGTAACGTTGAACGATTAACTGTTCCTCAATGCTCAGCACGTAACCGGTTCAGTTCATATGGTGGACGATGAGACCTCGACTGGAAGGAAAAGTCTCATTTAAAACTGATTAATAATGAGATCAAGTGAAAGGAAGTCGATTTCGTGACAATTGTGTGTTGTGTGCCCTGAGGTGGTTGGTAAGAGGCTGGTAGGAAGTCGGCCATCAGGAGGCTGGGTGTCGAAAATTATAATACTTCGAGATGAACATCTGAACGATGGACGGAGAGTAACATTATAAGAAGGAAAAGAGAATTGGCTGGAAAAATGGATAAATTTTGAATATTCATGAAAACAGTAATCGGACACTGAAGAAAGTAAGGGTGAAAATATTTGATGATCGATTCAATTGATAGTATAGAAAAGTACGAATAAAAACACTACATGGAATAAAAGCTTAGCTGTATAAAGACTTGCATGAAAGAAAATAATAATTTATTCACTGACACATACTGAAATGTATTTTTATTAATAGAACTGAACGTTGTTTTACAATGTCTAAATACTTAATTAAGAATTGGGAATTTTATCGGTAGCAATATATTGAATTAATTTAGTAAAAGCCCAGCATCATATTCACGATGAATCGAGATTAAATTCAAATGAATCTTGAAAAAGTCCAGATATAATAAAATCCATCCGTAATTTACCATAGAATATTAATAAATTATTCAAAGTCATAGGGAAAATCCTTAGTCAGAAGTAAAGACTTAATTGGCTTGTTCAAATTAATTTCAGCAGTTGAATAGTTATTTACAAGATATATTATTAGTACTAATAAGTATGTAAAATATTACTGTACAGTATAACAATAGTAAAAGATAAATTTTAAGTAATTTTAATTCCCAAATAAAAATTTATATTATAAATAATCATGTAATTTATTAATCAAATAGACTATTAATATCATAGGACTGTAATACTGTAACGTTATGTATGTCTGTTTATGTGGCAGCTGGCAGTGTATCCGTGTCCGCCTGGACTCTAGTGGTGATATCCGTGGAGAGCTACTACGCCATATGTCATCCTCTTCGGTCCCGGAGGTGGCAGACCCTCTCCCATGCCTACAGAATCTTGTAATGACGTTGTATTTGTCTGTTTATGTGGCAGCTGGCAGTGTATCCGTGTCCGCCTGGACTCTAGTGGTGATATCCGTGGAGAGGTACTACGCCATATGTCATCCTCTTCGGTCCCGGAGGTGGCAGACCCTCTCCCATGCCTACAGAATCTTGTAATGACGTTGTATTTGTCTGTTTATGTGGCAGCTGGCAGTGTATCCGTGTCCGCCTGGACTCTAGTGGTGATATCCGTGGAGAGCTACTACGCCATATGTCATCCTCTTCGGTCCCGGAGGTGGCAGACCCTCTCCCATGCCTACAGAATCTTGTAATGACGTTGTATTTGTCTGTTTATGTGGCAGCTGGCAGTGTATCCGTGTCCGCCTGGACTCTAGTGGTGATATCCGTGGAGAGGTACTACGTCATATGTCATCCTCTTCGGTCCCGGAGGTGGCAGACCCTCTCCCATGCCTACAGAATCTTGTAATGACGTTGTATTTGTCTGTTTATGTGGCAGCTGGCAGTGTATCCGTGTCCGCCTGGACTCTAGTGGTGATATCCGTGGAGAGGTACTACGCCATATGTCATCCTCTTCGGTCCCGGAGGTGGCAGACCCTCTCCCATGCCTACAGAATCTTGTAATGACGTTGTATTTGTCTGTTTATGTGGCAGCTGGCAGTGTATCCGTGTCCGCCTGGACTCTAGTGGTGATATCCGTGGAGAGGTACTACGCCATATGTCATCCTCTTCGGTCCCGGAGGTGGCAGACCCTCTCCCATGCCTACAGAATCTTGTAATGACGTTGTATTTGTCTGTTTATGTGGCAGCTGGCAGTGTATCCGTGTCCGCCTGGACTCTAGTGGTGATATCCGTGGAGAGCTACTACGCCATATGTCATCCTCTTCGGTCCCGGAGGTGGCAGACCCTCTCCCATGCCTACAGAATCTTGTAATGACGTTGTATTTGTCTGTTTATGTGGCAGCTGGCAGTGTATCCGTGTCCGCCTGGACTCTAGTGGTGATATCCGTGGAGAGGTACTACGCCATATGTCATCCTCTTCGGTCCCGGAGGTGGCAGACCCTCTCCCATGCCTACAGAATCTTGTAATGACGTTGTATTTGTCTGTTTATGTGGCAGCTGGCAGTGTATCCGTGTCCGCCTGGACTCTAGTGGTGATATCCGTGGAGAGGTACTACGCCATATGTCATCCTCTTCGGTCCCGGAGGTGGCAGACCCTCTCCCATGCCTACAGAATCTTGTAATGACGTTGTATTTGTCTGTTTATGTGGCAGCTGGCAGTGTATCCGTGTCCGCCTGGACTCTAGTGGTGATATCCGTGGAGAGCTACTACGCCATATGTCATCCTCTTCGGTCCCGGAGGTGGCAGACCCTCTCCCATGCCTACAGAATCTTGTAATGACGTTGTATTTGTCTGTTTATGTGGCAGCTGGCAGTGTATCCGTGTCCGCCTGGACTCTAGTGGTGATATCCGTGGAGAGGTACTACGCCATATGTCATCCTCTTCGGTCCCGGAGGTGGCAGACCCTCTCCCATGCCTACAGGATGATTGTCACCATCTGGATATCCAGTCTCTTTGTCATGACGCCCATTGCCTACCTCAGCCAACTCATTCCCACCAACCAAGGTATTAAGGCAAGTCAATTTGTATCAAAATAGTTTAAGCTAAAGGGATGATTTCATTTTTTATGGTTTAAAAATTCTGAAATTTGAGAATATGTACAAATGAAACGTTATGAATAATGGAAATCCACCAGGTTAATATTATAACTGAATATCCTCAGAGACCAGGAATATTATAATACTTCATTGACATTACTGAATTATGGAAATTACAACATTACTTGTTTGTTTTTGTTTTGAATGCGGACATTTTCATTTTATACACAATGACTGAAAAAAAATAATAAAGGACAAAGGAATAACTTTCACATGCACAAGTGTATTGGTTATTGTAAGCCCACCTCCTATCTTGTGTTGGTCGGGTAATACGCATTCTGTTTTCGACTATTTTCATGCAACCCTTCGCTCTATTAATCAAATTAAATCCTTTATTACACATAATATTTGTTACAATTATAAATTCCATTAGCACAAATTTTGTGTCTTGTCAAATTAACTATAATTACTACTGATATAATACTCAATTAATTAATAGTTAATATAAATCTTTTACTACACGCATGTGAAGTAGTCGAATGTATGAAATAGTAATAATTTTTGAACACTCAAAATATATATATATATTTAAGCATACATTGAATAATGTTGCTAAATGGATAAAATTGTTATAAGTAAATTAAAATAGTTTAAAACAATCAAAACTTGGCACTTTCCATATTAAGATAATCCTTTACACTGTAGAAGGCATGCGAAAGAAGAAAGGACTTTACTAAATCTTTAAAATTTGAAATTTTGTTTTCTTTTTTAATTTTTAGTGGAAATTTGTAAAAAAATGTAATCCCATATAAGCTGGGCCTTTTTCATATTTTGACGCCCTATGATTTGGGTAGCAAGTGCCTCCCCATGCCTTGTATGAATGGAAATTTCCTATTGTGGCCTCAGCGTCAATATTTTTGAATGTTAAAATTAAAACCTCTAAATAATCTTATGTACATAACATAAATTTGTCAGCGAATTATTTACTAGTCGAAAGAAAATATGTTAATGCTTCTGGAACGTTAGTTACACCTGTCCATTGCAGTCTTGAATCTATGCCAAGTTTCTTCTTCAAACTGGTACCCTCTACTCACTTAAATGTCGCAGGTTTTATTCAGGACGATTTATCAAATCTTCAAAGTATACTAGTTTGTAGACTGCACACAAATTGTTAATAAATTATTGGGCTTTTGTATTCCAAATCATTCTCCCTAGATGTAAGTTATAAAGCCCACTTGGAAAAAATGTTTGCAAACAGTTAACAAACAGTAAACAGTTTGCAAACATTTTGTTGTTTCTTCTTTATGTTTGTAAACAGTTTGCAAACTGTTTTCAAACAACAGAGAAACATAAATGTTTGTCACTCATTTGTGTCCACTCTAGCAGAACGGTGTTTCGCAAGATCTAGTCTTAAGAAGACGTTGGTTTCAATTACATACTAAATGTTGATGGTGGGAACATTAGTATCTGAAACATCACACCTTCTTAGGAAAACTGCTACTTTTTTCTCATACAATGCCTTATGTTCACGTCGAAATTTTATTTAAAAAATATTTATTTATTTATTGATTTTTTCCATTTCATCGGAGCTCACGTCAAAAACTAGCGCGATTTCCTTTAGGGCGCCACATTTCTTATCCCTGTTCTTATAACCTGGAGAATTTATGTCTTACAAAACTCTACGAGAATGAAACTCTTCAATTAAATTTGAAACTGTTCCTGGTTTCTCGCAGTAGTACACATCTTGAACGGTTACGACCGGTACTGCACACTTGTAAGTCATCTGAAAGTACCGCCGACGCCTGATGACTCACTCATTCAAGCGTCATCTCCGTTCTAATTTTGTCTTCTAGACGGAAACATGTTTGCGTGTTTTCCATTTGGTTTTGAAAACGGAAAACACTGTTTCTCTGTCCCAGAAACACGCTTCAATGTTTGCAGATAATTGAAAAACATACGGGAAACATCACAAAAACAACACTGGAAAGAGTTGAGAAACAGTTTACAAACACTGTTTCCGGAATGTTTGTAAGTGGAGACTAGGTTTTAAGGATAGACCTTGGTGACATGTCAATAATGATTATGTACAGGTTACCACAAATGTCAGGAGATATGGGTCAGCCAGTCTGTGGAGCGTGGGTCCAACATTCCCTGTAGTTGTACATAGGGATGCTGCTGATTGACATGTCTATAATAATAATGATTATGTACAGGTCACCACAAATGCCGTGAGATGTGGGTCAGCAAGTCTGTGGAGCGTGGGTCCAACATTCCCGGTAGTTGTAAATAGGGATGCTGCTGATTGACATGTCTATAATAATAATGTTTATGTACAGGTTACCACAAATGCCGGGAGATGTGGGTTAGCAAGTCTGTGGAGCGTGGGTCCAACGTTCCCGGTAGTTGTTTACAGGGATGTTGCTGATTGACATGTCTATAATAATAATGTTTATGTACAGGTTACCATAAATGCCGGGAGATGTGGGTCAGCATGTCTGTGGAGCGTGGGTCCAGCATTCCCGGTAGTTGTAAATAGGGATGCTGCTGATTGACATGTTTATAATGTTTATTGTAGAGGTTACCAAACATACCGGGAGATGTGGTTCAGCAAGTCTATGAACTGTACAGCTTAGGTACTACATTCGCTCTCCTTGTAAGTTATTAGGAATACTGCTGGTTGACATGTTTATAATGTTTATGTACAGGTCACCACAAGTGTCGCGAGATGTGGCCTAGCAAGTCTGTAGAGCGAGGGTACAACATTCTACTAGATGTACTACTCCTAGTGCTGCCTCTAGCGGCTCTCACAGCTACCTACTCTCTCATCACATGTACACTCTGGCAGGGAATACAACTGCAGAATTCTGGACAAGGTTACTATAGTTGTTTATTATCCAACTACACAACAAATCCAACAGTAAGTGTACATATTTGGCAATTTTTTAAAACACTGGGGGAAGTATACAATTTGGCTGCTTGAGACTCACGGATTAAGGTTAGGCCTTTAGCACACTTTTTCTATCAGGGAATACTAAATCATAATTTTTTAAAAATAATAAAAAGAAAAATATATGTTGTGGTCGTGTTTACTAAATGAATAGCTTAAGGTAGAACACCTCAGTTCTAATTGGTAAACTGCAAGTACATGTTTTTATCATATCTTAACGGAAGGAAACAAATTGTTCATAAAAAATAATTACCAATTTGATCAAAAGTGTATGGAACTTACTGCAAATGTGCCACAAGGTTCATTGTTGGGGCCGTTTATTTTTACCATTTTCTAAAGTTAATTTACATAAACCCTTGCAATATCAATTTACAAACCATTTGTTATATTGTAAGTACCTCAACACAGGATTTTCCTTGTAGGATACTTTTTTTCTTCCAAGATAGAAAAATTTAAATTATGTGTAATAAGATGTATGTCTGGATGTATGTTTGTCTATGCTGACAACTCCTCTGCCCTTGTGTTTTGCACTGATCAGACGTAGGTGTAGTGGGACAGGTGGTTTAAATTAAATGGTTTGCTTTTGGACAAAGATAAAACAAATTTTACGGTGTTTCCACAAACAATTCATCGAGATTTATAACCTTTTAAAACTTATGGAATCAGTTTCTTGGGGTTGTCGTAGTCGAACGTCTCAACTTGTCTAATTACATTGACGACCTTTGTAAAAAACATGCATGTTTATTTTTGCTTTTCGTGTTTTGACAAATGTAGTTAGCAGGGCAACTATTCTTTATACTTATTATGTCTGTGACAATTGTAGGATAAAGTATGCAATTATGTTTTTGGACCTATATGGTGAGATTTAGAGGGTATTTAGGTTTTGAAATAATTGTCCATATTTATCAGTGAGGAAAGGGTACCGAGCTCACTGTAAGCCAATATGTAAAGAAATGAATATTCTTCACCTACCCGGTATTTATGTACTTCGGATCTTAATTTTCTTTTAAACGAACCCTCAACATTTGCTTTCTGCTTGAAATGTATCCTTACTCAGTAAATGATTTCCTGTCAGGGGGTACTGAGAGTTGAAGTGAAGTGATGTTACATTGTTTTGACGTATATTTGCTTGATGTTACACTTGTGATTTGCTCGTATATCTATTTGTATTTCTTTATGAGCTGTTTATTCTTTTAACATGACATGTTTAGAATAGCATGTTGCTGTTAACGAAATAAACGATTTCTGATTCTGTTAGATGATTAAAGATGGGAAATTATTTATCTTGTATGGGAGAATTGAACTCTATATAGCGCATGGTATCTGTCAGCTACCATTAAAAAAAAAAGAAAAAAAACAATACTATATACTTGAAACAATATCCAAAAGTCATGCTATCTGTTCATATAAATAATAAAGTGATCTCCTGCCTAAAAGCTAAATCCAATCCATCAAGCCAGTTAAGACTTTCTTCTCTGATTATATTTATACTAGCTACTCTCTCCGTAAAAGAGCGCAGGGGACACTCTGTAACTATGTGATACGTTATTGTGTGAATAGACATCCTACAATCACATGAGTGTCAATTCCCCTATATACTTCTAGTAGTTACATCTGCCCAGACCAGTTCGGGACCGATTCAACAGTGTCCATTCCCCCTACGAGGAAGGTTCATCCCAACTACAGGTAATGACAGATCGTTAATAAGGAACTTATTTCATCCATCGAAACTGTTCCACGCTATGGGCCAGATATTATTGGGAGAGAAATTTGATCTGCTCAGCTGGAAATCAGTACCTAGAGGTGGGTTTCGAGATTTTAAGCGACAGTTCTAACTTGGAAGATTCTGAGTGATGGGGGAAGTGCGGGGCATTCAAGATTTTATTTAATTCTTTAAGTAATGCCTTCTGACTTATTATCTGTGGAGGAGCTATATTGCACCACGCGGGGGCCAAGGTGTACCACTAACGAGTGCCATGAGAGTACCACTAATATCTCTCATGGCCATTTATAGTACCCATAATCCTATTAAGTTGGACATCAATCGCTTTAATATGTACGCTATTTAGCAAAACGAGAGCACTGTACTCAACAGCTGAATAAACCAGTAACAAAGCCATTGTACGCAGGACGTGTGCGTTGGATCCCCAAGTTGTTCCAGCCATGATGGAATACATTTGCTCTGGTTTTAACTTTAGCTAATGTTTTTTTAAGGTGGCTTTTAAAAGTCATCGACCAATATGTTTCTCCCAGGTTCTGTGGATGATCATATTCTTCGAGGTCACTTGTGAGTGTTTATTCAGTAGCCAACAAAAGTCCTTGTGTTGATAAACTAAAGCAATATTTTCTGTATGTATATATATATATATATATATATATATATATATATATATATATATATATATATATATATATAAATTGTATAGATTTTGTGATTGGGTTGTCAATGGTTTAAACGTTGGACAAAATCGGAACAAGCGTAGACTCTTGGGGTAGACCATCCTTCAGTTTGGTTTGAGCTAAGAAATGATTTATTTTTTAATATCGCTCGGTATGAAGGGAGAATCAGTTCTTAATTTGCCATAGTAGAAATAGTGTATCAGCTAACTTTGATTTTTTTAGCATTATCTGTGGACTTTGTTTATGTTTGTTTACTTATAAAATGTGTGTTGTATTTTTATTTGTTTCAACTGGGAACGTTTCCACTTATTTCAATGATACCACTTGGGAACTACAAAACTAAGATTATTAGTAAGCTTAGAAGTCCTTGCAGAAACCACTCCAGGTACTGGCTCCAGTGGGATTCAGACTTGATTCTTTCGACAATCACGTCTGACTGTCCACACTTCGCTGAGAGAATGACAACTAATTATCAGATGAACGCCACTCGCTTACCAAGTACCTGAAGTGATTGACGGGTGAGCTATTTGAACGCAATGCACGTAATCTAGTAATTGATTGGCAACAGAGTCACGAAGTACCTCTGTGTGGTGTTGAGCAAGGCGAAGTGATGTTAACTAGAAATTGTGGCAGCTGTTGTCATGTACTAAGAATGGAAAACAATAATGGATGATGGCGGGATGGTGGAAAGCTCCCGAAAGGCCCCCCAAGTGTCGGCACACTTTGATCTCGTGGAGTGACATTAAATGGCATTAACACACATTTTTTCCCCAACAACTAACTAAAGACTTCTCTTATTACTTTCTATGTGGTACGAGAACTCATGTAAAGTGTATAAAGAGAAGTTCTCCTCAAATAATCGAAGTATGCACTTCCACTCGTTGGTTTCCAGGCTTGTATTTAACATTGTTTAAACGTTTTTTTTGGAGTGCTGAAAAGAGTTAAACCCCACCTTAACCCATCCACCCTTAACATACAAAACTAATACCGTGTGTGTCCTATTGCAACTAAATTGTATGATCATAAATGAACAAATTTGCTGAGACAAACAAATTGACTAGAGAAAAATACAACATTCTTGTTACTGTTTATATTAATATATTTGAAAATATATATTTAATTTTTGTTCTAATCGTTTACGACATAAGCTCCAATCGAACGCAGACTACAATAATATTATAATAAGCCTATTTTCAATAATTTAACTATATGCTATCACGATTTCTACAGTTTACGTCTATTCATAAAACAGTGTTAACGTCACATTTTGAAATATATTTTATCTGGCTTTGTATTAAAATGGTTATTGAAGGCCAATATTTTTCAGAATTATTAATATGATATTTTTTATACAAAATATTTATAGACTGTTTCAATTAACAAAGACTATTTTTGTATTACTTTCATTTTACAAATTTGTAGGAACGTCTTTCTTTAAGCCCACAGTTATACATTTTAAATGTTCCGTGTTATAGACAGTGAGAAACGATTTACAGGTCGCTAGTAGCTTGTGCTTCGGAGTGTTAACTGCAAGGTCCAAGGTTCGATTCTCACTGAGCTGACGGTTGGTACATCAATCGTTTAAGAGTTTAAGTAAAAATGTTTACATCTCAGAATAAAATTACCCACGTGAAAAGGCTACAGAAATTAAGAACATTTTATATATTGTACAACTAGACAATAAATTTTGAATCCACACATTAAAAACTTGTCACTTTTAAATCAGTAAAAAAGTATTACTTCGTTCTGGAACGAAGCACATTTGAAGTTCTCGTAATGCAGTCTTAAATTGGTCATTTGAAAGCATCACTCTGATCGTTCAGTGGTAGCACTTTAGGAACATTTGTTTGTAAACTATTGAAAATGTTGGAACTTCGTCAACTAATATTGCACCCATCAGTTAAAAGTTAAGTCTAGGTATTGTAACTAATTGAAATAACGTAAACTGAAGACGTATATACAATAAAGACATATTGTGAGAACGGTTCTCACAATATATCTTTATTGTGACAATGTTTTAACTTTTAATTTTTTTTGTTTTTAATGTTTAACATATTGAGACATTGTTACAATGTGTTTTAACATATTGTAAAAATGTCACAATATGTTCTCTAAATGCAAGACTTCGGAGTATTATGCAGACAAATTTATTTAAAAAAGAAAACATTTGTTTACTTAGAATCCAATATCTTTCAAATCCAGACTTTCATCTTAAGATAATTTTATTCAGTAAGTTTTATCATTGATTTTATACACAATAGATTTCCCATCCAATGTTAAATTTTGAGTCTCAAAAAATCAGCTGTTTTTGTGGTCCATTGTGGAGCGCTAGTGTAGCCCCATGTAAATGTAATGCAGTTTAAACCAGCTGTGGTTGCGGGCCACACAAACTAACAAAATTACTGCCACAAATATTCCTATTAGATGGTTTATCTGTTGTAGGTTTATATAATCAATGGTTTTATCAACTTAAGTATATTGTACCTACATTAATGAAAGAAATATTGTTTTGCACGTATAAACCTGAATAAAAATTACACATTTAGATTGAATTTAAATGCCTCTTTACAGCAAATGCCAATTACACAATGTGAATATATATAAAAAAAAAGAGCAAAAAAATGTAAATAATATCCAACGTAAAAGTAACTAGGAACCAGAAACCTACCAAATAGTGATTAGTGTGTACGACCCCATTAATATGCATAAATAATTTTAACAAAAATGTAAACTATACATTTCCATTAGTTCAATTGAAATTTAAATTACGTCAATTTAATTGAAACTAATACAGTTATTAAAATACAGCAATACATGTTACAGTACAGTGTAACATATTTAATTAATATTAAATAAATCATAGCTAAACAAAAGTCTGCTTGGATGTGGAGAATCCTCAGTAAGGTCTTCGACGAAAAAACAGTACTAGCGTTCTAGAAAATTGATATCTACCTTCAGACGAGAGATAGAAATAGATTGAAAATATTTCACCCTTTCGAAATAGATTGAACAAAGTAAGTCTTATAAGACAGAAATACTTAAACCTAACTAGTCATTTTACATTTTCTTACAACTTCAGTTCTATCAATTCTGATAAAACGAAATACTGGGTGGAAAATATAGGAATGCTTTCACAACTTTTCTACGAATTCACTGGTAAAAGTGATATCTTGTACATCATACATCATCATGGTTACAAAGAACACAATTTTTGACGCCATTTGGTATCAAATTAAAGGTGTATTCAATAGAAATAAACTGTGGCAAACCGGACTTCGAAAGGTCTGTCTTTCCCAGAGTAGCGATCATTTTAATTTCAAAGTAACTAATCTAAACAATTTTATTTCTCCGCTATTTAACGATTTTAAGTAAATTATTCTGATCAAAAATTATATTTCATGGAACAAAATAGCTAAAAGAAAATTATCAAATTATCTATGGAAAAAATAAAGTTGTTAATAAAGCGTTTTCATATTTTCTACGCTTTCACAACAATTTTATTTTGTGAAATTAAACCAAACTCGATCTAGGCTTACATTACAGACTCGTTCAACTTCACGTGGGCCGTCCCCCTAAAACGATGAAATGTCGCTAATGGCATCAAAAAGTGTGTTCTTTGTAAGCATGATGATGTGCAAGATTTCACTTTTACCAGTGATGTCATAGAACAGTTGTGAAACCGTTTCCATATTCTTTTCCACCCTGTATATGTAGAATCTGTGTTAGAATCTTTACGGTTTAATTAACAGTTTTATTTTAACGAAGACAAATTATTTAATACAGGTATATTTCCACAATGTTCATTGTGAATGAAAAAAGAAAAAATCAAAAACTAAAACTATGTTAATGAATGAACGTAAAATATGTGTTGAATGAGTACTTGGTAAATCACGACTTTCACTCTTTTAGCGGAGTCCATTTTGATAACACTGTATAAGAAAATAACATACTTTTACGGGGCTTCCGAATGACGATACTCCTGTATACGGAGGCATAAACTCCTGCAATGGACTTATGTCGTATAAATGTTGGCCACTAAACACTCGCCATACAACGTGTTTTACCTGTCCTAAAAACGTAACAAAAACTCTTTTCTCGTGTTATTAAGATTTTTTACGACCTTTGCAATAAATTACTGTCGTAAATCCAAGAGCACGTCAAGTTTCATGAAGCGGTGTCGTTAATCAAGTGATAAACTCGATAAATGAAATATAATGTATATTTAAAGGTCCAGTTATTTAGTTATTTATGTTTACTTTTTTCTAATATCAACAAACGTTATTCACATAATAAACTACAGAACTTGAAATGTCTAAATTATGTTTTGTCCAAGCCATGCCATACCAAGGGAATGAAGGGTCACCAAGTACCAACTACTGTCTTAGGACTTAAATATATATATATATATATATATATATATATATATATATATATATATCGTATGCATAACGATGACGTGTATGTAAACGTTGTATTCATACATACATACTACTTACGTAAATACATACAAGTTTTAAATCACATACTGTGCAGACATAAATGAGAGAGAACATTGTCCATCACCACTGAACGTGTAAGGGCGGGTGGGTGGCAGTAAACTTAAAATCTAGCCTTTTTCCGCAGTACATACATACATACTTGTACCTACAATGTTGTCTGATTTGTAAATAATGTGCTCAGGAGAATATGAACTATTTAGATGTACTATAAATCATTTTCTATCATATTTGCATTATGAGTTTGAATGTAAGAGAAGATCTAATGGTCCTAACTTTGCTTAATTACATAAAGCTTTTTTCATTTCTTTTCATACGTACTTAGAATCCAATATCTTTCAAATCCAGACTTTCATCTTAAGATAATTTTATTCAGTAAGTTTTATCATTGATTTTATACACAATAGATTTCCCATCCAATGTTAAATTTTGAGTCTCAAAAAATCAGCTGTTTTTGTTACATACGTACGTAGATATATATGCACATAAATACGTGCGTACATACTAACATACATACGTACATGCATATATACACTTAAACACACACACATACATACATACATAACTGCATACATATTTACACTTATACATACACAAACATATACATAACTACATATATACATACGTACAAGCATATAGACACTAATACATACACATAAATTTACATACATATGTACATGCATTTATATATACCTATAAATACAAACATACATATATAACTACATATGTACATGCGTATATTCATATATTCATACATAAATACATACGCACATACACTTAACAATGTACACATGCATACATAACTATATACATACATACGTACATTCATATATACATACATACGTACATGAATACATACACTTATAAATATACACAAAAATACATAAATATTTACGTACATACATATATACACTCATATATATACACATACATACATAATTACATACGTACATGCATACTTACACTTATAAATATACACATACGTACATAAATATTTACGTACATGCATATATACACTCATACATATACACATACATACATAACTCCTTACAAACATTATCCATTCTTTATTCTCTTGAGTGCTTTTTAACAGTAAAACATTTTAACGAACAATGAACAATTATTATTTAGTTGAATTTTAGCCTCTAGCCAAATATATATTAGTTTAAAACCTATTAGTTTCAACACAGAGTAGTCTTCATAGTTTCGAAATAATTGAAAATGTTTTGAAAAATATTAAACAGTTTTCGAACCATATCATCAAATGCTTAGTAAGACGACAGCTTGCAGTACTAACAGTGCACAACGGTGATATCAGCTAGGTAGCTCGAGTTGGAATGGAAGTTGAATCAAACAGAACTCACGAGTGTATTCAATGTTCCCTTATCTTAACCGTTGCACACGTATCCCGTATTTGTTTAGCGGGGAGTACTTAGCCATAATCCCTTTGTAAATGCAATTACGGTTTGAGCATCACTGTTGCAATTTTCCTAGTTATGACTTGTTGATTTCCAGTAGCTTTGTGTATTTAAAACTAAAACATCCACTTTAGATGACTATACAATTTCTCCCATCCTCATGTGACAAAGGTATGTTAATGATATTGTTGTAAATTCGTTAATGATAGATGTAAAAGAAATAAACCAAAATACTAACACAGGATTTATCTATTTTTAAAGTCTGTAATGTTTTTGATATCGTACTTCCAAGTGGCTAGCGAGTATGTTGAGATCTTGATGTCCAATCAAACAGGGCGATGAGGACAATGAGAAGTTCCCTCATAGCAACCCCTCTACCATGGCTTGCAGTGCTGTGCTGCTTCAGCATAGCTCCTACGGAGATAAGACGCAAAGAGGCACTTCTCAGAGAGTTCACAAAGATCCTATCTACTCTGAATCTTCCCATTGTTCAAAATATCTCACAACGAACTAAGCGATTTAAATCTAGAAAACCACCTCTTTTACTAGCAAGGGAAAATTCGATTTCCCAGTTAATCTCAAACGAGTTTTCACCAAAAATTAACTTGGAGTATGTTTGACGGTTGAAAAAAGTTTCTGATATCAGACCCTATAACTATCATCGGTGGAATGAATCTTCCTCGTAAGGAGTTGACAATGTTAAATCACTTCCGAGGAAAATGCAGATATTGGAAAATGAAACTAGTGGACATATAATTAAACTAGGACTTGGCACGTAATCAGTTAGGTAATTGCAGAGCTGAAGTTAAAACTATGGATCACATAGTTGATGAGTGCCCATTGCGTTCTTTTCAGGGGGCCTTCGTTCAGTCTGAGGGCAGGTTTTGAATAGCGTAGAAACATTGAATTAGCTGAGAGACACAAAGAACAAGTTATTGTTTATTATTCTTTAGGTTTTACTATTTTTGTTTTATTTAAAATTTTGATTTTGACATTCTGTTTTCACCTCCTCTTTTTTATTTTGGTAGCTGGCATTGAACGCCAAACGATATTATACGTTACGTTACACATGGTGAAATAAACTACGGTAACGCTTCTAAAACTTTTGTATGACTTTCTATTATTGTAAGAATGAAATGTCATGATTATGGTTACAAAGAATATACTTTTTTGACGCCATTAGCGATATTTAATCTTTTCAGGAGGACAGACCACAGATTATCTTTTCAGGAGTTGAACGAACATCTTCAACGTAAGCCTAGGTCGAGTTTGGTATCAAATACAAGAGAAATTAATTGCTGTAAACAGGACTTCGACAGGTCTGTCTTTTCTAGAGTAGCGATCATTTGAATTTCAAAGTAACTAATTTGAACAATATTATATCAACGCTACGTAACGGTTTTAAGACAGTTGTTTTGATAAAAAAATTATACTTTATGGAACTCAATTATTAAAAAAATTAAATTATCTATAGAAAAATAACATTTTTGGGAAAGCGTTTTTATCGTTTTTTCTACTTTGAATGTAACTAAGGTTACGGAACATTTTTAACGTTTACGTTTACTTTTACGTAACGTGTGAGTTTACATTTACAGAGGTTAGGTTTACTATACGCAGAAATGTTGTGTTGTATCAGTCTTGTAATTTGTGTAATACGATCTCGTATTTGTAATTTGCAGATGCATTGTGTATTGTTGACACTATACTAGTGGCGCAGTGCTGTAACCAAGCTACTTAGGAATTGTGGAGATTGTAGGTGGTAGGTTCTGTTCTCAGTTATCTTAATACCGTACGTGGCGTCCGCTTAATAGTTGCCATCGATGTGAATACTACTTGAGAAGTCTTTGATGGCCGTGTTGGTTGGTTTTGAGGGTCTGGATGTTGTGTGGGAAAGAAAACTGAGTATCAGGCATGTCTGCTGAAAATCTTATTAATACTACGTGCTTCGGATTCCACGTAAATCTGTTGGTCCCTTAATTACCCTATCTATTGGGCTATGAATAAATAAATAACAGTTGACCTTAGATAGTAATCAGACTACACGGGCCATCCACACGCATACTACACTCATGTAATCATTCGAATACACACAAGCTATGTCGGCGTCTTTTATCTGAATAATGAATATTTGCAGTGTTTTAGATGATTGTTGTATATTTTTCTAGTGTCTCAAATAGTTATTCTACGGTATTATTATCTTCACGGCCAATTAGCAGCCGGCTGTGAGTTTTGTTTACAATTTACAGTTCTTACGTCGTAAAGTCACGAGCTAACATCGTAAACCTCTGTTACAACCACCACGCCTCTCAATTCAGCTAATGTAAATATACATGACGAGTGGGTCAAATCACTCAATCCACAGTTTATCTGAAATTATTTATCTAATTTATTTTTTAAAATAATAAACTTTCCAAATATACATAACGAAATGTGCCATATTGTTTTTCTCAAAATTTTCTCACTAACAAACTTTTGTTTCCCTAACCAGGGATTAACGTTTTTAAACTCAAATGAGTAAATTTAGAGGTTTTAATTGATTTTTTTAACATTTTCAAATGACATTCTTTTAAAAAATGACTATTAAAAAAATAAAGTTATGATAAAAATCCATTTACACTTAAGAAACTAAACAAAATCAACAAGGAAGTTACTACATGAATTCAATTCATAAACGAAATTAAATTGAAATATAATTTGTTTTCTGAAATAATATGTATCAACACTTGAATCCATGTTTGTATTTTAAAATCAATTAGTTAACGATATGTATGTAATAATGATGTCTTAATATTAAAATTCACATCTTATGTTGTCTATGACAGAGTAGAGAGTAAAGTACAGCAATGACAAACTAATTTAGGAATATTCACGCCAAATAATTAAACGTTTTATCCAAATAATCAATATAAAATTTACACCAAAGTCGTATTTAAAAGTGTCAATAATTCACTCGCCTTTAAATGAATACAATTATTATTGAAATGTGCAATAAATTTGGAACCTTTTCCGTTAATTCACTACCACTACTTTTTTTATCCCAATTACAGTTAGGTTAGGTTACAATAGATGGCTATTAAAGTTGATCACAAACTGGTAAATCCAATGATTGACTTACCGCTGAATGCCCTCTCCGTGTGTAAGTTCATGGAAGGCAATAAGATAAGGCCAGCGATATCAGATTCCTAGTTGATAAGGAATACCACAGTGGACATAAAAATTATTGTGGAACAGTTTTCAGAGCAATGGAATATTCATCAATTGGTAATGAATTAATGCAAAAGATCCTAAATGTGTAAATATTTTGTAGTATAACTGACATGGTTAAAATCTTGCGTTTGTATAGGAAACGCAAAGAGAAATAATAGTGACATTAATAGAGAACATTTAAAACTAAACAATAGAAATAATATAATAATTAATAATACACTTTTATTTTTGATTTGAAGGTCGGTTCCGTGGTGTAGTGGTTATCACATCTGCTTTACACGCAGAAGGTCGCCAGTTCGATCCTGGCCGGAATCACTTACTTTTTGATTCTCTTAAAGTTTTTCATTTTCAACATTTTTATATTTCTGCCTGAAACAAATATGTTAAATGTTAGTTAATTTGATTTTCTCCTAATGTTTTTCATTCGAGTTTACCTCGATGGAATAGAAGACGGTATATATTATTTATTTTATACACAAATAGATTTCCCATAAAATGTTAATGTTTGAGTCTCAAAATATCAGCTGTTATGTGGTCAATTGTGGAGCGCAACTGTCCAAGTCCAATTTAAATGTAAAGAAGTTTAAACCACGTGTGCTTGCGGGCCTCATTAATAAGGAAGGGACTGACAAGGTACTAGTCCTGCCTTCATATGGCAAGCTGGAGAAATAACTACTCCACACGTTCAGCGCGACGTCTGTTTCTTTCTCCTCTGTGGAAAAGAAAAAAATGCCTCCATATCTATGGAGTTTTAATTAGCAAATTACAGGCATAAATTATATAATGTTAGTACTACGCGCATCTCCCATAACGTCATATGGTTGAATTGACAGCTGGGCGGAAAACAAACAAAATCTGAGAAAAGGATACTGTACCACAAATAAACACAAAAATACTGTTCATGTTCCTGGTTACAATATAAGTTGATTATTGTTAAATAGCTTACTTACCATTTAAGCTGGAAGCTTCCATGTGGTTGGTAAATCTGGTAACCGGTATTAAACAGAACAATCTAACCAGCTGTTGTCGTCAATGTTACGTCACAGTCTACCACGTCTTGATACCTACCACCTGTTCTAGTTACCGCCCTTGTTATTATGTAAAGAATCAACTTAATTCTCTTTGGTTGTATTGAAGGGTTATTTTATAATTTATTAAATTCTATGATGACAGTAATTAGATGGTTTTTTTTTAATTTTTATTATTTATGATAGTGTTTTCTGTATAATAAAATAGGCCTACAATTATACCAGTAGGCCTGACGTAAATTGCTCTATATTGAAGTTATTTAAAAGTGGTGTTTAGAAAGTTTTCTATTTAAATACTACGTTATGTTACATGGAAATTTTAGTGGAAATACTTTTCATTGATTATAGTGAATACTGATTAATTATTGTACATTACATTTTTTCAGTGATTTAATTTTAATTGATGAGTATTTCATTCATTGAACTACTTCATTATAGTCGTCGGTAGCCACACCTCTATACCACTCTAAAGCGTAATAAAAATAAAATTTTAAATGAGTAAAAAACATAATAAACAAAACGTAGTGATTCCGGCCAGGATCGAACTGGCGACCTTCTGCGTGTAAAGCAGATGTGATAACCACTACACCACGGAACCGATGTATTATTCACACCCACATTCTGCTCAATTCTAAATTTAACCACAGAGAACAAAGAAAGTTCGCTTTCATATAGCTAGCGAACGCCTTAGTGTCAGTAGATAGATTTCAATTATTGCAAATTTTTATTCATCTGTAGTAATAATTACTACGTCTATTCTTGAGTATTTGGGATATAAAGGAAGGGACTGACAACGGTGCTGGCCCTGCCATCACATAGTAAACTGGAGAAATAACTACTTGACACAATTCAGCGCACTTTGCGATCTCTTATTATTTCTTATCTGAGATTTAATCCATTTTTTTTGTATTCGGATTCTAGACAGTCATTTGATTCTATCTTTTTAAACAAAAAGAGTTAAAAATTAATTTTCCGCAAAATGTGCTCATAAGACTAAACATGAACAATATTTGAATTGTTTGAATTGACTAGGGGAAAAAATATACAAGCTAGATTATACCCATTCATAAAGTGTCATTGAAATTTATTTATAAAATGAATAATAACAAAATTGTGTGTTATTTTTGCACACCTAATTTATATATCCCAATAATAACGAAATGCCAACAAGTATTAAAAAATAATAGCTAGCGTATTATTTCTTAGTCAAAAAAATGACAATTACTAACAATACTATTTACTAATAAACACTAACAATTGGAAAGTAAAAAAATCTTAGTTAAAATTAAAGTAGACAAATTTCATAATATCGAAAGGTCAATGAGAACTGTATCATAAACGACTAAATTAAAAGTAAATAACGATTTTATTTTAGAAATATGAAGCAATACATCAATATTCTTTATGGAGTTATCTAATTGTATTTATTTATTTATTCATAAGACGTCGATCGTCAAGATATGGGCGAATATGGATTTCGATTGAGTGTGATGAGTGTAGATGAGCGAATGTAGTCATTTTTAGAAACTAAGGCCGACTATTCCTTAGAAAGTGTCATTAATTAATAGCCCAATGACAAATGAACAGCCGGTGGTTATCAGCTGATCCTTCTCAAAATGTGTATACTCTGATTGGGATTGAACTGACAACCTTTAGCACATGAAGCTGGGATTGAACCAAGTACGCTACCGACCAATTTAATTAACGGAGGAATGCTCTGTCTGAATGGGTGTCAAGTAGTTAGTTATCCAGTTAGTCGTGCAGATGGCAGGGCCAGCACCGTTGTCAGTCCATCCCCTTATTCCCCTATGAACCCTCATTTATTACTGTTATTATTATTAATTATTGATACATTAAAGTTATTAATTATTGTTACAGATTTATAAAAATGTCCATTAGTTGAAATACAACCATAAAGTCCAATGAGTCGCTCACAGAGAGTAGGGATTTTGTTGTCAATAACACTGTACGTGTATGGGTGGGCGGGTGGGTTTAGCTTAGGTACGTGGACGACACATTTGTCTGCTGGAGTCACGTACGGTTTCATCAATACTTTTTCATCAATAACACAGTACGTGTATGGGTGCGCCAAGACCACTGTACGTGTAGGGGCGGGTGGGTGGGTCAGTACCACTGTACGTGAGTGGGTGGGCGGGTGGGTCAGTACTATTGAGTCTGTATGGGTGGGCGGGTGGGTCAGTACTACTGAGCCTGTATGGATGGGTCAGCACCACTGAGTGTATGAGTGGGCGGGTGGGTCAGTACCATTGAGTCTGTATGAGTGGGCGGGTGGGTCAGTACTACTGAGCCTGAATGGGTGGGTGGGTGGGTCAGTACCACTGAGTCTGTATGGGTTGGCAGATGGGTCAGTACAGGTCTTCTAATTTTGCAAGATTTCTTGTTGCAAGGATTAGAACTGGGTGGTTTCTGGTCTTTAGGACAGGTCAGGATGTTGAGATCAGGTAACTCAGGATCTGGCGGAGGTTTTTGTTTTGTCTGAAAGTCACAATAAGAGGTTTTTCAAGGAGATCTTTGCTTATCCCTACTCAACAAAATCCTGATAGCGACTCTTCTGCGAATGGGAATCTGCTTCTTTCTTCTCTGTGAAGTTAGTAAAAAATCTGCTTAAGTCAATACCACTGTGTGTGGGTGGGCGGGTGGGCCAATACCACTGTACGTGTATGGGTGACGGGTGGGTCAATATCACTGTACGTGTATGGGTGGGCAGGTTGGGTCAATACCACTGTACGTGTATGGGAGAGCGGGTGGGTTGTAAATAGTTCTTTGAGGTGGTTGTTACCCGAACTCTTAGAGAACATCAATTCTTTTGTTAATCAGATGTTTTTTATTATGTAAATAAAATCAAACCGGTTCAAATGTACACTAAAAATATACAATTTGTATACCAGCAGTAACATTGTAAACAACAGCCATTATATGTTATTAATAAAAACATTTGACTGATAACAATTTTTGGGACATTTAGGGCCTCGAGCTCAAATAATTTGTTATATTCCTATATTTTTCAGACCGTCTTTGGTCCTTAAGCTTTAAAATAAACTTAATCAAGCTAATATATCTTCTTCCTATCTTGACAATTTTTGTGAGGACCGATTTGCTTACAGAGTTTTTATATTACAGATTGCTAAAATTATATTGAACTGTGTCAAGAACATTGGAGTAATTATAAAATTGATTAGATCTTTTTGTCTTCCAACTCGTAACTCATTAACTGTCGGAGATATAGCATTTGAGTAAACGTTCACCACTTGTGTTTCAACAAACGAAAACAATTGAGAGAACGTAACAATTTAAGTCTACAAACAATGTACACAGCTGTTATAACAACAATGTGTTATTTAGGGTAGAAAAGTGAACAACAGCTGTAAATAAGACGAATAAATATAACGTAGTTCGGATTCCACAATAAGTCGTAGATTATTTAGTTGTCTTGGCTAACAAGCGATTAACAAACAGCCCTTACAGCCCTTTGGGGTACAGCTAAACTTAATTAGTAACAAAGACTACATTTATCATACTCATCGTAAACCACGTTTGCAAATATCATGGTGGTCTTTGTCTTTGGTAAATGATACAATTAAAATGTAAGTTCTCTAGTCTCTATAATGTGCTTATGTCCATAGGCCAGTACTACAGGCATATCTCCCGGTGGTATACACGCCCTTAGACTGGACTCAAGTGGTTACACCCTCCCACCCACACCCGTACACTTAAGTGTAGCCACTTACACAGTAGTAATGTAGGTCCCACGTCCATAACTTAGGTCAAATATAACTGGATAATTGTCATAATTTTACTCAGAAATTTGTGTACAGACAAAAACAGAGTTTTTTGTTTTTCGCACACTCCGATAGTCAGCTTAATAGTTTTTCAAAAAACAATTTTTGTATTTTTATGCTTATAAAACATATTTAATAGGCCATGTAAGACATTAGCCAGGAAGCCAACTGTGCTAGACGTAATGTGGGTGTATTCAAAGTCTCCGTAATACATACAAAACTATAATAACATTAAAATATATTCAACATATTTATCCCTCATAATTTAACTCTCACAATTTAAAAACTATTAAGTGTCACGAATATTGTTAAAATTGAAATACTAGAATAACATGTATTTATAAATTCAACATATAAATTAGTTTGCAATAAAAAAAAATAAATAAATTTCTTTTACAAAAATGTTCTCTTATATAATGGGCACATTATCACTTTATTTATTACTATTTTTTTAAGGAGCTCCCACTAACCCTACACCCTATTTTATTTTAGATTTAATTTTGACTAGGTTGGTTAGTAAATTTTGTCCATTATATTGACAAAACTCTAATAAAATATATCACACGTTTGTTAACGAGTTGTTGAAAAAAAAAAAAACAACACTATTGTTGAAAAAAGGCCAATTTCAACAATAGTGTTCGATTGAACACCCTTAAATAGTAAAGAAAATCGCATATTATTTGTACAAAATAATATAGCCTACAATTGCTTGAAAATACTTACATTTTTCATTAATTTTGGAAAAAAATACGTTCCTTATCGAAAATCAGTAAATTTAGAAACTTTTATGATGTTTTTTGTAAGAAAACGAATCATCAACGAAGAAAAGAAGCTCTTCCGACAGTTGAAGGGTTAACACGGAAAATGGACACTATTCATGGCCTATCAACAGCCTTTTGTTAGTGTGTCCCTCGATGTCTAACGTGTGTAAACAAAGAGAACAAGAGGCAAGTGTTAAAAAAACACGCAGTTTTTGTTTGATAGCGTAGTAATAATAAAATAAAGCTTTATTTTGTGCGGAGATATTGTACAGGATTTTCTCAGAGTGCGATATAATTGGATATTTATCACTTTGTGAAGAATGCTCCCACTTACCGCGTACCAAACTTTAACAGCAGAAATCAATTTTTGTTTCATATACCTCACTCGCGCACGGCCATGAGATCGTCCTTCCCTCTGTTGCGGATGGTGAGATCCTATAACGCAATACTTTATCAGGGATCTGATATTGATATTCACTTTGATAATTTATATATATTTTAAAAAGAAATGCATTTTATTCCTGTAATATAATTAATTGCAATTCAATAAATCTCCTAAAACTGTTACGGTTGAAAATCTTTGTTTGTTAATTGATTTTGATGGGTTAAAAATGTATTTATTACAATGTTATCTTTATTAATGTTACTTGTTTGTTTTATTTATTGTTGTTTATTTATATTTATTTTGGTATGTTTATTTTAGACGTTATGTAATAACTTGTTGAAACTTATTTGATAAATATTATAGAATGTTTATTATGATATTGTGATCATTATTTTTAGTTTTTTACGTAAATATTGTGCTCCGGTTGTTCTTCAGAGAAATTGGACTTGATTCAAACCACTATATTGAACTTTAATATATTTGTTCTGCTATAATGTAATTGGAATATCCTGTTTTATAGCAAGAAAATAAAAAAAATAGAAAATAAAAAAAAAAAATAATAAAATAATTGGATATTTAACACTTTGTGAATAATGTTCTCAGAGTGCGATATAGTTGGATATTTAACACTTTGTGAATAATGTTCTCAGAGTGCGATATTATTGGATATTTAACACTTTGAGAAGAATGTTCTAAGAGTGCGAGATAATTGGATATTTATCACTTTGTGAAGAGTGTTCTCAGAGTGCGAGATAATTGGATATTTATCACTTTGTGAAGAGTGCTCCCAGAATGCGAGATAATTGGATATTTATCACTTTGTGAAGAATGTTCTCAGAGTGCGAGATAATTGGATATTTATCACTTTGTGAAGAATGTTCTCAGAATGCGAGATAATTGGATATTTATTACTTTGTGAAGAGTGTTCTCAGAGTGCGAGATAATTGGATATTTATCACTTTGTGAAGAATGTTCTCAGAGTGCGAGATAATTGGATATTTATCACTTTGTGAAGAATGTTCTCAGAATGCGAGATAATTGGATATTTATCACTTTGTGAAGAATGTTCTCAGAGTGCGAGATAATTGAATATTTATCACTTTGTGAAGAATGTTCTCAGAATGCGAGATAATTGGATATTTATCACTTTGTGAAGAATGTTCTCAGAATGCGACATAATTGGATATTTATCACTTTGTGAAGAATGTTCTCAGAGTGCGAGATAATTGGATATTTATCACTTTGTGAAGAATGTTCTCAGAGTGCGAGATAATTGGATATTTATCACTTTGTGAAGAAACTAACTTGTCACCTTTTTCAATTTTGTATTAATATGTACAACTATGAAGATATATGACACAATTCGCTAACTACTTTTCCTATTCTTCTTTTTACAGCTTGTTCCTCACTGTCCAAAACACTTAAAGTTACTTAAAAATGTTCTTAACCAGCGTATTACGTGTTGGTAAAATACAAGTGAACGTTACAAAACACAAGTAACTTTACCACTTGTGCAAGTAATTCACAAAGGGATTCTTGTGTATCCCGCTGGTCTAAGGATAGTAAACATGTTTAACTGAAATAGATCACTGTAATATTTGTATATTCCGTACTGCTATTATAGTAAATTTGTATTGCGTGACGTTCACTTGTATTTAAATGATTAAATGTATATCATTTTATAATCAATTATTAAATCTACGTTAGGAAGTTACAGAAATATTTACAGTAGATTAATATTCCATGCGAGTTGTTAAACATACTTCAATATTAAAAATAATAATAATTATTGTTTATTAATATTTGTTTATAAATGTCTAGTAAATGTAACACGAAAAATGGTTCTTGTTTGTATAAGTTAAATGTAGGTGATCTATTTAATATTTAAAAACCTTTTTACTGTCTATAAAAACTTAATTTGATGAAAATCTAAATTTTATTGTAAGTTTCATGAACATTTTAAAGTGTATTTATAAATTTAAATAAATGTATCTCTTGCTAGTAGTTTTATGTCACTATATATTTATTTATTATTTGTAGAAACACAGTACTTGGATTTACACGTTGATGAATTAGTACGAAGTTAAATTTCTTAAACAATGAATACTTAACTTTAATATAGGTATTAATTAGATATAAATTATCTAAATACTATACAAAACACAAGGTGCGGTTTACCGATATTACGCGATTTCTTGGTTTCTCATAAAAAGTGTAAGTATTTGAACAAATATTTCTATTGATTAAAAATTGTATAGTCTCCTTAAAAAGAATTTAGGATTTGATATAATGATATGTACAAAAATAAATCAACTATTTTGAGTCGTATATTACTTTATTATTAGTTTATCAATCATACGAAAATAATGCAATAAAAAAAAATTGGGTGTGCGTCGGACCACACGGTGGAAGTTATACTTCTTTGGCCATTCTCATACACCCACTCACGCACACAAACAGACAAGATATATAAATGAAATATAAGACATTTTTCAATATTATTCAATATATTCATCTTCAATATATTATACGTGACTTCATTATTATATTATACACCTATATTATCATTATCAGTAATTTCTTCGATTAAATTTCTTCGATTAACAATCGATTAATCGATAGTTCTTAAAAATTTGTTCTTACTTTTCAGCGTGACGCGGTTTCTCGACCAACATCCCATCCCAAAGTGTCTAACGGGCGCAAAGAAGTATAACTTCAAAATATAAAAAACCCGTTCAAAGATAAAAATTACGAATTTATAATTCTAATTGGCTTTACCAGAGGCTTTTCAGTGTTATCAAAAGAAAGAAACATTTATCACCAACTCACGCTTCAGTTTGGTAATGAAGGGATGTGGGTTTTATGGGTGAATATGTGAGAATAACGGAATTGTTTCCAACACCACAAAGTTCAGTCATATCGTGAGGTGTTTATATCCAGATATAAAAATTATATTAAGTTCTTGTTCGGTTGTTTCCTTGCAGCGTCATTTCAGTGCTAGCAATATTTACTGTTTCCATATATATCTAAAAACAGTTATATATACATGGTAGTTGATCAAATAAGTTAATTGAAATAAAGTCAATATAATATTCACACTAAGATCTGCAAATTGATTAAAGGATTAAAACACATACTACAATTTAACTTGGAGGGCAGGTTGAATAAAGCACGTAATAGTAAAAAAACCAGACACACACGGTTTACGAAAGAGATTAGATTTACGACGTATGGCTTGTAAACACAAAACTCACAGCCAGCTGCTGTTTGTCACTGTATTGTGTGGTTGTTGTAACACATTGATTACTAGAGAGTTTATAGCTATACGACGTATGGCTTGTAAACACACAACTCACAGCCAGCTGCTGTTTGTCACTGTATTGTGTAGTTGTTGTAATAAATTGTTTACTAGAGAGTTTAGCTTTACGACGTATGGCTTGTAAACACACAACTCACAGCCTGCTGCTGATTGTCATTGTATTGAGTGGTTGTTGTAATACATTGTTTACTAGAGAGTTTAGCTTTACGACGTATGGCTTGTAAACACACAACTCACAGCCTTCTGTTGATTGCCATTGTATTGAATGGTTGTTGTAATACAATGTTTACTAGAGAGTTTAGCTTTACGACGTATGGCTTGTAAACACACAACTTTCAGCCTTCTGTTGATTGTCATTGTATTGTGTCGTTGTTGTAACACGGTTTTCAACAGAGATTAACTTAACGACGAAATCTCCCTTACAAACTTATTGGTAAGTTAACCAATTGATCTAATTCTTTCTGATTTTTTTGAACTGTTAGCCGTGAGTAAGTTTAGAAATTAGTAAAATATCAACTATGGATTTAAAAAATATATATTTACCAAATGTAATGTCACAGAAGAATGGGATAGGTTTTTCGTCTATCTATTGGAAATCATTTATTACTTTGAAGTTTATTTTGTTTTAGGGATGATTGTTTTTCTATCATTAATTTCTTGGATGTTGTTCAACCATAAGTAAACAAAAAATTAAAAAATAATAATCTATTAAAATAAACACTTGGAGCAGGCAATTAAAAAACTGCTGTTATGCAACGTCATTTCGGAAATTTTTTCTCACCTGAGGGTAAACGGAGTTGACAGAATATAAACATATGTTAACGAGCTTTGCACACATTAACGATGTTCACAGCAACCTTGTAATCCCTGTAAATCCTTCATCGTTAACATAACAAAAACAATTGTCACGTTGTTATTATCGATGCACGTTTGAATTGGATCACATTGTGAAAATGCTGTACTCGTAACTTTTTTCTTGGTTATGTTTTAATTATAATTGATCGTTACATTTATTTTAAATCATTGAGCTAGAAATTTTTATTTTATATTAAGAGTTATCGAAGTACAGGAGATAAGACGTTACTCTAAAACCCACCCCCTGGGCAGTAAAATAGTTAATTAACTGAATGAACATAAACTTACAAAATGTTTTAGGATGCACGAGACTCTGGAAATTATATCTTAAAATAATATTTATTTGACAAATCTCATTTAAACTGTCGTAAAATTTCAATTTAGAGTTGTTTAGCAGTTATTTTTTGGTTTTAGAATATTTCTTCGTTTGGAGATTTCCTATTAATTTTTAATTATTAATTAAAACACATTATTGAAAGTATTCAATATTTTATTAATCGGAATCTGGAATGTATAATTATTACAAAAAATAAAATGGACACTAACTTTTCAAAAAATATATGATGTAGTAATTCTTAATGTACATCATCATTTTATGAGACGAATGAGATAGATGTGATCTATGTAAACAGTTCCCCAACAGTTTGTGACCTCAGATCATGGTTAATCTCTCATATTTATCCTCGTTTATCCTTACTAACAGCGAGATATAGATCATTTACACTTTTTAGTGCATCCAAACTAACCGAAAAAATTTTCGTAAATATCAACTGGACCATGTTAGAGGTAAGGATCTAATAACTTATCTAGGATCAAACAAATAAATTAAATAAGTAAAGAATTATACTAAATCAATCTTAGAAAAGAGTGTCATTACCGCATTATTTGCCAATCAACACGTATGAATTTTATCGTGTTTTATAAAATAAAAGTACTACATAAAATGAAAAATAGCTAATCGTATTTGAATAACATATTGTTTGAATATTCATGTTCATAAGCCCTAATATAAAAGTAATTAAATTAATAGGTTTATTTTATCATTAAAAAAACACCTTTGTCATATAAATTGCACCAAAGTAATGGTATTTTATGTATAGTTTATATTTATCGAACCAGGCTAGACTGTTAATGCCAGCTACAAACCATTTTAGAAGAATACAAATATTAAAAATATGATTAACAGTTTAAAAATACAACATTTTTTGCGTACAAAATAAGTATTTGTGTCGTAGTGATTCAATATTATTGTTTAATGTAGTCTTGTAAAATGCGTACAAAAGTATACATGTATATTTTTTAGAGGTTATAAATTAATAAGTTTCATTCTGAAATCTTTAAGAAAAACTGTGTCACCGTTGTAAATATTTGTTGCTTGTAACATAAATAAGAACACTAACGTCACTCTTTTTGTCCTGAAACTCGTACAGTGTTTTTACGGAATTATAAAACAATCTATTGTAATTCAATACTGTTGTAACTACAAGCACAAGAAAAAATACTATAATAGCCAGCACAAAAACGTTTATAAAAAATATCAATATATTGAAATTGGAGATTGAGTGCTAAAGTACATAATGAAGCTTATTTTCCATTAAAAATACAAATAGTCAAAACTATTGGGTGGTTAGTAACGAAAATGTATCAATTACATATCCTAATTTAGTAATTAAATGATTTCTGATTTCATAATAATATTCCTCATTAACGCATCAATTCTATATGTCCTGATATTTGGTTCTGACTGTTAGTTTTTCTTCCATAAAATAACAAAAATAGTTCCTTCAAAGCTTGAAAGAAACGCCATCACTCAACCATATTTAAACCAACAGTTAAAAAAAATGTAAATTCATTTTCACAAAACACAACATTTACAAGGTACTTTACTGTAACAAGAATCTGTACTACAACTAACGAAAATAAATAACTCTAAATTTAAGTTGCAAAATAAGAAAACGTTACGTCACAGATGAATTAAGAGTCTGCTGAGTCTGTCGGCCATGCTGGTTTTAATCTCATAGGAACAATCTTATTTGCAAATCCATATTTTTCGTTATATTGACCAAATATGAGGTGTCATTTTAAACGTTATCATATTATGCATTGGGTTTACTTTTGATATTTTGAATACATACGCCTAGATTTGAAAATACGTGAAAATAAAAACTTTAAACTAAATATTGTTTTTCCATAAAACCAATTTGCAAAGCAATTAAAGCGTGTAATTTTATTCTTGATCAAATGCAATACCATTCTTGATCAAACACGAATTGTTTAGAAAAGACCGTTTAAAAATAACTGTTTAATTTAGATTCGCGTGATCGTGTCCGGTTCGAAAATAACATTGTTACTATGGGATTAAAACCAACATGGCCGACAGCCTCTGCAGACTCTTAAATTTGATTTGTATTTTCCCAACTGGTGCTAATGCTTTCCTCTTGTTCGAACTGGCAAGAGTTTCCCAGAAATAAGTGTCACAGTACCAGGAGTTGTTGCCAAAATAACGAGAGTGGGACAGTTGTCATGGACAATAAAATCCAGCTGGTATTATTCAAGTGGCACAATCGAGTAGCCAACGCACGTCCACTCAGGCCTGTTAGTTATGAGTGTAGCCTTTGTAACTCACCCTTAACTTGGGCTGGGCCTACACGTGCACTCTTGTCACTAAAATGAAACGTTATTGCAACCATTACGGTTCTATTAAACACGTAAGTATTTTGTTAGTACAACATTGGCCAGCAACATTTAAATAGCTCTTCATAGACACGCTTTTATATTTGTTTTTGAAATAGAATATTACTTATTTTAAACTTATATCACAATATAATATTTGAACGAGGAGATAGTGGAGTGGAGGTTCTGCGCACACTGGCCACATCACCCTGGACACAATTTTGGTCAGATACACTGCCTTCCTAACCATTAGAAGAAGAATTTATTACAAACCCCGCTAGTTTATTTAGCCTTTGATTCAGATGCCAAATCGAAAAAATTTATCAATCCCATATTATCATTTATTACATTATTATTATTATACTTACTTTTACAACATATTTTCATAAACTACCAAAACATCAAAGTGAGAACAGGCCATTAACTAACTTACAAATAGCACTAAAGGTAGCAAGTTTCATATGTCATCTGATAAATATTGGCAGATATTGAAATAATACAGCTGCATGACTGCAACAAAGTGAAACGCCATTTGCCGCAGTGAACGTGTTAAAAAGGCCTTTTGTATCGAGCGTTTTACAGATACATTGAACGAGATCATACAAGAACTCTTTTTAAAATATATTATTACATGCACTCTAGTTTACATCTTTTTTTAAAACATTTATGGTCATGGCAGGATTTAGTTATTTTTATATAACCTAACATTAAAATACTCTGACCTATAATAATTTAACCTACATTCAGTAGGACTTTGTCTAAAAGTGACTTTAAGTAGAAAATGCAGAAAAGTGGTAGTCTTAGCCGTTCTCTTATAAAAATGGCACCATACATTTTCCATCTAACGATCAGTTCTTTCCTAAATAAGCTCACATAGACCACTTTGTCCTGCAGTGGCCGTGACGTGTCCTGAGCAGCCGAGCAGAGAAGGCTCTTCCTTCCAGTTGAGGTCCTCTCTGTCGTCCTCCCCTCACCATTGGCCCACCAAGAACAGCATGCGGCGCTCCGTCACCGCCAAGTCCCTCAACAAGAAGAAGCGGGTCGTCAAGATGCTCTTCGCCGTCGTCCTGGAGTTCTTCATCTGCTGGACTCCTCTTTATGTAATTAACACGGTAAGAACCGTATTAAACATATATTGCATTAAATAACAAATATACATTACATTTTAAATATAGTCAACGATTAATCTTTCCAGTTGAATAAGAATAACACAAGAACTAACTTGGAACCCAGCGGGGTGCAATTAAGGTCCTAGAGTGATCAGAACGTTTTATTTTTCTATTTTAGACCTTTATAACCTGAAAACCGAATTCCACCTCTCCAGCGTACTGGAAATTAAAGAATTTTTTTACCTGAGTGAGGGATTAATATCTTATACATTAACTTCAATACTCCTAAATACTTACTCTATTATGTTAAATTAGGGCGCAATATAATATATTATACAAACAACGAATTACTTGTTGTTTTTATATGTATTAATGTTTTATAGTATGATATTTATTTATTAATTTTTTTATTATTTATTCTTAAGGTATGTAGCCTTTTTAATTTTTCAATATCACACTCCGATCGTCAAGGTATGGGCAAATATGGATTTAGATCGAGTGTGATGAGTGTAGAGAACGAGTCATTGTTACAAACTAAGACCGACTATTCCTTAGAAAGTGTAATTAATTAATATTCCAATAACAAATGAACAGCCGGTGATTATCAGCTGATTCTTCTCAAAATGTGTTATGACTCTGATTGGGATCGAACTGAGAAACTTTAGTTAGCTGATTAAAGTAGCAATTTATGAAGCTGGGATTTAACCAGCTAAACCACCGACCAATTTATATGTTTTATATGCGTATGATCCTAAAAACGTCACTAAGTTTTAAAGCTTGAAACGTGTTAAATATTTTCTCTAAATGCCAAAATTTATACATTTATTTGGAAGTTCGTATCTCTTTAGGGCAACAGATATTTTATTGAAATTTAATTTAACTAAAAAATTGCAGAATGTAATAATTTCTTAAAGAAAATAAACAAATTATAATTTTAAAAGACTTTAAATAATGCCATTAACGTAAAACTTATTCTACTTAATTACTTAGTTATAATGAGCGAATGGACGGGATATTTAGTCCCAATGCTATTTCCACTCTCTGATTGCCAGGTGGCGCTGTTCGAGCCGGCCGTCGTGTACAACGGGCTAGGCTTCCAGACGATCAGCTTCTGTCAGCTGCTGGCGTACACCTCAAGCTGCTGCAACCCCATCACCTACTGCTTCATGAACTCCAGCTTCAGAAAGGCCTTCCTCAAACTGTTCAAGTGTTTTCACAAAGACAGGACAAAACAACCAATTTGACCCGAAGAAGACCTACTTTAACATAAACATGTGTTCCTTGACATTCCATCTTTAAGAATATTTCAACGTAATGTTTATTGTGTGTTTAAAAACAATTAAAGTAATTGTTTCATAAATATGACACTTATTTAGTATTCCAGTATTTATTACAGCTTTAAGGCATGTTTTGTTATTGATTATATATTAGTTTTTATTTGTAAAATTAAATTAAAAAAATCATTTTTTACTTGTAGCTGAAGTTCTCACAGCTATTTTTTATGCATTACTGCCTTTACCATAGCTCACCCTTTCCCAGCCCTTTTAACTGGGCGTGACAGCTATTAGAGTGCAACAATGAAATATACAGGGTGGTACAAATATGAAAACGCTTTCACAACTTTTGTCTGACTTCACTTGTAAAAGTGAAATCTTGTACATGATCATGGTTACACAGAACATAATTTTTAACACCATTAGCGACATTTCATCTTATCAGGGACACGGCCTACGAGGAATTGAACGAAAATCCTCAACGTAAGTCTAGGTCGAGTTTGGTATTAAATGTAAGGTCTATTCAATAGAAATTAATTGCCACAAACTTCGGAAGGTTTATCCTTTCCAGAGTAGCGGTCATTTGAATCTCAAAGGAACTAATGTGAACAATATTATTTCTCCACTATTTAATAACGGTTTCAAGAAAATTATTTTGATCAACAATTATACTTTATAGAATACAATTATAAAAAAAATTTAATTATCAAATTATTTATGGGAAAAAATGACGTTGTTGTGAAAGCGTTTCCATATTTTTTCCACCCTATATACTACGATTAAATACTGCATTACTGTCTTTCCTCACATCTCAATCGCCAAGGTTATGCGTCTTCCCGGTCACCATCATGCAGTTATATGTCTTTCTGGGTATTAAAAAAATAATATTAATTGAAAAATAAAAAACAAAATTATTGTTGCATATCTAAAGCTATACATAAAACACATAAAGAAGTAGGGAAGTAAATAAAAAAATAAAATTATTCAGAAAATGTACTAACACTATACATGTTTTACTTTACTGTCTCTAGTTATCCAAATATTTCAAATTAAAACAATCTTGATATTATTACAGTACAATTTTTTTGTTAAACGATAATTACAAGGGACGAAAGTGGTATTGCATACCAAGCCTTTTTATCACTGGCAGAGGGAGCACGTTCAAAAATAAACAAGACACTTTAATATCATTTTTAAATTACAAGCTCCAGCTACTGTGTTAACACCATCGTTTTAGTTCTTTCAAACAGCTGTCTACTGCGTGTTGGTAGACATGTTCTTTACTAAATAATATTATAGTGTGTTTTATTACTTTTCCTCCACCATAAAACTAGGGGAAATGTTCATTAACTTAACTATACTTTGTAAAACATTTTTATTTACAGTAAAAATATAATGATAAAGCAGTCGGGTTTTCATAAACAACATGATTTAGCTAAATGTTTCTCAATGGTCACTGGATGTAGATTACTGTTAAACATTTTAAGGAAGAAGTGGCTCAAGTAAGATATTGTGCAGGTGGGGGAGGGGTTAACATCGACTTACAGCGCATTACTATTTCCTGCCAAGGTATTGTCACACCATTAGTGTCACGTCATTGGCGTAACTAAGGCGCAGGGGTGTCGTGGGAGATGCGCTCGTGGGGTTTGCGCCTCGTGGGGTTTGCGACCTCCTCAAGATGTTACCGTGGGGTTTGCGCCCAAGATAATTAGGCACATTTTCCTTGTTGTTAGAGACTTAAAAAGTAGTCCGTTTTATCCTTGACTCTAAACATTTAGAGTCAAGGGTTTATCTCATTACATTTCAATCTCATTACGTAAGGTATCGTTCTTGAAATCCGCATAACATAGGTTAGGTTAGGTTAGGTTAGTTGAAAACATGGAAGAGGCGTCATTGACGACAGTGAAATCAGTCGGTTGTAGGTGTATAACAAACGAGGAAAATGTGCCTAATTATCTTGGGCACAAACCCCACGGTAACATCTTAGGGAGGTCGCAAACACCACGTGGCGCAAACCCCACGAGCGCAAACCCCACGTAGCCGGCGCAGGAGACGTAACTATGGGATGAGGCGATAGACTGCCACGCATACCGCCATGACCGAAACAACTTTTATCCCACTGATATCGTTGTTTGGAAGTCACTTTAAGCTGGTGGTTCCTAGGATAAGTGTTAAGGCGGGCTTCTTAGTCCTAACTTTACTTTATAAAATGAGACAAACTTTAAATTTTTAAATAAATAATGGACCAAGCCATTTAAGCGAATTCAGCACAATTAATTGTAGTTATGATATTATATTTTATCACAATATCTTTTACTGTAGTGCCTGGTGCGTGAATGGGAAGGTGCATACAGAACTGCTAGTGGTGATCAAAAGTCATAATGGCTCACCTGAAGAAAAAAATCAATGCATTCCATGGAAAAAATACCGAACATTTTAAAAATTCCATAAACTTCCATAAAAGTTTTACACACTTAAATTCATCTGATGTACCGTAAAGAGATATACCTTGAAGCAACAGAAAATATATTTTTTCATTGATAATATTGTAAGCAATTTTCACAAAATAGAAAACATAGGTTTTTATTTAAATTTCAATCGCCAGCTCGTTTGATCCATATTATTTATTCACTGTTAAGTTTTGTTTATTTTATTTTATATACCTACAAAATAAATTAAAATGCACTCATTATCTGAATGGGATAGTCATTAACTATTTTATTTTAACTTTTTTCATGTATTACTTAAACTAAAGTTTGACAACTATTTTAACACTTTTTTACCTTACTTTATCTCAAAATGTTACTGTCTTATACAACATCTTGATCTAATTTTATTTGAGAAAATTAAAAATTAAAAAATAATATTTTATAAATACTTGTGACACACCGGACCGTTGTGTACACGTGCCGCACACCTACCCCCACAACTTCCCCCCGCGGAAATGTCCCCCCTCTTGGAGTAGGCAGGACTCGTACCAAAGCCTGCCTCGTTTGTTATCCTATAATTGGCTGCCCAGACAGTTAAAGCAGCCTTATTTATAGTCACTTCTTTTAAAGGAGTCGTTTTATCTTAAAAGATACCTAATTAAAACGTGCTTAGCCACCCCGAAAAGATTATTTCTGGTGTGTAATATTTTATTGAACATAATTATTTCTCACGCTCGGGGGTCCTGTACACTGTACAGTGAGTGTTTGTTTGTGTGGGTGCCTGAATTTACACTTTTATTGGATAGCACACAATAAATATTACAACAGATTAACATTGCTTTTATACAATTTGCATCATCAATATAAGTGTACTTATGTGTAAATGTGCCAAATAAATTATATACAAAAAAATTTACTTTTAAAACACCCACATCATCTTTTTGCCTCAGTATAAAATTTTTTTCCTTTATAAATCACAGAGTGCTGCTTTGATAATTATTTTTATGTTAAAAAGTTAATTATAATTAATTATAATAATTTTACTTCATTTCAAGCAGGAAGATCAGTATACGCCGAAAAACTTCATGTATACCACTAAATAAACAGTTTTGGAAATAAATTTAATACACTGATAGTTCTGTGAGTTAACATTACTACAACTATACAGGGTGTCGTTATAAAATGGATTGTGATCTTGGAAACCATAAGTCGGACAAAAAACTTCCAATAGGAAACCTTACCTTGCTTTTAGAGACAATTAAATTCTTTAAGAGTTCGACAGCTGTATTAGAAGTTGACTTAAACAGCTGATAATGGTGTTAACATATAATAACAGTGTTACCAACATCATATTATCTTTGACAAAATAGTAACATATTTGTTTCAATTTACATGTGTTATAATTTAATACACTATTCTGTTAAATCGTGAAAAAAGAATAGCTAGGCATACATTTTCCAAATGTATGTTGTAATGTTTGCAGATAAGATGATTTGTAAAAAAAACATTGCTACCTCAATAATAATCTTCATAAGGAATCTGAAAATCTTTATCTCTCATATCTACGTTATTAAGCAAAATATATAAAAAAACTGCCAACATTAAAAAAGTCTTAAAACTACTATCTATATCTAAAACAATTAAAAAATACAGGATGTTCTATAAGAAAAAAACAAAGTTGACCGCCATATTGCGATATGTTAGCAGTTTTTTTTAATTTGAAATATATATTTTTAGTTTTCTCTAAAAACAAGTTAAGGTTCCCCATTTTAAGTTATTTATTAGACTTATGATTTCCAAAATCACAATTGTGGCCCATTTCAAAAGACACCCTTTATATAACTGTATTGCTGATTTATCCTGATAAACTGTTATCAGATAAACATACATTTAAATACTTTTAATAGGTTATTATGTCAAATGGCATAATATAAATAAGGAAAGTACTTAATTTTCCACATCAGCACTACTAGGGTAGCTTGCCAATAAAGTTCCTACCAGAGTATAAACTGATCTGTGATAAATGTTACATGACCTGTCCTTAGTGATTGGTGGTTCTGGTTCAGTGTAATACATCATGTAATAGTGTCTATACTGTCTAGTCCGCCTTCAACGTAATGTATAACTAGTGACCCACTTAACTACGGATGGCAAATATGTTCAACATATTGATATATCGAACTATCGATCAATCACTAACCAAATATTGATCTAATAATAATAATATCGAAATAAAACTATCGACATACCGGGTAACCGATGTATCGAATTATAAATGATATATCTGTTAAAAATTATGCACCGACTTTTAAGTCATGACCAAAAATACACTCATGTTTTAATGTTAGTATTTAGAATAGCCAGAATATGGACCAATACAGTCGGCGTCAATAACACAATTACACCCACAATAATGGTAGTGACCCATTCACCCACTCATACACGTTCAGTGGTAGTGACCCACCCATCCATACATGTGCAGTGGTAGTGACCCATTCACCCACTCATACAAGTTCAGTGGTAGTGACCCACCCACCCACTCATACACGTTCAGTGGTAGTGACCCACTCATACACGTTCAGTGGTAGCGACCCACCCACCCATACATGTGCAGTGGTAGTGACCCATTCACCCACTCATACACGTTCAGTGGTAGTGACCCACCCACCCGCCCATACACGTACAGTGGTAGTGATGATTTACATTTATTTAATTTTACTAAATGTAAAAATTAAATAAATAAATTATTATTTTAATTATAAAAGAATAATGTAATAACATTATCATTTTTGTTTTTAACATTTAGTCTTTATACTGACACTAAACGTCCATCCACTGGTCTACAATAAACTACATTTTAATGCGTTAACCTCACGTAAAGAAACTGAACGAAAAAGTTACTTTATTATTTCAATGCAGTTACTGTACGCATAAGTGACAATTAAAATGTTTTACTCGAATCGTGATGATTTTGAGAAAAGAGAATAGCGTCAATATTTAGTAATATGATATATCAGACTAGAATATCGATATGGCCGATATTATCGACAGCAATTATCGATACTAATATATCGATATGTCGAACCATATTTATCGATATTTCCGATATATCGATGTATGTTTGCAATCCCTACATTTTACTGACGATGCGAATTTTTTTGATATTTTACAGGCATATTCAAAATAAATCGATTCAATTGTTAAATTATCGTCTGGTATAGTTAATTTTACATTTATCGATACAAATTGTAAAACACCTATTTGTGTCTTAGTATAAATATATTTATAACTGCCATTTAGGCATCATCTGAGGCTATAAGACAGTGGCCTCTGTTTCTTTCTTCTCTGTGCTAAAGCTTAGGACTGTGGAGGTCAAGTTCCAAGCTTCAAATCACCAACTGAGCTACCGGTTGGTACTTCACTCGTTGAATGAAGTTCACGAAAATGCCCACAGTCTCATGTGTGCTGGGAAGTAGAGTTTTTTTAAGTGTTGTATTTAAAAGACTTTTTTTACTTTTATTTTATTTCTTTTTATTATTACAAAGAAAAGGAAAATTACACATAAATGTGTTAAGCTTATGTATATCAAAAGTATAAAATAAAATTCCAAAAATGATACATGATTTTTTTTGGAAAAAGCCTTGTTGCCTGCTTGTAGTTATGTCTTTAATGTTTTTTTTTAGGTATAAAAATCCAATTTCATGTAAAATTAGAGTGCTACTAACAATAATTTAGAATTTGCTTATTGTGATGTATTGTACAATATTTGTTTCATACTATCTAGATAATAATTAACCGTTTTAATCTCTTATACGTTAATTAATTTTTGGGGATTTAGTGAGTGGTCTCGACAAATAAAATAAGACTAAAAATATATTATCAATATTTATACTAAAAATACTACGATGAACCAAGTTAGATTGTAAATTCTAAAACCAGTTTTAAGAAGACACGAGTATAGAAGGGCTAACGTCGTTTGGTCTCTTCCTGATAGTGATCAATGTTTGGAATTTTCCGGAATGTTATGTAGTGAACGGATGTATGTACACGTCCATGTGCTTGAGTAAATGCCTCGATTATATAACTTACAAATAGATATCTTGTCAAATAGGAGTATGTATGCGAGAAATTTGGTTAGTTAGTGAGGTCCGCAACCACAGCTAGTTTAAACTGCATTATATTTGTATAGGACTACACTAGCGCTCCACTACTGGACTCTAAGTCTCTCTGTGTGTTCATGTAGGTGTGTGTGTGTGTGTGTGTGTATGTTTTTTTTTTTTTTTTTTTTTTTATAGAAGTGGAAATGCATTTACGCATTCCAGGCAGAGGCCCATAGTTGTTATTATTGATTATAGTAGTTATTTGCCTGGATATGTGAGACTCGACGCAGTGTCGTACTAAACTTGACACTAGCGCCCATACTCACTAAAACCACTCCTGTCTTCTGGCCTCTAATCCCCCACGGAAACCGCCGTCTAGGCATTACATCGCGGGGGGAGGAATTAGCTATCGCTATTCCTTCGGGTGACTAAGGTGTTGTTTCTACCTTCCTTCTAAGTTCTAGCTTTGCTCTTATTCTTTCTATGGAACGTAACTCTGTAAGTACTTCAGTAGCAAATGCACTTGTTGCATTCCAGACAGTTTCACTTGATATCATTTCTTCTACTATCGTCTCTGGTTTGATTCTCTTGTTGAGGATCATTTCTAACTTTTCACGTTCTTGGTTGAAACGAGGACACTCAAAAAACACATGCTCCACATCTTCAGCGACTCCTGGACAGGACGGACACTCCGGGGAATCATCATGCTTGAAGCGGTGAAGATAAGCTCGGAAGCAGCCGTGTCCCGACAACATCTGTGTGAGATAGTAATTGACCTCTCCATGATTTCGGTTCAGCCAGCCTACTATCCTCGGTAGTATATATGTGTGTGTGTGTGTGTGTGTGTGTGTGTGTGTGTGTGTGTGCGTGCGTGCGTGCGTGCGTGCGTGCGTGCGTGCGTGCGTGCGTGCGTGCGTGCGTGCGTGCGTGCGTGCGTGCGTGCGTGCGTGCGTGCGTGCGTGCGTGCGTGCGTGCGTGCGTGCGTGCGTGCGTGCGTGTGTGTGTGTGTGGCCGTTGTAAAAATTAAATACAACGAAAAATTTTTAAATTTCACAAGGCTGCTTGTAAAACTCCAACTATTTATAACCTGAGTTTGACATCTTTATCACTCACACAACGAATTGTATAATTATCTTCTTTCTACTTGCATTAAAATGAAAAATTGGATTGTAAAGCAGATTATAACGGGTGTGGTTTTAAGGAAATTACAAAATTACAGTTTTCATTGAAAGTGTCAAAAGAATTGATATTTTTTTCTAAAGTCAATTTAAAAAGCAGAATTAGGCCTAAAATTACAAAATATTTGAATGTTAATATTATATTTGTTAGAAAACTAAGTATATGTATATTTATACATTTTTATCCTCAGTTTCTATTTCCTTTTTTCCTCCGTAAAAGAACACAACAGTGTGAGTGGGTCAATACCTACCTGTCTATTTTTTTTTCTTTGAAAGTTTAATGTTATTGCTGTTTGATTATTTTTAAATATCTGATATTACAACAGAGAAAAAGATACAGAGGTCGCTTTCTTATGGCCACAGTGAACGCCTCTGTAGTAGTAATTTCTACATTAATCCTTGAGAATTTGGGGATGATAACATAGGGAATGACAAGGTCAGGGCCAGCACCACTGGATAAATAACTACTTGACACACATTCAGCGCAGTATTGAATGTGATATCTGTTTCATTCTTCCCTGTGATGTGACTAAGTGAAATGCAACATTTTCAATATCCCTTCGGATTTTTAAACATGAATAACCAATCCGTAGTGGATTACAGTATATGATATTCATATTCAATGTGTTTATAAGTTCTGTTAACTATTTGTATTATTGTCAAAGTCAGTCGTCCTTTATATGGTCAAGCAGACACTATCGTTCGCCAACAGAACTGATTGTATAAATCAATAAATGTACCATATAGAGCAATTAATATAATCAATTAATCATAGTAGAATGCAAAGTATGAAAGGACTGGGCAGTGCACATTGATGACTCACAAACAAGAAAACCCGAGTATCTAAGCTGCAAATAACATTGATCAAAAGATCGAAAACTACAAATAACAGTATATTTCATAACAAGAGTGGAAAGTGGGGTTTTGCATGTTCGAGACCATATGTTTGAATTGTTCAATTGGTCGAGAACATACAAAACACTTTCACTCGAGTTTTGAACGATACTTTTCACTACACTACGGAATAAAAACAGGTGTTGTTGACTGTGGAAAATTTTCTGTTGTAAACAATGTTACTTTCGGTAGTAAACAATAGACAGCTGTTGAAAATATGATGTTTCGCAGGTTGTAAACACATAACGAAAACAGCTAAACTCATAGTAGAGTAGTGAAAATTTTTTTATATTTTCAGTTAGTTCACTACCACTACTCTTTTTTTCTTTCCATTAGTTCACTACAGCTTGATAAATATTCTATTGTTCTAAAACTGTTCCCTAATCATTTTTTCACTACACTACTATGAGTTTAGCTGTTTTCGTTATGTGTTTACAACCTGCGAATCATCATATTTTCAACAGCTGTATATTGTTTACTACCGAAAGTAACATTGTTTACAACCGAAAATTTTCCACAGTCAACAACACCTGTTTTTATTCCGTAGTGTAGTGAAAAGTATCGTTCAAAACTCGAGCGAAAGTGTTTTGAATGTTCTCGACCATTCGAAGTGCTCGACAAGTCTCGCACTTCAAACATATGGTCTCGAACATGCAAAACCCCACTTTCCACTCTTGTTTATGAAATATACTATTACGTCTACTGTGGTATTCCTTATCCACTAGGAATTCGATATCGCTGGGCTTATGTTATCACTTTCCAAGAACTTACACACGGAGAGCGCATTCAGCGGTAAGTCAATCATTGGATTTATCAAATTGTGATCAAATTTAGTAACCAACTAACATAACCGTAATTGGGATAAAAAAATAAGTGGTAATCAAGTAACGGAAAAGGTAAAATATTTTTACTTTACGGGTAAGTTTAAAAAAATTACTGATTAATTGTCTTCGAATACGAGTTTCAAGAGGAAACATACCTCACACTCCAAAAGTTCTCATTCGGGGTAAATTGTTCCCTTAACTTTCAAAGTTTAAAATCTAAGGTATTATATCTAACTAACAGTATAAAACTAATAACTAACCAATTAGAGGTTTCAATTATAAATTTTTGTCCAATCAATAGTTCAGCATAGTCTTGTTCGATGTATCACAACTGTTATGACTTGTATTGTATAAATTATCTTATAAAATTAATTAAATAACGCATTTTACAAACCAAATGAATATTTCCTCTAAGACAACAATTGTATCTAATTAAATATTGGGCTATTTAAACATTTTTGTTAAAGTTCACAAGTGTTTTATTTTGTCACTGTAATAATATAAAAAGGATGTATTATAGCTCAGGAAACGTAATAAAAGATAATTATTACCTCATAACTTATTTTTATTACCCTTGCATTTTGTAAAATATTTGTAAAAATCAAGCTACAAAATGTAATAAAAAAGGCGAACTGTATGATTTTTAAAATAGTTACAATTAGTGTTATAAAACTAGAAGAACGGAGTAGAATTAATTTTAAATATCTTAAGTGCTTGGAGAATATTGTTTATTTACATTTCGTAACGTAGAAATTCTCAATCATCCACCACAGATACTTTCAAAGTAATGTCTGTCCATCAAAATTCCTGATGCAGGGAAATGAAATTCCGACCAGAAATTAAACGCACACAGGAAAATAATTAAATACCATAATTAATTTTAAGTGCATTAGTAAAATATGTCGAAGTATAGTGTACTTGAGACATACTATATTTAATTACGTACAAAATTTAACGACATAACGAATTTTTCAGTCATTATAATTGTACGTGTAAACTTTAAACTACAAATATTAGTCAATTCAAAAACTAATTCGTATATTACTCGGATAGGAGATAATCAAATTTCACATAACTCTAAAACTGTCCATTTGTTTAATTATTAAATTTAAATGTTTATTCAATTATTGGATGGCAGTTTGCAAATAAACGAATTATAATAAACTAAAAAAAGATCTTTTGATAACGAAATATGACTCGGTTAAAGAAACATCGATGAGTGACATAAGTGGTTATATAATTTGTGATCCATACATAAACCAAACTTAAAAAACGTAACTATTTTGAAAATGTCAACGTATTACGTACAACTTACGTAGTTCCTTAATTCATTCGGTAAACTGTTTTATCGTATTAAATGTTGATTTTTACATATTAATAAACCACATCTATCATAATAACACCTCATTCATTGACAAAAATTCTCAGACTTTTCTTTACAAGTCAACAACTTTAATTGTGCTTCAACAAGCCAGCGGGAAAAGAAACAGCTTTCCTTAACTATTAAAAGAGCAAACTTAACAAAAACAGTCATTTAGACGTCATTAACCCACTTCATACGCACTTCATTTTTGGCTTCAAAACTAAAAACATGTTAACTCTTAAAGACAACAATCGTCAATATTTTATCATTTATAATTGAGAATACGATCTTCAGGATATGGGTGAATATTAGGGTTGAATGAGTGTGATGAGTGAAGATAAACGCGTGTAGTCATTGTTACTAACTAAGATCAACTGTTCCTTAAACTGAACCGTGTATTAATAGCCCAATAGCCAGGGAAACTAAGCGACCTGCAGCTAGAACCACGTACCATTGGTATAATTTTCAGCTAACTGACTAAATTAATTCTCAGTTCTCTTCTATACACAACATTCGGACCCTCTACCACCCAACATGGACACACTAAACTTATCTATTAGTATGCTCGTCGATGGTAATCATTGAGCGGACGGCGTGTCAGTATTAAGAGGACCGAGTATACAACCTTACGCCTTCAATCACCAGTACCTTATGTCACTAAGTAGCGGGGTTATAGCACTGCACCACTACTGCCGACACTAATTACTATCAATTCAATCAGTTTTACAAACACAATTTTTATGTCTTTTTTGTAAAACATTTTCTTATAGTAAACATGTCATTGAGGTTGTGAAAATGTTTATTTAAAATTCGAACAACGTAGTATAATTTTCAGCTGTCTCACTAGCCTAATACTCAGTTATCTCCTCTACACAACATCCGCACCTAGACCAACATGGAACTCTACACTGATGGCAGTCATTGAGTGGACACCGTGTTGGTATTAAAAGGACCGAGTATAGAACCAACTAGCTCTGTATTTTGTAACATTCTTTATAAAGTAATACATTTGTATTGTTCACTCAGCAGCACATTCAAGAAAGATATAAAATCAAAGTATTCCTGGACTAGAGACAAATAAAGTTTGAGGAGGACTCGTTTCTACGCCAAAAACATTGTGGAGACTACATAAACATTGATTATTCTTTAACGTACAGAAAAGTAAGTAATAACTTATTTTACTTAATAAAGTGATAAATTGTAAAAATTAACTTATTACTTAAGTTTCCTAAGCTTAAAACTTTATTTAATTACTTTCCTCAAACAATCAAGAGGATTTCCAATAATCATGTTACACCAGTTTCACAGGCAATTATCATTAGGGTGTGCTAAGTAATGTCCCCATAGAAAGTTTTCTTGGCACTTCAGTTTGATGTTTATTCTAGAACGTTGTTTCAGAATTACATTGTCTTAACGTTTGTTTCTAAAACTTCCACTAAACCTTATTACATTTCAAATCTATGACGGCTTTCATTTAACGAATGACAACGCGCCAGTATTGTGAGATCGTTATTTTGACAATTTATCACTCGTTAATGCCAGGACGTAAACTGACTGGGGAGAAGTTTAATGACGTAATGTTTTTTGCAATATTTGAATGGGGATTGATATTGGCGTTTATACTGAACATAATTTTCACCAGTAGTGTGCTTGTGTACGAGAGGATCAAAATGAACGGACTCGATAACGAATAATGACATTGTGATCTTCATGTTTATGATCCGAAAACTATATACTCACTCATCACAAACTTTCCCCAAACCACTCAACAGGTTTTGATGAAATTTGGAGGGAAGTTAGCCTTTGTATCATAGAGACCCGCTCCAAATTCTATTCCTAAGAAGTAGAAAAAGCCAACCAACTTTTCTTTAGAATTAGCAGTTAGTAGTTACATTGCAGTAGTTACATTAGCAGTAGTTACATTAGCAGTAGTTACTTTAGCAGTAGTTACATTAGCAGTAGTTACTTTAGCAGTAGTTACATTAGCAGTAGTTACATTAGCAGTAGTTACATTAGCAGTAGTTACATTAGCAGTAGTTACATTAGCAGTAGTTACTTTAGCAGTAGTTACATTAGCAGTAGTTACTTTAGCAGTAGTTACATTAGCAGTAGTTACTTTAGCAGTAGTTACATTAGCAGTAGTTACTTTAGCAGTAGTTACATTAGCAGTAGTTACATTAGCAGTAGTTACATTAGCAGTAGTTACATTAGCAGTAGTTACATTAGCAGTAGTTACATTAGCAGTAGTTACTTTAGCAGTAGTTACATTAGCAGTAGTTACATTAGCAGTAGTTACATTAGCAGTAGTTACATTAGCAGTAGTTACATTAGCAGTAGTTACATTAGCAGTAGTTACATTAGCAGTAGTTACATTAGCAGTAGTTACTTTAGCAGTAGTTACATTAGCAGTAGTTACTTTAGCAGTAGTTACATTAGCAGTAGTTACATTAGCAGTAGTTACATTAGCAGTAGTTACATTAGCAGTAGTTACTTTAGCAGTAGTTACATTAGCAGTAGTTACTTTAGCAGTAGTTACATTAGCAGTAGTTACTTTAGCAGTAGTTACATTAGCTTTAGTTACATTAGCAGTAGTTACTTTAGCAGTAGTTACATTAGCAGTAGTTACATTAGCAGTAGTTACATCAGCAGTAGTTACATTAGCAGTAGTTACATCAGCAGTAGTTACATTAGCAGTAGTTACATCAGCAGTAGTTACATTAGCAGTACTTACATCAGCAGTAGTTACATTAGCAGTACCTACATCAGCAGTAGTTACATTAGCAGTAGTTACACCAGCAGTAGTTACATTAGCAGTAGTTACATCAGTAGTAGTTACATCAGCAGTAGTTACATCAGCAGTAGTTACATCAGCAGTAGTTACATCAGCAGTAGTTACATTAGCAGTAGTTACATCAGCAGTAGTTACATTAGCAGTAGTTACATCAGCAGTAGTTACATTAGCAGTAGTTACATCAGCAGTAGTTAAATTAGCATTAGTTTAAGAACTAACTTTTGAATCTGGCCTAGAGAGGGCTATTTATCAGTAAAGTTCACATTCTACGGTACTGATCCGCCTTCTTACTCTGTCTAAACAAGTTCCTCGCACATATAATAGGGAATGGTCAGTGTAAGGTTGAGAAGGAGAACAGCCTATTCTTATTAAAAATTTTGGAAAAGAAGTAGAGTTATAGGGGTTTCTAGACTATAACCTTGTTGTATAGAAAAACGGTATCTGGATGAGCTTTTATATTGTAGAGATGGTTAAGAGAGACCACGTAGGGAAGGGTAAGCGGACCTTTTATGCTAATTCACTAACACTTGATAACTATTCTATTGTTCTAAAAACTGCTCCCCAACCATTCTTCCTTCTACAGCGGATTCCCGATCCACTAGGAATCCGACATCACTGGACCTTATCTTATCGTTTTCCAAGAACTTACACACGGAGAGCGTATTCGGCGGTAAGTCAATCGTTGGATTTACCAGTTTTAGATCATCTTTAGTAGCTACCTAACCTAACCGTAGTTGCAATAAAAAACGTAGTGGTACTGAATTAAAGGAAAAGGTCCTGGAAAGCAAGCATAGAGAACTACCCCGTAGTGAAGCAAGAGCTGTCGGCTGGTTTCATATACATTGTTATTTTATTTATTAAATAAATGGTTCATATATACATAGAAAATCTTGTCATGGACATATGGGATCGTAAACATATATCAAGGGTTATATAAGTTTGAATTATACCATATTTGGTTTTGTCATTTCATGAAGTCACCTCATGCTTCAAGAACCGTCGTATATACTAACCACAAATATCCACATAATCTCACTACGTCTGCTAATGTTCATTTTGGTCATATATTGAAGCTATATTTTTTTAGCAATAATTCTCTCATATCTATTATAAAAAATGAATTAAAATTATTTATAAGTATATAAATATTATATAATATTAAGTGTAAGTTACCTTCTATTTGGGCAGATTGTTACTAACCAACAATTTGTATCTCATGTCATCGTTGTGCTTTTATAAATTATCAATAAATAATTAAATAAATAGTAAATATTAATGGATACTCAACTGAATTTATCGAAAATTTAATAAAACATAGCTCTAATAAAAGAAGAAAATATCAAGAACAACGTTATGGAAAAAAAAGAAACGACTATTTTTTTTAGTTTAAAAAACTCACACTTATATTTTTATACATCTAAGTACAACCAAGACTATTTGTTTGAAACTAATATTTAATTTGTAGACTGTATTACTAAATTATAGACAGTTGTGAATATTCAGCTTAAATTTTAACATTACACTGTATATAAGAGGGGCCTTGGCAATTTTTTAGGCTGACATTTTTCTCGTAGTAAATACTCAGCTAAGAAACAAGAACATGATCGTTTTTTTCGGCAGAAAAGACAGGATGGTTATAAAAATAAAGAAAAATAATTTTATTTCGTATATATAGGGACATACCACATGGGTAGGCCTATTGAAATGAAATGAAAAATGTCCTTATTATTACCACAGATGCGAAGTTAGGGCTGCAAAGTCCACTCTACCACTTAACCTCAAAGTTATAAGCAATGTTGTTTTGATTATGAATATGGCAAAGATTACGTGCTTGGTAATAGTTTCATTGCAAAAAAATAACCCTTGCCATATTTGTAATCAAGACAAAATTCCGCAAAGTTTTAGTACCACACCACGAAATAAAATTAGATTTTCGTTTGTCCTAATATTCGTAATTTTTCCGGTTATTCTGCTGAAAAAAACAAGACATTATTGTTCCTTAGTTACGTATTGACTTCGAAAAAACATTTCAGCCAAACAGGGACAAGGTACGTGTTTAATATAGTCATAGTTTTATTACAAATATTAATAAGATAACGTAAAGTACAAATAAATGTTTATTGTTGTATAATTTAATATTGCAGTAATAGTTTTTGTGCCATAAATTAATGGTCAGAGTCAGTGACGACAGTCGTCTCTCCCCGCACCATTTACACTTAGTTACCTCCCTGTGACACCTATTTTCATTTCCTCTCTGACAGAACTCTTATCTTGCATAACATCTTGTGTTAACAACTTACAAACTGAACCAAGCAGTTTCTTTTAAATAAAATATTGCAATAATAAAATATTTTATTTAATAACACATTATGAGATATTTTATAGTAGAGAAAGTCAATACTGTATAATCTGGTTTGTTGCAATTATTGGACATTAAATACACATTTGTTATTAGTTAGCACATCACTAATTTGATAGTTAGTTTCAAAAAACATTAGTTATATATTGGAAATAATATTTTAAGTGTTTATTCTTGAAAAATTTCCATATACATTTTAGCAGGTTTAGAGACCAGAGAAACTTCTAGATAAGCCTTTATCGAGCTCCGCATAGTCGCCGTAGTGTCTGTATATACTTCAAGTGATAATGTATGCATACAATATAATCTTGGCAAGGGTAGAGTCATGCTAACACACAACACTCGCCGGACCATAAAGGTTGGGATCCTGCTACATCATCCAAATTGGAAGTCTCAATGGAATCTTGATGTACAACATCATACCTTTATTATCCCTGAATTGTACCTTTATACGCCTTTGTAATTCTCAAAGAATGTATAGTTAAAATCTATTATTATCATATGTAAAACGTTTATATTCATTTTATACAATATTGTTCTTTAAAAAATGACACATAGTGGAGAGTACTAAATCTTTTTAATTGTTCAAATTGTTTATTTATTTATTCGTAAGACGCCAACCGTCAAGGTATGGGCGAATATAGATTTCGAATGAGTGTGATGAGTGTAGATGAGTGAATGTAGTCATTGTTACAAACTAAGGCCGACTATTCCTTAGAAAGTGTCATTAATTAATAGCCCAATTACAAATGAACAGCAAGTGGTTATCAGCTCAAATTTACAATTTGTTAAGACTCTGATTGGGATCGAACTGAGAACCTTTAGCTTATGAAGCTGAGCTTTAACAAACTACGCAACCGACAAATTAATTTTTTTATTTTCTATTTAATATATCATTTATATTAATATTGTAATTTGTTTATTCAAAGACAGAGGACAAAAATGTAAAGACGGTCGTAAATTAATAAATTAAAACTATATAATAAAGGTACATACTATATTGGCTATAATTAATAAATAATATATCTAACTTTATTAATAGAAAGTTTGATTCATAAATTGGAATTGCAAATATTTGTATACTTTAATATCATGAGCACACTCAGTCTATAAACATTAAAATTTTTCATTATTAAAAATTAATACTACTGTTAATTTGTGACTTCTGCAGGCCAATGTAACAGTACATATAAATTAACCTTTAAATCTTGCTCATAACAATTTTGTATTAATTTATACATGATTAAAAAACAATTACTCATACCACATAGCTCTATAATACTCGTATTTTTTAGTTTTGATAATAAACAGAAAAAAATACTAAAATTGTAACTTTAGAAGCCACATACATGTCAAATACTCTGAACAGTTAATTAATTGGGGTTATAAAAGTAACTGAAATTAGTTTCTGTTCTTGAGAGTATGAAGTTGAATCATACTGGCAATGTTCAGCGGAAGCAGATACTTCACACATTATTGGGAAAGTTTTTGGTCTTTCCGTCAGAAATTTACGAGTTTCTGTAAATTGTTCTTGGAATACAAATCGTAAAGTTAGAGGCCCCGGAGAGAGTAACCCACAATAGACTGACCCTTCAGTCAGCTGACATTCCAGCGAGTCACGTGTCAACATTTCCAGAGTTCTGTCGTTTGTTCTGGAATACAAATAGTATAGTTAGAGGCCCCGGAGAGAGTCACACTCAACAGACTGACTCCTTCAGTCAGCTGACGTTCCATGGAGTCACGAGTCAATATTTCCAGAGTTCTGACGTTCTTCAGTCAGCTGACGTTCCATGGAGTCACGAGTCAATATTTCCAGAGTTCCGACGTTTGTTCTTGAAATACAAATCGTAAAGTAAGAGGCCCCAGAGAGAGTCCTACTCAACAGACTGACTCCTTCAGTCAGCTGACGTTCCATAGAGTCACGAATCAACATTTTCAGAGTTCCGGTGTTAATAACTCTATGATTGTATTTCACGTTAACTGTCAACCAGCATTCTCAGCGGTAAATAATTTCCTCGTCTCTGTTTCGTTGATTGTAACTCTTATTCTCATAACTTACTTTTTGGAACGCCATTTTATTTCATCAACAAAAACCTACAGAATTGTTAATTTTTTCAGATATTTTATCATTACATGACAACTTCAACTCTGATCATAACATGAATTTAATTTTGTTGTAGGTATAATTACGATATCCAGTAAACGTACAACAAACATTGTATGTTAGAAGCTCAATTTGAATTTATAGAACTACTTCTTTGTTTTCGAAGTATTAGTTCTCTTTAGTGGTGATAAGCTGCCACAAGCTTCTTTCTGTGTGAGTGTATTTCATTGATTGTGTCTCATATCTGGAGGAGCTATCAGGCGTCAGGAGGCACTACTTGAAAATTTGATGAGATCTTGATTGCCCCGCACCTCCCCATTACACATGATCTCCCACGTCAGAACGGTCGCTTAAAATCTCGAAACCCACCTCTACGTACTGTTTTCCAGTTGTTCAGATCGAATTCCTCTCCCAATACGAGCTGGGCCATAACGTGGAACTGTTTTGTTGGATTATCGATCCGTCAATACCTGTAAATGGGATGAATCTCCCCCTATTGAATCAGTTCTGAACTGGCGTGAACAGATGTAACTACTGGATATATAAATGGGGATTGACAGTTACAACTCTTGAATCTAGTCTTGTGATTTAGAGTAATCTATCCAAACAATGGATCACATAGTGACAGATTGCTCTTGTATGGAGGAATCAGCCAGCACAAATAGCATTCTGACAGGAGCCGACTTTTATTAGTATGCAACATGTTAATAAATTAATACTATTATTAATATGCAAGATTTGTTCATTTATTTAATTCAACGATAAACCTTTTTGACACATTGTACAGGATGTCTAAAGATACAAAATTTTAACATTAATTAAAATTTATCTGGTATAATAATTAAAGTGATACAAAAGTCATAGATAAATAAATCAATTTGTAGTTAATTTCAGTTAGTTAATTTAATTAGTTATGTTATTGATAATAATCATATTACAAAATCACAGAATTAATAAAAAACAAAAATACCTAGTGTGAAAGTCACGAACCGTATAAAAAAACGAAGAAAGTGATGATACATGACTTTCGGATCATGATACAAATATACTGCATATATCACAGATTTTTAAAAATTAATAAATGATACAATCGCAAACTACAAATAACTCTGGACTAACTGTTTAATCACTTGAAACAAATATAAACATTTCTGCCATCATCTAACTACTTACATTTGTATCTGCCAAAGTCTAAGTAAATGATATGGCCAAGGTTAATATAATACTATTAAAAAAATAACTTTAAGGTAACTTTAAAATAATGTTTGGTGAACGTAGACATATTTAGGGTGTAAATATTATAGCCTAAACACCCAAGAACTTTTTACACACAGTTTTGGAGCTTATAAATTTCCTTCAAATATTACATAAAAAGATTTTTTTTTTTTATTTGCAATCGTTAGTTGTGACTGTGTGTGCTTTATACATTTATTTACAACCAATTCATTTGATTAGAGTTTTATATCAAACACGTGTCCCATTTAAATGATATGTTTTAGAAAGTATAAATTTCTTAGAGAGTAGACTTTAACAATACACAAGCTGGTAGCAAGGAGTCAGTTAGTTTAGGGGTGAGGATAGTGGGCTTTAAAATCTTTGGAATAAGACAAGAATCTTATCAATACAAAGAAAATACTTGGACTTGTTCCATTTAATACATTTTATCACATCAAAAGGGCAAGTTTTGTGGATGAATTGTAAAAAAAATAAATAAAAATAAAAAACCAGCAATAAATATTTCCAGCTAATGTATCAACACAATCCTCCTTATTTATTTGTTTATTTGACTTTCGACAGTAAAAATGATGTAAATGTAAGAAATCACCTAAAGAAATGATTACAGAAATCGTAGACAATAATCATCATTAAACAACAATACAAGTACAATAAATTTTCAAAAACAAAGAAAAAGCAGAAAACTTAAACTTATGCTAGAAATATAAACTTGTTACAGCTTGGTAAAATTGACAGTAAATAAGTACAAAATTAAAGAAAACATTTTTCAAAAACAGAATCATGCTTAAAGTAAGGTAACATCGGAGAGTAAAATGTAATAATATTAGTATCAAGCAATACGACTAGTTAGTATAGATTCAATATGATACAAACATGGCTAGAATAAACAACTTGTAAAGCTGATATTACGGTAATAACAACAATATGTTGATGTATTATACACAACACACCACAAAATAACCGTAAGGCCGAACAGTAGATAGAGGACTACCAAACATGTCATGGAGGATACTGATCACGTGAAAGGGAAGTTACACTCCACAGGGTCACCTTCCTCTTGAAAGAAGACAATGTCTGAGAAAATAGTCCGATTCAGTAGCTATCAAATTTCCAGTCCTCTGAAGTGTATTTATAGTAATCCACCGGTGGTACAACACTAAATTAACAGCTGATTACACCAGAGTGTAATAACAACCTTAATTAGTTAAGGGTACTTACTGTAAGACTATTGTCACTTGGCTAACAACTACAGTGTAACTCCTATTATCCGTTCCCCGACTATCCGAATCACCGATTATCCGAATTGCTTTCAGACTGTCATAAAATAAATCTTAAAATATTTAGTTTCTAAATTTTATTCTGAAAAATAAACAAATAACAACGTAAAGTAGTATTTTTAATCTTCATTAATCATAATAAATAATGCATAATATGTTTCAATAAATACTATAAACTGTAACACCGTCTTAAAACAATAAATCCAAATCCTGACAGGAAACGTAATTTGTAATAATGTAATTAAACGCTCTTCCTTGTTTAAAATATTGTTTTTCATCTCATTTCTTCTTACAGCAGTAATTAAATAATTATCAATTTTTTACTATCCGAATGGGATATGGTACAAATTGATTCGGATGATTGGAGTTCTACTACATACATATTTGTTTATTTAACTCAAAAAAAAAAAACAACGAATGTTTTTAGTTAGTTTTATTTAAATTTTAAATTAAAGTACACTTAATTTGAAAGGAAAATGTAAATGAATCATATTGATTTACCTGATTTAATTTTTTTTTTATTTACAACGCTAAACGTGTTCTTTAAATACATCCAAAATTCCAAATATCCCACAAGACATCCCTAAGTTCTGGAATGTTGTCAAGGGGGGGGGGAGGAGTATTATTAGGCCGAATGGTGGTTAATGTCCCAGCGAACTCAATGTAGTGGCGGCGGCTTTTGGCACCCAGGAAATAGCCCTTTTGTGAAAGTGGAAAATTAACCTTCCATTACAAAGTTGATTTATTCTAATTGAAATCCTGCTCCTAAAAGGTTTTATGGTGACTGAAAATTGTGGTTGGTATTAAGTGTTTTTAAATGACATAATGTATTGACTTTATGATTCCTTTGAAGATGTTTAAAACACTCTTTTAGAATTAAAGTTATTTATATGTTTGTGAGAGTGATTTAAGACTCTAGATATAAGCTGTCATGATCTTATGGTGCCCACTAACCGTAGTTCCGAATACACATATACAAGGAGAGGATAATATGGGAATGCTTTAATATTTTAAAGTGAGATGTCTCAGACGCATGAAATGTTCAAAAAGTTTTATACAGTTTTGCCAAGATTTCATTACACTTTTCACTGATTTTTACCACTTAGGGTATGTCCCATCTAGGGGTTAGCTGAAATTTTTATTAGAAGCATAGTTTGAGTTTGATATAAAATTAAATGTCTACTAAAGAGACATTAAACACCACAAACCAGATCTCAAAAAGTTCACTCTCTCCAGAGTTATGACTATTTGAATTCCACAACTAAAACAGTATAGTAAATACAACGATTTAACTCATAACACAATAACACAAACAAATCAGATTGGAAATACAATGTTCGTGATTTACCTTTTTCTAACATGTATTAAAAGTTCCGAATAATTTATGGAAGTGGGCTAACCTGTGATAAAAACGTGCAGTTGTAAAATGTTGTCAAACATTAAAACGGCCATAACTCTGGACAGAGTTTGAACCTTTTTAGATCCGGTTTGCGGCGTTTAATGTTAATTTATCAGACATTTAATTTGATATTAAACTAAACCTGTACTTCTAATAAAGAATTTCAACTAAACCCTGGATGGGGCATATCCTAAATTATGACAATCAATTAAAAGTGTAATTAAATCTTACGAACACTGGTGTACAGCTTTGAGCAAAATTTCATGTGTTTGCGTCATCTCGCTTAAAATAAATTTAAAAGTTTCGACATTTCGTTCCCCCTCGTGTATTTAAATATTTAATATGTACTTAAATACATATTAAATATTTATGTATGTATGAATATATAATTTTAGTTATCAAGTTTATAAAAAAATGTTAAATAGTAAAAAAAGACAGTAGTCTTCTAAAATGTATATAATAATATTTTATTGTCTTTGTACAAATAAACTGCAGAGACATTAAAAAATACTTATATATAACAATGTAATGTATAATTTATTCGATATTTAATTAGATAAATATTACATTTAATTTAATATACAGACCCACACTAACAAATATTCAGTACTATATTGATGTCCTCATTTTCACGTCACTACGAGTATGTTTACATTTAATCTCTTTTGATAATCACAAAGAACGTAAACATAAAACAACTTTCTTCTTTCAATACACATTGCTAGTTATTAAACTTCGTTTAAGATATGATGTTGGTTTATGACTAATGTAATTGCTAGTCATAAAGTAACATATTAGAAATTACAACAACCAGACAATACAAACATTTACGTCAGTCTGTGTTTTGGTGTTTTACTACTGTTTGGTACATTATGTCTTTATGTGAATTTGTCTTTAGACCACTTATTGTTTGTTATGACAATACTAAATAGAGAAAACGTAAAATAAGAGGTCAGAAAACAAGCTGTGCCTTCTAAAAAGTATATATAAGCAATAAGCAAAATTCTTGAAGGTATATTAAATGTCCACAGACTCTGGTTGTAAATGATTAAACGATTCAGAAGGGTCAAAATAAAATATGTGGTAAATCCACTAAAATTTCGACTAAATATAAAACCATTTAACTAAAATATTTATAAATATAAACTTCACTATTTTAATTTTTTATTAATTTTTATCAACTAATAAAAAGTTACAATTCTTAGAACAGTGAATTTAATTTTTGCAAACCACTTAAAGTTTGAACAGTTAGGATAAATCATTTTTGAAAGCTCTTCTTGTTGGAAAATTATAATTTGTAAAAATAAACTTCACTATTTCAATAATTTTAATTTTGTATTACTTGAGCTGATTGAAAGTTAGAAACTATTTCTTGCAAGTTGTACTTTTACAGAGTGAGCAAATTGTTTTGCATTTATTCACTCTAAGTCAAAGAAGTTCATTTTCCAGATGCCGTTGAAATATTTAGGAATGTCTCTAAACTACTTCCCTCCTTTTAAATGTTGAAAGTGAGATTGTAAAAAAACTTATGCGCCATTGTATAACTGTAGAGGGATGATAACTTGTATGTGGGATGACAACCATTAGTTATTTATGTGAGAAATGTAAATAACTAATAACTAATATTAGGTTAGGATGTCGAAAGTAGGTCATGAATAAATATAAAAGGAGAGATGAGCAAATTCTCTTTAGATTAAAAGTACACCAACACAAACCCAAGTACAGATAAAGTACATAACTGGTCTGTATAAAAGCTTTTTGTGTACTTTTATCTTCTCATTCCATTAGCAACTTATAACTAAAAAGTTTATAAAAGCAATAAGCAAAATTCTTGAAGGTATATTAAATGTATTAAAAAGTAGTTGTTTACCACTTAGTAAAATCTTTCAGGGAGGACAACTAATAGCTTTTCAATCTTATTTCCACCTACTCATCTAATTTTTTTCCAAATTTATAATCATACATTGACTATGACTTAGAATTACTCTTCTGTACCTCTCTTCCTCTTCTAAGCCAGCTATTTTCCTAAGAAGGAGAAATAAAACTTGTTAAATACATCATATTTTGATTGAAATATTCGTTGAAAATAATGATGAAACTTTAATCACATTCATTTAAAGACAAAGTACAAAATAATATTGAAAATAATATGTGTATTTATAGTAATGTTCTAATTCACATCCATTGACAACCGAGCACAAAAGCAGTCAGAAACTGTCGTTTGAAATTAATTTGTTAGCATTGGCTTGTTCATATTGGTAAATTAATTGGATATTTCTAAAGCTTAAAGTGTTTTAAAACCAACACAACGTTTCAACAGTTATTAAACTCCTTTCGTCTTCAGGTGCAAGTACAAACAACTAAGTAGCACCTGAAGACGAATGGAGGTTCATACCTATTGAAACGTTGTGTTAGTTGTAAAAACACTTGAATCGTTGGAAATCAATTCAACAACACGTTTACCAATATAATCAGAAACGTTCAGAGTGTTGCTCAAACGTGTTAAGCAATGAATAAATAGCTTTATCATCATATTTATAAGTATCACCATATTGCAGCGTTATTTTTAGGTTAAGTGGTAAATTGAGGTTAAGTGGTAAATTGAGGATAAGTGGTAAATTGAGGTTAAATGGTAAATTGAGGATAAGTGGTAAATTGAAGTTGAGTGGTAAATTGAAGTTGAGTGGTAAATTGAGGTTAAATGGTAAATTGAGGTTAAGTGGTAGGGAGGGCTTTGCAGCCCTAACTTCACCTCTTCAGAGATACCTGGAGAACTGACCATCCCTTCACTCGTATTATGATTGTTAATCTCGGAGATCACAACAAGTTCTGGAAATACCATGTACCAACCTGTGAACACCGTCAGTTTCTATCCTGCAGGAATTATGGCCCAGAAGTTTATCTCATTACGTTGATAAATCAAAGGAACAGTTTCAACAGCGGATATTCACACTTATAGTTGACCGAGAAAGTTTCATTTCCATCCGATAAAGACAATTAACCAGCTGATCGTTGTTCAGGTCACACAAGTTTTTGTTTATATATTTATATATAAATGTGGATATTAGTTTAACGATGGAAGTATTGCATCAAGAAAGTCTAGTATAATAGGGGAATACCCACCAATATGTTTTCCCATGGGCAAGTCAAGTAATAGTACAGTTTGGTACATTTAGTCCCCAAGAAGCTACGCCCTCCTCAATCAACTTAGTATTAATTTTGTACTGTCAGTTTTATAATTTATTTTAAAGTTCCAGAGGTAATTAAATGTTTTTCCAGATGTGCTTAACGTTTTTTACAACCAAATTTTTGTTTTTAAATACTCACATTTACCTTGAACAGGCCACAAAATATAAACAAAGAAATAAAATACTTAATATGGAAGACAATTTTGATTGCACTGAGGCTAATGTGCTTCCAGAAAATTCCGTAACTAGTAACTATCAATATACAGTAGTTATTGAAATATACGAAAAATTAAAATTTAAAGTTGAAATACAATTTTAATGAGTTAAATATGGAGATTGTTTTAACTTAGCTCTTCTGTGCTTAATACCGACATAACGTCATTCATTGGTTGCCATCGACGTGGACACTACTAGAGAAGTTTGGGGTGTCCATGTTGGATGGTATGCAGGGTTTAATCTAGAGTAGGGAAGATAACTGGGCGTCGAGCTCCTCAGAGATCTGAAAACCAGACCAATACTACGTGGTTCGGAATCCACGTACAACTGTTGGTCCCTTTGTTACCCTGGCTATTAATAAATAGCTTTTTCTGAGGAACAGTCGACCATGTTAGTAACAATGACTACACTCCTTCTACTCATCGCTCCTCATATTCGTCTGTACATCTCCGATCGGCGTCTTACTGATGTTAAAAAAAATGGCGTTTTTAGTTTAATACAGTGGAAAATAGAAGCGATTGTAGTTGAAAATGCCTATTTTTTTCTTGATCCTCCTATATTTCCTGAAAATCCCAGGCTTTTGGTTGATTTATGTCGCAGTTATAACCCTTCCAATACTTAATACTCACATATTAAGCCTTTCAATAAACCATCAAGCTAAACATCTATTGTTTGTCATAAAATCCTACAACCTGTCATTATAAAAAACTAAAACATCTTAATACATCTGTGCCAAGATATAGTCCTTTTTTTGCGAAATTGGATACTCAAACAGTTCCTTACACTACACAATAAGTAATAGTCAGAAATATTTCTTTGAGAATATAAAGTACATAAGTGATTAAACTAACCTCAAATTGTATTGATTAACCTAACCTCTAAAGCAATAATAAAAAAGAGATGAATTGAATGTTTTCATTTAGATTAGTTTGACAAACCGATAACCATATTACACTAGTAGATTCTGAGTGTTATGTTCCTATAAATTGAAGTGCCAAATTCAGAAATAAAAAGTAGAGAAAAATGACAAAGAAGGCTGGGCTATACAGGGTGGAAAAAATATGGAAACGCTTTCACAACTTTTGTATGACTTCACTTGTAAAAGTGAAATCATGCTCATGGTTACAAAGACCATACTTTTTTACGCCACTAGCGACATTTCATCTTTTCAGGGGGACGGCCCACGTGGAGTTGAACGAAAATCTTCACCGTAAGCCTAGGTCGAGTCTGGTATCAAATGAAATGTCTGTTCTAGAGAAATTAATTGCCGCAAACCTGACTTCAAAGGTTTATCATTTCCAGAGTAGTGGTCGTTTGAATTTAAAATTAACTAATTTTAACAATATTATGTCTCCGTTAACGGTTTTAAGTAAATTATTCTGATAACAAATTATACTTTATGGAACTCAATTATTAAAAAAATTAAATTATCAAATTATCTAAGGAAAAAATAACATTGTTGTGAAAGCGTTTCCTTGTTTTTTCCACCCGGTATATAGTAACAATAGATAATCAATAATAAGTTAGTAAAATGCTGTCCTATAGTATTGTAATAAGGTGGTTTCCATGACGTCACCGTGACGTGTCGCCGAAGATTGATGACGTCAGAACGTGGGGAAGACTCGTTTAATATGGGCTGACAACACCTGGAACCACAAGATACCGTCACGGCTTCTTGACAGACTACGTAACTACATGGTTTATATGTATGCGGAAGTATGTAAGTACTAAATACAAAATGTTTATTAATTTATATTTTATTAAGACACGTATAGTTAAGATGAATGAGTATGTATGGTAAATGAGTGTAGTTATTGTTACTGATCAGGGTCAATCTTCCTTAGAACTATCCATTTATTCATAGCACAGTAGCAAGGCAACTAAGAGATCTAAATTTTGCGTGGAATCCGATCCATGCAGCATTAGTCTGATAGTTGGCTGACAAACCTGCTTCTTAGTTGTCTACCCTAGACAATTTTCGAATCTTACCATCTTTCCAAAATGGACATCCCAAACTTCTGTAGTAGTGTCCACGTCGGTGGTAACCATTTACCGGACGTCATATTGGTGTTTGAGGACTGTTAAAGTAACATACGATTACCTTAAATTACCTCGTATTACTTTAAATTACCTCGTATTACCTTAAATTACCTCGTATTACTTTAAATTACCTCGTATTACCTTAAATTATCTCATATTACCTTAAATTACCTCGTATTAGCTGAAATTACTTCGTATTACCTTCAATTACCTAGTATTACCTTAAATTACCTTGTATTACTTTAAATTACCTCGTATTACATTAAATTACCTCGTATTACTTTAAATTACCTCGTAATACTTTAAATAACCTCTTATTACTTTAAATTACCTCGTATTACCTTAAATTACCTCGTATTACCTTAAATTACCTCGTATTACCTTAAATTACCTTGTATTAGCTGAAATTACTTCGTATTAACTTCAATTACCTAGTATTACCTTAAATTACCTTGTATTACTTTAAATTACCTCGTATTACCTTAAATTACCTCGTATTAGCTTAAATTACCTCGTATTAGCTGAAATTACTTCATATTACCTTCAATTACCTAGTATTACCTTAAATTACCTCGTATTACCTTAAATTACCTCGTATTACCTTAAATTACCTCGTATTACCTTAAATTACCTCATATTACCTTAAATTACCTCGTATTACCTTAAATTACCTCGTATTACATTAAATTACCTCGTATTACTTTAAATTACCTCGTAATACTTTAAATAACCTCTTATTACTTTAAATTACCTCGTATTACCTTAAATTACCTCGTATTACCTTAAATTACCTCGTATTACCTTAAATTACCTCGTATTACCTTAAATTACCTTGTATTAGCTGAAATTACTTCGTATTAACTTCAATTACCTAGTATTACCTTAAATTACCTTGTATTACTTTAAATTACCTCGTATTACCTTAAATTACCTCGTATTAGCTTAAATTACCTCGTATTAGCTGAAATTACTTCATATTACCTTAAATTACCTAGTATTACCTTAAATTACCTCGTATTACCTTAAATTACCTCATATTACCTTAAATTATCTCGTATTAGCTGAAATTACTTCGTATTACCTTCAATTACCTAGTATTACCTTAAATTACCTCGTATTACCTTAAATTACCTCGTATTACCTTAAATTACCTCATATTACCTTAAATTACCTCGTATTACCTTAAATTACCTCGTATTAGCTGAAATTACTTCGTATTACCTTCAATTACCTAGTATTACCTTAAATTACCTCGTATTACCTTAAATTACCTCGTATTACCTTAAATTACCTCATATTACCTTAAATTATCTCGTATTAGCTGAAATTACTTCGTATTACCTTCAATTACCTCGTATTACCTTAAATTACCTCGTATTACCTTAAATTACCTCGTATTACCTTAAATTACCTCATATTACCTTAAATTACCTCGTATTACCTTAAATTACCTCGTATTACCTTAAATTACCTCGTATTAGCTGAAATTACTTCGTATTACCTTCAATTACCTCGTATTAACTTAAATTACCTTGAATTAGCTGAAATTACTTCGTATTACCTTCAATTACCTAGTATTACCTTAAATTACCTTGTATTACTTTAAATTACCTCGTATTACTTTAAATTACCTCGTATTACTTTAAATTACCTCGTATTACTTTAAATTACCTCGTATTACCTTAAATTACCTCGTATTACCTTAAATTACCTCGTATTACCTTAAATTACCTCGTATCACCTTAAATTACCTTGCATTACTTTAAATCACCACAAAATTGAAAATAAAAATTAAAAATAACCCAAAATGTAAATGTATCTACGGATTCTATAAATTGTATGAACAATTTATAACTAGAGGATATAATACCATATGTACTAAAACAAAATAATTAATTTAAACCTTTAATTAAAACTACTAGTAGTTTTTTAGATTTTTCGGAAAAAAGTTTTTCCATGGTTGATTTACTAACCTCCGCAAGAGATATAAGCATCAAGAGATTATTTCACCACGATTTCAAAAAGAAATTGTTTTCAGAAGTGGAAAGTAAGTTCATAATTACTTATTACTGTTTTTCTCTAAACTAACTATATTTCTTCCCTAAGATTAATTATTATTTTAACACTAATCATCTAGATCTGGGCAAATATTGGTTACAAATGATTGCGATGTCTGTGTCAGAATGAGGATAGACTTTGTTCGTAAAAAAGTTTATCTGATTCTTAAAATGCGCCATTTTTCATGTTACGATTCTGTATATTAATATTTTTTCAAGTAAGTGTTTATTTTATAAAACTGATCTCTATACGCAGGCGTTGAGCTCTGCTCGTGGCCTTAGTTTGTCGTTTGTTATAGTTATAGTGTTATATATAGCCTTGTTAAAAAACTGAGGCTTTCCCATCGAGTAAAAAATTATACTGAATACCAACTGTGGATTAGTGAATACCAACTGTGGATTACTGAATATCAACTGTGGATTAGTGAATACCAACTGTGGATTAGTGAATACCAACTGTGGATAGTGAATACCAAATGTGGATTAGTGAATATCAACTGTGGATAAGTGAATACCAACTGTGGATTAGTGAATACCAACTGTGGATTAGTGAATACCAACTGTGGATAGTGAATACCAAATGTGGATTAGTGAATATCAACTGTGGATTAGTGAATACCAACTGTGGATTAGTGAATACCAACTGTGGATTAGTGAATACGAACTGTGGATTAGTGAATACCAACTGTGGATTAGTGAATACCAACTGTGGATTAGTGAATACCAACTGTGGATTAGTGAATACGAACTGTGGATTAGTGAATACCAACTGTGGATTAGTGAATACCAACTGTGGATTAGTGAATACCAACTGTGGATTAGTGAATACGAACTGTGGATTAGTGAATACCAACTGTGGCTTAATGAATCATAATTTTTATCTAAAACAAGAATTAAATGTGATATGTTTAAATTATTTCCCCCAATTTTTATCACATTTTAGTTTTACTAAATGTACTTTGTATTACATTTTTATTTACAAATATTTACCTGTATATATTAAGATTATCTTGCCTCAATTTCAACTTAAACCATCAATCAGCTGTTATGTTATAATTTCAATTAATGAAATGCACCAAGCTGTACTATTAATATTTTTAGGAAAGCTTTGATTTCACCCCCCCCCCCCCCGTTGCTCATCGCACCACGACCCGTCGCGTCGTCATGACAAAGCCACGCGCCCAGCTATACGCCTCCGTCAATACGTTTCGTGTATAAATTCAATTCTTATTACTACTTTTTCTTCTTTCCTCTCTCTGTAGTCTCTGATATTAAATTTTACTACAGATTTGTTTAGTTGCTAAATTCTTCTTCCTTATTATAATTACTTCTGTTGTTTTAAAGTTTATTTTTCTTGTTACATCTATATTGTATACCATCCAATTGTAACCCAACTTCGTAAAATCAAAACTTGGTCCATCGGAGGTGGGTGTGAAGGCACCGGACTCAGGAGGACACAGAACAAAATCTTAAGTTGAAAGGCAAAAATATTGTTTATTTTATGAAAATTCAAAAAATGCGTTAAATTTAAAAGCATTGAAAAAAGTAATAAGTTAAAAATAAAAACAAAATTAAACATTTATAGGCAAACGGGCTGTTGACTTATTTTGAAAGTTACAAAAATCGTTATAAATGATTCCATATACAGTATTAACAGATGGCCTCGAGGCAATACAAATCAATTCAAAATGACAAAAGAAAAAAAATATCAACAGTGGACAATATGTTTCAATATAAACGTCGATTAATATCGAGGAGGCTAAATAAAACATTTTTTTATACTTACAGGGCTCTGAATAATATTACGATAGTAAATTAGATAAAAAAATAAAACAACAACAAATAAACAAAACAATAAAGCAGCACCAAGAAAACAATACTTTCTTTATATGGTCCTCGGTGGAATTTCAATGGATTTAAATGACGTATTTTAATTATTCCAAAGCACGTTCGCCAGTTACAGCCTCTCCAGATAACAATTAACAAATTGTACAATATTATAAAACATATGTTAAAAAAATATAGAATTTGTAAATATTAAATAACATTGATGGATAAGTTGTTAACATTTAAAAACAAGGTTTTGAAATATTTACGTTGTTTTCTAATTCATTTCTAATTACAGGTAAACATATATTATTAAAATTAACAGGTGTCTGAGAATTGCAGTTATCTTTTTTTAATGCCACTTTCAATGTTATTTCTCTTTTTCCGTGATGTTCTTTATATATAATAGACGAATCTTCAAATTTAATATCATGCTTGTTATTAATAGCATGTTAAACTAATTCTTCTTATTCTTACATATGAGACGCCGACACAACGTTGTTCGTATTTTAAGGCGAATATGAATGGTTATATGAGTATGATTGTTCAGTATTTTAACGTATGTTTTATATTTTTGTACAATTTGTTTATTATGATCTGAAGATGGCGTAACTGGCGAAAATGCATTAACAAAAAATTAAAAATTGTGGAGTTATTAAAGTGTTTCATTTAAAAACAATACTTAACAATTACTACTAATAAGTTAATACATAACCACAAATAATAAAAACACAACTTAAAATGTTGTTAGGCAGCTGATAGTACAGGGCCTCGGGGACAAAAAAAAATTGGGTGTGCGTCGGACCACACGGTGGAAGTTATACTTCTTTGGCCATTCTCATACACCCACTCACGCACACAAACAGACAGTATATATAAATGAAATATAAGACATTTTTCAATATTATTCAATATATTTATCTTCAATATATTATACGTGACTTCATTATTATATTATACACCTATATTATCATTATCAGTAATTTCTTCGATTAAATTTCTTCGATTAACAATCGATTAATCGATAGTTCTTAAAAATTTGTTCTTACTTTTCAGCGTGACGCGGTTTCTCGACCAACATCCCATCCCAAAGTGTCTAACGGGCGCAAAGAAGTATAACTTCAAAAAGTAATAGCGAAGCAAGGCCAATTTGGAAAACCTAAACAAAAATATATAAAAACCAAAGGTTTAAATAATACATGTCACTAGTTAAACATATGTGTATTTAATGTTAGAGACGATGCGCTGTCGTTCCTCTTATATTGAAGAAGATCTATTTATATGAATTCATTGTGTAATGAACTATGGCTATATTTTTAGAAAATTGTTTTGTGTAATTTACTATAGAAATATACAAAATATTATAACCATATTCTTATAATAAGTCAGACAACGAAGAAACATACAGTTTCACATGGAGTCTGAACCACGTAATATTAATCTGATTCAACAGCTAGCTGACAAGCCCGACACGAGTTTCTCCCCCATGGAAGACATCCGAATTATGGCTGGCTACCTCTAATCATATCTACTTTTCATTCATACTTTAGTTAGAAGATCGGAGTTCACTATACCTGTGTAATAGTACTCACCAGTAGTGAGCAAACCGAAGGAAATAATTGAAAAACATCTTAACAGTAATAAAAATAGCTGATAACAGAACTAGCGAACTAAAACACACATAATTAGCTGGGGAACATAATTTCATCATGATATACACAAAATATACACATATTCATGTTTTCTAAAACGCAGAATATTATAAATTTAAACAGTTTGGCTGGATAGACAGCTATTTTCTGTTTTATTTTTATTTAGTTGCATTCATATTGGAACACCTCCCCCCCCCCAAGTAAGAGCCGATCTGTCTCCACCCACATTATATAGATAGCTTGATAAAAAGTGAAATAGTCATGACTAAAAACAAAAAGTGACTAACATGACTAAAAACTTCGCACGAACTACAGCACACGATTATCACCAACAAAGCTGTCATTGTTCACAAAAGTATTTGTGTTATGCTACGTGCCAGAAATAGCACTATATCTTTCACAACCATTCGACTGTGGAACGTTACTTTGTAAGTACAGAGAGTAAAAACAAGTGCGTGTGGAAAAGTGGCAAGCTGTAGAAGAACGGGACGATCATTTCCTGCAGCCGTCATTACCTGCAATGTTGATTGAGACTTAATAACTGAGTGCTATCCGAGGTGGCAGTGAATTATGACAGCGACTAGCGAGGAATTGTGCAACAAGACAACTACTAGTAACTCGGCCTTCGTCAGCACATCCGCTGCTGATCTGACAGGTACAAGGTCGTTTGTCAATAAACGTCGTCCTACCTGTCAGCTTTCAACTTAGATCCATTATATCAACCCAAGTGGCGTCAAATTGGATATGACATTTATAAAAAATAAATTATCGTTTATAACTGATGTTCCTTTTATGTTAAATACAACAACTTAAAAGTCTGCAGAGGCTGTTGTCCATGTTGGTTTTCATCCCATAAGAACATGGTTATTTGCAAACCAAATTTTTTCGGTATTTATTGACCAAAGGGTGTATGAGGAGTAATTTTAAACGTTATCATATTGTACATTTTATTTGCTTTTGATATTTTCAATATATACGCATAGTAAAAAATTAGTAAAAATACAAACTTCAAACTTAACTATTTTTATATTTTGTTCTACAAATCTAATAGTTGCCCTGGATATTGGGCTATTAATAAATAGTCCTTTCTGAGCTAAGTCGAACTCAGATAGTAACAATGACTACACTCGTTCATCTACACTCATAACACTCATTCACGCCTCATATTCGCCCGTATCTCTACGATCGGCGTCTTAGAGATGAATAATGAATAATAATAATAATGAATAATTAATTAGGAATTTGTAATGCAATTCCGACGTGCAAACTCATTCTTCATCAAATGTAATTCGATTGCAAAAAATCCGTTTAAAAAACTGTTTAGTTTGGATACGCGTGATCGTATGTCTGGTTCGAAATTAACGTTGTTCTTATGGAATTAAAACCAACAAGGCCGACAGCTTCTGCAGACTCTTAATGTCCCTTCATAAAAATACCAAATTACACTTTATTCATTTTGAAACGTCAATTTATATCCAAAAATAATCAACCACTGAAACATATGCTTTCAAAATGCAAAGCCTTCAAAGGATCAGATTTAAAGACCGCAGTTTAATTACACTACATTAAGTTATAAAATATTGATAAAACATTCTGAACGAAATATGCTAAATGAGTTGATGCTTATTTTGATATAATTTAAAGTAAAATAGTGACAAATAGAATATTATTTCTAACTAAAAATGGCAGTAAACAAACACGATTGACTTCAACAGTTGTATTTTTCTTAGTATTATTCACAGTACAGTGTAGTAATATGTGATATTGGATAAATAAATCGAATAGCTGTACACTCATTCACTTCACTTTATTTCACATTAAGAATGCAAAAAGCTCATTAGCAATGCTAACCAAGAGGAAGCTTCAACGATGAATAAAAAAGATGCTTCACCAATATAACGGAAGCAAACTTTCTAATTTTTGTGACTGAGATAATGTGTATTCATGCTATGAAAGAAATAACTATTCTAAAACTAACCAACGTTTAAAACGTTTGGTTTAATAAATACAAATGTTTGAAGATTCAGTTTTAAATCCAGCAACTTAATTACAGTACATCAAAAGTAAATATTACTACAACACAATAAAAAACAGATACGAAATGAGTGGGTGCTTACTGTATTGATACACACTAAACGAATTTGTTATAATTAAATTAAAGTAAAAACTGGTTTATAGTTTTGGGAAATGACATAAAAAGGTGTGAAATTTTGAATTTTTTGGTAGGATAAGTTTTATCAGCGGGGAAGTTGTAGACAAACATCGTTATATGTTGTTTCCTTGAATGCATATTGTTCAGTAGATAAATAGGTGAAAAATAAACTTGATTATCGACGCGTGTGGTGGTCATCGTGCTGGAGAGCTGGTCACGCTCTGAACAAACAACACACGATTGTTGCTGAAGTCATTAATAGTAATTTCAGGACAAAATTTATTTATAAAATGTAAAAAAACATACTACTCAAAAAATACGATGCTTAAAGGTTCTAATTGGCTGGAGTGTATCATAATAAAGAATAAAAATGAACAGAAGTCGCTTTCTTATTAATACCGGCATGGCGTCCGCTCGATGGTTGCTATCTGCGTGGAAACTACTAGAGAAGTCTGGGGTGTCCATGTAGGGTGATAATCATTGTACGGATGTTGTGTGGGGGGGATAACTGAGTATCAGGCTTGTCAATTAGCTGAAAATCAGTCCAGCACTACGTTGTTCGGATTCCACGTAAATCGGTAGGTCCCTTAGTTGCTCTGGCTGTTGGGCTATTAATAAATTGCCCTTTCTGAGGAACGGTTGAACTCAGTTAGTAACCAGACTACACTCATCCACACTCATATCATCATTCATATTCGCCTTAAAATACGCACAACGTTGTGTCGGCGTCTCATATGTAAGAATGTAAGAATATGGTCGCAGCGAACGCCTTGGTGGCAGTTACAAGTATATTACAACTAACGTACATCTTTAATCGTATGTAATATTAATTACTACGTTTATCCTTGAGGATTTGAGGAAAATAAAGAAGGGCTCACCAGATGTTTTCATCACATGGCAAACTGTGATGAAACATATTTATTACTAGACGCATTAACCTGACACACATTCAGCGCACTATAGTAGGCCTATGCGGCCTCTGTTTCTTTCTACTCTGTGATCGCAATCACTAAATGACGACTAAAAGTGTGGGATCTTTTCCATTAACTCACTACCACTACCTTTTTTGTTTCCGTTAATTGACTACTGCTTGATAAATATTCTTTAGCTCTAAAAATTGTTCCCCAATCATATTTACGTCCTCTGTGGTATTTATTATCAGCTAGATCCAATATCGCTGGCTTTATCTTATCGCTTTCCAAGAACTTACACACGGAGAGCGCATTCAGCGGTAAGTCAATCATTGGATTTACCAGTTTATGATCAACTTTAGTAGCCACCCAACCTAACCTAACCGTAATTGAGATTAAATGGTAGTGAAGTAACAGGAAAAGTAGTGGTAGTGAATTAACGAAAAAGATCCGGTGGGGTTCTACTGGGTAGTGTACTATAAGCTGGGCATTTATGATTTAGAACTCAATCAATCTTTTAAAAACAGCATTTTTTCAAATGTTCAAAGCTATTTTGAAAACCTACACACATAATATGTAACGAATCTGAGTGGGGCTGAAACATGTATCCAGTACGTCATTCTGCTACAGTTAGGGTCTTCTTTTTGCCAATATTACAACACGTATCTCCACCCTCTACTTATACAAACAACAGTGGTTATTACACTCTGTATAAAATACTCCTCCTACGTTTGAACTGGAATTCAACAGATCGTTTGGAAAGTGTACAAATCAAGTACTTTCTTGGAACAAAAACAGCAGACTATCAATATAAAATTTGAAGGTAAATCAGGTTCTTACAGCTGTTTTCATAATTACCATGTTTACATATGTTAAACATAATCGGGCTACCTCACTTGAAAGTAAGATAGTAATGAAGTAAGTGAGTGAGTTGTTCTTCTTCTGTTCACCTGGATTACTGGTTATGTAAATATATTAAAGGTCGAGCATACAATTATCAAGTAATTAGAAAGTCTGGGAGCTCGTGCCGGCTGTATTAGCGGCTTAGCACACAAAACACGCAAGGCGGCAAGCTGGGCTGATTAGAACTAACTAGTTGAGTTATTTATTATTTTTTAATTGATGGGAAGAACCTATTTAGATTTTGTTCGGCGTTTAGAAGTTTAGGACAGTAAAATATAAATACTAATTTATACATTTACTATATGTACGGATGTTTTAATATTTCCTGTGTTGATTAACAATAACGTATCTAACAACGTTATTTGTTTCTTACACAACTAGTGTTGAGTACGTGACAGTCGATGACACAGGTCAACAACTGAAATTAAATTTAAGAATCTTTGGGAGCACGATAAAGCTATAAAAGGATAGAATAAAATCGTCATAATAAAAATAATCAAGCTGTACAATGTTAAACTTAACTACAATGTAAAAAATAAGGAAAACTATAAATTAATAAGTTGGATCGTAACATATACGTTTTTGTTAACTAAAAACTTATAAATTTTGTGTAGCTTGAAAACTCGCCAGTAATTTATGCAGAACTATTTATTCGTGGTCGCAAATTATCTTCTAATCAAAGTTGTTCATCTATAATATCTAATTTAAACGTTAAAGCGATGTAATTAATTATTTCTACACGTATTACATTTTTGAAAACCAAAAGGTTTTCTCAACCGTAGTTAGTATGTTTATATATATATATATAAAACAATGTATTATTATCACAGCAATATATTTTTATATCTGTATATTTGTGCTTTGAAAAAATCTTAAATTTATGTGACAGTTTCGTGTGAATAAAAGTATCTTGTAATAGATGTCTCTTTAGTTGTAGTTTCCAAAAATATTTAAACAGAATACGGCAAATAGAACTGTGAAGGAATAGTTAAAATAAAAAACTGAAGAAGGTTACTCATTATTGAGATAAGAAAATTACCGAATGTTGAACTTTACTTAAATAACGTTTTTGTTACTATAATAACAGTTTTGTTACCAAATTACATTAATTGATGAGATTATAAATTTTTTAATATTTAAATTAATGGAAAACATAAACCATTACAAGTTCAATTACTAAAATCAAAGTAACCTTTCTTTTCAATCAGTAAATCTGAGAAAATCATCTTTTCTACTTTATATTCTTCCTAAATAATTCTTGAAAGGATGTTTGAAAGGCCCTGGTATCAAAGGCTGGCTTTGAACCAAAAGGTTTTCAAAGAAGCTTTTGGAAAGAGGACGAAAGTATTGTGAGGTAATGACACAGTGTAAGATTCTGTAGTCGTAAGTAGGGATGGCAAATATTTTCCACATGTCGATATAATGATAATATTGAAAGAAAAATATCGATCTATAGAGTAGCCGATGTATTGAATTGTAAATGATTTATCTGTTTAAAACTATGCAGCAACTCTTTTGTCTGATGTCACCAAATACTCAGGTTTTCCTTTCACTATTTAGAATAGCCTGCTGAATGTAAAAATGAAATACATTTATCAAAATCAAAAAACTTTATTCCACAAAAATAAACAACTTTCAGATACAAAAAAAAAAAAAAATTGGAACAAATATTCCTCCCAAAGACTACAGATCTGAGTGGGGGGAAAAGTTCAAATCCAGCCTTAAAAGAAATATATGACTACGAGGTAACTTAAAGTCATAAATAACTATATAGATCATAATAAAACTAAATAAGCTTAATTTGAATTATATGTATGTATGTTTAAAATACAAAAATGTGAAATGTAAGAAGGAAATAATTAAGTAATACTACAGGAACATAAACTAAAAATAATATTAATAGTAAAAAACAATGTACCAAAACATTCGAAGTCTGTAATTACGGTAACTAGAAATGTTGTAATTAAATTAAATAGAAAATGCGTATTAGTTGAGCCTAGTAAAAATAATGTTGAGCCTAACATATGGTTACTGTAATAGGCTTTCTGTGGCCTCCCAACCAATACTGTGCTGCCAATTTGTGAGTGTTCGTTTGTATGTGGTAACACTGCCTCTTTCAGCGTCAGTTATCTCAGCAAGCAAATTTCTATAAAGAATGTGAGAAAGATAATAATAGTTATGAAGTTGTAGCCTGTGTTTAAGCCTTGGAACAGCGTATCCATAATTAACTCGGTGTCCATAATTTATATACACGAAACAAATTGTGGTCTCTAGGGTTGAATGGAAAAACTTCAAAATAAGAATAATTATACCTTTAAATACTATGTTCATTCTAAAAGAATAAAACAATAATAATAATAATAATAATTTTAATTTTTCAGATTAAAAATATTATTAGGCTTCTTATAAACACTAAACTCCCACCAAGTGATCTACAATGAACTACATTTTAGTGCATAACCTAAAGTAAAAAACTAATTATGTTTACTTTATTATTTCAATGCATGTTTTTACTTATAAGGAATTTAAATGTTTTATTCGAATCGTGATGATTTTGAGGAGAGAGAATAATGTCATTATTTAGTAATATGATATTTCGGACCAAAATACCGATATGGTAGATATTTTTGAAAAAAAATATCGATACTATTATATCGATATTTCCGATGTATCGTTGCCATCTCTAGTCGTAATATACAAATTATATAATTCCAGAAAGAAACAGTTACAACACGGAACAAGAAACCGTTATTTAGGTTCCCATCAATACAACTATACCTGCATGTGTGAGTGGTTGGCTTAATACCAAATCAAAATCAAATTTATTACCAAAAACAAGATTTTTCAAAGCGTACTACTATAAGAAATACATTTACTACCCTGTATACTATAAAGTATAACTGTCCATACATATGTGTGTGGGGAAGAGTCACTCAGTAAGCCTTAACACAGAGAAAAAGAAACAGAAGTAGCTTTCTTAAGGCCACAGTGATTATAATTACAACTGATTATAATTTGAGTGGTTATAAATAGATTACAACTAAAGTACATATTTATAAATCTGTAATAATAATTACTACGTTTATCCTTGAGTAATTGAAGTGGTGATAAATAAGGAACTGAAAAGGTGCTGGCCCTTCCATATGCCTGGAAAAATGGAGAAATAACTACTCGACAAACTAACTTGACAAACATTTACCGTACTATTGATGCGACCTCTGTTTTCTTCTTTTCTGTGGCCTTATATAACTAAATATTGAACTAAATTAAATTGTTATACTAAATTAGTAACAACTATAAAATGGGAAGAAAAATAAATGAATAAAAATATAGTGTCTAAAAGTAAACCTAAGACTAACAATAATATAAACTAACAAACATATATATAATTGAGTAGAGTAATGCAAAATGTAAAACAACATGAATTAAAACTTATGAGAAAGAAAGTAATGTGGAGTTCTCCAATTTCAAATTACCAAGTTCACCAAAGAAAAAAACGATAAACATCACTATTGAAAAAGTGACGAGTGTGAGTTTATAGGTGTATGAATGAGTAGGTCTTGTCTAAACTAACCTAGCTTAACATAATCTAAAATACCCTAACCTAATATATCCTAACCTAAAGAAACCTAACCTAATTTACGGTGAATATTGAACGTTTTCAAATGACTGGGCGTTTGAAAAAGAAGGTCAAACCTGTTAAAGAAAAGAACACGAATTAGACGGGTGCAATCTCTTGCTGAAGCCATTATGCGTCACTTAGGGAATCTGCACAAAAACACGACATGCAATTGAGGCCTTTTCACAACATTTCATTATATAACAGTTTCAAGCAACATTCCATTAGTTTAAAACAGTAACGATGTTAAGATAACTACGAAAGTAATGATGTGAATCGTTATTTGTAGTTGTGATAATGACAACTATATGTTCAAGATGGCGTCTTTTTATTATTGTGGAGCTTGTAAAAAAGTATTATTAATGTGGAAATCTGACATTCGGAATCCCTCAAGGTCGATCATATTGACATGCAAGAACACCATGACAAAATAATTATGCGGTTATTTTTTACGATTATTTTTTTGCTAAACTGTACCAAATACGTTTGACAAACTAACGATTCCTAACTATTGAAATATATTCAATTTCAACAAGATGAAGCTCTTCTGCCCTAAAAAAGGTATTTATCATTCCTAAAAATAGTTAGGGATAATCGAAGTAAATCTTTCCTAAAGATATTGGACGAAAAAAATAGTGAAAATATACTTTACAATTCCTTAACTTGTTATATCTTAGTTTTGTATCAGAAAGATATCTAATTATTACAGACTGAAAAAACTTTAAAGAATATTATTACTGTGTTTCCGCCTGAATATTTATTGTTAGTCAGTAACGTGAGGTAGGCAATATTTACATAATAAAACCAAGAAAAGGTTTCTTCCCATGTTCGTGCAACGAGCTCGTAAAGTTAGAATGCGTCAAATGGTCATTTCACAGTCAATAGAGATCATTAATGAGGAGTTCAGCCTCACGTAATTCGGAATGTCTACATGAACACGACGTAGGTAATATATAGACGTACCTACCTGTAGGTAATATCAAGTTGACGTTCCTTCCCATGTTCGTGCAACGAGCTCGTAAAGTTAGAATGCGTCAAGTGGTCATTTCACAGACAATAGAGATCATTAATGAGGAGTTCAGCCTCACGTAATTCGGAATGTCTACATGAACACGACGTAGGTAATATATAGACGTACCTACCTGTAGGTAATATCAAGTTGACGTTCCTTCCCATGTTCGTGCAACGAGCTCGTAAAGTTAGAATGCGTCAAGTGGTCATTTCACAGTCAATAGAGATCATTAATGAGGAGTTCAGCCTCACGTAATTCGGAATGTCTACATGAACACGACGTAGGTAATATATAGACGTACCTACCTGTAGGTAATATCAAGTTGACGTTCCTTCCCATGTTCGTGCAACGAGCTCGTAAAGTTAGAATGCGTCAAATGGTCATTTCACAGTCAATAGAGATCATTAATGAGGCGTTCAGTCTCATGAAATACGGAATGTCTGCATAAACTCGGTTTTATCAACTCTTTTTTAATGTCTTAGTGCTTAACAACATTCATGAAATAAATTGTATTTTAAACGTACAACAGTTTTGCTAGTTTTGTGAGATTTCTTTATTAAAAAAATACAATTTTAGACTATATTTTATCATACCTATGAAATATTTTTTACATAATCTATTTTTTTATCTAAGAAATGTTTTATTCCTTAAATATTTCAATAATATATATTTAATTTACAAAATTTTATAATTTATATGATATAAACGACAGCAAATAAAATGGCAGGTTTGGCAATTTTGTTATTATTTATTATTTTGTTGTCTGATTTTTATTTATTATTTTATTTACTTTTAAAAGCGGTTTGATTTATTTATTTCAAATTTAAAATTAAAAACAACTGAAGTATGCACAATTTTGCAAATGCAAGGTATCTGGCAAAGACTTGTCAAATTACATAACATTTTATAATCTGCAACCATTACAGTAATTCATATTAACAATAACAGTTTCAATGCTAAGTAACATCAACAATGTTCCAATGTACTTCAAAAACGTGCCTCTATAAAAACAATGGAAATTGGACATCTGGTGTCCTACTTTATATCAAGGTCTGGATCCATTCCTCTATATTAAAGTTGTACATTATTAACAAAATCAGTGATTTATGACTACAGGCAAATCCATTTTATATATTAAATAGTAAAATAAAGACGATAATAGATAAACATAATAAATAAAATATCCATTCATTAAGTCAATTATTCAAATTTGAAAACGGTTCAAAATTGCTTAGTTTAAGCTAGCACATATTAGAAAATAAAAAAGAGAGGAATTTTAACTGAGATAAGCTACACAGGCCTGCCAACTGTCTTTCATCAAAATAGCTAAATTCCTCTCATTAGGTAGTCTTAAAAGGGTATGATACACAAACAAAAAATTAAAATCTGCGTTTTAAACTACTTAACATCGAGAGGAAATCGTAAAACTTAACAGAATACAATAAATGTTATTGTACTTATGAATGAAAGTATTAACGGAATATTCAAAAAATACAATAATATTAGTTGAACCCATTATTTTGTACAACTACAATGGTCATTCCATCGAATAGGAATATTTGTGTATGTAATTTTGATAGTAAGGCCCACACCACAGCTGATCTACACTAGCGCTCTACAATGGACCACAAAACATCTGATATTTTGAGACTCATAATTTAACATTGGATGGGAAATCCATTTGTGTATTGAATCAATGGTTGAACTAACCTCCTTACAAACGTGTGTACGCCATACAACGGTTGAACTAACCTCCTTACAAACGTGTGTACGCGATACAACGGTTGAACTAACCTCCATACAAACGTGTGTACGCGATACAACGGTTGAACTAACCTCCTTACAAACGTGTGTACACCATACAACGGTTGAACTAACCTCCTTACAAACGTGTGTACGCGATACAACGGTTGAACTAACCTCCTTACAAACGTGTGTACGCCATACAACGGTTGAACTAACCTCCTTACAAACGTGTGAACGCGATACAACGGTTGAACTAACCTCCATACAAACGTGTGTACGTGATACAACGGTTGAACTTACCTCCTTACAACCGTGTGTACGCCATTAAACAGTTGAACTAACCTCCCTACAACCGTATGTACGCCATTCAACAGTTGAACTAACCTCCTTACAACCGTGTGTACGCCATTCAACGGTTGAACTAACCTCCTTACAAACGTGTGTACGCGATACAACGGTTGAACTAACCTCCATACAAACGTGTGTACTTGATACAACGGTTGAACTTACCTCCTTCAACCGTGTGTACGCCATTAAACAGTTGAACTAACCTCCTTACAGCCGTATGTACGCCATTCAACAGTTGAACTAACCTCCTTACAACCGTGTGTACGCCATTCAACAGTTGAACTAACCTCCTTACAACCATGTGTACGCCATAAAACGGTTGAACTAACCTCCTTACAACCATGTGTAAGCCATTCAACAGTTGAACTAACCTCCTTACAACCGTATGTACGCCATTCAACAGTTGAACTAACCTCCTTACAACCGTGTGTACGCCATTCAACGGTTGAACTAACCTCCTTACAACCGTATGTACACCATTCAACAGTTGAACTAACCTCCTTACAACCGTATGTACGCCATTCAACAGTTGAACTAACCTCCTTACAACCGTGTGTACGCCATTCAACGGTTGAAGTAACCTCCTTACAACCGTGTGTACGCCATTCAACAGTTGAACTAACATCCTTACAACAGTATGTACGCTATTCAATGGTTGAACTAACCTTCTTATAAATGTGTGTACGCCATACAACGGTTGAACTAACCTCCTTACAAACGTGTGTACGCCATACAACGCTATTAAATATGTTACGGCGATTTTCAATATCCAAAGTTTATCATTCTAAGACCAGAGGGACGTGTAAATTAATCTTCAAGTCCTATTTGAATTTCCCTGAAGACGTTACTGTAATATTCACCGTAGTTGTTTTAGAATTTCACAAACTTTTGTACTAATACTATGTTAAACTTGTATTGAAAGACGGTCGTTGGTTTGTAATTTTTACAATCACGCAGTAAGCCACTAATTTATTTTTATAATTATTAACACAAGATAATTACTCTGAAAGATTTTGATAACAGGTGTGTAGTGTCAGTAAAGATTTGTAAAATTAACTTTAACAGCATCTCTTGGGATGTACAATTTTTAAAGAAATGTATGGTAAACACGTGTTTTCGAAATCTTCATAATCATTTACTCCGGCCCACCGTCTATGTCAACCAAGCTTGTTAAGCCTATTACTTATTATGTTTAATTGTCTCCATTACACTCACGTTCTTTAATAATAATATTGACTGTCAACTATTTATGACGTCATATAGTAAATTGTATATGTGGAAGTTTTAATGCAGTAATTTTACATTGTGTTTAATACAGCATGATAATTACATTTTGCATAATATAAACATTATCACACGTTGTTTTAGATATGACACCTCACCTACTTCGATATAAGTAAAACTACACCATTGTATGAATCAATTTAATAATAACTATAACATTAAATAATAATAATAATACTATTCAATAACGAAACATAATATCGACTATACGCGATATAATGAGAAGCTCTGACGCACGGTGTGGTCTGGCATTACAGAACAATATGGATCGTATAACCAGTGGGTTAAAACGTTTATATCCTGGCTATCAATTAGTTATTGGTATTAATAAATATTAAATGGTCGTTTAGGGTTGTTATTGTATAAACAATGAAGAATAAGGAACAAAACTGTAAAGGTTAAAATAAACCGTGACCATAAAGCTTTATTCAACTGCACCTTTTATTACAGGTACAAGAACCAATCACGGTCAGTTCCTGACATGATCGCATTCTGCCATAAATGATTGTCTCTAGCATATAATAATACATTCTCAACAAGGATGTAGCTTCCTACATCTGCTGTCTATTTATTTCATTGAAAATGTCAACAATGGTTGTACATTTTATTTTTGAAGAGGTAGTAGGCATATTCATTTATAAAACATTGGTTAAATGTTGGCCATCTTTAAGAATGTTAAAATGACGAGAAATATTAAGGTACTGTATTTTATTTTACAAGTTATATAAACTTAATGATATTATACTTTATACTTATGTGGATTCTTACGTTAAGCTGATTTTAAATTGTAAATGTCATTAGTGTTGAAATTGTAAACAGTCTAATAAATATTTATCGTTATGATGAAACGTTTACTTGATAAATTATTTCGAATAAATAGGTTAGGTTCAAACATGTACATTTAAATCAGTGCCATATAAATACTGTTACGTTCCATTTTTAGTAAAATATATTTGATTATATTCGTCTAGATCTCATAAAGAAAGTAGATAACTTACACCCAAAATTACTTCTTAAAGTCAGTCTCAGTGTTAGAAATTCAAAAGAAACAGATTATTTATCTTGCATTACAAATAATGAAGTTTAATCTATAGAATCTATAGAATCTATAGAATTTAATCTTGAAGGAATCAAAACCTACATTAAAACATTCTAAGGATACTTTTCACACAACAGACAAGTTGAGAAATTTGTTTTATTTTTCATTAACAAAACTCAAATTGTATTGTTGAGAACTGTATTGAAAAGTTGTCCCAGTGAACCAAAGCCTATGGCTCAAACATAGAAGTTACTGTTGAGAAGTAAGAATTATAAAGATGGCCGTTTACCAAACTGCCTAGCCACCGTTGATAAGTCGATTGGCCTGTAATGGTAAACATACAAAGCTCGCCAGAGTGCTTCAACACGCTGTTCTATTTCAACTCTAGGCTACGGTTCGTGTTTATTATTATAATGAGTTAAAGTTTTATTTTTTTTACTTCACTCGCCAATTGTCATGGGCTTACAGGCTTGTGCGTCAACCGTTGGCTCAGTGGGTATTCGAAACTTGGACCTTGCCCTCCGCAGTCCGAAGCCTTAGCCACTGAGCCACCACGCCGGCTAGTTAACACTGTATGATTATCAAAGGTCCATTAGTAGACCATAAGTTGATATTATGAGTTTTAAAATTTTAAATTGTCAAGAATGACACTAAACAAATTATTAAGCTACTCAAAGTTTCACAAAAATTTGTTAGCAGATGCTAACAAAGAGACGTAATACTTTGTGCCTTAGTTAAAGATAGCGTAGGTTCGAATCCTGGCCTGGAGACCTTGTACTGTACTGGTTCTTCCTCTTACTCTGTCTGATAAGTTCCCCACACAGATGAATAATCTATAGGGGATGGGTAGAGTAAGGTTAAAGATGAGATTGGTATCTCATATGAAAAGGAAAATATGATAATTTAGGTCCTCTCAAGTGTGATGTTGAAACTGCAGCACATTATAAGTATAAGGGCCTGTATCTGTCGTAAGTATTGCCTATCCGAATGTATTCTCAGAAACCCCAGATAATTATACCACAGAGACTAAGGAAAAACGAGAGAAATACTTTTACCTTGACTTCTAGTACGAGAGGCGTTTGTCTTGCTCTACTGGCCAACTTTTTAAGGTCAACCTCAATAAAGCTCTTCTACTGAAGCTTAATCGATCCTAGACTTAACTGGTACCCATCAAACTGACGATTCCTCTGTACATCAGAGTCAAGGCCAAGCACATGACTTATGACCAGTCAACTCGGAGTACCTACATCTCTCTAATGTCGGGATCTAGTCACTAATCTACAATGAGTATGTGTGCGGGTTACTCACTGTAGCGTACATACACCCATTAACATATTTGCTACTAATAACTTTCGAGACTGTCATATAAACAATAAATTACATATTTAATTCATTAATTATTCATTAGTAAGACGCCAATCGTAGAGATATGGACGAATATGAGGGGCGAATTAGTGTGATGACTGTAGACGAACGAGTTTAGTAATTGTTACTTACTAAATTCGACTGTTCCTCAGAAATTATCCAATAGACAGGGCAATTAAGGGACCTATAACTTCAGTTGGAATATGAACAACGTTGTATTGGTCTGATTTTCAGCTAACCTACAATCCTAACACTCAGTTCTCTACCCTACACAAGACTTGGACTCCCCCCTAGTTGTGTCCCCGTGGATGGCAATCAATGAACAGACGCCGTATCAGTATTATGAGGTCGTAATGTAACTTTATCCACAACCCAGTATATTTAAGAAAATAGTTTCCAACCAAAGTTCATGTAAGAAATGAACATAAAGGATTTTTTTTGTTTTTGTCGTCAGAAGCACTTTACAATGTGGATGAGTTTTTGGCGTTTAAATGGAAAACTGACTAATTAGAGAAGGTGGGAAGCAATTGGTGAATGAATGAGAATGGAAATGACTTAAACACTTAGTCTGAATGAGAAAATTGTAATATGATGTAAAGAAAAACTTGGTCTAAACTAACCTTTTTGCATTGTCGCTACAATAAAGAGTTGAAATAACGTAAAACATTTGTGTAATAAAACTTAAAGACTTTTGCTAATAATCAGTGCTTCGATAAAATTATCAAAAACTGTGCTGTTCTCTTTTAAATAGTATATTCATGGAATATCTTCAATAAATATAAGTAGCGTTTTGTTTCTAAGCTGAAATTAACAATCATAGAAAATATTTTCTATAAAGTATGTTTTAACACATCATATACATATGATTGAACTTATTATGTTATTTAGAAACAGTAAACTATAAGAGGTTTGTAGATTTCATTAGTGTGTGCAGATATTGGTGGGGAAGTAAACAAATTACTGGGACTTAAACAAAAGTGTTTCACAAATAAATAGTGTTAAATGAACTAGTTACAATCTAAAATATGTTTTAATAAATAGTTATAAAACAAAATCTTTGTATATTACAGTTTTGATGGTAGACAAAAAATTAATCTGATATTATTTTTGGAGATAGAAGTTGTGAGAAGTTCTGCTACTTCCAAATTTCGAGTGTAACTAATACGAAACTTAGAGAACCATAACAACAATACTATTGATTTTTCAGGTTTCTATATGAGGGGGTAAAAGTCCTGCAACTGATTCAACAGTGACTTGTGAAACTTGAAAGTCAACCACTTCTACCAAACAATGTCTGATTAACATTGACACCGAATCAGAGTTCATCCAAAATACAAAAAATCAAAAGTTTCGCTCTTATAGGTTATTAAAAGGTAATTTTTATTAAGTTAAATAGTTGAGCCTTTTCCGTTACTTCACTACCACTAATTTTTCTATCGCAATTGCGGTTAGGTTAGGTTAGGTGGCTACGAAAGTTGATCACAAATTGGTAAATCCAATGACTGACTTGCCGCCGAATGCGCTCTCCTTGCGTAAGTTTTTGGAAAGCGATAAGATAAGACCAGCGATATCGGATTCCTAGCGGATAAGGAATAACCACAGTGGACGTAAAAATGAGTGGTGAACAGTTTTTATAGCAAAAGAATATTTATCAAGCAGTAGGGAATTAACGGAAAAAATAGTGGGAGTGAATTAACGGAAAAGATCAAAATAATTTTCTTTTTAATCGTTAATCTCAATTAAAACCGTGTGAAAAACAGGCAAAATTTAAAATGTTGAGTTAGGGAAAATTTTGTTAGGTAGGTGTCTTCGACTAACAAACAAAATATTATTTGAAATGTCATGTGAACACGATTTGAAATCGTCTAATAGATGACAGTTACCTTGTGTACATGTCTTTGATACAAAAATTAATTTATCACTTACGCCATTATGCTTAGTGAAGTATTAGTATTTAATTTAATTATTGTATGTCTTAATAGTATTTTATGATTTATAAAATGCTGCTGCCCTTTTACACATTAACTAGATCTATTGTATTTTACAGATATGGAATTTGTTTGTACTTATATTTTATTTACATAACCAACATTAGAATTTCGAAGTAATTAATTATAATTAAATCCTCCGGTTGTTAATTTATCATTGTGTTCTTAATTAATTACACCTTCTAGGGTATATTCGGCCTTAGTTTGTAATGATTAAATTCACTCTTCACACTCATTCGAAATCCAGATTCACCCACATCTATCACCGTTTGAAAAATTAATAAATAAATAAGAATATTATTTCTTGGCAATTCTCAACGTCCCTATCCTCAAAAATGTTACTAAATTATTCAAATAAAAAATAGGTTGTCCAACGAATTATTTGTAGATTATTTTAAAGATATCAACCATACTTTCGTACAACATATATTATGTGTGTAATAAAAGCCTGTTTCTTATTTTCACAAATACAATACTGACTCGTGTTTCAGATTTCGTGACCTATAGGTCATAAGCCTTTCCTTTAAATAATAGGCCTAATGTAGCCGAAAGTCTGAAGCCTCAGAACAGCTTTTAAGCTGCTTAACAACTGTTCCAGCAACTTTTCATCTCATTTTAATTTAATGTCATCATTAGGGCGACGTTAGAATTATGTATAAGGCTTATTTAACGTTAACATTCATCCGAATAAAGAACAATATTCTTAAGACACTAAACGTAAACTCAAACTTATTCTTTAACCATAAGTAGGCATATTAATGTAAAATTTCTTGGAGTCTCTTGGGAATAAATTATGTTCAACATGCTGCCGACTCTGGTATGGTTAATAGGGAGTCATTTATTTATTTATTGCATTGACAAGTACAATATACATGTATCGCAATCGTCACTCTTTTAAAACAATATATATTTACACAATCATTCTACAATTTTCACATTCATACATACAAAAGTGTCACATTCATTCATTGCTCTTCCATACATAAAGCTTGCAGCAGTTTCATTGCCGGTGTCAGTCAGGCCAAAACATTGGTCTCCTAGTTATGTGCTAAAAACTCTCCTACACTGTAAAAGGCCTCATATATCAGAACCCTTTTAAAACTTGCCTTAAACGCCTTGAGCGAATTGAGGCTTTTATATTTGGATGGTAAACTTTTGATTAAATGTACACCAACCTGTGAAGGAAGGTGTTCAAAAACGACCGTTCTGTGTTGCCCAGTTCGGAGGTTTTCCATACCTCTAGTTGCATGAGCATGTATGTCTGTGCCTCGTGTGAGAACACATTTGACCTGCAATAGTAGGTGGTTTCTAGTATGTATATGCAAGGCAGGGTCAACAGTTGTAATGTTTTGAACGCGGTTTTGCATGATTCTCTGACTTTTAATTTACAGATTATTCTTATTACCTTTTTTTTGTAACCTGAACAATCTTGTAAATTCGTTGTTTGTACAACTGCCCCAGAGCACCACTCCATAGGATAGGTGAGGATAGATGAGTCCATAATACGCTGTCAGCATTACTTGAATTGAGCAGTAATTGTATGAATGATAATTAGCGTATGTGTAAATTATGGGAAGAATGAATGTTTTACTGTGTAAACAGAAAACGGTTTTATGATTTTTTTAAAGTTAAGTAGTTTTTAAAAAGTATAACGATTGTAAGAAAATGTAATTATTGTATTATTAAAAAATAAATCAAATCAGTTTGTTTAGTGCCTTAAATATTTCTTCAAACGAGAAGTCTATTATTGGTACTACTATATATCAATTTATAAAATACTATTAGATAAACTAAAAATAAACGTTTTATTCATATTAAATCTTTTGGATATTCATTTTATCTTTTTTTATTGAAATTAAAAAATAAATTCTCTTATTCTGCACTTGGGGTAAACCTGCACGCTTCCCATGCCTTCACCGTCACTCATGTAATTTTAGTATTTTTCCTCACATTGTACGCTTACATTGTTCAAAAATAACAGTTTATGTCAAGTTATTGTACTCTATCCTAAGATTTAATATGCCAACAAAGGCTCTATTTGGCTGATATCGGGCTATTTGTTAACAACTTCATTTCAGCTCTTTGAGAAAAAATATTTTAAGATACTTTCTAAGTAAGCATCTAAAGCACATAAATAAAATTTGTGTTAAGTTTCATAGTTCAAAGCTTTATAGTTTTGGAGGAACTCTCATTAGTCAGTCAATGGTTAGAAACTTGAGCAGGAGTTTCTATCCTCTACACTTGCCTCCAGAAGAAGGGTGTGCGATCCAGTCTTCCTGCATAATAAACTAAATGTTGTTATTGACTCTTCAGAACGTCTCCAGCGCATATCCTTTTCGGTGTCTGGAAGAACTAGATCCAGAAATCTGTTTGCGATCGGCCACCACTCGAGCAGAACAACTATACCTACTATGGTCCTACCACTCGAGCAGAGCAACTATACCTACTTTGGTCCTACCACTCGAGCAGAGCAACTATACCTACTGTGTGTGGTCCTGCCACTCGAGCAGAGCAACTATACCTACTTTGGTCCTACCACTCGAGCAGAGCAACTATACCTACTTTGGTCCTACCACTCGAGCAGAGCAACTATACCTACTTTGGTCCTGCCACTCGAGCAGAGCAACTATACCTACTATGGTCCTACCACTCGAGCAGAGCAACTATACCTACTGTGGTCCTACCACTCGAGCAGAGCAACTATACCTACTTTGGTCCTACCACTCGAGCAGAGCAACTATACCTACTGTGTGCGGTCCTACCACTCGAGCAGAGCAACTATACCTACTGTGGTCCTACCACTCGAGCAGAGCAACTATACCTACTTTGGTCCTATCACTCGAGCAGAGCAACTATACCTACTTTGGTCCTGCCACTCGAGCAGAGCAACTATACCTACTTTGGTCCTACCACTCGAGCAGAGTAACTATACCTACTTTGGTCCTGCCACTCGATCAGAGGAACTATACCTACTGTGGTCCTACCACTCGAGCAGAGCAACTATACCTACTTTGGTCCTACCACTCGAGCAGAGCAACTATACCTACTGTGTGTGGTCCTGCCACTCGAGCAGAGCAACTATACCTACTGTGGTCCTACCACTCGAGCAGAGCAACTATACCTACTTTGGTCCTATCACTCGAGCAGAGCAACTATACCTACTTTGGTCCTGCCACTCGAGCAGAGAAACTATACCTACTTTGGTCCTACCACTCGAGCAGAGCAACTATACCTACTTTGGTCCTGCCACTCGATCAGAGCAACAAATTATACTGTTATACCTATACCTATACCTACTGTACCTAGGACCACTATACCTACTGTGGTCCTACCACTCGAGCAGAGCAACTATACCTACTTTGGTCCTACCACTCGAGCAGAGCTACTATACTTACTTTAGTCCTAATACTCGTCTTCCTAGGAATAAGGTTACTGAAGATGTCGACCTTTTCTTTGAATGTGTTAGTAAACTGATGAAGAGACTGCATTAGTGTTACAGTAATTATTTTAACACGTTGAGGGCTAAGCCTGAAATGACAAAATTCATTCTAATCATAAAAATTTTTTTGCATAAATAACTTTCCTTTGAATTAGTAAACTCCAAATATGATGATAGAAGTCATTGTGAGGTCGCTAAGGTGAAGGATGATGACGTCATCAACTCGGAGGGTATATCCGTCGCCAGGATCTCAGTGACGGACTGTTGTTGCTGACAGCTGAAATGACAAAATTCATTCTAATCCAAAAAAGTTTTTTTACGTAAATAATTTTCCTTTGAATTAGTAAACTCCAAATATGATGATAGAAGTCATTGTGGGGTCGCTAAGGTGATGGATGACGTCATCAACTCGGCGGGTATGTCCGTCGCCAGGATCTCAGTGACGGATTTTTGTTGCTGACAGCTGTATTGTTCACAAATAACAGTGTTCACTGTCACTATTAGAATCAATTTCAGACATGTTATTATGTTTTTCACAAAAACATAACCGCAAACACACCAATAAACTCACTAAATACAGTAATCCAACATGGAATTCTTACGGGAACCGAAAACACTTCCAAACTTGGGACTGACGCACACAAATAACAATAGGGTCGTATGCTAGGTTCTGACAACGTAAGGTCCTACCTCAACGAGATCCGAGCTGACACTGATGAATCAACCGTGCAACTACAAATGGCGGGTACATCCGCCGCCAGGATGCACGGAGGGTCCGGCGGCGCGGATATAGCCGCGCGTAGCCATCAACGTGTTAAGTTGTCTGTTTACATTATATACAAGTATAATCTATTATTCAATTGTATACTATTACTATATTCTGTTTTATTTTGTTAGGTTATTATTATTGTTTTCTTGTAAGTAGTTATCGTTGCATGATGTTTTTAATTTTAAGGTTTAATTGTTAGAAGCATGTTATTAATATTGTGTCATTGTTTGTTATTCTTCCAATCATAGTTATATAGCTATTTTTTAAACCGTAGTTCATATTATTTTCCCATTGCAATTTAATAATGTATCTCTTTCAATAAACAAATTGTTAAAAGCATACACAAATCTTGGAAGGGCTTACATTTTTTAATAATTAAATGTGATTTATTTGTTTCATACTTGTTTTTGAAGAAAATAAAACTTACTAACGATGTCTGTATGTACATAACTGTCATGACCCTGGTTTTAAACTCAGTTTATGTAGCTAAAAGCAGCCTGGAATCTTGTTATTGTTCTTTTAACCTTATTGTACTAACGAATTTCAGACAAATTCTCTCAATATCTTAAAAGTTACGCGTTTCCATGGTGCATTCAAACCGATCGTGCTCCATTTAAACAACAAATTATACTGTTTATAAAGATCAGCTAGGTTCTGGAAATTTTAAAATATTACCTGTTGTTTAGAGTTTTCAGAAATTACAGGCCTCCCAGCCGACTAATGATTACTTACTATCAGTAGGAGAACCAGATTGGTGATATCCTGTCCTTGTTAAATTAGAACATTTTTTATGGTTATGAAATTTGACTAATATTGAAGTTAAGTTACGCGTAAACATGTCCAAACATAATTCAAGATCATGACGAACATAACGACATAAAGGTTAACCTAGAGAGCACTAACATAAATAAACACCACTTTACCATGTTACATATTCTTTATTTGATATATTAGTATTAATGACCTTACGGGTGGTTAAGGTTTCTGACTTGTTAAGGGTGGAAAGCAAGTTCTAAAGTTTGAACCCTTAATTGAGCTAATGGTCGGTACTTCACTAGTTGAACCAAGTTCACGCACAGGCCTGCATATTTAATTTCACGCCCATGTGAACTTGCGAGTGAAATTAAAAACAATACAAATGGTTTTTTTAAGCTTTCGCTAAATAAATAAATTTATATTATATAGGGCAGGGTTTACAATATCTTATATTTGAAGCCCACATTACTAAATTAAGTGTTATAGATGATAAACACACATAAAAATATATTGTTATCAAAGTTGTAGTTTTTTGTTCAATTATTAATTGTTCATATTATTGGATTACGAACATTTGGATTACGAGGGTTCCTTGTATATTATGTTGTGTATGTTTAGGAATAGTGTATTCATAAAACTATAAATACTACAAAACACTGTTTTTGTGGTGTCTCTAGTTTTTAAGGATATTATTATTCACAAACAATAATAAAACCCTCAGGACCCTCTGATTTATGAGAAGCGTCAAAATTGCAATGCAAATGCATTAAATAACCTTTTACTCTACTGCTTCATTAAATAACTGATTATAAATCATTTTGGCCTAAGACTTGTTAATAGTTCTTGAGAAATATAAAATCAAATGATGCAGAATTATTCAAGTAATGTAAATCTGATACGTAACAGATTCATATTATCACTTTCAAGGGCTGTAAAGCTTTATTTTCAGTAAATTTAACTAATTTTTCTATTACTCAATAATAAAAATAATAATAATAACTCAATTCGTAACAACAAGTCAGACATTATTCTTATGAGCATTGAATACTATATTCTAATATGATTTTGTATTTGAGTTTGTAATTAAAATTAACTATAATAAGTTATATTAATTATCTTAGGACGTCTACTTTATAGTATAAAAAAGATGAACGTTAGAATAAAACATGTTTGAAAATGTTGAAAGAATTATTATTAATGTAGCAGGAACAGTTAAACAGTTTAAAAGTAGAAACGAGGTTTAATTTTGTATATAGTTTTGTATATGAATCAGGAACAATAAAGTTTCATTTTGGAAACAGTGATCAGTATCTTTTAATGGAGCATGAACAGTTTATTAAAGTTTCATTTTGGAAAGAGTGATTAACTATATAAGGATAGTGATGATTAACGAAGCAGAAAAAAAAGGTCTCCTTTGGTTGTCGTTATCTATTAATGGAGCAGGGACAGTGAGTGGGACTTGTGGTTCAGACCCCGTTATGGGAGAAGATCGGTCTACCAGTGATTTCAGAGATTACCCCTAGGGCACTGTCATTAACCTAAACTGTATTTTACATCCGCTCTAGACTTCAACTGAGACATGGGTGTCCTACATGGTAGACGTATAACTACGTGACTGTGTAATAACACAGTAAAATGATGTCGTTATAAGTGTGTAACGCAAGGGAAAACTTCACTGAGCTGTAAAAAATTGGACGCCTTGGTTTAAAAAAAATACAAATACTGCACGTACTTGAGTAAACAAACAAAACCTTAAAAAGACACAACATTTTACTAAAATATCGAACTTTTTAATTGTAAACAGAAAAAATCCAAACTAAATCTTTTATTGAACAATTACCAATACTTAAATTTTAGTTTATGAGCTTCTGCTTAAGGTTAAATCAGGATTATATTGCTCTGTTAGTATCTTGTGTTTCTCCTCTAGTCTCATTTACGCTTGGAGCCTCCGAAGCATACTGTATATCCATTGAATGATGACGTTTTTATCCAAATACTCTCTATTCCTCTCGCAGCTGTTCTAGGGTCTACATCTACGCTGTCGACCTCTGATTGCTCTTCTAATGTGGTCCCACACATGTTCAATTAGGTTAACATAAGGAATATGTGCTGGCCAATCCTTAAAAGTTATTCCAACCATACTATGGTGGGAAAGACAAAGGTTGTTGGACATTTGCCATCATTACGTGAAAATTACCAATCACGACGTTTCGATTTGGTAGAACACAACCTTTTTCAAGTGCTAAAAACTAAATTACATCTATACCAACATGTCACAAAACTACGTTCTTAAACTAATAAACTTATCTACATTAATAATTATCTACATTTTAACTTAGATCATAGAATAGGGTACAACAAAATGAACTTCTGCTAAAGAATGTGCATATTATGGTAATTTTGCACAATCCTAGCCTTTTGTGTTCGGGCGTTATCTTGCATGAGAATGATATTTCCTCCTACAAACCCAGCGAAACGTACTACATGTTGTTAAAGAATCTCTTCCATGGGCCGGGCTGTATCAACAGAACTTCTTTCAAAAATAACTAGTTCTATGTGGACCTCTAGATTTATCCTCCCAACACCATTACTGAGCCCTCGTGAAAGCTCTCCCCACTGCGTCTCCAAACTCGTTCATGCCCAATTGGTGATCGCAAACGAAACCTGGACTCATCTGTTCACAATACACTGTGCTCTAGTCCAGTTCCAAAACGAGTCCTGGCAAGTTGTAATCGGACTTGACGGTGGGCCTCAGACCATCTTGGGCCTGTAGCTGCGTAATGAGCTCTCCAACATACTTCTTGAAGCCTTCTCCTGACTGTGGCAGTACTTACATTCAAACTACGAAACCCCTGAAGCGTGTTCTAGAGATATACATGTTTGGAAGCGGTTTCAAAAACTTACTGAAACAAATGCCGATCATTCCTTGCCCTTGGGTGGCCTGATCTCTGTCTTCCATCTTAGGTGCCGATTAGTTTGCAATGAATTAGATCTTTGCTAATGGTTGATCTAGCTACTCCAGTTAAATTTTCCACCTATTACGTGCTACAACAACTTTCAATTAAAGTAACAGCTTTGGCATACCTTGTAACTGTCAAAGGCATGTTGAAGACAGAAATGAAATTCAATTCTTTAATGAAAAGAGAAACCCTCTGTTTAAGATAACAGAGATTCCAAAAACATACGAAGACCGTTCGTTAGCTGATAAAGTAATCAGTTGTTTTGAACATATTAATTCAAAGTTCAGTCATAAATATCCAAGCTCACCCGTAATCATCAATCTAACATAACTAAACCACTTCAGTTAAAATGGTAGTTCATAATAAAAAACCTATTGATTCAGATAATTGACCAATAAAACTTAATAACTATAAGAAAATAAAAGTTAAAAGTGTCCTACTTGTCTACAACACAGTGTATATAACATTCCTAGGTATATCCTCCCTCTTGCCTCCATTTTGATTTTTGGTCTGTCACATCCTCATCTTATCCCTTCCTCTCCATATCTCCTATCTTCATTTCAATCTTACTATTCTGCCTTATTACTAACCTCGTTTCCTCCATACATCCTATCGCCAATCTTATCCCCATCCTATTCTTACTTTAAATTCATCTCCCCGTCCCATCTTATTCTATTACTCCCATCATTTTATTGTCTGCTTCAAATTTTACTTCCTTGATCCTATCCCCGACTCCATCTCCAGTCTCAAATCCAGTTTTTGTATTGGTGACTGATCTCGCCATCAGATTTAACATATAATAGTAGTTTCGGTAACTAAATAATTTAAGAACTATTAGGGATTTAAACTGTACTTGTAAATTTATGGTACATTTTAGTTTTATTAGAATATTTTTCTATTTAAATCTCGTTTATTATTCAAGGCATTACTATATTATTAGAGGAGTGCTATAGATTAGATTGTTCTTACATGTCTTCTTCATTTTATGGTGCATATACTTAACTTATAATTTATTTCTCATGACAATTTATGGTTAATGCATGTACAGTTATTACTATAAAATGTCAATAAAATAAAATCAATTATTCTTTGAATTTTTTATTATTAAATATAAGATCTATTCTCCGATGATTAAGGGTCTATGGCAGAAAACAAAAAAGACCACGCCCAAGAATTATCAGACTTTTGTAAAAGTTAGGCCGTAATTTATGAGAAAATAGTGTTATATAATGATATGATGTGTGAATAGTTAGATGATATCAGTCGGAATATTGAATTAATTACTATACAAATAATTATTTCAATAATAAATTCAACTCATTTTTCTGAGATAAACTGCTCAAAAATTTAAAATATCGATAAGAAAAAATATATTGAATCAGGAGAGTACAATGAACTATATTCGTTACAATGTAGGAAGTTGAATTGATTTATACTGTTTACTTTTGAAGATGAAGCCTTTATCTTGCCGGTCGGGCTACACACAGGGAGGCGTGGAATTGTAGATGGACATTCTAGAGGGGGAGAGGGGAGATCTCGTTGTATCAGAGCTGTACAAGTATTAAATGGGATGTGCTTTGTTGAAGGAACACAGCAATGTATAAAACACGCTGTTCCGTCGAGACAATAAGTCACTGTTTGTGAGACAGGACTATTTTTCCCCACAACGTAGATATTTGGTCAAGATCTTGACAACACTATTACAAGTAAAAAAAACGTAGATGTTTTATATAGATATACTTCCATTCATTCGCTTTTAACCAACTGACACTTTGACCAACTGAATTTTAATATTCTAGAATATATAAAATATTTGGAATTCTTAGATTTGTTTTACAAGGAAACAAACTAACATTTTCAACTTATATGAATTGCGATTGAATTTGAAAGAATTACTAATAATACGTTCCAAATGAAGAATTAAATATTTCAATAGAGTAAAGTCTATTGAACAGAGTAATGTCTATAGTACAGTTTAAGCACGTACTTAAATTTTATTTAATGCCAAATGTCTGTAGATCTACTCAATTTAAGTTAGTGAAAATGTATTGCGATCAGTAAAAGTGTAAAACCGCAGCGTTCATTTGTAACGGGATAAAAGTATAAGGGATAGAACATTTCCTTATACGTGGAATATTTTACCAGACCCACACAAGTGCGGTTTAATTTGCTCGCTCTCTGAAGTATGTTCAAGATTTCATTTTGGAAAGAGTATATCAATATCAACCGTGGGTCAATATCACTGTACTTGTATGGGTGGGTGGGTGCGTAAGTCAATACCACTGTAGTGTATGTTTTGGTAGGTGGCTTAGTTGTATTACATAATAATAATATATTAGTTTTTTAGTCGTACTAACAATGTAACTTAAATGTGTATAAAATATAATGAGTTGGCAGTTTACCAGTGGTCGAGTGGGATGTTGACACTGTTGAGTGGGGTAACTATTAACGTAGCAGGAAAAAACAAGGTCTCCATTTGGTAATAGTTGTCGTTATCTATTAATGGAGCACGGACAGTGAGTGGGACTTGTAATTCAGACTCCATTATGGGAGAAGATCGTTCCACCTGTGATTTAAGAGATTCATTACCCCTAGGGCCATTAACCTAAACTGTATTTTACATCCGCTCTAGACTTCAACTGAGACATGGGCGTCCTACATGGTAGACGTACAACTACGTGACTGTGTAATAACACAGTAAAATGATGTCGTTATAAGTGTGTAACGCAAGGGAAATAGTCACTGATATGAAAAAATTTGACTCCTTGGTTTAAAAAAAATACAAATACTGCACGTACTTGAGTAAACACACAAAATCTTTAAAAAGACACAACATTTTACTAAACTATCTATTTTTTAAATCGTAAACAGAAAAAATCCAAACTAAACATTTTATTTAACAATTATCAATACTTAAATTTTAGTTTATGAGCTTCTACTGATGAAAAACAAATAGTTCTAACTCAATTATTGTCACAACTATATTTAACGTAAATACTTAGTTTATAAAGCCGATCTCTCCTTTAACCTTACTGTATCCATTCCTCATAGACTATTGATCTGTGTGGGTAGCATGGGGAGAACCAGTACAGTTCAAGATTACTGATAAAACTAATAGTCAAGGCCAGGAGTCGAAACAGCTCAAAGTCAGGACAGGCTCAACCTTGGCTGTTGCTTAGACCACTCGGCCACTGACTGTTTCAAACCATGGCGTCCGCTTAATGGTTACTATCGGCGTGGACACTACTAGAGAAGTCTGGGGTGTCCATGTTGGGTGGTAGTCATTGTGTGGATGTTGTGTAGGGGAGATAACTGAGTATCAGGCCTGTCAATTAGCTGAAAATCAGACCAGCACTACGTGGTTCGGATTCCACGTAAATCTGTAGGTCCCTTAGTTGCCCTGGCTGTTGGGCTATTAATAAATTACCCTTTCTGAGGAACATTTTAACTCAGATAGTAACCAGACTACACTCATCCACACTCATCCTACACTCATATAACCATTCATATTCGCCTTAAAATACCAACAACGTTGTGTCGGCGTCTCATATGTAAGAATGAGAATATAAGAAAAAAAAACTTAAATGACAACTATAACCGATTAATAATGATCAGGCCACTTGTCTACTCAGCCTAGTTGGTGAGCTTTACGGTCCAAATGACGTCAGACAGTAAAGATCACATAACTTGAAAACTGATAAATCATGAAGCAGGAAGTTCTAAGGCTCACATTACTTTATAACTTATATTTAACTTTAAAATAAAGATTTACACCATGACAAAAAAACTTTAATAAAAACTGCAGTAAAACGTTTTATATGTAAATGAAAAAAATGATATCTGTCAAGATACAAACTCTAACTCAACATACAGTAATACGATATTTAATGCAGGTTTTACTTTTGAGTATAACAAAATAAACTGCTCTGTCATTCTCCACTTATAAATATAACATGAAAATATCATCTAATTTAGTTTAGTCTTAATTATAAGTAAAATGGTCAGCTTATAGTACTAATTAAATTATAAATAAATAATCGAAAATATTATTATTAAGATACTATAAGTCATATAAAAAGGAAAACCTCTTATGTTCCGGATGTATTTTTATATATCCGGGATAAAATCACACCCTCACCAAGTAGGGGTGGCGACGTGTTTACGGTCGTCTAACACACGAGTGAGGCTTTGTACTGGCCACACGTACCTCATAAACCTAACAATGTCCCAGCCTCATCATTTCTGGATCAACGCACTCATACTCACTTCCTTCGTGATAATTTTACGACCGACTCTCCCAAATAATACATTACAAGAGAGATCCTATCCGACTGCATCAAATGATTTACATCATAGATTTCTGTTTAATTCAATGACAATTATTTGTTTGTGGATTTAACATTTTGAAAAGTTCGCTCATATTGATTCAATATGTTGAAACTATTTATTACTTGCATTATTACAGTATATGTAACGTTTTCAAAATAAAAATTAAGTATTTATTGTTTTCTTGTTACTAACCTTTAATGTATTAAATGATACACAAAATAATTAAATAAGTTGTTTTTAACTCAACTCATTGGATTAAACGGTTAATCGTATAACAGAGTAATGAAAGCTATTTTTCTAACAATATTTTATTTGAGATCATTGTTTGAGTTAACCATTATAATTTACATTCCACTGGTTATGGTATTTACTTTATAGTATAAAAAATTAACTATGGAATACGAATTTTATAAAAAGTTTCATTTCGTAAAAGAGTTATCGGTAACCGTTAATGGAGCAGGGACACTGATAACGCCTCCCATAGTGGGTCGTGATTTAAGATATTACCCCTAGGGCACTGTCATTACCCTAAAGTATATATTACATCCGCTCTAGACTTCAACTGAGACGTGGGTATGTATCTTACACGGTAGATCTGGGTCAACGGACAACTATGTGACTGTGTCATGAGACACTAAGACGTATAGTTTGTCTTTGTATCTATGTAACTCAAGGATAAACTATGTAACACATTTAAGTATTTCATTTACATTCATCACGATCCTGTCCTCCTTTATTTACTCCAACTTGGTATTTTTATGTGTCCAATTCCCATCTTATTCATTACTCTTTATACGTTTCTCACTTTATCATTAATTTAATGTTACCATTAATCTTCATTACTAATCTCAATCCCTCCATTCATTCAATCGCCAATTTTATCCCCATCCTATTCCCCTACTAGCATCATATATTTATTCTCTGTTCCCATACTACTATTTTAAATCTACGATTCCTTCTTCAGTCTAAAATCAATTTTCTAAATCATTGATATATGTCACCATCAAAGGCATAACAAGAAATTTAGATTAGGTAACCAATGTATTCCTATGATTAGATTTTATATCGTTCTTTTAATTTTGTTAGATATTTTAACTATTGATTAAATATTTGTCATATTGAATGTTAACATTACTCGAAGAGGGTTACATTTCCTATTGTTTGTATCGTAAGTTTTCATATTTCTGGTACTAATTTTACTAGTAATTTTTATTAATAATTACCTTACTCGGCTATTTATGGATAATTAATGTAGAGCCACTGTAGTAAAATGTTGCGATAAGAATCTACCAATGCTAAATTGTTTTATTATTAAATATCGTTTGTATTCTCCAATGGTTAAGGGACTGCAGTAGACTACAGCAAAGACCAATTCCTCGCTAAGCCAAGTGCTGTCAGACATTTTTAAAAGTTAGGCCGAGATTTAGAAGATACTGTTCTAATAAAATGGCATGAACTTAAACAATGAAGAGTGTTTAATGGTGATTAATAATTAAAGAAAAAAATAGTTTGGTAATAATTTTAGTAATAGAAACTTCTGAAAAAGGAAAACTATGTATTAGAAAATAATATGATCGGCAACGTTCAATAAACTATACCACTTACAATATAGAAGGTTGTACTGTAACAGTGGCCTGCCAGTCCGAGAAGTTTACAATACTTAGTGTTGGAGGTGAAGCCTTTATCTTGACGGTTGTTGGGCTACACACAGGGAGGCGTGGAAGTGCTGTTGGTCATTGTAGAAGGGGGAGGGGGATCTCGTTTTATCAGAGCTGTATAAGTATTAAATGGGATGTGCTTTGTTGAAGGAACACAACAATGTAGAAAATACACTGTTCCGTCGAAGCAGTAAGTAACTGTTTGTGGGTAACGACTATTTTTCTCAACAACGTAGATATTTGGTCAAGATCTTAAATAAACTGTTACAAGTACGAAAGTGTGTGTTTTATATAACTTTGACAAAATGACTTAAAATACTCTAGAATAGCATATATTTATAATGCTTACCTGTTCTATATTAGAAACACAATCTCTCATAAAACTGTACCTTGTAGACTCCGAAATTAATTCACCCCAATGAACTAGTACATTTTCCAACTCTAACACACTGCTCCCTCCATTCTAAATAACTACTAAACCAATAATGTGCTACCCCCTTATTCCAGAATTCCAAAGAATACGTTACAAAATAGTTTTATCTTCGGAGTCAAAATTTATTTTAATATCAAGGAAAGTAGCTCTGACTTTATCCTTATTTATTCAACCCATTCATAACTACTTTGTTAAATTCTAAAATTACATCTTCAGCACTTTTCCTATTTTCTAATCCAAACTGATTAGTTCTAAAAAACATTAGTTTGTTTCACAAATGTACACAAATTGTTTTTTATAAATTTTTCTATTACCTTTTCAAAAAGAAATACCAAATATTTAGTCGATGATTATTAAGCATATATTCTACCCTTCTTGTATATTGGTACCATTAGAACAATTTTTAATTGTTTTGTGCCCTATCGAAAGCTTAAATTTACCAAATAAGTAAAGAGTTCGCTAATGCTTGGATATATTGCTTATAATACATTTGAGCTGATTCCATTATGAGTGTTCGTCCGACCGGCTCAGTTCGGCGCTGGATGGAGTTTAGTTCAACGTTTCGCCACCACTGTCACCACGAGTAGCAAAGTGAATGTCTTGCTAGAGGCATGGGAGAGTAACAGCACTCTCGCTGCGTGTCCGGAGGGCAACTGGGAATAACTCCCTAATTTATTGTAAATTTTATTAATAAAGATTTCATGTATTATTAATATACTTTTTCGGCCATAGATAACTGCACAAATTTCAACTAGAAATTCGTACAGATGTCATTTCTAAAATAATAATTGGTTACACTGAAAAAAAAATATTATTTTTATTATTAGTTTTAATTTATTGTAGGTTGATTAAGTACCATTTTTCCACTATATTCTCAAAATTTTAATAAAATATGTCGTACGGTTTGTTAATGAATTAGGAACCAAGAAAGGCCAAATTAGCCACTTTAGGTAGGCCGTATATCCATTAAAAGTTTTTTTTGAATTTTTCCCTCAGTACACTTATTAATTGTAACACAAACTAATTTATTTAAAAAAATCAAAAATAATTTTCGATCGAACACCCTTAACCATGGAGATTTATTGTTTTCAATAATTTAACAATACTTTCAACATAATTAATAGTCCTTGATTACAGAAACATCGACGTACAGCTATTAGTTGTCTTAAAGTACTTTATATAAACATAGTTCTTTACATTGTGAAAATCTAATTTAATACTTAAAATATTCACAATATTCGAAAAATACTTATTGAAATAATCACAAGTAAGTTGTACACAAGAATGACAAATTAATATAGTTGTTTAAAAAAAATACTGTTAGGACATATGTCAACGAGTGGGAATATTAAACCGTAGTTGTGTGAGTCTGGTAATATATTCCAAGGGCTATAAGGGGATTTTATGTCACCTGTACTTTTATCCCGTTACAAATGAACGCTGCAGGTTTACACTTATACAGCTCGCAATACTTTTTCACTGCCTTTCATGTTGTGAGAACTTCACAGTAACTGTGAGATCTAGTTTTATAAATGTTTACGTCACGTGTCCTCAGAAAATTATCGTGTAGATACAGGCATTGGGTATTGAAATACAATTAATTTAAGTACGTATGTAAACCGGTCTACGTCTGTAGTGAGGCTTCACTCTAACTAAACACTTAATACCACATTTTGAATTCGTATTTTGTTCAAATTCAATTGCAATCGAGATAAACTGAAAATTTTATATTTTATATAAAACACACACTTTCATACTTTTAACAGTGTTGTCAAGATCTTGACCAAATATCTACGTTGTGAGAAAACTAGTCGTCACCCACAAAGAGTGACTTACTGCCTCGACGGAACAGCGTATTTTCTACATTGTTGTGTTCTTTCAACAAAGCACATCCAATTTATTACTTGTACAGCTCTGATACAACGAGATTCCCCCTCCCCCTTCTACAATGTCCAATAACACCTCCACGCCTCTCTGTGTAGCCGGACCGTCAAGATACGCGCTTCACCTGCAAGACAAAAATAGTAAAAATCTTTAGGATTGGCAGACATTGTTAAAGTTCAACTTCATGTAGTGTAATGGATATACTTAATTGAACTTTACCGATCTAAAATAATATTGTCATGCATGAGTTACCTTTTTCAGTAGAGTCTCTTAGAAAAATTAGTTCAATTTATTGTTAAACTAATTTTTACTTTAATAATTAATCACTATTGAACTCTCTTCATTATTTCATATCATGCTACTATGTAAAAACAGTTTCTCTTAAATCATGGTCCATCTTGAACAAATGTCTAAAAAGTACTTGTCTCTGCGAGAACTTGATCTTTGTTGTAGTCTACCACAGTTCCCTAACAAATTATATTTTAACGAATACCAGGAATTGTATATTTTTATAATTAAATAGAAAAGAGGTTAGTTGAAGGATGATAAGATGGAAATAAAAAAGAAAAAATATGGGAAGAGTAGTTTGCAGTATGATGGAGATAATGTGGGGGATGGAAACATAGAGGGAAGGAGGTTAGGGATTAAGTTAAATGGTAAGATCGAAATGAAGATAGAAGATGGAACATGGAGAGAGGAATGTATAAAGTGGCGATTGGACACGGAAAAATACCAAGTTGGAGAAAAGAAAGGAGAACATGTTGTGATGAATGTGGAAGAAATGACTGAACGTGCTATTTACTTTATCCTTGGGTTACATTCATACACGGACGTCGTCTTAATGTATTATAACACAGTCTCTTAGTAGTACATTGACCAACTCTACCATGTAAGACACCCACTTCTAAGTTGAAGTTTAGAGCGGATTTAATATAGGCTACAGTTTAGGGTAATAACAGTGCCCGAGGGGTAATGTCTTAAATCACCGCTGGAGCGATCTTCTCCCATAATGGGGTCTGAACTACAAGTCCCTGCTCCATTAACGGTTACCGATAACTCTTTTACAAAACGAATCTTTTTATAAAATTTGTTTTACATAGTTCATTTTTTATACTATAAAGTATACACCCTAAAAAATGGAATATAAATTAATTATGTTTGATATGTTTTATTCTATTGTATATTTTTTATATATTATAAATTATTCATCCTAGGATATTGAGTGTAGATTATTGCAATTGACTTCATTAATAATCACAAATTTTAATGATTTTAATAAAAAACTTTCTATTTCTGTGAATTAAAATAGAAAAAATAGTAAACGTCACTGTCTACAAAACTGAAGGATCATTAAATATTAATTAAATTACCGTGATTCGTGTAATAACGAAATTTATATGTAGTATGAACATGCTGAACCATATGAGAATAAAACTTTGAAAAGTCAGCTCCACAAACAAATCACTGTCAATGAATTAAACAGAGATCCATGCAGTAAATCATTTGATGCAGTCGGATAGGATCTCTCTTGTAATGTATTATTTGGGAGAGTCGGTCGTAAAATTATCACGAAGGAAGTGAGTGTGAGTGCGTTGATCCAGAAATAATGAGGCTGGGACATTGTTAGGTTTATAAGGTACGTGTGGTCAGTACAAAGCCTCATTCGTGTGTTAGACGACCGTAAACACGTCGCCACCCCTACTTGGTGAGGGTGTGATTTTATCCCGGACATATAAATACGTCCGGAACATAAGAGGTTTTCCTTTTTATATGACTGTAACTGTTAAAAATACTTACAACTTTGGCAAGCATTTGTTATATAAATATATATGATTCTATAAATATAATATGGTAATTTAGACTACATTAAACCGGTTTTACAAGTTACATTTAAATATGAGCCAACGTATTGTGGGACTACGTTTTGTACTCGTATCCTTGCACTCGTTTTAATCTTGATATTAACACTGCATTTATTTGAGTCACGTTAAAATACTATTTATATCTTGGTATCAAGTTAATCTCGACATAGTAACATGTTTTGATCACTCAAACGTGGCTTTTCCCTTTCATTTGAAATATTAAGCTTGTCGATGAAAATGTATGAGTTAAGTTTTTTCCTATATGGTTAAAATAATTTAATTTGATTGTTTCACTTTTTGGTGAATAGTTGATTTCCTTTGTACAACTGTTTAAAGAAAATTACAGTTATTAAAATAATAACCTTTTAAAATCTTTTGGTAATCGTCGCTATACGTTCCTTTAAAAATTGGAAAAATTCCAATTGAACAAATCCAAACGTGCTTTCGACATTTATGATACATACATAACAATTTGTTTGTCTGACAAGTACCTTTTGTTTCCCACCTATTGGAAAACTCTTACTTTTAGCAGTAAATATTTTGAAAAAACTTGCAAGTTTGAGTGTAATTCACAACATCCTTTTTTAAGTTATGAAGCTAATTCAATTAATATTCTTATTAGTAATTTCAAAACATACTAAATCATTATTAGCAAGAATAATGAGAGTTGCTATAAGTTGTACACAAGTGAAATTTCATGCAAAAAGAGTTAAATGAAATATAAATACATTCGAATATGAATACCATTGGTCTGGTAATGGGGAATGAAGTTTACAAAGATCAAACGTCAATATTTATGTTTCTCTAGTACTTAGAGTGAACTAAACGTGTTGTTTGAGTCATTTTACTCACTATAATATGAATACCATTGGTCTGATAATGGTGAATGAAGTTAACCAAGATCAAACGTCAATATTTATGTTTCTCTAGTTCTTAGAGTGCACAAAACGTGTTGTTTGAGTCATTTTACTCACTAAAATATGAATACCATTAGTCTGGTAATGGTGAATGAAGTTTACCAAGATCAAACGTCAATATTTATGTTTCTCTAGTACTTAGAGTGAACAAAACGTGTTGTTTGAGTCATTTTACTCACTAAAATATGAATACCATTAGTCTGGTAATGGTGAATGAAGTTTACCAAGATCAAACGTCAATATTTATGTTTATCTAGTACTTAGAGTGAACTAAACGTGTTGTTTGAGTCATTTTACTCACTAAAATATGAATACCATTGGTCTGGTAATGGTGAATGAAGTTTACCAAGATCAAACGTCAATATTTATGTTTCTCTAGTACTTAGAGTGAACAAAACGTGTTGTTTGAGTCATTTTACTCACTAAAATATGAATACCATTAGTCTGGTAATGGTGAATGAAGTTTACCAAGATCAAACGTCAATATTTATGATTCTCTAGTACTTAGAGTGAACAAAACGTGTTGTTTGAGTCATTTTACTCACTAAAATATGAATACCATTGGTCTGGTAATGGTGAATGAAGTTTACCAAGATCAAACGTCAATATTTATGTTTCTCTAGTACTTAGAGTGAACTAAACGTGTTGTTTGAGTCATTTTACTCACTAAAATATGAATACCATTGGTCTGGTAATGGTGAATGAAGTTTACCAAGATCAAACGTCAATATTTATGTTTCTCTAGTACTTAGAGTGAACTAAACGTGTTGTTTGAGTCATTTTACTCACTAAAATATGAATACCATTAGTCTGGTAATGGTGAATGAAGTTAACCAAGATCAAACGTCAATATTTATGTTTCTCTAGTACTTAGAGTGAACTAAACGTGTTGTTTGAGTCATTTTGCTCACTAAAATACAAATTAACGGATTGATTGCAGCTCTAGTTTAATGGAAACTGATAAAAATACTGTACAATTTTAAATTTTCGATAGGTTGGAATGTTTCCCTTTTTGAAAACAGATTTATACTTATAGGTAACAAAAGAAACATTTGTTGGGTTCCATGCATGTACCTAAACTCCACGTTTAAATATTAATATTATTCTATGTTGAAAATGGAGCTGTATTGTTTTTTGGTATATAATTGTTAAAAATAACACAATTTAAACCAATAAAACTTTATTAGTGAGGCCTTTCGATAGCAAGGCTATCATCGTCTATAATCACTGTGCTATGGACACATTACAAATAAATATTAATTTATCCATAGCCTTGCTATCGAAAGGCCTCACTAATAAAGTTTTTATTGGTTTAAATTGTGTTACTTTTAACAATTATATTTTAATATTATGTAAATTTAAACTAAATTAATATACATATATGCAAATCATATACATTTTGCTAACCCAAAATATCTTGGTTAGAACATTCCAAATTCAAGAGTTAAAAATTGTGTGGATTCAATCGAAGCACCTGATTACTATATACTGAAAAATAACATATTTAAAACAATACATGCTCACAATAATTGAGTATAAATATTGAGTTGTCAAACCCAGCTGGCTGCAGAGGTTCTTCCCTCAGCAACGCTGATGCTAAAGGAAGGATAGTAGATATGATACTTCATATTTCTACGAAATATCAGCTAGGGGATTGTGGTCAGGGAGGGGGAAGGCCACGGCCTTGATGGGAATGCGGAAAACTCGTCACTAGGTTATCACATAGATGATTATCAGTCGTTTACATGGCTTAAAGGGATTTAAATGTCCACGCCCGTTATTACATTATTCTTTTATAAGCTTATGGTATCTTTTATAAAGTGAGCTTGTGGTTATAGCTTAATCTAATCTAATCGAAAAACTCACTTAGAAGCCGATTAGATATCACAAGTCGGCGTTAGGCCATCATTGATTTACATAGATTTAACGTAGATCTCAGGCGGGTCGTGTGTAGGCTTGATCACTAGATCACTTGCATGAGGACTCCCTGAGGACCGCTAGTGCAAGTGGTGAGGGCCATGTCTAATTGAGGTTAATGTGTATTTATGACAGTGTTGAGTGTCTGAGCCATTCTTCGCTAAAAGAATATCTAATGGAACCATTTACGTGGAGCTGTAGGACGCAAAAAACCAAAACGCCTGATTGCTTTGGACACTGTAGGAGTCACAACCTACGTTCATGGATTAGTTTAGTGATGAATTAATGGCAAAATTGGCTATTTATCCCTCAGTCTACCTATTACTTATCTACCTACAGAGTCTCCATAATAATATACTTAGATTATGAAATATAGTTAAAATTCATTTTAGGTCTATAAGGAGTTAGGTAGAGAGTCTTGTCACAACTTTTAACACATAACACTCGGCTGGTCATGTGGTCCATCATTGTACTGTATGAAATGTGGAAATTACAGCTGTGGTACAGCAGACACGTCCAGTGACCATATTCCATCAAGTGAATACCTTCAGACAGGGATTAACGCCATTATGGGAGTCACGTAGAGCTCGGCACAGTTGTTATGACATATAACACTCGGCTGGTCATGTAGTTCAACCTTGTATTGTATGTAATGTGGACATTACAGCTGTGGTACAGCAGACACGTCCAGTGACCATATTCCATCAAGTGAATACCTTCAGACAGGGATTAACGCCATTATGGGAGTCACGTAGAGCTCGGCACAGTTGTTATGACATATAACACTCGGCTGGTCATGTAGTTCATCCTTGTATTGTATGTAATGTGGACATTACAGCTGTGGCACAGCAGACACGTCCAGTGACCATATTCCATCAAGTGAATACCTTCAGACAGGGATTAACGCCATTATGGGAGTCACGTAGAGCTCGGCACAGTTGTTATGACATATAACACTCGGCTGGTCATGTAGTTCAACCTTGTATTGTATGTAATGTGGACATCACAGCTGTGGTACAGCAGACACGTTCAGTGACCATATTCCATCAAGTGAATACCTTCAGACAGGGATTAACGCCATTATGGGAGTCACGTAGAGCTCGGTACAGTGTTATGACATGTAACACTCAGCAAGCTATGTAGTTCAACCGTGTACTGTATGTAATGTGTACATCACAGCTGTGGTACAGGAGACACGTTCTGTGACCACATTCCATCAAGTGATTAACGCCATTATGGGAGTCACGTAGAGCTCGGCACAGTTATAACATATAACGCTCGGCTGGCCATTTCATTCTTGCCACTTGAACGTTCCCCTCTCAACAAACTTGAAAGCTGTCAACCCCAAACAGCCTGCTGTTGATGGCCATTTTCCCCAGAATTAATTTGTACCAAGTCATTAATTATTGAACCGGAATGATATTAGAAAGCTGAACTGTAAACAGTAGTAAATCTGAAGACTGTACAGAATTTGTTTAACAAGTGTAAATGTTAAGTATTAATATAATAAAAAATCCAATTTTTTAAAATTTGTATATTTAGATCATAGACTTGTTCAAATAAGTGATTATGGTGATAGAATACTTAGTGCCATTTGGGCAAATGTAAGATGTATAGGGTGTGTAAGGAGCTCATCAAAGTTACTTTTACGAGATGGGTAAATACGAATAGATAATTCCGAACTTTACTCAACTGTCTAGGTATATAAAATGTAATTTATTGTTGATATGTTTAGATGCGTGTTTAACTGTTTCAAACCAAAAATTTTGTTTTGTATTCTATAAAGTTTACATAATATGGGCATATAAAGTGATCTCCTGTCACAAAGGTAAATACAATCCATCGAGCCATTTAAGACCTGCCTCACTGATTCTGTTTATGCTAGCTAATTCCTTCATGAAAGAGCACAGGAGGCACTGTGTAGCTATGTGATCAATTGTTTTGATATACGAGTGATCTGGATTCAACCCCCATTTATATTTTCATTAGTTACAGTTCGAAAGCGATTCAACTGTGCACATACCTTACAAGAGAGATTCATCCCACTTACAGGTATTGACGGATCGATAATAAGGAACTTATTTCATCCATCTAAACTGTTCTACGTTGTGGCCCAGCTTTGTATAGTTGTCCTAATATCTGTTTCTAAATTAATATTACAGCTTTTATATTTTTTTAAATTAATAAATAGTAGCTGACAACAAACCATAATGTAAGTAAGTGTACGTAATAATCGATACGTATATTAATGTCTGATAATTTACAATATTTTATTTTTGAATAATGAAGATTTAACAAACTTTATTTAATTCGACTTTATTTACTTGTAAGCTGCAAACACATGTTTGGTCTCGACTCAACACACACAATGTACGCTCTCTTGTCGCAGTTACACCCGACCCTTTCGGCGTTCTATTAACTGATTTGAATCGTCAATTGGATAAGAAGTCTGAAACTTTCCTCATACATTATTCGTATCTCTTTTTAATCATCTACTTCAATTTTTAAATAAATCATAAAAACTTTACTCAAATCATACAAAACGGAATGGTGGTGATTATTAGTTTTTTTCAGAACTCAAAGTCAAATTTCAAAATAATGGAAAATATTAAAACATGACCTAAACCTACATTTATACATTTAGAGTATATCATCCATTGTTCTTACTTTCAATGCTCAATTTATTAAAACATTAAACGTTATTCCCAAAGAAATATCAAAAAACTTGTTACTTTTCAGACATTAATTTATGTCAATACTCTGATGAATCATAAAACATAGATAAATTGGATTATCATTTAAAAGATAAAACCCTCTCTTTAAGTGAGGTTATGTTTTATGATTGTCTAACATATAAATACAAACTTGAGTATTTTAAATCAGACTAACGAAAAATAAATATCCGAAGCTGCGCTTTGAAAGCGTAATCAAATCACAATAATATCGTAACAGTTGGAGAACAAAGCGTCACTTCCGGCCACCACTTTGACAGCATAATCAGACTCGGTATGGTTGTGTCGTTGGGGTTGGGGGTGTAAAACGCATTACCCTCGGCGGGCCATTGCCCCTCGTCGACTCCGGGGCCACGTGCCATGAGACAACTGTTGCCAAAGCATGTTTTACTCTGTGAGCTTTTGGCGTACAACAGTTTGAGTGAACATAAAGTGTTATACTGTTCTACTGAAATTATTAAAATAACGATTTTAATAAGAGAAGAAATATATTAATTACACTGTACAATCAGTTCCCAAAAACATGCTGATTTGTGTAACGTATTATGTAGAACTACTAGTTTTATGTTTGATCAAATAATATCAATTCGATTGGTTTTAAATGCCTTTTAAAAATTCACGGGTGAGCCAGAGGCCAAGCGGTCTAAAGCGTCAGGACTTTGAGCTTGGGTTAGAGATAGCGCTGGTTCGAATCTGGCCTAGAATGGAAGATTTATCAGTAATATTTACCGTTTACTGTTCTGGTTCGCCCGCTTACTCTGTCTGAATAAGTTCCACGCACAAATCAATAGTCTATGAGGAATGGGCAGAGTAAGGTCAGTGGAACTGTACGTGTATGGGTGGGCGGGTGGGTCAGTGCCACTGTACGTGTGCTGTAGTTTCCACGCACAAATGAATAGTCTATGAGGAATGGGTAGAGTAAGGTTAAGAACGAGATCGGCCTCTCCTTAAAAAAAATTATAATTAAGCGCGTATTCTCTTGCTTTCCAATGGGCTGATATAAGATTTGTACTGTTTAAATGACTCACTAACATGTTCACCTAGCACACTAGTGTAATGCTCGGTTCCATGTGAGGTCTAGAGCTTATTATAGAGGCAGACTGCAAATAGAGTAATGTTATCGAAATAATTATTTGATTAGATATCATCGTCTACAGAGATTGTTAGGCATGATGTGTTAGTCTAGATCCAAATTGGCCCTTAGAAAAATAGGCATAACATCTTTGGGTAGTTAGTTTTCATAACAAGCTGTATATAGGTAGTTCTTTACGAGCATATATAGGTTCTATACTGTACTGTTGATTGTAGGTTCTATACTGTACTGTTGATTGTATGTTCTATACTATACTGTTGATTGTAGGTTCTATACTGTACTGTTGATTGTAGGTTCTATACTGTACTGTTGATTGTAGGTTCTATACTGTACTGTTGATTGTAGGTTCTATACTGTACTGTTGATTGTAGGTTCTATACTATACTGTTGATTGTAGGTTCTATACTGTACTGTTGATTGTAGGTTCTATACTGTACTGTTGATTGTAGGTTCTATACTGTACTGTTGATTGTAGGTTCTATACTGTACTGTTGATTGTAGGTTCTATACTGTACTGTTGATTGTAGGTTCTATACTGTACTGTTGATTGTAGGTTCTATACTATACTGTACTATTGATTGTAGGTTCTATACTCTACCTACAATCAAAATCTCATGAAGATCAATCAGCGAGTTTCACTTTTAGAAGCACTACAAACAAACAGAATCAAGTACGAAATACTGTCTGGGTGAGAGATGAGACAATTCTCTTGATTCGATCAGTTTCACATATATATTACATTTTCCATACGCTTTTATTTGAAAATTTGCATTTATTTAATATTTAAACATTTCATCCCTTTCCTCCTACAAAATGTATTTTACTAAAGGTTTTCAGTTAACCTACAGAGTCGATAAAATTCACTTCATTGAATAATTTTATTTTAGATTACGGAATCTTATAGCAACATACTTTACCACTCTGTATCTTAAAGTATTTCTCACAATTAATCCCACTAGGAGCCAAGCAGGCCTCACATCTGGGAATACAAGATACGGAGAATTAACATGAAGCAATCATACTTGAGATTGTATTCACGGAACTTTAAATGTGCTCAAATAAAAACAGCCTTGGCACTTGAAGTAATTTCGAAGTTTCCTCCCTAAAACACACTTGAATCCTCGGGGTTTAATAAATATGTGTTATATCTTGGTTAAACATTTTGTTTCTATATTTTTTATTGTTTTACCCTTCGTTAGATGCTATATGATCTCTAATGTAAGGTGTACATAAGAAAATGTAAGAGTGGTAGTGTTGTTACAGTATTCTATGAATGTGCACTGATTACAAAGACATTTACTCAACATTATATAATTATATATATATATATATATATATATATATATATATATATATTAAATAACAACCGGGTGTTCATTTGTCATTGGGCTATTAATTAATGACACTTTCTAAGGAATAGTCGGCCATAGTTTGTATGACTACATTCGCTCATCTGCACTCATCACACTCATTCGAAATCCATATTCGCCCATATTTGGCAATCGGCGTCTTATGAATAAATAAATAAATAAATTATCTCTACTAACTACTGCTGTAATCGAGTTGTATAAATACAGGATGCTCAAAAAGTGTTATATATTGAATAGTTACAAAATTAGCACTCAAACGTAACACATTGATGCTAAATAAATATGTTCCTTTTGAAGCAACAGTCAATTAAATTACAACAGGGGGATCGCCGACAAAGAGCCAGAAGAACATTATAAACGAGAACCGTGTTGAGTTGTATATCATATTAAAGTTCTAACTTTCTGGAGTGAAGAAGAAAAGACTGATAAACTGATAAAATATATTTATTAAAGCAGCTTTCATCTGTTTATCACATCGCCAGTATGGTCCTAGAAGAGTCAGAAAAATATCTTAAAGAGAGAATAACTCAAGTTGTATATCAAGTTAAAAATCTTTACACGGAGAACAGAATCCTACAAATCCGACCCTAAGAGAAATAATCCTATATAAAATAGAAGTGCCGAAGTTCAAATGTACAAAATTAAACTAATTGAAACTTCATTTCACATTTTTTGAATTTAGTAATTTCGAAAGAAGTACAGCAACGCGATTACATTTATTTTCCACCACACATTTTTTTTCTTTTTTAGATACAATGTTTACACGATTTTTACGCTCTCTATCGTAAAAAAAGTAATGAAAGGCTTTAGTAAAAAATAATTCCATCATATTGATTTTAGATTAAGTCAATGTACTATATTATTTCTGACGATTGATTTCGAAACTTTCTACAGTATTTAACTGCAACCAGTGTGATCGCTGTGTACAAATCGTGGCATGTTGAGTACTTCATCATTTTGTAACCAGAGTAATCATCTAGTTAGCTGTAGTTAACTGTAACCTGAGTTAACTGTAGTTAACTGAGTACCTAAATCCAGCCCCACCTTCTAACTTGTATCTTTTCCAAACTTTAAATTGTCGCCTTTTTTACACGCTATGCAATTGAAAAGATCTAACCATCATCTAATTGTAAGAGAAAACTATGCTATTGTTCAAGGTACAAATTACTTTTATATGGTTAAAAGAAGATATAAAATATTACTATTTAAACGTTCCAATTTTCCAATTGACTGTGCTAGAACAATTGAATCAATTGTGCTGATCAATAGATAAATATATATGTACTAGAAGACACTATTTCACGCTTCTCTTGGCAACCTCATGACTCGCTATCTCCAGCCATCTCGGCCTTCGGCCTTGGTAATGCCGAATAGAAGTAACTCTTACTCGCTGCGCTCGCTCGTACCACTTCAGCATACAACTTTAGTCTGAAACTTTTGACTACGTAAACATCTGTATTGAACTGTACAACTTTATATAATTAGAACTAAAATGTTATATTTAGTATTATTTTTGTTCATCAGCTGGTTTTTGATTGTTTTTCTGGGATGGAAGACTGACAATGTCTTATGGGAGAAAAAAGTTCTTTTATGGGTGGCTTCTACCCTTTATTTTGAAAAATCTCTTCTTGATGCACCACTTTGATAAAATTTCTCTCAATATTTCAATTTAATCGCTTATATCAGTACTATCAATTTTCCAGAAAATAAATAGCCTATATTTTATACACTGAATAAAACAAAACCGTTGTACCAGCTTAAGTAAGAAGTGATACTGAAAGCTGACGAGCTGTTGAGGCATCCCCTGTCAAAACGCATAACAATTTAAGAGGGTTGTTTCTCTTCACGAAAAGCATAAAAAAATGGGATTCTCTTTAAAGGTCATTCTGTACTTACTAATGATCGTATTTCGACACTTAAAGTGTCATTCGAAAGATGAACAACTGTTAAAAAGGACCGTAAGTTAGTTGTTGTACAACCTTAAGTTTTGTGTAAGTTTTTACTCATGCGAAACTTTTTATTCTTGACAATTTTTAATTTAAAACAATCACAATATTTGTTATGGTCCTCAGGAATTTTAACTATCGTAAGTGTTTACTATCGCTCATTGTAATAATAAACAAATAGTTTTTTTTTAATTAGCATAATACGTGTTGGTACATATTTAATACAAGTAAACGTTACACAACACAAATTTATTATAATACAAGCACAAAATGCAAACAATACCTTTTGTGAATCCCTTTGGTCTGAGGAAGGTGAGCGTGGTTTACCGAAATCGATCAACATAATATTTGTGCATTTTAAAAGCCTGTCGACTTCCCACCGGTGGCTTGGAGGTTTCGAAAAAGGCCACCTTATGTTGCCAGAATCATCACTAGTGAAAAGTTTCTTTCCTAAATTAAGAACTTTAAAAATGTTAATCATTTGTTTATGAAATATTTTCTTTCGAATTAAACACTGTATTATATTTATATTTTGAGTGTTCAAAAACGTTTGAATAAAAACCGAGTTCACATAGTACACACCACACTTACTTTTAAAAAGAATATACGAATATATTTTACGTACCCTATTACTAGTGTGTTCATCATAAAATAAGTCTTATTGTAAACGTACATAGTTGTAAAAGTACATCATTGTAAAAGTTCATAGTTATAAAAATACATAATTGTAAAAGTACGTTGTTGTAAAAGTACATCGTTGTAAAAGAACATAGTTGTAAAAGTACATCGTTGTAAGAATATATAGTTGTAAAAGTACATAGTTGTAAAAGTACTTACTTGTAAAAGTACACCGTTGTAAGAATACATAGTTGTAAAAGTACATCGTTGTAAGAATACATATTTGTAAAAGTACTTACTTGTAAAAGTACATTGTTGTTAGAATACATAGTTGTAAAAGTACTCACTTGTAAAAGTACATCGTTGTAAAAGTATATAACTGTATTGGTACGATATAATTAATCAAATAGACATTCACATTCCACTACTTGGCAAGTGCAATTTTATTATTGATAAAAAGTTAGCTTGATAGCAGGAAAGAAAAAATAATAAGGATAGCAAGTTTGATCACTGATAAAATAGTATTTTGATAGTTTAGATGGCCCAGGTGATTTGAGCTGAAAATTAGAGGCTGGTAGTTACACAAGTGTTTCAATTTAAAAGCACTTATGTCTCTTACAGAAGAATGCCACCTGATTGTTTTGACCTGCAAGTTAGGGAATCGTAGTACACTGTACGAAGGAACTTATGTACCCAAATGACGTGGCCAAGCCGATGTTATCTTTGGAATTTAGGGGTGTGAAGCCTGAGATCACCCCAGAAGATTCCCTTCGAGAATTGATGGGGTTCTGTCAAGCTGGCATGATCTATCGGCTTGCTTTATGTAGATTTGAACGAGAGGCTTAACTCAATCCAAACCAATATCTCAACTGCACGTGCTCAGCGTAACAACTCTATTGTAATTAGGATTTGTTCTGTAAGTACTGTAGTTCAACTGTATACATTAAATGAAAACTGTCCACGTGGTTTTGAACACTCTCGTGTATTGTGCCATGGTTTTGGAAACTCAAGTGTATTTTACAATGGGCCTAGATACTTCTCGTGTATTGTGCCATGGTTTTGGACACTTCGTGTATTTTACAATGGGCTTGGAGACTTCTCGTGTATTGTACCATGGTTTTGGACACTTCGTGTATTTTACAATGGGCCTGAAGACTTCTCGTGTATTGTGCCATGGTTTTGGACACTTCGTGTATTTTACAATGGGCTTGGAGACTTCTCGTGTATTGTACCATGGTTTTGGACACTCAAGTGTATTTTACAATGGGCCTGAAGACTTCTCGTGTATTGTACCATGGTTTTGGACACTTTTCGTAAGATTTCGTAAGACACTTTGGCTGTAAAATTCTTATAACAATTACTAAAAAAGTACATATTGGCTATTTTAGGGTTGTTTTACAGCTTTTAGCATACTTACAAACACATGGTGAGTTCATTTGATTAGGGGTTGTTATAAATATTTTTGTAAGACTTGTGTTCTTGCAGATTATGTAACACATCATTGTTTAATAAGATACCGTACATGTACAGGTAAATCTCTAGAAATTTAAATAATTTAGTATATTGTATTTAATTTATCTATTGATAGTCAAACCATTAACGTAGTACTTTTATGAATATTTACGTGTGAAATATAAATTTATATTGTATATAAATAAATAAATATATATTGTTTAATGTATATACATACATATATATATATATATATATATATATATATATATATATATATATATGTATATACATTAAACAACCATTAAACAATAGCAATGTTAGAGAGAACCATTTATTAATAGTCCAATAGTCAGGGCAACTAAGGGACCTACAGTTTTATGTGGAATTCGAACCATGCAGTACAAGACATGGGGAGAAAGAACAGCTCGACATAACTTGACACACATTTACCACAGTATTGGATGCGACATTGACTGTGACGATATAATCACATCATGTCACTAACCTAAATTAACATACGAGTAAAGTACGGGGGTACTGACCCACTCACCCACCCCTACACGTACAGTTGTACTGACCATACCATACACGTGCAACCATACACGTGCAACCATACACGTGCAGTGGTGATGACCTACCCGCCCACCCATACACGTGCAGTGGTGATGAAGTACACGTAAAGTGGTGATCACCCACCCGCCCACCCGTACACGTAAAGTGGTGATGACCCACCCGACCACCCATACACACGTGCAGTAGTGATGACCCACCCGCCCACCCATACACGTACAGTTGTGATGACCCACCCGCCCACACATACACGTGCAGTGGTGATGACCCGCCCGGTGGTGATGAAGTACACGTAAAGTGGTGATAAAGTGTACAAAAATTCCACTGTACGTGTATGGGTGGGTGGGTGGGTCAATATCACTGAACGTTTGAGGGTGGGTGGGTAGGTACATACCACTCTACGTGTAGGGGTGATGTTGTGGGTCAATACGTGTATGGTTGAGCTGGTGGGACAATACCGTTGTACGTTAGAGTTAATGCGTGTATGAATTATCATGTGCATGTCACAAATAGTTTATGTGAAGAGCTTCCCCGTACGTACAGTTGTGGTAATGTCATGGATGTATTTGTATGCAGTGTTTCCGTTCTAGGTAATCTTACAATACATAGGTGTTGTTGCGTGGATGTTAACTTGTAATTAACTGCCACTGCTACATATTTATTTACATAATATATTTACCCAAATACAAAAATACACTTACTACAAATAGTGTAATTCGAAGTCATGTAGAACATTAATTAATTGTCTAGTTTTTCATTTTCATGCGTTTTTCAAATATATTGAAAAACAAATATTTTTCTATACGGCCAACCCCGCAGAGAAAGTTACTTTTGTGTTTGTTGTATGAACAAGCGCTCCACATTGCCAGGCATTTCAGAAGGGATTTAATATAAGCCGGGGGAAATTCAGCTGGAGTAGATTTGGTCCAGATCCATTCAAGTCAGATCTCTGTCTTAACTACGCAGACTCTTTATGATTCTAAATTACGCACAACCCTCTGTAAAATAATTTTTGTTTTGGTTTTTTTTTTACTACATTTTTTAAGGTTAATAATTTAATTGTTTAGTCACGAGATTTGGACTGTACTCTTGTGAGTGACAGGGTGAGGCGCCCGCCCCTAACTTGATTACAGACAACACTCCTCTTGTAACTACATTACAATCCCTAGTTCCTCTTGGAAAGCACACTCCACGTGATGACTTACAGTGGCGTAAATACTTTACAGCAGTTGTCAATGAGTTGGATTTTACTGTAATAAACGTAGGAGGGATTTTACAATACGAAAGACAAAAAAATGTTAATATTCCAAGGGTTCTCTAGGTAATAATGACTTTATCTTAACTATTGAAGTGTAATTTGACATTTTATGAACATTCCAGGGAACCATAAGTTGCTTTTTTTTAAATTGAGTATTTAAAAAATATTGTACAGTTAAATATGTGAACCTTTAAATGTTATGCTTGACAATTTCAAACTAAAATAAATAGTTCTAAAGAATTGGCATAATACATAACAATTATATCACTATTGTAAATTCTGTTGGAATGACCCAGAACTGGAAACAAACTTACATTGGCATTGACTCTGTGATTTTACGAGGGTAGATAACTATACAGAGAAGGGATTACATTATGACAAATTGTATTTTCAAATCTGCTCAAATCGAACTCAAAGGCTGAATTGATCATGAAGAGCTCGAATTGTTCTCCCCCAATGGTCACTATGTATTTTATTATATTTACAAATATTGTTATCTATGTATATATACGAGAGTATTTATCAGGTAAAATATAAAACCAGTTAATGATGATATGCATTTTTTAGCGATTCTACAAGTTAAGGTACGTTGTCGTCTTGTCACGTTTCTTATACCTCAACGGAGAAATTCAATCAAAAAACTAGACGTAAAATTCTTATTGAAGTAACTAAATAAATGGTCCCAAAGAATTCATCACAAACTTTCCCCCATACTAAACACTAAAAAAATCTAAACTTTTAAAATTACCAGTTTGATTCCCAAATTTGTTTTTTTTTGTCATACCTAGAAAACTAGTCAATTAAGAGACACGTGGTTTTTTATTAAAATATTTTAATAAACAACAGACAGACATACACATTTACCATTGTACGTGTATGGGTGGGCGGGTGGGTCATTTACCATTGTACGTGTGGTGGGCGGGTGGGTCATTTACCACTGTACGTGTGGTGGGCGGGTGGCTCATTTACCATTGTACGTGTATGGGAGGGTGGGTGGGTCAGTACCACTGAACGTGAATGGGAGGATGGTTGGGTCAGTACCACTGTACTTGTATGGGAGGGCGGATGGGTCTGTACTACTGTACTCAAATGGGAGGGTGGGGTGGGGGGTTTGCCATCATTACGTGAAAATTAACAATCACGACGTTTCGATTTGGTGTGTTTTTTTTCTTAAATACTTCTTAAGTGTTTTCCTTAAAGTGACTTATTCTTTCATGAAATGTAATCTGAAAATATTTCACAAAAATCTATAGTGGTATTAAACCACCCACCTGCCCCTACACGTACAGTTGTATTGACCCACCCGTACACGTAGAGTGGTATTGACCCACCCACTCACCCGTACACGTACAGTTGTATTGACCCACCCACACACTCGTACATGTACAGTGGTATTGACACACCCACCCACCCATACACGTACAGTGGTATTGATCCTCCCACATGCCTTTACATGTACAGTGGTATTGATCCTCCCACCTGCCTCAACATATACAGTGGCAAGATAGGCAACAGGGTTTCAGGAACTTTTTTGCTTATTTTTATGTCTACTATTATATCCTCTCGCGAAACGCCCTGTATATAGAAGCAAATAAACTGATAAATATGAATAGAGTGGAAAAGAAAAATGTAACTTATATAAATATTAAGATGTGTTAATTAAACTGAATAAGATTAGTTTAATAAACTATATAAAAAAAATAAATAAAACCAACCCGTGTGAAGAAAGTTCGTGTCACGCTTATACTCTGATTAATTTAAATGTAGAAACACTGTGGATAAACAACACTGTTAATCAATCTAGAGACAAAATATTAAACTCGAACATAACAATTACTGGTATGTTTTTTAAAAATTATTTCTTTAATGTTTACTATATAAAAATGACTAACTGGTAATTGTTAGTATTCAATTGAATTACAACTAACTTTGAACGTGTTAATATTTTATCAATTTTGAAAATAAAAATAACTTAACATTTTCTTTATATAGAAAACGAAACTCTGATGTGATGTTCTGATATAATCTGTTCTACAATTTCCAGTAAATTGGTTCTGTAAGAGAGTTCCCGTCCATTTCCCGCCCGCGAAAACTTATAAATTTATCTCGTCAGCCGATTCAATATTCCACTTCTCACTGGGGTGGTGCCTCTTGAATTATTCTCGACTCAGTCGTAGAGGCCTTTACTGCGATCATATATAAACATCCCGACACCCTCGCTGTCGCTGACATTGTTCACATTTATCCACTGCCTTCTTTAATCCATTCGTGCTACACATTCGTCTGCCTTAGTTTTTACAAAATTCGTCTTTTTTAAAGATAGTTCACGGATGGTGTAGTTAAATGAATAATCAGAAATAAACAGATCTTTAAAGAAAATATTGATGTATTCTCTTATCAACCCTATTTTCCATTGATCTCTTAATAGCTTCAGCTAGTATAGGGAGGCAAACTTACACGAAGAAAGAAATTATTTTTTTTTAAACCCTAAAAAGGCTCTTAAAACTAACCAATATATGAACAGTTTTAATCATCAGAAATAGAAATGATGATAGTTTTATATTATGAATAGTCTTTGCTAGATGTAGATACGATTGGTCCAGTTCAGCCGAACAGTTTTAGTGCTCTCTTCTTAATACAATATAATTGTAGTGTAAGCACGTCCTATTTCTTAATTATCTTAACCATTATCCATCATCAAGACGCCGATCGTAGAGGTATGGGCGACTATGAGAGGTGAATGAGCGTGGTGAATGTGTCTTTGTAACTAACCAAGGTCGACTGTTCCTCAGAAAGAACTATCTATCAATAGCCAGGACAACTAAGGGACCTACAGCTTTACGTGAAATCTGAACCACGTAGTATTGGTCTGAGTGTCAGCTAATTGATAAGCCAGATACTCAGTGCTCTTTTCTACACAACATCTGAACCGTGACTACCACCCAACATGGACACTCCAAACTTCTATAGTAGTATCAATATCGATGACAACCATAGACAACCAAGCCTACCTTATGAATGGCTCAGTCCTGCTCGCTATTTCCCAACGCCAAATATCTAGTCTACATAACATCCACGTCGTACAACCGCGATATTGGTCTTACTTTGGTATGAAATGTTAAATCACAATTTAATTATTTCTTATCAACCTTTTTTTTTTAAATTACATTTGTTGTGCACCGAAATATTTCTAGGAATTGAAAGGAGGCTTATTATGACCTTGGGAATGCGGATGAACTGACACCCAGATTCGATATAATGGCATTGTTTTGACAACGGAAGTAAATCTAAACCAGCCCGGCCTACCTGAACCCTGTGTACATAAAACTGGCAAACATGTTACGTGTAGTTCGATGACAATCCAAGAACATCAATTCGTCGGAGTTTACAATGAGTGATATACGCAGAGTTTTGAAAAAACAAATTCACATCTTCCCTTTCAAAACGCAACCCACGCAAAAGAACAAGCCAAGATAATCCATACAACAGTTTTATTTAGTAAATTACGTCCTTGAAAAACTAAGGAAAATTACGATACCTCAAAAGCAATGCTGTTTAGTAATGACACCCATTACCACCTCAGTGATTATGGAAATAAGCAAAATTTTCGAATCTGGGGTATTGAAAATCTGACACTCACTCAAGAGAACCCGTTCTATCCACCACATATTACATTTAGGCGTAGGTTTAGTTTAATCGGGATACTGACACATACCCACATTTCTTTAAAAACGCTGATCACGAAGTGATCCAATTTGACTCTTGAATGGTGAGCGCCACCGAGAAATTATAAGGGTTTCTTTGGTTCCAGGTTTAGGAAACATATATATAGACTTCTGGTTTCAGCAGGATGGTGCAATCTGCCGTACTGCTTGAGATTCATTGATTTATCACATGACCAGGACGTGTAATTTCAAAATTGAATCAAAGTTGACCAGCAAGATCAAATGATTTAACACATTATGACATTTTAAGCTTGGGCTTTTAAAAAATATACTGTATGCATAAGGCAATTATCTAGAGATCATTCAAGAACTAAAAAATATGGAATCAAAAGCGTTGTGTTGTCAAAGAAGTTCCGCTGCAAATGTGTAACAGTATTTTTGTTAAAACAGAGTTCTAATTAGGCTGCAGGTGCCACTTATCAGACATTCTATTTCATAAGTAGGCGAAAGTAAGTTTTTACACATGAATATGCTGTTTTGTTAATTTAGTATGAAAGTATAATTTTCGTTCACGACTTAAACCGGTCGTTCTTACTAGGACACATTTTATATTTTACAATTAAGAGCTTAAAAACTATTTAAATTCACTGGGTCTAAAAATATTGCCTAAGTCAATAGAAAAAAACTTAAAGTATCACCAACATTTCGTCACTCCATATGAGAAACATTAGGAATATTATAAAAAACGTATTAAAATATTAAAAAAACAATACAAAATAAACAATGTACATTGTGGTAAGAGAGCATGTCACCTAGAAACGTAATTAAAGATTAGGAGCTCGAGTCCTTATCACTCGCTTCCTTTTGAAAAATTACACAGATTTCAGTCGTAACATCAGCTTAATTAATACAGATTTAGCTCTGGATAACATAGCGTGTATTAGAGCAGATTTACATACTATATGTGAAGTGACTTACATAATTAAGGCCAAAACAGATACTGGTGCTGGAAACACTTTGTAAAAAGATAAATAAGTACAATTTAATTAATAAAACGTTACTGTACCATTAAACAATATTATATAGTTGCATTAACCAGTCAGAGATATTATTTATTTGTAGATTTAGTTAAAAAGTAAATGCATTTATTTATCATCGATAATAACCGTTTACATTTCAATTCCAAATTAATAAAATAATTTAGTTTGGTTTATTTATAAAACATTCTTTGTATACAATAATAAATGAAGTTGGAAATTTAATCAAATATAAACATTCTGTATTGTAGAAAATATAAATCTTTTAATAAAGAAATAAAGTCAGTTGCTACTTAGAACACGTTCAGTAAAGCAGTTATTTATTGACATTTATAAAATTTTACGATTGAGCAGTGGAGTGTAATTCTAAATACAGTTTACAAATTCTAAATACAATTCTAAATTGGATATCCTTTTTAAAAGAAACCAAACATCTGGTCATATTGAATTCGATATTTATAGAAAACCAACACAGAATATAAGATTCATACCAATTGATTCATTCCATCCAGCATCTCAAAAAAGAGCAACATACCATTCATTAATTCATTGTTTATTTAATACACCTTTATCTATCCCAAACTTCAATAAAGAAATTACAAAAATCAAAGAAACTGAAAATTTTAATGGATACAACCCAAATATGATTACAAAAATGATAAATAAGAAAAGACAACAAATTGAAAAACAAAACCGAACAACACTATTACCCAAAATTGAAAATTCTGTTTGGAGAAGTGTTACACATGGATCTTTTTCAAACATAATGCAAAAAAGTTTTAAGAAACACTCTAATGTAAATTTATCATTTAAATGTACATCAAAATTAAAATATTTACTTGGAAATCCAAAGGACAAAATTAAAAATGAAGAAGTCTGGAATTTATGAAATTGAATGTGACAATTGCATTAAAAAATATATTGGTCAAACCAACAGAAAAATTTCAACAAGATTAAAAGAACACAAATATCATTTTAAAAATTATCAAGAGGAGAAATCAGTGATAGGAAATCACTGCATCAATTTCAACCATAATTTTACAAAATGTAATTTACTAAAATAAGTTCAAAATAAAGATCAATTAGATGCTTATGAAAGCTTACATATAAAAAAAATCAAAGAAATTCTGGTTAATAACGAACCAGGAACATTTGAAAATTCACCACTATTATTTTTAATTTATACCATTTATATATATATATATTTTTATTTTCCTATTTAAATTATTCCATATGTTTCATTTTTATTTTATCATGTGTTTTTAAAATCAATCATATGTAAACGATGTAAAATTTAGTTTGGTTATAGTTTGGTTGTCTGAAGATGGTAACTTTGTTACTGAAAGGCCTTACGAAATTAAAAATTTATTTACTGGTTTGTTACATCTTATAACATTAAATTATATATCCATACAATAAGAAACGAGCTTGAAGAATGATGATACTATGTTTATTTATAGTATTATAGTTTTTATATATTTCAACACCTGCTGATACTCCTTGGCTTTATCAACAAGGAGCAGACCAACTATCTCTGTAGATAATTAGTTTAATACATTTTGTTGTGTTTAATTATTCAATTTAACTTCAAAATTACCATTGATTACAGAATATGCATAAAACCAACAGTGCAATGTAGCATTAGACAATTATATTTAACAATTCATATAATTTTTGTTTAACATTTGTTAACAATGAGGAAGACTTAACATATATTTTCATAGTCAAAAAAATACTGGTTGGACACTTATAAAAATAACAGTGAAACGTTCATATTTTTCCTATTTTTGAAAAAACAAAAAAACCAAGGCCTCAAATTAAAACACATTCAACAACAGGTATATATTTTGCTAATCCATATCACCTTTAACAACCATGGTCACAAGGTTTTTTTATTTGCTCTGTGGCGTGATGTACAGGTGTACATAGAGTACGAATGTCAAGCTTTATCAGAGGAGAAACTCCGTTTTATTTTATACGTCCCTAGCTTTTTTTATTATTATATCATATACTGTGCGTTAGTTTCTAATAAGGCGTAGATATTAAACCCCATAAAATGTCTGTAGTAAAATTGAGATAAAATTTGTATTGGTCAATTATAGAACGCACTATATTTAACATATTTTCACTATACTACTATGAGTTCAGCTGTTTTCGTCATGTGTTTACAACCTGCGAAAATCATATTTTCCAATGTTGACTGTGGAAAATATTTAGTTGTAAACAATGTTAATTTCGGTAGTAAACAATAGAGAGCTGTTGAAAATATGATGTTTCGCAGGTTGTAAACTCATAACGAAAACAGCTGAACTCATAGTAGTGTAGTGAAAAGTATCGTTCAAAACTCGAGTGAAAGTGTTTTGTATGTTCTCGACCATATGAAGTGCTCGACAAGTCTCGCACTTCAAACATATGGTCTCGAACATGCAAAACCCCACTTTCCACTCTTGTTATGAAATATACTATTAATTGTCACCTCCAGAAGCTTAGTTTTACCAATGAACTTGAATCTATGAATGAAATTAACTTTTTTGATCTAAAAATAATTCGTGATCATAACAAACTTTCATATAGAATTTTCAGGAAACCTACTTAAACCAATTGTACAATAAATAACAGTTCTGTCCATCCCCAGTCTCAGAAAACAGCTAGCTTCAGAAGTATGTTATATAGGGCGTATTTAATACCATTAAGAGTTGCAGATAGAAAACAGGAAATAACTGTAATAAAATCAATAGTTATTTCAAATGGATACAAGGCATCAATGATTGATGAAATTTGAAGTAGAATAAAAAAGAAAATAGAAAATAAAATTCGAGATGATAAACGAACTACACTTGAAAAAGAAAAATCCAATAAAGAACAAAAGAAGTATGTATCCCTCCATTACAATGGACCTTTTACACAAAGAGTTGGTAGTAGATTTGAGAAATTAAATTTATCAGTAGCTTTTAAAACTTGTAATACTATGTCCAACATTTTACAACCGAATATTGAAAGTGAAGATGACTTCAATAATTCAGAATTATATAGGATCAACTGCAATGATTGTAATATGTTTTACATAGGTCAGACTGTAAATGTTAACAAAATATATAAGAACCATGTCTCTGCTTTTAAAAACAAGAAACCTGAAAGATCTAATGTAGCTAAACATCTGCTGAATTGTAGCCACAGTTTGAATAAAATAGATGAAATGTAGATATTTTAAAAGTTTGTAAGAAGGTTCGTGTTATGAATGCATGGGAAGAGTTATTTATTTTTAAAGAAAAATGTAAAGATCGTGATAAATTATGAATGAACAGGTTAATTTTGATTCCGAAATAGTTTTTCATAATGTATTTTCAGCGAATATAAGTATATAAAGTATATAAGCGAATAAAAAGAACATAAGTAACAGCCAATAGGGATTAACCAATAATATCACAGCAGCCGCCATTTTGACGATTCCAGCCAAAAAATAGGCCAATAAATTGAGTTTTAGAACACCATTTTCTATTCTTTTGTGAATCCCCTCTGGTCTGAGGAAGGTGAGCGTGGTTCACGGAAATCTATCACCATAATATTTGTGCATTTTGTACTTGTATTGTAATATATTTGTGCATTTTGTGCTTATATTCTAATAAATTTGTGTTGTGTGACGTTTACTTGTACTGTATATATACCAACACGTATTATGCTAATAAAACACTATTAATTTTCAGTAAAGTACCAATAAATTTAATTAAACTGTTGACCTTAGTTAGTCAGGTTGCCTAGCTTGTTACCATTGTTTAGTTGTTTATAGACAGTTAAAGTTTACAAAGAGTGTTTTAGTGGTTTTCTATTCATATTACTGATAATGACCAAACCACTGCTCTTTTATATCATTTCATAGCCTATTTATTATTGATTTAGAATATGTATTTTTTTTATCATGTTACATACAGAATGTAACAATTGCTTATGTAACATTAAAACGAATTAAATGTACAATGAGATTTTCATGAGAAGAAGTGGCTAGTTGAATGCGCGGCAGCAAGGGAGTTATGTGGGAGCTCTGCTCACTGTCCCAGTCAGAGTCTGTGCATCAATACAATGTCTCATACAGTAAACTAGTTATGGGCCATTCCAAAAACATTTAATTACCTTTTTATACATGGAATAGTAGAGTAACTATTCCTTTTGAACTGAGAGAGAACGCTATCAATTAGAATGCAGGAAAACGTTCTTTTAGCTGGGGAAACAGCTGCCGTAAATTACATATAGGTTAGTAGCGGCTGGCGATATTCTGCTGCGTTGTCCTTTCCCTTCTTGTCGCTTTCCGCTTCCTCCAGAGCGACTCGCTTCTTCACAGAAAATGTTCCTGTAACATTTATGTTTAACTAATTTTCAATAATACATTTGCCCTTTATAAAAAGTTATCAAATTAAGAAGCATTAAATTCATTTTCATTAAAAGAGCATTAAATTCATAAAAACCTCTTTAACAGTTTGATTGATACAATTATATTAATTTAATATTTTGTATGGATAGGTGATTAAATATAACAGTTGCCTTTTAATCACCTATCCATAATATCGATTGTCCTACGTACTTTATTAGATTGATATAACATAATATTTAATGATAAATTTAAATGATTTTATTTTAATTATGAATGATAATAAGACTCCTATATATTATTTATCTTATTAGAACTGCGCCGGGTAAAAAGTGACTTGTATATAGTTATCCATTTATTCATAAAAATTACAACAGCAAAAATAAAAAAATTCCAAAACATTTGCTAAAACAAAGAGATTTTTTTTCTTTTTATAAATACTTTAAATTTTTATTAACATTCCTAGCTTTAAAAGTCCCTCTAGAGTACATAGAAATGAAACCGCCCCTTCGTGGTGGAAAAGGTTTTCCGTCCTTTTGACTGTAATATTGGAACATTCTTCTCTCAGATCAATTACAGAGTATCTCTGCGTATTGAATATTTATTACCAACCAACTTTATCACTTTGAGTAGTATTTGATGCCTGGAGGGTTTTAATGTTTTATTGATATATCTGCAAATAGATTTGTCAGAGTTGTGTGTTTATACTAGTAATTATCAAATATTTTACGGTTTAACTTCAAATTCCATGGATGCTTATACTATCTTCTTTAGAGATAGTTTTCACCAACTCTAAAGAACTCTAAAGCACCAACTCTAAAGCAGATCTTTAAAGTTTGAAATTAGACCAAAGTCTTAACTGGAACTTTTTTTGCAAATATACATAACAAACAAACACTTAATTCTGCCTGCATTCAAATGCTAATTTTGAGAAATACTGTTGACATGGAAACATGTTTTCCATGCATATTTTAATTCCATTCTTAAACATGATTTGGAAATTTGGGGGTTTTATTGAAATTCGGATGGTATTTTTAAAGTACAAAAGAAAATGTTGAAGTAAATGACATTTTTTAAAAGTATATTATGTAATATCCTCTTTAGAAAAACACTTTTTGCCATCTATTCTTATTTTCAAATGCCTTATGATTGTCCATAAACACTTTGCTACCATAAGTGGCACACAGTTATAATACCTGGAATAGAAATGATTTTCAATAACAGCATCACTGCTATATCCAAGAAGGGTTTTAACATTTGTTACCTTAAATCGTGCATACAAATTCGTATAAATGAAAGGAAAAATAGTTTTTATTAGAGAAATGTATTATGACATTATAGATTATTTTAGTGAGAAACATAACATTGAGTAAGCACATGCACCGATGTATTATAGGTAAATAGTTTGAGTAATATTTCATATACTATATTTTGTATTATGCATCATAAAAGTACGATACGAAGTGATCTGTACTTCATGGGCGTATTAAGACAATAAATTATTAAAATTTGAATTAAATTTATAGATATTGTTTTTCTACAAACTATTTTAGGATTTATAATTCTAGGTTTAAAGCTACATATAGTAAAATAACAAATCTGGAAAATTTTTCAGGATATTATTTCGATTTGAACACAACTTTTCATTCCAATGAAAAAAATTTTTAGTGCATCAAAATAATTTTACACGTTCCTTTTCATAGTTACAGAAATCTAAATAAATCAGAATATTTGTTCAATTACTGATTGTTCAATTTTCTGAAACAAACCTTTTTTACAAATAATTTAGAGTAGCAATTTTAATCAATCTCAGTGTTTACCTTAGCTCATTCACTGGTGAACCATATAACCTGTATGGCCTACATGGACCAGTACACAGGTTGTAAACATGCTCATTGATTAGTACAAGTGAAAGTAACACAACACAAATATATTACGAAATGCACAAATATTTTACAATAAAAGTACAAAATGCACAAATACTAAGGTGATCGATTTCGACGAGTCACGCTCACCTTCCTCAGACCAGAGGGATTAAAAAAAGAAATATTGGTTTGTGTGTTTGTGTGAAGAAATATTATGTGTTGTTACACGTATGATAATCAAAATCAAAATCATTTATTTGCAGTTTCACAATTTAAAAATTGTATTACAAAAGCCATATAATTATAATAATAACACTCGTCATAAAATCCACTGTAATAATATTCTGCTTATGCATTTTTTTATATGTGATAGGCTTAATAACTAGAAACTATCGAGTGGTTTTTGGATACATCTAACAAGTCGTACGTCCGTGAAGATACATGATGTAGACTTTAACATCTGACAACTCTAACTCACTCACCTTGCACATCTTTACTTTAGATATTTTAGTGGAATATGGACTTATAATCCACGCATCATGAACAGGTGAATTTAGAGTGGGTGGGTGGCATGACTTTTATGTACTGTATATTTCAGTATCTTTACGTATTAAAAAGAAACATTTCTCTTCTCATCTGCTGAATTTTAGCCTCTGTTATCATTACGATAATAAATTACATTAAAACTTCTAATTATTGTTCTAACAAAAAAACTCATACGAGTGTTTTTTTTAAATTTTATTATTTTATTTTATTTTACTCGTATAATTTTTATTTTATTATTTTATTTTATTTTTTTTAATTCGGCTTATTTCCAACATTTGAGAACATAAATGTGTGTAGACAGATAATCACTATTATTTAGTTAAGACTTTTCCAGCCTTAGTAATGCACATTTATACCTTTTTGTAAGGTTTTGGGCGTTTATCACAAGATAACGGTGCCAAGCAATATCGAGCGTGGCTGTTTCTTGGATAGATGACAGGTGAGATATCCCGTCCTTGCACATGCACGCAGCTTGCCTGCTCTATGGTGGTAGGGCAGAAATCGATTTCTCGTGGTCGAAAATCCCAAAAAATATTTATAAATTAGTAATCCTTGGAGCTAATAAAAAAAGTTCGTTCAGACGTGGCTTGTTTTAAGTAAAAAGATTATTATTATCAATTATTCAGTAGCTGTTCTGAAACCTTACAAATACTCTTAACGAGTGGAAAGTTGCCGCCCTATATTTCTTCTTAGTGTTTGTTATAAGTTACTGGAAAGAATGTTATACAATAGAGTATCACAAATTCTTTTATCCTGGATGTTCCAGTTGAGCTGGCTGGTTTTCGTCTTGGCCGAAGTTGTGGCTCTGACACTATTGAGAATGGTTTGAAAATAAGCTAAAAACATTTGCAGCTTTTGTTGATCTCACAGCGGCTTATGACACAAGATGGAGCAAAGATTTGTTATTTAAGTTCTACAGCCTCCTTCTCTGACGTTTTTTTGCGACTTCTAGAGTCAATGTCTACTGCCAGTCTAATAAAAGTTTATATAGGTCGTGAAGAAAGTTCATACAGACAGCTGAAGATTGGTCTGCCACAGGGGTTCGTACTTACTGCAATTTTATTTAACGTGTATTCTGCTGACATCCTAATCACCAAGCCTAGAAAGTTTATGTATACAGACGATATTGCTTTAGCTTATCAATATAAGGACCTCACAGCTACTGAAGAAACACTCGCAAACGATCGATAATATTTTAGAACCTGGAAGCTAAACAGATGACAAGAAAGGTGGGTAGACCATCCAAGTCTTTCTCTATGTAGACCATCCAAGACTATCTATGTAAAGCAATAGATAGTTGATTACCTTTAACCGAAGTAACCTGCTTCCACGTAAGTAATCGACTGTCTAATCGAAAATTAAACATATTTCTAAATGGTGTAAAACACCACCACAATGATCATCCAATGTACCTGGGAGTAACATTAGATCGATTGCTGACGTTTATAAGCCTTATTTAAAAACACAACAGCTAAAATTAAAACCAGGGCAAATGTACATCTTATTGCTGGAACAACTTGAGGAGCCAACGCACACGTCCTGCGTACTACTGCTTTGTCACTGGTTTATTCAGCTGCTGAATATAGTGCTCCCGTATGGCTAAATAACGAACATACAAAAGCGATTGATGTCCAACTTAATAGAGCCATGATAGCTATTAGTGGTACTCTCATGGCAACTCCACTAACTTGCCTGCTACAACTTCACTAACTTGCAATACCTGCAGGTGAGATGGGAATGAACATTATTGGATCGGTTCCGAACTGGAGTGGGCATATGTAACTACTGGAAATAAAAATGGGGATTGACAGTAGATCAGTCATGTGATTGCGGGGAGTTTATCCAAACAATGGATCACATAATTACAGAGTATCCCTTGTGCTGTTTTACGGAGAGATTAGCTAGCATAAATATAATTAGTGAGGCATGTCTTAAATGATTTGATGGATTGGATTTAGCTTTGTGACAGGAGATTATTTGTTATTTACTTATAATTTTTATTATATTGTAATGACTTTTAGACTTTTTGTCCAACTATAAAACTCAGCTTTTACATAATTATGAATTTAAAATAATAATACTAATGGTAGCTGACTAAAAACCATACTATATATTAATTATTAATAATTCATTGAATCTCCCAACTTTACTTCAGTTGTTGACTCCAACTGAACTACGAGGACATTTTGATTGCTACGAGCAATAGCATAATGATATTAGCCAGCTATAACCATAGTAACGCCTTCACGCTTTGCGTAGTTGTCACGTTTTATTTATTTGTCTAATACCTATCGTATAACTTATAATATAAATAATAACGATATGTCATACGATAATTATTATAGATAGAATCCTTGAAATAGAAAGCCCTGTTTGGAACGTTTTGGAGTTCAGATATTTTTGAAGGATCTGAATTCAACTTAGCATCTATGTTTTTTTCTATTTGGCTTCAGATTTTACATATTTCTCAACGGATATTAGCGTATTATTTTATTATGTAAATTTGTAGACTGTTATAAGATGTAATATGTAAATTTTACATTTACTGTTTTAATATGTAAATTTGTGTATGAGTAAGTTTATTACCTTGATGACTGTTAATTTTATTATTTTTTTTACTGTATCATCAATTTCTATTTCATTTATTTCATAAATTCTCGTAGACCACCAGGCGCAGCGTGCTCTTGGCACCACGTGCCAGAGCTTCACTCAAGCACACTAAGCGCGCTGACGTCGACCCGGGAGATTCATTAGATGGAGTTTCATTAATTATTATATGTTCCCACAGTTAATTATGCTGAATAGTGGGTGTAGTATAATATAAGTTATATTGGATTACTTAGTGTACTATTGGTTGTAGTGGTTGTAGTGATTATTTTGCGTCTGAATTCCCCTTGAATAATAAAGGCACTCTGCGGCCGTCGTGGTCGGCAGTAATTATTACAGTGTTATTATTACACTTGCGCTTGTCATCAGTGTTATCACTTGCGCTTGTCATCAGTGTTATCACTTGCGCTTGTCATCAGTGTTATCACTTGCGCTTGTCATCAGTGTTATCACTTGCGCTTGTCATCAGTGTCATCACTTGCGCTTGTCATCAGTGTTATCACTTGCGCTTGTCATCAGTGTTATCACTTGCGCTTGTCATCAGTGTTATCACTTGCGCTTGTCATCAGTGTTATCACTTGCACTTGTCATCAGTGTTATCACTTGCGCTTGTCATCAGTGTCATCACTTGCGCTTGTCATCAGTGTCATCACTTGCGCTTGTCATCAGTGTTATCACTTGCGCTTGTCATCAGTGTTATCACTTGCGCTTGTCATCAGTGTTATCACTTGCGCTTGTCATCAGTGTTATCACTTGCGCTTGTCATCAGTGTTATCACTTGCGCTTGTCATCAGTGTTATCACTTGCGCTTGTCATCAGTGTTATCACTTGCGCTTGTCATCAGTGTTTGCATGTTAATTAACTATTGTTATGTAATCAGTTGTATTTGCTCGTTATAGAGGGCTTGGTAGTACGGTTCTAACCAGTTCTACACTATTGTGGTCAGCTATATAATAACCTTAAAACAATTTGTTATTTTTGTCTTATATGCTGAATTATATAATTTTCGTTTGAACTTTTAAGATATTTCGTTGAAGATTGAAAACTAAATGATGATATATTTTAATCAAAAGACTATCTATATTTAACCAGTCCAACATTGTATAGTATGAAAGACAAATTATTAATGGCATTGTAATTTGTTAATTGATAAAATAACTTTAACTTAATAAACATTTTGTTCCTAGTATTTTGCAACTGGAAATTCTTCAGTTACTCATACAGGTACTTCTTGGATCGCCAGTTACTCATACAGGTACTTCTTGGATCGCCAATTATACAAACTTTTTACGCACTTACCATTACTTTATCTAATTTCCTTATTTTTTCATGTGTTTTTAGCTGTATTATTGTTGTTATAAGTAATTAACAAGTGAGTCTCAGCGTAACCACTGAGGATGCACATCACGGTATGGGCGAAACGTCTGATTATCTTGTAAGTAGTGTAGATATCACCTTAATGCGGCTGCCGCCGAAAAGTATATAGGGTGTGTATAATGTATCGGTACGGTTTAATTTTATACCATAGAAGATAACATACACAAACTTTGCACAGTGTTATATGGCTATATGGGGGGATGGCCCACAGAGGAAGTCATATAAATCTTAGATGCAAGCACGGGTCGAGTGATGCCTCATTTTAAAGAGCTCAGTTAGTAGAGTTGAACGCCACAATCCCCATCTCAATACGACAACCCAGTCAGAAATGGCAGCGCATAATGTACTTCACAATTTGTACCTAACACACCTCACCAATTCTGATTGGATAAACCTTTTGAGATGGGGATTGTGGCGTTCAACTCTACTAACTGATTTCTTTAAAATAAGGTATCACTCGATCCATGCTTATATTTAAGATCTGTATGACTTCACCTATGAGCCGTCCCCCATGATAAACCTCCGTCATGGTAATAGCAAGGAAAAATAGTTTTCATGGCAATGTGACTCAGTACAAAGTTTATAGATTTTATCTGCTATTATTTATTAATTATCAAGCCATACACAAATTTTATATACACTGCAGATGCTAGTAAATGATAGTATATTTACTTATAAAATAATGTAAAAATTATAAACAAAAATTTATGTAGCTGAAATAAGTTTAAGTGTGCATATTTGAACTAGTATTTTAGTTCAACTTAAAATAATGATAGGTAAATGATTTTTAATATATTGTATTACAGGAAACTTACACTGAACGGTCTAAGGACACTGAACTTTCAGGAGACTAAGGAATGTATACGAGTTGTGTACACTTATTTTTAGTTACTTATTTATATTCATTCTTAAGGCATCTTTTGTCAAAGTATGGAGAATATGAATTGGATATAGACAGTCTACTGCCAACTAATTAATAGAAACTGTCTCTAACTAACTAAATAGTAAGTAATGAACTTAGGTTATGTTAGGTTCGGTCATTTTATATTAGGTTTGGGTATGTTATGTTAGGTTTGGTTAGGTTATGTTAGATTTGGTTAGGTTATGTTAAGTTTAGTTAAGTTATGTCAGGTTTTGTCAACCTAAGTTACGGTAGTGAATTAACGGAAAATATCCAACATTTTATAAAGCCAATAATTAACAGTCTTAGCGATTAGTAGCAATACAAAATAATAATAATGAATATTAGGAGAATCCAACAATAAACTAACAAAAGTAGTGACAGTTAATTAAAAATATAATCGTGAAAAGGAAAGCAGGAACCCTGTTCTAAAGTACATGGGATCCATTAGCAAACTTTCAACATCAAACTATCTCATAGAAATCGATTTACTAAGATGTAATCTTGGAACAAATTGCCCCTGATTTACAAGCTATAACAGCAGGTACAGTTTGTTTTGTTACTGGCAACTCTCTGTTAAGGAGCGGACGATCGTGCCTGGAGTTTTTAACAACCGAGAAGCTCACACGTGTGTGTGAGAGAATCTGTTTTTGTTTTTGCAAGTAAATTAAGTCAAGACAAGGTTTTAATTTGTTTTGCCATTTCTTAAGGAGATAATGTATTTTATGAATTGAATTGTATTTTACTTAATTAGTCTAGAATTTTAAACTTAATAAAAAAAGATTATTTAATAAATCAATTTAAAACGTTATTTGAATAAGATGTATAATTCATTCATAAAAAGATTTTAAATGCTGTGTCTCTTATTATCAGCTGTTTTTAGTGAGTAATGTTATTAAGGTGTTTATATTTTAAGGTAAAGAAAAATATTTTTAATCTCAACCTCACTGCGTAAAAAATTATTTGTAAATAAGATGTTAGCATAATAAGTATTGGTAAAAAATTACTAATGAGTGAAACGTTACATAAGGAGATTACGAAATTCAGTTCAACAGGTACAATCATTCTTTCATGAGTCACTCTGGTCTGAGGATAGTGAACTTTTCGAAATAGGTTTTACTTGTTTTTAATTATTTATAGAGTTAATATATTGTTTGTATGCAGTCATTATGGTAATAACATTAATTTATATAACTCTTTTTTAAATTTGCCATACTACAAAAAAATAATCATTAAATATATTTTGATTATTTTGTCAGTTCTTATTTACCAAATAATATTTACAAATTCTTACTTTTTACCTTGACTATAATTGTTGTCTGTGGTATTGGCTAACCGAATTCGATACAAGATAAATCTATCCAGAGATAAATCTGATTATAATTGGTCTATTTGTAACGAAAATAATTTTTTTAGCAGGAACAGCTTTGTGAAAGAGGAGGTAATTATATGTGGGAAATGATGAAATTTTCAACTAATACCTAGTTAGTCGCATTCCTAGGGTGACGAGACATTCCAAACCACGTTAACCGACTCATTCTGTCGGTTACGTGAAGTTATCGAACACGGTAATATGACGTTCGTGTATATCTCCGATACTAGTGTATATGTGTATATCGGCAATGAATAAGTACATCGATAATAGAGTATTTAAATATTGTCGATGAAAACTAATTCGAGTTAGTGCTACAGATATTATAGAGAGTAAAAACACTGGAGCTGGGGTTTATATTTCCACACGGTATGTATAAATTTGTACACTGTAAGTGTTGGAGAATTTTTATTTATTTTATTTATACGATACGTTTTTTATTTTTTATTTTCATATACAACATTCCTAGTCTACTACCAAGATTTAATCTGGCAACACACGGTTAGTATATTTCATAAAATTTAGCAAAAATAAAAAAACAGGAATCGAAAATGAAACTTAATATTTCTTTTAAACTTTTGTCAAACTGTATGTATATTGTACTATTTTTCTTTTAACAAACTTATATTATTTGTTAATTAAGATTTTTTTCAAACAGAAAATTGAAAAAAGTTTATATATGTAATAAATTAAAATTGTTAATTAATAAGTAACAGATTCATTTTTAGTAATAAACACCACTCAATTAAAATCTCACTGACTCTAATCGACATTGATTACAACATTTAATTACATAGAGGTTATGAATTATGAACATTCATTGTATACTGTATTTAGGGACATTCTTGAGGAAAGAGATAAGTGCGTGTTTCTCTCAAGGCCTTCGGGCGTGTTCTGTCTGACCATCTGTCCTTGGGTAAGCGGCACTGGAAGTGTCACAGCTGAGCAAAAGAGAAAAATAGAACCAGAGGTCACTTTCTCATTGCCGCAACGAACGCTTCAGAAATATATTACAAATAATGAACATCTTTATAAATCTGTAGTTATAATAACAACGTTTATCCTTCGGGATTTGGAGGGTAATAAGGGAAGGAAATAACGATGTTAGTCCTGCCATCCGCACAGCGAACTGGATAATAACGATGTTAGTCCTGCCATCCGCACAGCGAACTGGATAATAACGATGTTAGTCCTGCCATCCGCACAGCGAACTGGATAATAACGATGTTAGTCCTGCCATCCGCACAGCGAACTGGATAATAACGATGTTAGTCCTGCCATCCGCACAGCGAACTGGATAATAACGATGTTAGTGCTGCCATCCGCACAGCGAACTGGATAATAACGATGTTAGTGCTGCCATCCGCACAGCGAACTGGATAATAACGATGTTAGTGTTGCCATCCGCACAGCGAACTGGATAATAACGATGTTAGTGCTGCCATCCGCACAGCGAACTGGATAATAACGATGTTAGTGCTGCCATCCGCACAGCGAACTGGATAATAACGATGTTAGTGCTGCCATCCGCACAGCGAACTGGATAATAACGATGTTAGTGCTGCCATCCGCACAGCGAACTGGATAATAACGATTTTAGTCCTGCCATCCGCACAGCGAACTCTATAATAACGATGTTAGTCCTGCCATCCGCACAGCGAACTGGATAATAACGATGTTAGTGCTGCCATCCGCACAGCGAACTGGATAATAACGATTTTAGTCCTGCCATCCGCACAGCGAACTCTATAATAACGATGTTAGTCCTGCCATCCGCACAGCGAACTGGATAATTAACAACGACACTTATTCAAAGCACTATGAGATATGACTTCTGTTTTTTCCTTCTCTGTGGCTTCGCACACTGAATATGCTAAGATTGTATATCCTTCTTATTACAACCTAATACTATTTAAATGTTTTTTAAATAAGGATTTATTTGTATGACCCACATTCCTAATACTGCTGTCCAAAAAGGTTTAAAAAATAGTAGTGATAATGGTGAAATAGTGTATAATAACAGTTATTTGAAACCAAACTAGGGGAAACCCCTGCACGTCTGTTACTCGTGACTACATTAACATTAAAATAAATGTACGAATCATTTTACGAATTTAACTATACAAGTTATACAAAAGTAGATTTCATCAGTCCAATTATAACCGACAAAACAAATATTTAGTATTATGTTTGTTTACCATCGGTTTTTACTATTTAAAAAACTCGATCATCGGTTTTCGATCTAAACTAAAAACGTGATGTGTACACGAGCATGATCACTATAAATAAAATTAGCTGTAGTATGTATGAATAAAACAATGTAGTAATATACAAGTATTGGCTCTCTTAGAGCAAGTGGGACAGAGCTCAGGTTATGTTTCAGATTTCTGATAAATGTCCCACCGTCCTTGGCCATAAAGCTTTAAAATGATTCTAATGACATTTTACTACCTTGTTTATTCCCAGCTCAAGAATGTTTGTGAGAACCACTTCGCTTACGAAATCAAATGTACTTAATGCTAATGCAATATTTATCATTTTGTTAAAAAAATCGTTTACATATTTAAAAGCTTAATATATTGCAATTTTGTGTTTAGCCCTAAAAATAACATGATTTTACTAAATTAATGTACTATAGTATAAAATAAAAATTAAAAAAACAATAAGGAATACAGTAATAATGGATATGTAATTGCTTGAGTTTTAAAAATTTCCTAATTTGTTATTTTGAATAAACATTTATATTAAATTATTAATAATCTACAGTATAAATAAGTGTTGTAAAAATGTTAAAGACTAAAATTGCAAGAGTTACTGGCTCATTAGCATGGTGATTGTTGTGACACAGCTATTTTATAGCCCGCGGGATTGAATGGAAGTGCGGGAAGATCCCTTGGGGATTGATGTTGAGTAAAGAGCGATTTCCACGATCAGCTGACAGATTACAGCTGAGATTGGAATGAAGGGAAGAAACAGCTGGTGGCGTGGTTTAGGTGTGTTTACATCCCCCGTGTAGTCAGGATTACCAACCTACCCACTTGAAGTAAACCACACAATGTAGACATGGTGTTTTTATTTTCTTACAACGTCAATAGATATTGACATAATCTTTATTTTGTTTGACAAACATTGTTTGTGTATTACATGCGTCATAATTATTATTATTATTTAATTCATGCTAAAGTTAAATCATATTATAAAAGACTAATTTTAATTTGATAAATGCCAGCATTGATGTATAATGCTGGAATGGGTAGAATGGATATTCTCTAGGATATAGAATGTTCCCCAAACTCACCCACACTGTAAAAACACTTCGAAACAATGTACTCCGTCTATTTAGACTTCATTAATTCTGGTCGTTTTTCTGGATTCAATAGAGTTCAGAAGTATATTTAGAAAATGCACCCCCATCTTTGGTTGTATGCTTGAAGCCTATATTGGGCAAGTCTGTAGTTTTCCCGGCCTTTTGTGGGTTAGTTTGTGAATGTCACAGCCCTGTGTATGAAGAACACACTTGAAGCGACAAAATATCACAGTCTCAACTATATACATGCAAGACGGTATTATAAGGCAGTGGTATTCAATAAATTGCGTTATAAGTGACGCAACCTTATAATTCCTTAGGTTTATAAGGATCGATGAATATTATCGATGGTTTCACTGAAACAATAATTATAGATATATCGTGCTATTTTAATTGAATTATGAAGAATTTCATGATTTATGTACGAAAATTTATATGAAAGAAGCTTAATTTACATGAAAATTTTAATTTATTCAGTTTCTAAAAATAAAAAAAAAAAATAATCTACTGAGCCAAAGACTATAATCATGAAGAAGCCTTGACAAATTTATCGATAGTAATAATAAAACACGCAAAATATTTATTGAATAAACAATTTGTGATGTCTTCAATTAATCATGCGTTTAGACTTAAATCGACGTGGCCATTACTAGAAAGGTCTGGGGTGTTCTTATTGGATGATAGACAAAGTTCAGATATTTTGTAGGGATGAGAACTGAGTGACAAGCTTGCCAGTAAATGAAAATCAAACCAACACTAAGTGGTTCGGATTCCACTTAGGCTAAAACTGTAGGCCCCTTAGTTTCCCTGGCTATTGGGCCATTAATAAATAGCTCTATCTGAGGAAGAGTCGACCTTAGTAGTTAGTAACAATGACTACACTCGTTCATCTACACTTATCACTCATTTTGCCCGTATCTTGACGACCGGCGTATTATTATTGAATAATAAATAATAATAGGTATAACCATTTAACGTTTTTCTTATTTTTGTCCCATTTTATCTGCAGCAAATAACATTCTTACATAAATACCAACACAACGTTGTTGGTATTTTAAGGCGAATATGAATGATCATATGAGTGTAGGATGAGTGTGGATGAATGTAGTCTGGTTACTAACTGAGTTCAACTGTTCCTGAGAGGGGGCAATTTATTAATAACCCAACAGCCAGGGCAACTAAGGGACCTACAGCTTTACGTGGAATCCGAACCACGTAGTTGCTGGTCTGATTTTCAGCTAATTGACAAGCCTGATACTCAGTTATCTCCCCCCACACAACATCCGTACAATGATTATCACCCAACATGGACACCCCAGACTTCTCTAGTAGTGTCCACGCCGATAGCAACCATTGAGCGGACGCCATGTCGGTATTATGAGGACCGAGCATCCAACCTATCGCCTACAATCTCCCAAACACTTTGTCCCCAAGTAGCTGGGTTGTTACAGTACTGCGCCACCACTGCCGACTATAAAAACTAGTCACGATATACAAAAAAAGGAGTACACATAAGCAAGTTGATGTTTAAATATTGTACACACATACACATTTAAAAGAATAAATGTGGTGCATTCTATTGGACAATGCATTTTTTCGTGAATGTTTTGGCCACCACATGGAGTGAGAATTTTCAATAAACAACTGTGTTTTATCAAATGGTATGTTTTGACTTTTCTCTCTTTACCGGTAAAATCATAGTAGATAAAAGCGCATCTCCTACGACATCACATGGGTAAAACAAACGTCAAATAAATAGACAAACACATGTTCTAACTCCCGTAGTTACAGTTCAATATGATTGGTGGTAAATGGCTTGTTTACATTTAACTGAAAGATTCAACATGTTTGTTAGGTTAAGTTACCAGAGTCAATAGAACAATTAATTAATCAGCTGATTCGACGTCTGACGTCAGCTGTGATTCTCGCAGTGATACCTATCATCTGTTGTTATAGTTAACGTGAATTAAATAATATCATTTCATAAAATTAAGTGTATTCTGTATATACTTCCTCTCTGACTCATCCTGCGTAACAAACCAACCTCATATCACCCTTAATTACATATGGTAGTTGATTTTGAATTTAAAACAATGGTTTAAAATCTAATATTAATCTTAATACTTTGAAATCTGTAACAAAGGTTTTATTACCTTGTGTATTACGGTATTCATGTTAGGACTTCACAATGTTATTCTTTTATAACATTCTAGCAGACAGCTCTTATTTCGTTAAGGGTTGGTTCTCTACGCTTGCTTACCCTTCTCTCCGTGGTTCTCTCTGAACCATCACATCAATAGAAAAGCTCAGCCTCCTTTTGATCTCCTACATAATAAATTTTTACTGTCTATAAAACCCTACAAGTTTACTTTAGGGGAATCCAAAGTAGATCAATCATGTCAGAGTTAGTAGAAATGACCTTAAACGTTCCACAATAAAAGCCAAATCAGTTAAGCTGTTGAGTCTTGTTTATGTTTTTTGTATCAGCTATCTGAAATAAATTCCAAGGTTACTCTTATGCAAAAAACGAAAAATTTTAGGGTTTTTTTCTATTCCTTAAGAATGTAATTTATATAAATCCTTTCTTAGTGGGTATCTATGAAATAAACGCTGACTTATCTCGAAATTTCACAAAAATCTGTTCTGTATTTTTTCGTGATGAGTGAGTAAATCGTTCTTGTATTTCAAGATATATGTGGAAAAACGTCAGACAAAAGTGTATTTACTTTAACAATTAATTCGTGTACCTTCAACTACATTAATACGTTTATACTTTCAAAGGGTTGAAAATATTTGTTGTTATTAACCAACAAACTAAAACTGTTTGAGGTAATAGCAAAACAGTTTTTAAGGTGACTGGTGTAAACATGAAGGAAATGGGTGATACTTGGTGAGACGGGTGTAAAGATTTTGTTCATGCGATCTCTGCTGAAAAACGACATTTTGAATTGAAGAAAATCGCAGACGATTTAACCTGACACATTTGGTATTCCCTTATTGGACTGTCCATTTGACACTGTGGTTATGACGAAACACCGGACGCAGAAGCAGACAGTGAAAATACTGATGGGAAATATCAACAATATTCATACATACCTTTAAAACTGTGTAAATATTATAAATATGGTCATTATTATAAATAAAAAACATTTACAAATGTTTTATACTTTTTCACAAAAAAATTATAAACCCAAGTTTCTATAAATACTAAAATGATCGATAAAAATGTATAAAAATTGATACCCAAAAAAAATCAACATCAATATTAAAGTGTTTCTTTAAGTTAATACTGAGAGGAATTTTTCTTTGACAACTTTATTTTGATATTTACTATTGTTGAAACAAACATTGTTTTAGGGATTTCAGAAAAAATCAGAAGGAATGAATCTTATAAGTGAAAAAGACTATACCAAAGTAACAGTATAAATCAGGAGAAATCGTCTTTTGAATGTGAAGTGACAACTGGAGTCAAAACATGCTTATTGAAAGGGAAAGAATCAACCGGCCGTGACTAATGGATTTATAAACTAGGTCTGAGTCTAATGATGGTTTTTATATTGAAATTATGTAAACTATTTTTATACGTTTGTGAAACTAACTTTTGATTGAGATATTTTAATTTATATATCGAAACACATGCTCTTAGATTTATAATAGTTGACGGTTGAACAAAATCAGTGTTATTTAGAACAGAATCAAGGAAAATTTTTCTTATTATAAAGTTTAATTATTTAAAATTTAAGTCACCTCTGATTGACTACTTCAAACGTCTGTGTCAAATTATACAATAGGAAGGTGTTCATGCCTTGACGATCCAGGAACAAGTAAAATCCTTTCTTTTTTACGTCGTTGAACTCTAAATACACAACAATGGTAGTAGTAATAGTTGCAGGTCTTTTGGTAATGCTTTAAATAACTACTTGATAGATAAGCAATACTACAACGTGAGAGATTATCACTCTTGCTAAGCTTATGATTATACTAATGTGATAAGCGTAAATAGTAATTAGTTATGCTATTGTACTGTTTGCTTATCCAATCCATTTTGTGTACTAAATAATAAAAATTTTGTCACTACTATGCAGTTGTGTAACTGTTTTAAATAGAATGTTTTGATTAAGAGTAATAGAATATTTATACCTACCTAGAAATACAAGCATGCCAATTTTTTTTCTTTTTACTTTCTACTACGCTAGTGGCATTTTGAACGTGATATTCAAACATTGTTGCAGGACTACAAAAACCTATGGCAAATTTAATGGACCTTCCGGGATTTGAACAAAACACATTCGTATTTATTTTTTATATTAACGAAATAAATATTATTGATGCTTAATTATGTCAAAAAATGAGTGTTACTAAAACAAATATACTGGTTAGGCTAAATTATACTGATTTCTGAGACATTAAAAAAATTATGCAAGCAATTAATTAGTTGTATTTTTTTTAACACTCATCCAGGCCAGTTCAAATGGGCATTCTGGCTTGTACGAGTGCCTTTAGCTGAATTAGGGATTGGAACTTTCTTTATTTGGTACTTGGTGGAATTTCGATAGATTTAAATTAAACATTTTTAGTAATTGCACAATTTTTAATTTTTGATTAATTTCAATGAAAAATTAAAAACTGTGGAATTACTAAAAATGTTTAATTTAAAGGGATTGGAACCTTGGAAAACTACTCTACTGCCCCAAGCCACTGAGCCACCATGCCAGCAAACAATCTACAAGCAAATTTGGTAAGTATATACACTTTCACTATATTCCGAGTATTTAAAAAGCAAAATATGCTTCCGAATCTGGATTTTAATGATCATTTTATTAATAACATTTACTCTATATTTATATTATTACATGGTACAACTATGCATTTAAATACCATATATAGGTTTAAATATGTATTTTGTGGTAGACTTTATTATTTATTGTATAGCACATTGTTCTCATGCCACATAGTTTAAAATTGATTAAAAATGTAGTTGGTTAGGAGTGAAGTATGAATCTATAAAGAGTTAATCATTTGTACTGCCACCGGTTTTTAATCCTAGATTGATTACGTTTGGTAAAATATGTATAAGTTTTTTAATACATTCAATTAAAAAAGTCCATGAAAATAATTTAAAATTTGCATTTGCTTATAAGTCCTAGAAAACATATTTGAAAAAAAACCTAGGCTTTATATCCCGCAAAATACATATTATATAAAGTCTCCATTTTTTTCCCTTTACGTATATAAACTGTTTCTATCGCAACAGTATAAAATTCCAACATAAATCACGATTCACATCTCGAAAGCTTAATCGATTGGAATCTATGTCCGAACTTTGTAAACATGTTAAGGATTGCCTGGTGCCTGAAATTTCTCAATAATGGCTAGATCAACAAGGAGTTGCAATTTACAGTCTTTGTACGGCCGAAAGACTTCCGAGTCAATAGTTACTCCTGCAATTTACAGTCTTTGTACGGTCGAAAGACTTCCGAGTCAATAGTTACTCCTGCAATTTACAGTCTTTGTACGGTCGAAAGTCTTCCGAGTCAATAGTTACTCCTGCAATTTACAGTCTTTGTACGGTCGAAAGACTTCCGAGTCAATAGTTACTCCTGCAATTTACAGTCTTTGTACGGTCGAAAGACTTCCGAGTCAATAGTTACTCCTGCAATTCTTTTGTGTTCCAGTTTACAAACTCATACTCATTTATCAAGCCAACACTGACAATATATTCACTCATCAATACAATACATTTTTACCTTCTACGTCGTTGAAATCGGTTAAGTTTAAAAGAACCATCCTGCATTACATATACACACACACACACACACACACACATATATATATATATATATATATATATATATATATATATATATATATATATATGTATACCTAAAAATACAAACATACCCTCATTCCTACAAACCGGATTATTGAGAATCATAATCTGTTTACAGGTCATTATGATTTTTTAAATAATTCTGTAAAAACTCCCCAAGTTTACTAATAGGAGCCAACAGGTTAACAGATAAGATAATATTAAAATAAAATAAACGCTTAGTCCAGAATTATAAGTAAAATTAATATTGCCAAATTTATCTTAAACTAGCACAGTACTCGTCCTTCGTACGGGGTTTGCGTTGATTTATATTGTGCTTATTGTATTCAGTAATACAAAACGTGTATCTACTGGACTCTGTATAATGCAATAGTGCGTTGAAGTCACGGCACCCCTAGGAAAGAAGACAGTAGGTATCACGTGCAACTTCTATGACGTCACATGGGCGAAATGTCAACAACCAACACAAAAATAATTTTCTAATTCCCGTAGTTTACAATTCCAGCTGATAAGTGGTAAATAACTTGGCTACTAGTTAGCTTAATGATTCCATGCAATTGGTAGATTTAGTTACCAGTATTTTATCGAATAATCAAACCATCCAATTTCGCCTATGTAACATCACAGTCTACTGCACAGCCTCGTCGTGATAACTACCGTCTTTTCTAGTACCGTGGTTGTGGTTAGGTTCGGTTTGGTATTTACTTCAGAACTATGTTGCCTTTGCTGGCGAAATGTCTAGTTGAAATTAAAATTTATTGGTTTTTATTGAAAATTTAATAACTTGAATAAATGTAAGTTGTTTATTTATTCTAACAGCTGATTAGTGATACTACTATAAAAAATTAATTGGTATTAACATAGAAGTTGCGTTGATACTTCTTAGAACCCCTGGGGTGGTTTCCTGATGGAACTTCAAAATAAAGACAGGCATATGTGTTAATCAGAGACCCTAAGAATGTCCATGCAAATTTTAAATGAATAGGTTCAGTAGTTTTTGCGTGATTGAGAAAAAAAAAAAACACAAAAAAACACACACACACACACACACACACGCTCGCTCGCTCGCTCGCGCAAGCATGCAAGTACACACGGACGCACGCTCGCACACGCACAGACAGACAAACCCCATTAGATGTTTATATAATACTAATTCATTATTACAGAATGTATAACTAGGTTCCTGACAAAAATTGCGAAACGCTGTAACAGGCAAAGTTTATCAAGTAGGATGTTTTCTGAATTCATATGCGTTTAACTCCAACCTAAGGAATAGTAGAAGACTATTAAAAAGATTTATTCCGTTGTAAATTATAACAAGATGTTTTATGTTTTTGGGGTTGATAGTTTATTTAAATTACGGAGAGCATAAGGGGTTTCTATTGAAAAGTCAAATTTAGGAAAGTTCTGTCTAACAAGTGATAAAGTTTAGAATATTTAAATGGATGGAAATGTTAAAATTCCTGTTTCTCGATAAGTTTGTTTTCAGGACTGCCATCCGTGCAGGGAGAAAACTGTTCTTACAGCTTGTTTTTGAAGCATGAACCAGTACATGGTTTTTTTTACTCTTATGACCCCAAACAGCGGTAGCGTAGGCTTAGTAGGGAGGCCATAATATGCTGCTAATAATACGCCATTGGTTTACATATTCTTTAAGACTGCACAACACAACAAATATTCCTGTTCTAAGATTTTTTGGAGCATTTTCAACATGGCTTTGTTCTCTTCAGCAGTCTTCCATAGTGAGTAATTAATTATTTTACAGTGGAGTCTACGAATCTCTTGGTGTGGACTTTAGAACCACTTCGTATTATGTAACTTCTTGAATAATGGTGGCAGTTTACTCTCTCTTCCTCTCTTGCCAACTAGGTAGATTGTTCATCAGTTGCTCTGCGTTGAACATTTGCAGTTGAACATTACTTTACTTAAAAGGACATTTAGACATACATGGAAACTCGTGTTTTCAAACAGCAATCAGAAAAATTTACCATATTACACATTCCAACGCATTTAAAATTTATTCCAATCACGCAAAAGTGTATACTTGATGACTTAATGATTCAAGTACATTTCTGAGCAGTTATTAACATCACGTCGTGCTAAGGAAGGCTGTTATAATCGTGAAGAGGCTACGGTATTTCACCACCATAAACCACGGTGGAAGAGAGGACATTTGTCTCATTAGCAGCTTGGCTGCATGTCTAATTGGTGAAACGATTTACTACATGCATTTACAAATTTATTATTTGATATATATCAGTATATTATAATAATTGAAATCAGAGTAATATAGTAACTGAATAAGCTGGTAATTGCTGTATTTATATGTACAGGTTCTTATTTTTTTCTCGGGGGTGGGGCATTATATTTATTGAACTATTAAGCATTTAAACATAACACATCAAATTTAAAAATCTACTGTTTGAAGAAAATATTAATTTTTTATCACACAAGGAGTTGAAAAAATAATTAAATGGGAGCATAAATTAAGTTTTACATCAAATTAATGGTCTTAATTAGGAGAATACAACGCCACAGAACCAATCTCATAAATTAAGTTTTACATGAAATTAAAGGTCTTAATTAGGAGAATATAACGCCACAGAACCAACCTCATAAATTAAGTTTTACATCAAATTAAAGGTCTTAATTAGGAGAATACAACGCCACAGAACCAACCTCACAAATTACGTTTTACATCAAATTAAAGGTCTTAATTAGGAGAATACAACGCCACAGAACCAATCTCATAAATTAAGTTTTACATCAAATTAAAGGTCTTAATTAGGAGAATACAACGCCACAGAGCCGACCTCAAAATGATGTTTCTATCCAATATGGAAGCTGTTCAAATTTACTATTTCAAGCTTGGTAAGCTATTTATTAGTTAGTTTTGTAAAACATTGAAATCTAATAATTTTGAAATACAATTTTTCCTGAGTTGAAATTAAAGAAAATGTTTGTATCATTCTTGGCACAAGATTTTTTACAATATATACTTAATATATAAAAACCACTATAAGGGGTAAAGAATTTATTAATTTACCTAAATATCGGACCTTAAGGCCATTTCTAAGATTCGATTAACTTTGGTTTGTAACAAAGACCACACCAATCACATTGATTTCCTAACCAAATATGGCCATATTTTTACGATCGGCGATTAAATGATGAATAAATATAATTGAAAAAATCTTCAAGGAAAATAGTTTGTATGTTTAATTTTTAAAAAAACTGCGTTAAAAAGTGGAGTGGTACTGCTTGTAATCAGTGGTCATTGATTTGTGTGAATTCGATATCTAATTGTAAATGATTTACGGCTGTGCCTAAAACTCTTTAGATGGAACTTGGTTAAAAATCTGTTGTTAACAAAAATTCTTTTATTTTGTAATCATGTTCTTATTTATTCAGAGGCCATAGTTTTATTCCCAATAACAGTATTAAAGGACTTTATGGTTTTATAATTAAATTTCCCTTGACCTTCTTATTTAGTTAAACAGTTGAAATACTTAAATATGTTGCATATTTATCTTTGAACACATTTTTAAGTAAAGAAATTTACTTAAAAAGCAGTGGTATACGTATAACGGAAAAGTTCCCAAATATATTTAAAAAATTCTATAAACTAATCAAAGATGAATACACACAAAAGTTGTTTGTAAAAATACAAAATGTATGGCTCACCAGCTTACTTACTTTTTAACTTTAGAGGAATGAGTCAGAAATATAAATTCCTACAAAAACAACAAATTAATCAAATATTAAAAATATCCAAATTTTATTTTGTTTTTATCTATTTTAAAATAGTTAACAGGCTTAGGATTTTTTTAAACTTAAATTCATATCAAAGTGGAAAAAGAATACGTCATTCAAAATTATATAATACATTTAAAAATATAAAAAGTTTTGGAAACATACACATTGCTATGTGATAAAAGATGTTTTTTAGGGACAATGTTGTTTCTATACTCCATGAAGGACGCCAGTTTTTAGATACAGTATCAGTCCATATGGAGAAAGTTTTGTTGTCCGCAGAACGCCGCACGTGGGCCTCACTGGGTCACACAAGGAGATACTCTTATGCAAGGGTCACACGTGTCTATTGCACCTTGGGACTGATTGCCAAAATTGGACTTAAGTGCTTGTAAAATTCCCCTTAATAACAAGTTCGGAGGGATATATGGCCCTTGTTTCACATTGTAAAATTCTTGGTGATTGACAACATTAAAATATTAAACCTTAAACGTAATTAAAAATTGTTAAAATAAAATGATATTTGATATACGCACTTCGCTTGGCAGATTAATTCAATGTGAGAGGTGTGAATGAATGATTAAGATCGGGGCCAATTAATGCACACAATTAAATACATAATCTGACATGTTTATTTAATAATATGGTGGAAACCTATACCCACTTATCACTACTACCTTAAACAGGGTTGGGCAAAAGTCTGGAATTTATTTATAAATGTCAAAACCATTGAAAAAAATATAATGAAACTTTACTGTTATGTACATGGCCCTATACTAAACATTTAGACATATAGTACTTGTTTTTCGCACTGCCAAGTGATGGCCCATGAAGGAAGTCTAAAAAATGTTAAATGTAAGCCTACCTCGAGTTATACCTCATTTTTAAGGTCATTGTTTGTACAATAAAAAAGTGCAAACCTGAGGTCAAAAGGATGACCCATTCATAAAATAGAGCGATTCAAATAATTTAAAGTCATATTACTAATTCTTCTCAGTTATAAGGCTATTTATTTAACAGTCTCAGGTCCCTGTTGCTGAGTATGTTGTGATGGTTAACAATCGTAACAAACGACTGCGTTTAAAAATAGCTATGCTATTTAACTAAGATAAAAATAAGACAAATTTATTGAAACCCTTTTGACAGTAGCTTTGCCTAAAATAGTTTAAGAATATTATTCTAATTATTCGCTACCTATTTTTTTGTGAAATTTAATTCCTCATATTCAGTTCGATAAATTATAGCTCTACGCAGCAATAGATAATAACTATCTTACCTTTGTCTTAAGCAGTGTTTTTTATATGAAATTAAATTCTTTGAGAGGCTATATTTTCTGACTGGGTCATCCTTTTGATCTCAGGTTTGCACTCTTGTGTTTTACAAAGACCTTTAAAATGAGGTATAACTCGGGGTAGGCTTACATTTAAAATTTTTAAGACTTCCTTCATGGGCCATCCCCTGGATATGCAAAAAACAAGTAAAATATGTTCATATGTTTGGTATAAGAACATGTACATAACTACAGAGTTTCATTACTTTTCTTTTAATAGTTTTAAAATTAATAAATATATTCCAGACTTTTGCCCAAACCTGTATGTAAATCTTATTAAAGACATGAATTGTACACTAACATATTTCATACATTTTGCAATTTAATGTAGGTTATTCTTTAATACACAAGTGAGTATTCAAAGTATTTTTAAAGTATTAAAAGTAAAATTATAAATGTTTACACAGATCTGGTCTGACTCTTTTAAAATACATATTTACAATTAAATGCAAGACAAATCATTATATTCAGTAAAATAAAATCAACAGTCAACAGGGGTTAACAATCTAAAATCAATACAATGAAATTCCCTCTTGAATAAAGTACACTGGATATACTTCTCAAAATCAATGCAATTATTTACATACATATTAAATCCCTTCAATATTATCAGGTATTTAAAACAAGTTTGATACTTAGCCCTTGTAGATAATTGTATATAATATAATATAATCCCCTTAAGATATGAGTATGTTCATTTCTCTTATTACGCAATAGAAAGTGAAAATATATTTACAATTTTTATTTAGTATTCCTCAATCTAACTTTAAATTATATAGTTATACTTAATTATATAGTTATACTTAATTATATAGTTATACTTAATTATATAGTTATACTTAATTATATAGTTATACTTAATTATTATTCTATTACTTTTATATACACAAGCTTATATTTATTTGAAAATTATCCGTCAATTTTACTTTATTTATAAATTGTTTATGGATAGTTATTTAGTAAATTATAGCAGGGGGAATGGTGGGATTTTCTGATTTTCCCTGACATACGGAATTGGCTTGGACATATCCCAATTAGGTTGTCTTCTCTCCCCTCGAAGGGCTTTGGCTGCCGTCTGGCCGTCAGCGAGGCCACGTCTAGAGGCTGGAGGTGGTCCCCGTCGACCGGTACGTCTGTCCCAGCTACCCTCTTGGATCTTCGCCCTTGATAGCTAGGCTGATTCCTTTACTATCTTCGCCCTTGATAGTGGGCTAGGCTGATTCCTTTTCTATCTTTGCCCTTGATAGCGGGCTAGGCTGATTGCTGATATGAAGAAGTGGCTGTTGAGTAGTCAGTTCAAGTCGAACCCTGAAGCTGGGGTGGTCAGGTCAGGCTAGCTGGCTCATCCCCTTTGGTTTCGGCCGTTTGTGGAGTCCGACTGGCGGTAGATGAGACCTCCTTTGTGCTTAGAGTGCCTCATGGCTACATGAATCTGTCTTCTGTGGTTCTCCGGACTTGACTGCCTCTCTCAAAATTCCTTAAGTCCTCCTTCGATCCTCTTTCTCTTTCCAAAATCAACAAATCCATCTACCAATACATCCATATCCAATCAGATTAGGTAATCACCACGCCCCCTGTTTCTATTCGTTTGTAGAGTCCTCCTATTCTTGGTCTAGTGTCAGCGGAAATCTTAATGGCCACCTTTCGGTTAGTAGTCAACATTTTTAAAAATCTGTATGTCATCATTCCCACAGTTGTTGGACTCTGAAAATCGATCCTCAACTGTTCACTATCATATTTTCTAACTCCGTGCCTGTCTTCTGTAGATTTCATTGTTTCCTCTATTTCCCAGAACATATCCTTGAAATCCAATCCATCTAAGTTAACTGTTAAAAGAATAAAGAAAGAAAGTACAATAGTATACAACGATGCAATTACGCACTAAAGCTGTACAGGTCAGTCAGTGGTATACATTACGTCACAACAAGAAACAAACAAACATCATAAACAATAGGAAAATCCACGATCATAAAATGTTTACGTGCACGTAAATTCACACATTCAAACAGGCTATTAGAAAGGCGCAGATAAATAACTGATACGTGACACGCGTTAAGGCGTTGCTATGGTTATGGCTGGCTAATATCGTCTCGACATTGATCCAACAGTCTAAACCTCCACGTACTTTCAGCACTTACAATAGAGTTAATATTGTGTTGGTAAAATGAAATTATCCTAAAAATGATTGTGATAACATGAAATGAATAACAATAATGTATATAGATTCAAGGTAAAGAGGTCATTTACCTGCATTTTCATTCTCATTTTGTACCCTTAAGCAATAGTTAATAAATAGTCATTAACACTGTACGTGTATGGGTGGGCGGGTGGGTTATCTTTGACTGACTTTTTAATTATTCAAAACCACTGTAGGTGTGTGGGTGGGCGGGTGGGTCAATACTACTGTACGTATGTGGGTGGGCGGGTAGGTCAATACCACTGTATGTGTGTGTGTGGGCGGGTGGGTCAATACCACTGTACGTGTGTGGGTGGGCGGGCGGGTCAACACCACTGTACGTGTGTGGGTGGGCGGGTGGGTCAATACCACTGTACGTGTATGGATCGGCGGGTAGGTCAATACCACTGTACGTGTATGGGGTGTATGCTTTGACATACAATATATATATTTTTTTATATAAAAATAGTGTGCTTTGACAAAAAATACAAACCTGATATTTCATTTTATTATATTGTATATTGGACAGTATGTGTAATGTATACTCGTATACTTATAACCTCAAAGTGTCTCCTTCTAATGTATTCCTTTAATTTGTAATAGAATTATTTATCTATAAACGTGGCAACACTGTCAGTGAACTTATAATCTAATTCATATTTAGTTGTTTTGGGCCACTGTAATAAGTACATGAGTTACTATTGAAATACAGAAATCATAGAGTTTGCATATAGAAAACACGTGAATAATTATCACTATTCATGTTTACAATTTGTATTTTGGAAAAAAAAGAATAAATAGTAACAACTTAAAAATATTAATGTTTTAATTTTAAACAAAATTTGCTAAATTTAAGGTGCTTAGATAATGAAGAAGATATGTAATTAATGAACAAATTCTCTAAATCTCGACATTTTAGCCCCGGATTACTTAGAAACACGTAAGTAAATAACTATTTACTTACGTGTTTTAGTCAATCTGTCCACTAAATAACTTGACGACGAGTTTCAAGTGAAAAGACTCATCCTCAGGTAACTTGTTCCTGTTAAGATGGACTTAAAACCCACGTCATAAAAGGTTCACACAAAAAAAAATACATTATGGCACGCATCTATATAGTTCTGTGAGCGATTGATGGACAAGAACTGGAGTACACTCATCATCATTTCTTTCATTAGGATCAGCTGTGACTATTGATTTTGTTTTGTGTATAAGAGTGTTCAATAATATGCTTTATTCAAAATGCCATTGAGTAAATGTGGACTTGTAAATTTCGCATTTTTCTAGTGTGTTCAATAATTTAGTTTTGTGGCAAAAATGAATTATCTGTAAATTTTCATCTATTGATTGAGAGTAATGATTGGTATCAAGGAGGTGCTGAGTGACGTGTGATTTCTGTTTATTGTGATTGGGGTCTGGTTAGTGCTCTTTAAATCTTGTGCGATAAGATCTTCCTGTCTGACATATATATATTATCCTGGACAATCATTGCATGAGATCTTATAAACTTCTGTTTGATCAAATTCGTTATCAGTGGTTTTCTTTTTCTTATTCAACGACTTAGACATACTATTAGTTGATTAATTTATAGCCTACTGTAACTATCTAAACACAGCCACGCTTTGCTGTGGATTAGTCTGGTACGTCAAGGATGTAAAACATTTTTGTACACGTTAAGTTTTTGCTTAATGTGACGGACAGACTACATGTTTAGTCTACAACACGCGGCGTTTCGACCGGCAACAGGTCTCGTCAGTGGGCTCTGCCTTAAGCCCATACGCCCTGGCCCCCACACCTGACGGCAAGCGAGATTCTTCCGCTTGCCCTCTGCAGTCCGGTAAATTTTCTTAAACTGGGACTGGACTGTAGAGTAAGGGAACAGTTCTTTCTCTTCTTCTTTCCCTCACACCTACAGCACTACAGGTGTGTAACTGGAGGATGTTCTGTTTCACCCCCAGTATTAGACAAAAATAGTAGGGTGGCCACCCCTGATGAGGTGCCAAAAATGCCGTGCCAAAAATAGTTTCGGGTCCCTCATCAGGGGTGGCCACCCTACTATTTTTGTCTAATACTGGGGGTGAAACAGAACATCCTCCAGTTACACACCTGTAGTGCTGTAGGTGTGAGGGAAAGAAGAAGAGGAATAACTGTTCCCTTACTCTACAGTCCAGTCCCAGTTTAAGAAAATTTTTGTACAGTTGTTTTCATAAATAAATAATCATTTTGTCACGGTAATAATTCAATATATAAATAAATATATAAGGTCTTTATTTTTGAGCTGTTTTCAACAAACAATGTGGATTTACAAAACAACTCAAGTCCTATTACAATTATTAAAAAAATTAAAGCTAATTTTTATTATTAATAATTAATACATAAAGTTATGTATACAGTACAGTTATATTGGATATATCAGCTTGTATTATACATTAAATATTTACATACATTTTTTTTATATATAGTTTCAGATACACCCTGGCCTGTTAAGCTGGAGAAAAATTCATTAAATAATTTGAGAACAAAGTACACAAATATGTTTTTCAAATTCACGGCGAATGCGAAGCATCTCCAAAACTTGATCCTGTCTCGTGCTGCGTGATCGGATCTGAAACCTGTTTTTTAGTTTTTCCCTTATATATCAGTTGGTCATAGTAACACTTTTTTAGCACTACACGTATTTTCATTTCTGAAATGCAGGTAGGTCGGTAAATCCGTTGAATTTTCTGTATTCAAGCATTTCCAATTTTATAAATAAATATACAAAAATAGTTTTGTGTATAAGTGCAATGTTATGTACAATTTTCAAGTAAGTCCATTCACTACTTTCCAAGTCATGTGTACAAAAACACATGAAAGTTTATTTAATGTACTGACAAACATTCATTACTGCATTATTTATAGAAAAAATACTTTTAAATAAAATTAAATCATTCAGTTTCCTGATATAAAACATTTAAGCATTAGGGAATAGATGGTTTATGAAACTGCATGCAATATAATATATAACTCTCTACTAATTGATGATTTATTAAAATATATTAAATTAAAATTTGAATTGTTTAAAACTTTCTGGTTGGAAATGTTGCAAGAGCCAGTACATTTAACTAATTTTACATTTGCACAAAATTTGCAAAACCTAATTGCTTTGCATGTTTGAAATCCATGATAATGATCAAACAACCAATTGTAAAATTTGGACAAACAGTCAAGTTTAGTTTTGTTTAGTAAAAAACGTTAAGGCATTTTATAAATAATACTTGTACAAGAATTTAATACGAATCCGAAATAATCAATTCTAATCAATTTTCGACTATGATTCATATAAAATCTAAAATAAAGTGAATGAAAATAATTCAGAGTATTTACATCCATAATTTTTCTATATCAACGTGTTATTAATAAAAATCAAATATTTAGTAATTTTTTTTAATACCAATAAAAACAGTAAGGGTAAAAACAAGAAGTTTATATCTTATTTCAATAATTATTAATTATCCAAATAAATCAGAGAAACTAGTGTTAACTCCAAATCATAACACTGTGCCTTGAGGCAATGCAATTAAAACTGCAATTTCATATTTGCCCAGGGGTTTACGTTGAGTGAAACGGAGAGTGTGATAGACTTTATTTATTAACTATTGCTTAAGGGTACAAAACGAGAATAAAAATGCAGGTAAATGACCTCTTTACCTTGAATCTATGTACATTATTGTTATTCATTTCATGTTATCACATTCATTTTTAGCATAATTTAGTTTTACCAATAACACTTAATAATAATTGAATTGACAATGTAATTTATCTATAAATTATTACGTTTTTAATTACCAATTACATTATTGGAAAATAATTAAATAATAAATTTAATTTAATATGTATACTATATTTTATTTTGTTTATTAAGTATTTTCTTTATATTCTCATTGGCCACCATTACTGGAAACTGTGGTAATTCCTGAGTTTTTACTGTATAAATTGTATAAAGTGTTAGAATGTTTAAGGAACAAATCATCATTTTCATATGCTTTATAAAATTACTATGAAACAATAATATGTTATATTTTTCGTATGTTTTAATGTTAACTACCGACATCTATTTTACTATCATTAATTTTGTTTTAAATATAAACATAAATGATTTCATCTAAAACTTATTAATTTAATGTTTTCTTAATTTTAACCAGATTGTACTATCTTGATCGAAATTTCTCGGTGTACTTTGATTTACCAATTATTATTTACCGAATATTATATGTTTAAAAAATTTTTGGCGTTTTTTTACAAGGACATCTTTAAAGAAAGGAGTGACTTGAATCAGAGCTATATGGCAGTTTTTAAAATTCAATTATGTAGTTTAAACAGTAAATCAAAAACCTTTTTGACACAGTAAGATTCTTGAAAACAAAATTTATTAAATATAAAAATTTGGACATTTTAGTTATATTAGAATTTGCTCAGTGAGTAACCACGTTTATCATCATTATAAAAGAATCTTTTAAAAATTAATTTCAATGTGATATCGACGTCAATGTAAAAAAAGATAACTTAAGGTTTGACAGCCACAAATCCATAACCTTTACCATCATGTTTATTTATTTTTAAAGACTAAAATTTTTCTTTGTTTTCACTATTTCTAATTAATTTTCATGTGTATATTGAATAAAACTATTTAAATAAAATAGCTGTTAACTAGGCTAGAGAGTCAAACAGCCACTAATGACCCGACATTGTTGTACTATGTTAATGTTCCTCGAACAAAATCGAGTTATCTCTTGCTTTTCTCTCCCCGCTTCTCTATAACACAATGTTGGTTCGCACTCGTCAGTTAATAATATATCAAAATTATATAATGAGAATGTATTTTCTGATCTAGATATTTTTTGTAACTCTCCTATTTTGTTTAGAAGATTATTTTTAATTATAATACACGATTAGGAATTCTGTAACGAGTGCTTAATTTTTCACAGTTTTGTTATTGTTGTTGTTATTATTATTAAAATTGTTAATTACTATTTTATTATTGTTGATTGTTATTGATTGTTTAAATAATTCTATAGTATGTTAGAAATCATACTTATTTCATCTGTCTGTTTATTTCTGAATGTATTTATACAATATTTATTCTGTTTTTAATGTTTTTTTTACTACTATTATTATTGTCATCGTTGGATATCACTGCATGGTGTCATATTACTTTTGTTATAGCTTAAACTGTTTTGTTTTGCATGTTTTTTTGTTGTTATATATTACTTTAATTTATCACTATTTGCCTGTTGAGTAATGTTATGATATAGTGCATGCAATTTGAAGTTTTTAAAAGAGTTATATACTATAAACACTGTTGTGCATGAACACTATTGAGCCTCAGTTATTATTGTTAATTAATGCTGCATTGTAATTGGATGTTGTCTCTTATGTAGCCTAAAAAATAAATAGATAAAAATAAATGTAATGTATTTGAAATAAATAATTTCAAAATTTGAATAGAAAATGTCTAAGTGGAGGTTTTTATGGATGTGTGTAATAAGGCGTTCTCTACATACTGTATGGAGAACGTCAGTGGACTGGGTGTCTTTTTAAATGGGCCACTATTGTGATCTTGGAAATCATAAGTCTACCAATAAACTTTAAATGGGGAACCCTTCCTTGTTTATGGAGACAATTAAAAATACATATTTTTAATTTTTTTAAATAGCCACCATTTTCCAATATGGCGGTCAACTTTGCTTTTTTCTAATGGAACACCTTACAATCTATGATAGTTTTAGATACAATTAATGATGTTAAGGCTTATTTATTCTGAAAATTTTTCGATATTTTGCTTAGTAACGTAGATATGATAGCTCAAAATGATCAGATTCCTTATGGAGCTTACCATTGAAATACAATACTTCTTAATATACATTTAAAACATTATATAATCTGCAAAAAATACAGCAAACATTTTGAAAATGAATGCCCAGGTACTATTTTTCATGATTTGATAAAATACTGTAGTGTATTAAGTTTGTAATACACATAAATTTCAATAAATATGTTATTTTGTCAAAGTTAAATTAATGTTGGCAGCACTGTTACCATTATCAACTGTTTAAGTCAACTTCTAATGCAGATTAACAGCAGTATTGGAATTCGACTAAAACAGCTGATAATGGTAAACAGTGCAACCAACATTAATTTATTTGTAACAAAATAATAATATTTTCTTTAAATGTATATGTATTATAATTTAATACACTATTCTGTCAAATCATGAAAAATAATAGCTAGGCATACTTTTTCCAAAATTATGCTATATTTTTGTAGTATAGTTTTTTTAATGCATATTTTTAAAAAAAATTGTATTTCGATGGTAAGCTCCATAAAGAATCTGATCATTTTGAGCTCTCATATATACGTAATTAAGCAAAATATCGAAAAACTGCCAAGAATAAAAAAAGTCTTAAAATTACTAATTCTTTCTAAAACTATCATGTAGGGTGTTCCATAAGAAAAAAAGTTGACGGTCATATTAGATAGTGTCAGATTTTACTTTGAAATATATATTTGTTATTGTCTTCAAAAATAAGGGAAGGTTCCCCACTAAAGGTTTTTTGTCAGGCTTTAATGGTTTCCAAGATCACAATGGTGGCCCACTTAAAAAATACACCCTGTATATCTGAGAGTAGTCTATGTTGTGCCAATCGTGGATAAAGATTATTAATATTTAAGTTTTATTTATTTATTTTCTTCTGCGAAATGCCACCACACGTTGACAGATAAATGGTTTACGGGGTGAGACAACGCCTACGCCTTAAGGACCGGTTCTGTGGGGATAAACTCCCAAGTATCACCATTTTAAGGATACAAATATTCACTATAATTATATATTATGACAGTCGCTATCTGTTCCTTGGTATAAAATCGCTCACCAAGACTATTCAGGTGGGAACACGCCTGTCACCTGAACAATTCGTTCACAATTGTAATTAATAAGCTATATACAGCGTGTCTCACAAAAGGTGTCTTAACGCATTGTGGGCGAACCATTTAACAAAAAACATTGCTGTAAAGAACACCCCCCCAAATCATATGCGTAGATTCAAATAAAAATATTTTCATTATTGTTAGACTTCATCATTGTTGGTCCAGGGTTCGAATCTTAAAATATTTTAATGCAAAAATATAGGACGTGGCTTATCATGTCAAAGGTATTGACACCCCGAGTGTTTTGGTGCAATTGGATTTAAGTTTTACTTATCCGTTTCAAAATGGCGGTCAAAGTTATGTCAGAAATAGCAAATTTTTGTTTTTATCACTAAATGCACAGTTTAATCTTAATATGAAATTGAAAAATAGTTATGAATTCCTAAGAAAATTCTCTTTAAAATGATACCCAATATGGCTCAATTTAACAATACGATATCCATTTTTTTGACAATTTTGAAAATCCCAAAAATCAACAAACTTAAATAGGAAGACCACGCTTGTTGCATACTAAATAAAAGAGCGTAAAAAACTGAAAGACGTTTATATTTAAACAATAGGTCTATCTTGAATAGTAACAAAATTGTGGCTAAAAACTTTAAACTTGTTTGCGTTTTGTGTTTAGACATACGGTGCACTCACGCTTACTATCAGCTGATTAAAGCGATCCGCTGATTTAGCCCAAGTTACTTTCAAATTCAAATAACCGCTAATCTAGAAAGGATAAACCTTTCGAAGTACCATTGGCGGCAATCAGTTTCTCCTTTCATTTGACCTTTAGACCCCTTTCAATTGATAACAAACTCGTCCTACGTTTATGCTGAAGATTTTCGTTCAACTCCTCGTGGGCCGTCCCCCTGAAAATATGAAATGTCAATAATGGTGTCAAAAGTATGCTCTTTGTAACCATGATCATGTACAAGATTTTTATTTTACAATTGAAGTCATACAAAACTTGTAAAAGCGTTTCCATACTTTTTCCACCCTGTATATTATTTTCATTTCGAAACCAACAATCGTATTGTACACGTTTTAAATTTAAATTTCATGGCTTTAAAATGCCTTATTTTCCATATGCCCTATATATTTTTAAAAGGCCGAGGATGATTTTCAACTGCCCGTTTTTTTGTTTGTTTGTTTATTTAAAAACAATTTATATTACAAGAGAGGAAAACCTAGTTAGCACCCTCTCTCTCCAACACTCCAGTAAATAGCCCAATGTGCTGGAACTACTCATCGTTACTGGACTTAAAAATGATAAATAAATCTATACTCATATGGTATGCAATAACTAACTATGAATAAATACGTTATATCTTGTTACAATTATTTTTTTCTTATTACAAATATTATAAGTATAAAAATGCATTAAACCGGAGAAAATAGTAGACTGAGATATTGTGTTTAATTTGTAATTTTCTTTATTTGAGTGGAATTTTAGTTGGTTTTTGTGTTCACTTTTACTAGTACTTTTGCACTTCTTAATAAAACTGTTGTGGTTTTATATATTACCTGAAATACATGCAACACATGAGAGTTGCGAACTCATTAATTGTCATTGCAAAACGTTTTTTCTTTATTTGAGTGGAATTTTAGTTGGTTTTTGCGTTCACTTTTACTAGTACTTTTGCACTTCTTAATAAAACTGTTGTGGTTTTACATATTACCTGAAATACATTCAACATATGAAATTTGCGAACTCATTAATTGTCATTGCAAAACTTTTTTTATCAGAAATTGGGAACATGTTTGATATAAAAAATTATCTTTATTTGTTGCAATTATTGTTTTATTTTCAACAACATGCACTATCGGTACTTTGTAACAGTTCTGCATCAGAACATAACTAAATATTCGAATATGTCAAAATTTAAGAAAACTACGCCAGACTTACTTAATATCGAACTAATAAAATTCAAAACAATAACCTAAAAAATAAAGGGATATTAATACTTATTTAAATGATGAGTAATAGTTAAATGTATAAAATATTGATTTATTTCAATGATAAAAGTTACTGAGTTTATCAACGTTTATGTCTCGCACTTCGAATGGCCGTACATTTCGAGTGTGACTTGTCATTTCCTCCCCAACACCTAAAGGCGTATAAGTTGTCGTGGGGAGGGAGGGGTTCAGGCATAAATCTACTGACACAGATAGTTCCAACGACCCTCCCTTTCGTCTGATTTAATGCGTGTCTTATAACACCCTACCATCCATCTTTTAGAGGTGATTACAGTGAAAGGGATGACCAAGAGAACACGACTCTCATCCCTTATCTGGGCGATGTGAAGTTCATTTTAAATGAGGTGATATCCCAGAATAGAACGTTAAAAACTTGTCATACTGTAGATGATGCGTAAAATTAGAACAGAAACATCGGCCAAGGTATGTGGGCCACAATCAAGAGATGGATTTTTCAGAGCCATTTTTAAATTAAGGTTCATAATGTCAAATTTTACTTCCAAATCACAGTAAAAAGTAGTAGCTCCAAGCCAGGTGTAAAATGATTGACCAAGAAATGTAGATATGTAAATATTGTAAATAGCCACAGCCTACATTGGATGGCTAGTTGGGTAGAGGGTGGGTGGAACTCGAAGTGCATCCACCTCCTCGTGGTGAGCTCTGGGTTCTTTAAGGATCATCAAGTAATATCTAACGATACAAAGAGCTACACAGTTGTAGTAAAAATGTTAATATTTTACCGAAAAATGTAATTAAAAAAATTCTTTAAAATCGACCAAAACTGATATTTTACCGATTTTAACAGAGTTTGCACCATCGGAAGACATTGTTTAAATGCGTAATTTTTGTATTATTGTCAATTAACAGTAAGAGGTTTGGACGATTTTTTTCACTTTAGCAATCAAAAAAAAAAAAAAAAGATAAATTAAAATTAAATTATGAAAAACGAAGATTTCGTAATATTTTTCAATTGTCAAGTACGTTGCGCGATCGGAAGATATAGTCCTATTTGAATAATTTTTTTTGTTTTTCTTCTATTTACCAATCGCAACTTTCCCACACTATAGGAACATAAAATTGTTAATTTTAATTTTTTCGCACCACTCTAATATTACGTAATTGAGGAAATGTGTTGCTACAGGACAATTGTTATGTAGACTAGTATATCTGAAGATGGTGGCCAACGCTCCCAACACAAGAGGCTAGTGTCACCAAGAGGTTGGCAAAAAAAGAACCACGTGCCTTATAGGTCAACTGTATAAAGTTGTATTAGAAAGTCGCTGAGCCCACGTGCATTTTGGAAAGACGCGTTGTTATTTCCGTTTTGTCAAGCAACGTTGTTGTGTAATATCGTAGATCTAATCAGAGTTTGGCCTGTATGCTTTCCATATGTTTTTATATTTAACTCTTCATTTTAAAAATAGGATTGGGGATGTCTAAGCTTCGTTAAAATCCGTCAAATATTGTGGTTTACCCTGAACCAGTATAAAGACTATTATTCTGTTATTAAGTTACAAAAAGAAGTAAATATAATGGTCCCATCCAATTACACAACTTTTAAATAGTCAATTTAGCCCCATAAAAAAGAATCCTTGGAAATGTTTGGACAGAAATATTGATTTTCGACAAAATAAATTGAAATAAAAATATGTACCCCGAAACTATTTTCATACATTAGTCTTGTATAAGTTACCATTTTCCTAAAAACGAATTATTATAAAAATGAGATAATCAACAAAAAAGAGGGTTAAGTTAAGTTGCTGACTTAGGTTAGATTAGGTTGGATTAGGTTAGGAATACGTTTTCACGGTCAACATCTTGGGCCTCTTGCTGGCCTAGTAATTAGCACTTCTGTTTCATATGCAGAGGTTCACGGGTTCAAATCCCAGGAGGTTCACTTAAATTTTCCAAAGGGGTTTGGGTCATTGTCCAACAACAACGTTATAATACAATGTTAAAAATTCCACTGGCGTAGACAGTAAGAAAGATAAAGATAGCATATATTATTCTAACATAACCTAACCTAACATAACTTTGTTTTTTCGCTACTCATATATTTTGGCTCCACGCTACTCACCCTCAAATGTAGGTTATAAAACTTCTCTAAACATAGTCTAGAACATTTAATGCACACTCCTAGTTTATTGACTTGTTTTATAAACAGTTGAAAATACCTTTTTTTTTATAAAAAGGAGAGGCCGACCTTTTTCTTAAACTTACCCTGCCCATTCCTCAAAGACTACTGACCTGTGCGAGGATTTATTCATACAGAGTAATGGGGCAAACCAATACAGTAGAAAGTCAATATTAATGATATTCTTCCAGTCTAGGCCGGATTCAAACCAGCGCAATCTATAACCCAAGCTCCAAGTCCTGACACCTTTGACCGCTCGGCCACCGGCTCGCCCAACATCACAATCATTAACGTCCTGGTAATTATTTTCTTGTAAAATTCATTTTTAATTGTTCGTATACTTTATATATGTATACATATAGTCTTATCATTCTCAACTTTGCAAGACATTATTTTTTATCATTGTTAATAATCGATATGTACTTTTTTATTGTTAAATTATTATCATATAATATAATGTTAGCATATCCTTCACAATTTATTCATAGCAGTAAATCAATAAGTGCATGGACGGGCAGTTTTCCAAGGCATGTTATAGTACTTCACATGTGTTTTGCATTTTAAATGTTTATAAAAGCTGTGTAGTAATTGGCGTCAGCTGTAATGTAGCATTATGAAATAAATAAATAAATAACCTAATTCGACCTAACTTCAATAATTTTTTTAATTTAATAATATGAGTCGTCATGTTCGTGTTTAGAAGAAAAAACTACTTGATATTAATGTAATATACAACGCTTGTAGTGTAAAAATGTTTTTCTTTTTTTAATTTTAAAAAATGTTGTATTTCCACTAAACATTTTTTATCGGTTCGTGTTTGCTAAATAATATTGATAGAAAAAACACTGGTTTTCTACCAATATTATTTATAATTAGAATCAATAATATGGTTTGGTTAGCTAGTTTTGTGAATTTTGAACAGTTAAAAAAATCATGACAAATTTTTGGACCCCAATATACCATATTCACCCCAAAATAGAATATCTCGTACCAATTATTATATACAGAGTTCTCATCCAACACTAACAATGTTGTCTGTCTAATTATCAGCTGTTTGGGGTTCATTAGAGATTGCTAGTTTTGTCCCACATAAGTGTAATGCAGTTTAAATCAGCTGCGGTTGCGGGACTCACTAACAAAATTACAGGCACAAATATTCCTATTAGAGTAAATATCTATTTGTAATTAAAAACCCTTAGTATGTAAATATTTCGTTCTATTAATAAACCGTCCAGTATTATTTTGATTAATTCTTTATGAAGAGCATAATGAGTTAATTTAAAATTAAATAAAGCAAGAAAGATTTTGTATATACTATTTGGAATTATTACATTATCTAACTGTAAAGTTAATAATAATAATAATCCCTCTCTTGCCATAGAGATGGAACTTGAACTATTCCTGGAATGAGAGCGTTATTTCCGAGAGCTGAAATATCTCAAACAAACTTCGTATGTTGGTTAAATCTTTGAACTACTTATTGAGAATAATTGCGAATTTTCTGGAGGGACTAAAAGTGTTATGCATTTTTTTACGACCACTGTTAATATGCATAACTAGTTTTGAATTTAGTACAAAACATTCCAGCCTAACTCACATTAAAACATTAAAATTACGGAATACTAAATATGCCCAAATCAGTAGTTATAATATTCGTCCATTTTGTAATTACATTGTTATATATTTAATAAGTTTGCGTTCTATGACGTTCAATTTTATTGTGATATAAATTCAAATGAATCAGTTATTAGTTTCTTGTACATTTATGCCCATTCAAAACAGGTTTTATTTTATTCTAGAGACATTCATTATAGTGAACTGTAGATATGGAACAACACGTTGCATGACTGTCGGACACTCCTCAACAGGATTGTGTCTTTCAGGTCAATAACAAATGTTATTCCTCCAAAAAGTCTCCTTTATTAAGTTCAAAAACCAGATGTATTCATACAAAGGATTCACTTGGTCAACGTTTCAAATCTTAACTTTGCAATCCATCCTCAGACGTGAAACTTTTTTAAAAAAATCGAATTCAACCATTACTTTGTGAATCCCTCCGGTCTGAGGATGGTAAACGTGACGTACCGAAATCGATCGCCATAATATTTGTACATTTAATACTTGTACAAATATTACGATAAATATGTAACCATCACTTGGATTACATTTATACTAAAATGTAATAAGCTTATTGAGAAACATTTTTTTTTAAAAATGTTTTGCCCCAAAAATTCACTATTATACATAAAAACGAATTTAAGTACAAACTAAAACTAACCTAACCTAACATAACCTAACCTAACCTAACCTAACCTTCGTCTATTTAAGTACAATCAGACTAAGAACACTGCAGTTTAGAGAAATATGTCAGTAGTCACTTTATTTCTTGTTTCTAGAACGAAGTTATTACAATAGCAAAGAGAGTTTGCAACTACAGTAGTTTTAATTATAAATAGCTCTTGGATAACAACGTTGAATTGAATCGATTGAGTACAATTGTTTGTAAATTGTGAAATGTGTATAACTTCATCCATTTCGTTAGACGATTTAGTGAGTATGTAAGACAATGAATATAATTAATTATAGCAACGACAAAGTATTTTCATAAGTCCTTCTAATTACAAAGTATTTTATGTTTAATCTGAGGTAAAAGTTATTCTAAAAATCAATTTCTATTAAATGGAAAATGTTCAGATGTTTAAAAGACTTATATTTTATATATGTCATGTTATCTTACAGAATTTATAAAAATAACAAATTTTCCCGTAATTTAATAGCGTCATTTTTTTAAAGTCGACCTTACTTAAAAGTTACAAGAAATAAATACATTGCAGATTTCTTATGTTTTTACAGTGAAAAAGACGAACAAATGTTATCTCGATCAAGCTGTGGTTGCGGGCTACACAAACTAACAAAATTACTGCCACAAATATTCCTATTAGATGGTTTATCTATTCTAGGTTTATATAATCAATTGTATTAGTCTTTATAGATTTGGGACCTCTTCATGTAATTTTGATCTCCATCACTAAAACAGTATGAAAACAACCCTTTAACCCACTTGCCCTCCCATAGACGTACTATGATACTGACCCACCCGCCCACCCATACATGTACTGTGGTACTGACCCACCCGCCCACCAATAGACGTACTGTGGTATAATTCAGCGCATGTGTTGTGAGTATCGTTGTATTTTACTTCACACCCCAAACAATCAATAACAAAACAACTATGGATAAATGAAGATAACTGTTATTCCACAAACATTCAAATGTATACATCATTAAATTAATTGAGAATTTTCAATATTATAATACAAAAATACATAAAACAATAATACAAGTATACACTAAACAAGTTGTCTAAGAATAAAAAAATTAATACAAATCGTACAGTAATTCCATTTACATGGGAAAAGCCTACATGGGCATACTGCCTGTGCGTAGGCTAAGTTGCAAGTATTGTATTATAAAAGGACCAAATTTGAATTTTTTATAGCAAATTACTGTATTTTTGCTAAGAAGGGGGACATTTCTTAAATTGATGTGTATACTAAAATATACATAAATAAGAATTTAAAGTTAAGAGGTATTTTTAAAGCAGGAAAAAGTAAATAATAATAATTAAAAAAATAATAATAATAATAACAAACTATGAAACATGGAAAAGTGCTGGCATAAATTAATTTAATAATAAATTGATACCTCAATGACATTACAACTCGGAGATGAGGAAATCGTAACCAACAAGCAATTATTGATTGTATATCGATTTAGGAAGGGCGAGAGATACAAGTGTATGTAGAACGTCCTGAGAACACTGTTAGTCATCCAGTTTCAACACAAGACTTTCCTAGTAAAGGCGCCCACTCATGTAGTGTCGGCCTTGGCCACAGTCCACTCGTAATGACATTCTCTGCTCCCTTCAAACCTATTTCCAATCAGTTACCTGTTTTTTGAATATAGTTATTGAAGTACAAGATAGTAAATTAATATTGAGTAATTCCGTCGGATATTTAAAAGTCTTGCATGTGCAATGTAGGCCGCAGTAGTAGTTGAAAATTGACAAAACCTACATTAGTAGAGTAGCGTGTGCTGTAAGTGTGTAAAACAAACTGGAGAGAATGTAGAACTGTAATGTTTGATTATAAATACTTTCAAATGTTTAATAAAGAGTAACAAGACAGATACGTCTTGGAATAAGTTGTCCGTAGAGTAACGTCTGGCTTTATTGACTGCTACTTTCAAAATACAATTCTGTACGACATATTTCTGTTCTAGAATGCTTTTGTTAGCCTCTCCCCACGCAACAATACCAAACGACAATAACGATTGTATGTAAGCATAATATACGACTTTAATTTCATTATCATCTAAAACTTCACGCAATTGTCTAAAAGCAAACAAATATTTTCTAATTTTAGTTTTTATATATTGTATTTACTCCGCCCGTCTCACATTGGTGATCAATGATTAAACCTAAACATTTGTAAATTGTCACAAGTCAAACTTAGATAATCACCTCATGAATGAATTGTTAGGCCACGTAAAGTATAATCAGAACACTCCCTAAGAGATATGTACATACATTTTGTTTTAGATATAGTTAAGGAGAGTGTATTTTGATCAAGCCATTTTTGTATAAACATTAAATCATGGAGAGCATTAATTCTTGCATCCTGCCAATTACCACTTTCAATGAAAATAAGAGTGTCATCAGCAAACAAGGATAGTTTACTGTAGCTACTGAAGGCTACATCAATAGTTAGGCATATCACTTATAAGTATGTACAATATTCAAACACAATCAAATTGAAATCATGTTACAAATTGAAATTATCATAACCCACCCACCCACTCATACACGTACGGTGGTATTGACCCACTCACCCACCCATACACGCACGGTGGTATTAACCCACTCACCCACTCATACACGTATGGTGGCATTGACCCACCCATACACGTACTGTGCTATTGACCCACCATACACGCATGGTGGTTTTGACCCACCCACTCACCCATACACGTACGGTGGTATTGACCCACCCATACACATACGATGTTATTTTATTTATTTATTTACTTATTCATAAGACGCCGATCGTCAAGATATGGGCGAATATGGATTTCGATTGAGTGTGATGAGTGTACACCCACCCACTCATACACGTACGGTGTATTGACTCACCCACCCACTCATACACGTACGGTGGCATTGACCCACCCAACACGCGTGGTATTGACCTACTCACTCACCCATACACGTACAGTGGTATTCACCCACCCACCCATACACGTAAGGTGGTATTGAACCATCCACCCGCCCATACACGCACGGTGGTATTGACCCACCTACTCACCCATACACGCACGGTGGTATTGACCCACCCACCCACCCATACCCGTATGGTGGTATTGATCTTGAAATTTAATCTTGAAATATTGTTTATGTATATTAAAAGTTAATAGAATAGGCGCAAGTGTACTTCTTTGGACCACCCCAAAGTCTATAGGCGAGGTATCTCTGTTCACCCCACAAATAGACACACTTTGCCGTCGTTCAGTAAGATAGCTCCTGAACCAAGCCAGAGCATTACCCCGAACACCAATTAAATCCAGATTGTGCAGTAATTTACCTCTATCCACCGAGTCAGAAGCCTTTGTAAGATCAAGAAAAATAAGCGTAGATGGATTTTTTTTTAACTTAGATTAATTTGCTAAAAAATGTTCATAAGAACATCGTTTATATGGTTGTCTTTGCGAAATCCAAATTGACAATTAATTACAAAAAATATATTGTTACTATCTAAATAATCAGTCAATTGGTCTTTTAGTATTTTTTCTAGAATTTTTGAGAAAACACTGAGGAGGCTAATTGGGCGAAAATTACTTTTGTCTGTTACTGTATTAGATTTATATAGAGGGGTGACTTTTGCCATTTTGAAGTTATCAGGAATATATCGGACAGAATGCTTAAATTTATAATACGTTAAAGGGGTGTAGTTAATATATGTATATTTTTTTAGAGCTTTAGTAGAGAAACCATCGTGTCCTGAAGCAGACCCTCCCCTTAGACTGGACACATATCGTATTATGTCTTGTTCTGTAATTGTGTTAAATTTAAAGTTATAATTAAAACTGTAGTAAGAGTCTCTCACCACTGGGCATTCCCAAGATTTACGTCTACTGCAGAGATATTAAAGTCATGCGCAGCCTGCCTACACCCATCTTCATTGACAGGTATAAGAGCTTGACAAATATTTCTGAATAGGAAACTCGTCTTTGTGTTTCACTCTCCCTGCCAATTCATTTATGACTCCCCAGAACACATTAGTCTTTTTTCCTGAACTTGTAATTTTTATCCTATAATAATCACGCTTTTTTTGTTTAAGAGAATCGGATAAAAACTGTCTATACGCATAAAATCGCTCATAACAACAACCTTTCAAATTTATATTGAAGGTTTGTTGTTTTAGTGATTTGCTTTAACTTACATTAACTGTTTATGCAACAAACAACAATACTAACCACTAGTTTTACAACTATAAAGTAAAAGTTACAAACGTATAAAATGATTAGCAAAGTGAAGTTATATAGCTAATAGACACTTCAACAATAACAAAAAACAATATATAATATATGCATAATAAACTAAACAATATTCAATAACCATTTAAACACGATAACAAACTACACATTACATACAGATTAAAAAACAATAACTAACAAGCAACTAACAAAAACACAAAATATTATAAATTAAACTGTAGATATAAAATACTCTTTTACAGAAACCAATACAAAAATACCACTCGACGTGGTCAATATTCAGCATGGCCTGGAACAAGTCAAGGAGTATTCCTTTGGTGTTGTGCATGGAAGAAGCTAATTTCCTGACAGACAGTGTTCCCTAAATATAGGACACTATATTTTAGGATGATAGATGATCATTAAAAACCGGTTTTTTTAGTAGTGGCCCTAACTTGACTTTACATCCCGTCTCACTTTATCTCAAAGTGATAATTAGGGATATTGAACAACAGGAAACACGTGTCAACGTGTCTTAGGCAATTTATTTACAGGATTATGTGTAATTGTGGACTGATTTTGGAATAAAACGGAGGTACAGAGAGTTATTACAGTCATTACAAAGTGCAGTGCTACATGGAATAGGGACCAGTTTGGCCGATATTTAACAATGATACTGAGATATTTCGCGATAGTAGATTGTAGAGCGACGTAATTCTTTACACGCGTAATATCGGAGTTGAAGTTTAACGTAGATTGAAGTTTAAAGTACATGTTCATGTAAGTGTTATGAAAATTTGTCAGTAATTGCTCATAAATATTTGTATTTATTTGTAAACGTAAACACTAGTTTGCATACAGGGTGTGTCTGAACTCTCTAATAAGCTCTCTTGGTTGTTGTTACTAGTTAATTAAGAATCACAAATATCATATTTAAAGTGTCCAAAACACTTTGGTTATCCTTCCAGCCACCATTTTGTTTTTTTCACTTTTAAATATATATCTAAAAAACAACAAGTTTATTAAGCTGCAATTTTGCATGTTTTTCATAACATAAACACCCATTTTTAGAAAAATTATTGGTTTTACTGTATCAAAAGTGTCAAAATGACGGTCATTTTAAATTTTAAATCCTAAATAACTGCTAAACCAATAAATATATATAACATTATATGTGGTAGTGTTTCTTAGTGAATTTAATTACAAATCCAATTATGTAACAACTTTAAAAATCGGATGAAAAATAACAAAGAAAAGATTATTTATGTGACAGTATGTATGTACAGAGCCTATATGTGGTATCCCTATACAATGTGCAACACACATGTAACAGATAATAATAATAAAGTAATTTGTGAAAATCTTAAATCAGATGTTTACATAACCTTTATTGTTGTACTCATCAGCTGATTTAAGACTTTCACAAATTTCTTTATTATTATCAGCTGTTACATGTTTGTTGTACATTATACAGGCATATTGCGCTGTAAATACTCTCACATAAATTATTTTTCTTTATTGTTTTTCATCCGATTTTTAAAGTTGTTATATAATTGGATTTTTAATTGAATTTGCTAAAAACATCGTTTGTGTAATGTTTAATATAATTATCGGTTTTGGAGTTATATAGGATTTAAAATCTAAAATGATTGCCATTTGAAAACTTTGATACAGGGAAACCAATAATTTTTCTAACAAATCGTATTTCTGTTATAAAGAACCATGCAACATTGCAGTTCAATACAGATTTTGGTTTTTGAGATATAAATTCAAAAATGAAAAAGAAAATGGCAGCTGTAAGGATTACCAATGTGTTTTTGACTCTTTAAATGTGATATTTGTAATTCTAAATTAACCAGTAACAGAGCTTATCAGAGAGTTTAGAAACACCCTGTATATGTATAAGATTGGGGACACCAAAAACCGTATATAAGGTGTGAGGGTGAGTGGGTAGTTTACTTGACTTAACCTTCCCCCACCCCTACCGTACAATCAGCACCACAGATTAATAGTTTGTGCTCGAATTACTCGTAAACTTACGTAAAAAACAGGTGAATGTCAGACTGCAACATTTTGATAAGAATACAAAAACGTACAAACCACGTACAAAACTCAGACAAAGGGGCTCAAAAGGAAAGGTCAATCAAATTTATATTCAACCACATTTAATTTTTAAAACATAACACACATCAAAGGGAGGTTTGTATTCTTAAATGAAGTCAAAATTATTACAGAAGGTTGTAGATTCTAACATCATTTTTATAACTAAACATAAACAATTAAAATTATGAGTGTTCATTTTGTTAATACTAAATTTATTTTTTTATAGTAATTTTAAAAATTTGTTTGAAGTCCTCACTATTGTTTAGCTTAAATAATAAACATTGAAAATTAGTGTATTTGAATGCGTTCTATTTTTATGTTGAATTCTTCTTACTACAGTATATATTTTTTAGTGTTCATAAGATTTAATTTAATAGCCTGTATTTAGATAAAAAAAATTACCTGTATTTATATTTTATTTTTCATTTATTTAAAATGGGATTGGACACACTTGTCAGATTAATTTGTTTAGATGATAATGATATTATTGATTATTTTAAATAATACATCGTACTAGAGTAAATGTAAACGTAAAATTTTAAAGTTAATCACTAAACTAATTAAAAAATTATGAATTAGTAAGGCATTACTTAGTTGAGAAAGTTTGTGTCTTTAGCATGTATAACAACAGTTTATGTTGATATATATTTAGAAAGTAAAAATATGATAATTTATAAACTATAATATTATCATAAAATTATATTTGAACATTTATAATTATAAAAATATCCCTTAGTTGTATTTTTGAATAGGTATAAAGTCGCTAAAGATAAAGGTGGTGAAATCAGTTTTCGGTGAGTTAATTATTTTCCAATTTTATAGTAAAAATTAGTTAAAATTAGAATTTGTTGGCTTGTGGAGTGCTTATGAATTTAGCAGGTGTTAAATAAACTACAAGAGAAAACCGTTCAAAGAACAAATTTGATTTTTTTAACTACGTTCTTTAGATAAAACTGAAGAGATTAGGATGATTTTTATATATATAAAAAAATGAAAATATTTTTGTTTTTAAAGGCCAAAGAAATGTATTTTTTACCTTTAAAATTATCAATATTTTTATATTTAAAACAAATTTAAAAACGTCTTTATCCCTTCAGTTATGTCAAACAGAGTAGTTATAAAAAATTTAAATTTGTACTTTAAATGGTTTTATCTTTTAGTTGGTTTAAAATAAGCCAAATTCGCCTCTTCATAAAGCCACAAATTCTAATGTAGTAGTTGAAAAAAGTTAGTCTGCATTTTTCCTGTCTCAATGAAACTTTAATAATTTTTATTATAAAATTGCTAAATAATTAACTCACTGAAAATCGATTGCACCACCTTAAGAGCGAGGGGATTACTGTATGAATGGTGTTGCACGCCAACGTGTTTGTACTAAGTTTAGTTTGGGTTGAAGAGACGTCTCCCTAATTGAAGGAATATAACATGTAAGGCACTTGACATCCTTTATACTCTGGGATGGTCCTGAATTTTTGAAAGGACTATTCAGGACGGTTGGTTATACCAAATAATTTATCTGTCAGGACAGTATCATAAATTATATTGACACGTAAACAAATCTATTACTTTTTCAAAAAATATTTATTACTACTAACATCTCATAAGATATTAAAATATAATGAATAAGAGCCTTATATTTTAATAACACTCTAATCACTATAGTAAAAACATAAAAACTGTAAAGAATAAATGTCAAAATATGTGAGCGTCACACAACGTGATATAGATACAGAACACTATGGTGATTGATTTCGGTATAGCACGTTTACCCTTCTCTAACTAGAGGGATACAAAATTAATTGTTTAATTTTTGCTGAATAAATTGTTCATTTCGCAATATTATTTATTTTTAGGTTTGTTTAGGCTAGTAATGCAACTAGCCTAAACAAATTCATGTATATATGTTTCATCTTAATTTGCTAAGCTTTATAGTATTTATTGTGATTCATAGGTCTCATAGTAAAAAACCTATTCATTGATAATTTTGTTATGATTTTACAACTTATAACTTCCTTTAACAATTTCAATTCTTCCATAATCTTAATGTACAGTAAGGTTTCGGGTTACACTGTATCCAATTCATAACTTATTTAAAACAACTGATGTTATGTATAATTGTATGTATTTTTCACTACACTACTGTGAGTTTAGCTGTTTTCGTTATGTGTTTACAACCTGCGAAACATCATATTTTCAACAGCTGCCTATTGTTTACTACCGAAAATTGTCGGTTGTAAACAATGTTACTTTCGGTAGTAAACAATAGACAGCTGAGGTTGTAAACACATAACGAAAACAGCTGAACTCATAGTAGTGTAGTGAAAAGTATCGTTCAAAACTCGAGTGAAAGTGTTTTGTATGTTCTCGACCATTCGAAGTGCTCGACAAGTCTCGCACTTCAAACATATGGTCTCGAACATGCAAAACCCCACTTTCCACTCTTGTTATGAAATATACTATTACTGTACTCAATTGTTTTTAATTTAAAAAGTTTAGCCTATCACAATTTTGACTTATTTTTATTTAACAGCTGTTAAATAAATCAATCAAATAATATAGCTCCATAGGAATACTATGGGAGTTTTGGAGGCCATTGGAACGGATTACTGAGGTCAGATAGGAGGTCCTTTCTTAGTGAGTCTCTAGGACCCAAGGTAAACCTATGTACAACATTTCAAGTCCATTGGACGTATAGCTTTGGAGAAATAGTAATGAGTGGTAAATGTCTTTTATATTTTATGTATTTTTAAACTATAGTTATAATTCAGAAGGTGTTTTGTTACATTTAATTTGTCTGACTTCTTATTTTTAAAGGCAGAGACGTGATTTTTATAACTTTTGTTGACATTTACATTCTGACTGACGAGGAACATATTCCAGAATTACTACATTTTATCTGTTGTTTCAATATTGGGAAATGTAACAAACATTTTGTAGAAACATCTAAACATTGTTCTGCTACTTATTCCATAATATCTGCCATAAATACATTTTATTTTAATTGTTTAATGAGTACTGTTAGTAGGCCTACGTCACACCATTTCGTATTTCGATACATCCAAATCAGTATAAAATAAACACATAAGCAGGCATATCTACGTTGTTTTACAATAAAATGCAAATAAAGTTGATTTACCTAAATAAAACATATTGCTTTGGTCATAAAATGGCGAAAAGTAAAATAAAAAACCAGTTTACGCTCATAAAAGCGAACCAGGCTATATTTATTTTTACTTCAGTTATAATTTGTCGATCATGCTAAAAAAATTATATTAAATAGATTACAGTACAGCTAATACTTAATTGTGTAAGTATGAGGATTTATTTTGTATCCCTCATACCAATATGGGTTGAACTTTTAGTGAAACCATAAACTATTTTTGCACCACTCCCCTACTAAATTTAAAAGTAGAATACGATACAGTTGTGTTTGATAAGAGCTTTAAAAAATTAAGACAATATTTTAAAATTTGGTTTTATTAAGCTCTCACATATGCAACAAAAACTAAAATGAGCCTTCGTTGTATGTTACATATTTATTCAGTTTTTATACAAGTAGCTATCAACTTGTCCTGTCATAAAGTAAACATTTTTATAATATTTAAAACAAAAGTAAAATTATTGTACAACTTCCCTGTTAAATTTAAATGTATTTTTAAACAGTTAACGAAAAAAATTCGGTGAAATAGAAATGTTTAATGCAAGATAAATGCAATCGAGTTCTTTCCCAATCCCTTGACGGCAGGATTGTATTTAAGCTCGCGGCCTGCAGGACTCAGGACAGTCTCCTGTGTGATGGATACGCGAACTCTCTCCTTGGTCCTTGCGCTCACAGGTAAAGTGCATGATACATGTTAGTGTACAACATCGTGGCTTTCATATAGGAACACATCTCGAAGTAACATTTGTGAAACAATCTGGCGAAATAAATTCTTGATTAAATTTGATAGAACAATATAGAACTAAAAAATGATAGTAATTTAAAGGTCCTAAATAAAAATGTTATCGATAAAAACAATTAATTTATATATTTGATTTGATATAAAAAATGCATATTAATAAAAATATTCTAATTTTGCAGGATTTGTTTTCTATCATTTTTGTAGAATAAACACAACATATTTATTCATTTCAGGAAATTGTAGCTATACTAAAAATGTTTTAAAACTCAATACTTAACATTTTTATTCTTAAGTATATAACAGAATGATGATAATATAATATATCATCTATTATATATATTTCATATCAATAAGTATATAACTTAAATGTATTTATTAAATTATTTTAAACTATTAAACAAATGGAAAATTGTGGAACTAAAATAAAACCTTATATATATATATATATATATATATATATATATATATATATATTAGTAATGTTGGTTGATTCACCATTATCTTTCGTCAGGTTCAAATGTTATATGTGTTGTATATTTTTAAAATATCTTACATCTTACAAACATTTGTTGTAATATTTTGACGTTATATACAAATATCAATAAAATAAAAAATATTCAATTCAACAAGCAAATTTATTCAAATTTAATTGTTTTTATTTTTTTTTTCAAATGATTATACCAATAATTTATGGAATCAAAAATACTTATAATAACAAAATGTTAAGCTTTAATGATTTTTTTCTAAATGTAATAGTATGAAACATTTGTACATTTCTGTTATTTTTCGGAGTAAATAAATTGAGCGTAAAATAATTTCCAAATATCACATTTAGAAATACATGTTATCTTCTTTTTAAATATTACATTTCATCACACAATTCTATAACTACTAGCTACACTACTGTTACATACAACAATAATAGAATGCTTAAATATGTTTAAAGCTCTCACAGAAATAATGTCCCAAGTTATCAAACACGTAAAGAATGCATTTCTCGGTCGCTATCAACTTAAACACATTTCTCCACTATCAACCCATTTAAATGACATCATGTACTCAAACTTTTACAGCACCAATTTATTTTGAACAGATCTTGTCTCTAAATTTGTTTTAAACTAAGAATAATTTATCATGAATATTTAATATTAGTAACATTTATATTTTAAATTATTATCAGTTTAAAAACACATTTATAATGTAGTAATGTAACTAAGTTTCATACACATTTATAATGTAGTAATGCAACTAAGTTTCATACACATTTATAATGTAGTAATCAACTAAGTTTCATACACATTTATAATGTAGTAATGTAACTAAGTTTCATACACATTTATAATGTAGTAATGTAACTAAGTTTCATACACATTTATAATGTAGTAATGCAACCAAGTTTCATACACATTTATAATGTAGTAATGCAACTAAGTTTCATACACATTTATAATGTAGTAATGTAACTAAGTTTCATACACATTTATAATGTAGTAATGCAAATAAGTTTCATACACATTTATAATGTAGTAATGCAACTAAGTTTCATACACATTTATAATGTAGTAATGCAACTAAGTTTCATACACATTTATAATGTAGTAATGTAACTAAGTTTCATACACATTTATAATGTAGTAATGTAACTAAGTTTCATACACATTTATAATGTAGTAATGTAACTAAGTTTCATACACATTTATAATGTAGTAATGCAACTAAGTTTCATACACATTTGTAATGTAGTGATGTAACTAAGTTTCGTACACATTTATAATGTAGTAATGTAACTAAGTTTCATACACATTTATAATGTAGTAATGTAACTAAGTTTCATACACATTTATAATGTAGTAATGTAACTAAGTTTCATATACATTTATAATGTAGTAATGTAACTAAGTTTCATACACATTTATAATGTAGTAATGCAACCAAGTTTCATACACATTTATAAATAATGTAGTAATGCAACTAAGTTTCATACACATTTATAATGTAGTGATGTAACTAAGTTTCATACACATTTATAATGTAGTAATGTAACTAAGTTTCATACACATTTATAATGTTGTAATGTAACTAAGTTTCATACACATTTATAATGTAGTAATGTAACTAAGTTTCATACACATTTATAATGTAGTAATGTAACTAAGTTTCATACACATTTATAATGTAGTAATGTAACTAAGTTTCATACACATTTATAATGTAGTAATGTAACTAAGTTTCATACACATTTATAATGTAGTAATGTAACTAAGTTTCATACACATTTATAATGTAGTAATGTAACTAAGTTTCATACACATTTATAATGTAGTAATGTAACTAAGTTTCATACACATTTATAATGTAGTAATGTAACTAAGTTTCATAAACATTTATAATGTAGTAATGTAACCAAGTTTCATACACATTTATAATGTAGTAATGCAACCAAGTTTCATAAACATTTATAATGTAGTAATGCAACCAAGTTTCATAAACATTTATAATGTAGTAATGTAACTAAGTTTCATACACATTTATAATGTAGTAATGTAACTAAGTTTCATACACATTTATAATGTAGTAATGTAACTAAGTTTCATAAACATTTATAATGTAGTAATGTAACTAAGTTTCATACACATTTATAATGTAGTAATGTAACTAAGTTTCATACACATTTATAATGTAGTAATGTAACTAAGTTTCATACACATTTATAATGTAGTAATGTAATTAACTAATTTTTATACACATTTAGTAACAAATAATATAACTTGATTCTATCAATTATGTGTGATGTTTCAAATACTACAAAAGTATTACTTAAATTACTTTGGAGTTATCGTAGCAACGTTGATGTTTGGTGTTTGTTGTGTAGCTCGTATAATGTCAACAATAAGTAATAACTATTTCATAGAACATAACCTTATTTGTGTTTGATAACCAGCCTTCATTTACGTCAAACTAAATATAATTTTCATATCACTTACATTTTCAGATATTTACACATTTTTAAAGATATTTTTATTATTTACCATAAATAACATATAACTTCACTATCACATTCAAGATAAAAAGGTCCTTCGTTAACAACTAGAGTGCTTAAGGGAACACGTAAATAATCTAATCAGCTGTTAAGGGACATTTTACATTAACGACAAAAATAAACGAAATCAGGTGAAAAACAAAGCCAGGTGGAAAATGCGGCAGGTATATATGATTACGATCAGTAAACATCAGTCTAATAGATCGTAACGTCTATTTTTTACGACTTGACTATTAAATGATATTTATATAAAACTTAAACTAAATTTTGTTAAGTAAAATTCTGTAGATGTTTGAAAGTAGATTCTTCACTGTAATTGAAATGAAATGAAATGAAATGGTTTATTGTCACAGAAAATTACATTAGTGTTAAACAGATAATCTGCTACTAACTGGTGACTCGTCAATTGTTACAAAACTACTAACCTAAAGAATTAAAAAAGAAGAAATAACAAAATAAAGAGGTTAAATCACCAACTAATCAATAATTTATACACAATCACATACTTAATAATTATTTTTCAGTGTATCTAAAATATAACGACCTCGTCCTGCAGAAATTCGGAGACGGAGTAATAGCTTCGGTCAACTAGAAACTGCCTGAACTTTCTATATAGCTGATTGGCATTCCCCAAGCTTTTGTATTTCTGTGGTATTTTATTATAAATTTGTATTCCGCTACATAATGGACTGTTTTCATATTTTCTTAATCTATGTTTGGGGGCACGTAGTTTATTTTTACTTCTTGTGTTATGGTCGTGGTTCACATTATTTTGTTGGTAGGAATATATATTTTCGTGTACATTTTTTACTACTTCCAACAAATACAATCCTGGGAATGTAAGAATACCAAGTTCTTTAAATATTCTTCTGCAAGATTCTCTTGGGTTCATACCCATCATGACTCTTATCATTTTCTTTTGATAATGTAATTAGTTCTCCATTATGTAATTAGTTAGTTAATTATTTGTACACTCGGCAATATGTTTGTATGTTTATATCTTTAAACCCTCTAAATGTATATATTCTCCACCTCAGTTACATTCTTCTTTCTATCACTTACCACGCATCCTTATCTCCGTAAATTGAAGAAGGCTGTTTTCTTTTTTTTTTTTTAATAATCAATTCTTAACGCTCATTAATTAAAACTCTGCAATAGTGCGTATTTTTGTTTCACTATCATAATTTTTATTTAAATTTGATTTATTTACTACAATAAAACCTCCAAAAGTTTTAGAGTCTACTCACTCGCTAAAAAAATGATTCTATATAATTTCCTTTTAACCACAAAAATCTGTTGGTATGCTACCAACTCGTCAGAACAGCTCAACCATATCAACTTGGGTGGTTTAAGGGTATTTTTTAGGGTATTAATGGTTATACCCAACTCTTAAACTACAATAGTGAAACTCCACAAAATAATTTTTATATGTCTTCGTAAACATTATTTATATTTTATCATCAGTATGGAATTTGAATGGATGATAAAATAATGAATACAATTATTTTAATATTTTTATAAGCTATTTTATATTGACGTTTGTGATACCACGTGTACTGTTTTATGAAATAAATCATAATAATATTGTTTTTATTGCTCACACATCTAACCTAAACCAAATTTGTGAAAATAATCTTTCAATGGAACGTTACACTTAAGTGGGATGTAATAGTCCTTCTTTTATTTATTTATTTATTTTCAAGAAATAATCAATACTCCTCCTACGCTATATATATATTAGAAAAATTTGTCAAAACATTCTAGAGTAGAATTTCAATTAAATGTTTAATTTATCAGAATTTCAAAATAAGGAAAGAAAGGAAAGGTTCACATACAACAGTCCTATAAACCCCCCCCCCTCTCTTGGACTCACAGAGTAGTGAGAGTTAGCAGCCAAGAATTAGGGGGTTAGGGAAGTAGAGGGTTAGCAAATAATGAGTCAACATAAAATATAAATAACTTTATATGTATAATGTTTTATATTTAAATTTTTAATTTACTACTATTGATTTTTTTCAGTCGTAGAATGAGTATAGATAACGTCATTTTAGATAAACTTCCATAACCTTTTGGCATATTTTAAACCACGCTTCACATATTGCAATTATGAATATAATTACACCCTCCCTCCAAGTGTTCCTCTGATTGTGAATTCCTAGTTATGGGTATGTTTACGCATGTGCATTATTTTAACCCTTAAACATTAATGCAATACATTTCTGTTAATTCACTACCACTACTTTTTTCATCACAATTACGGTTAGGTTAGGTTAGGTCAAGTTTGGTTTGGTCAGGTTAAGTTAGTTTAGTTGGCTACTAAAGTTTATCACAAACAGGAAATCCAATGATTGACTTACCACCGAATGCGCTCTCCGTGTATAAGTGCTTGGAAAGTGATAAGACAAGACCAGCGATATCGGATTCCTGGTGGATAAGGAATATCACAGCTAACTTATAAATAAATAACAGTTTTTTTAGAGCATTAGAATATTTATCACGCAGTACTGAGTTAACAGAAAAGTTGCAAATGTGAAAATCAGGTAGGTAACTCACGCTTCTACGAGTAAGGTTAGGTAAAACAGTATTAAGATCAGTTGTTTTTTTTTCGATTAATTTAACAGACAATCTGTTTATAACTAAAAGTGTGTAGAAATATAGTTTTTGTCTGTTTCACAAACTTATATTTAAACTGTATCGAGAAACAATTGTTAAAAATCTAATAACTATCTCAGTACTAAACGAAATTATTCCTGAGGTAGTTTTTTTTTCCTAGTAAGTTTGGTTTATACATTTTTATTGAGAGAAGACTTGATAAAATATTGTTAGTTCAAGGGTGGTTGGGTGTTACCAACAACAATATGCCCTGGGAACAGGAAAACATAAACAAGAGCTTATCCAGGTATCTCCTTCCGTCCTTCACACTTCCTTAACGACTTATCGTTGTTGAAAAACATTACTTTAACGTAAAAAAATCAAATCTATTTTATTTAATTAAGTTTAACTTCTTTACGTTTGAGTTCTAAGGTAAAGAGGCTTAATCAATATTTCACATTGTTTCATACGGTTGTGTGAACAAATAATAATAGTTTGTCAAATAATTAAGTGTTGTTCAAAATTCCCATTTCACAAGTTTAGTAATATACTACAGATTTTTGATTTTGTGATATCAATACTTCTGTTTGTGTTTTTATTAATTTTTAAGCCTATAACTGGTAGTGTGTTATAAAAAAATGTTTATTGAAAACCCTTACATATGTGAAACAGTATTTTCTGCGTGTATGTTGAGAGGTAACAAAATAATATAGATTAAAATTTGTTCAAAATAATAAAATCTTCCTCTTGTTTGTGTGCTGCTTATGAGTTACACACATATACAGGGTGTCTCACGAAAGGTGTCTCAAACGCATTGTGGGCAAACCATTTGATCAAGAACAATGCTGTAAAGTTCCCCCCCCCCCCAAAAAAAAACCCATATGCGTAGAATCAAATAATAATATATTCATTATTGTTAGACTTCAGCATTGAGGTTCTAAGGTTCGAATCTTAAAATATTTTAATGCAAACATATAGCGTGTGGCATATCATATTAACTGTATTAATGCCCAGAGTATTTTGGTGTAATTAGATTTGAGTTTTACTTATCCGTTTCAAAATGGCGGCCAAAAGTATGTAAAAAATAGTAAAATTTTGTTTCTATCGCTAAATGCACAGCTTAATCTTAACGTGAAATCCAAAAATAGTTCTGAGTTCTCACTGGCCAGGATACTGGACCCCCCTCCCAATCCAATGTTCTGCAAACATAGCAGTGAGAGTGAGTCTTACGTCACGGTGGTAATGTGCTGGACACTCATCTTGCATGAACCACATTTGTCACTGTCTTTCTACGGGAATATTATTAAGTAAAACTAAATATTCATTGTTTAGAAAGTTGTTGTACAGTTCCCCTATTGACTGTCCAATAGGGCTCCAATAGTACATGTTATTTCTATTAACTTTTAACTATTAACATTTAACTATAAATCTAAAGAATAATAACAAATAAAAGCCACGATTTTGTTATTATTCAAGATAGACCTATTGTTTAAGTATAAAAGTTGTTAGGTTTTTTACTCTCTTTTATTTGGTATGCTACAAGCTTGGTCTTCCTATTTAAGATTTTTGCCTTTTGGGGGTTTCAAAATTGTCAAAAATAAAAAAAACACAAAATGGATATAGTATTGTAAAATTGAGCTATATTGGATATCATTTTAAAGAGAATTTTCTTAGAAATTCATTGTTTTTTTTTTTATTTCATATTAAGATTAAGTTGTGCATTTTGCGATAAAAAAATTTTGGTATTTTTTATATACTATTGCCCGCCATTTTGAAACGGATAAGTAAAACTCAAATCTAATTACACCAAAATACTCTGGGCATTAATACCGTTAATATGATATGCCACATGCTTTATGTTTGCATTAAAATATTTTAAGATTCGAACCCTGGACTAACAATACTGAAGTCTAACAATAATGAAAATATTTTTATTTGATTCTACGCATATGGTTTGAGGGGGGGGGACTATACAGCAATGTTCTTGATCAAATGGTTTGCCCGCAATGCGTTTGAGACACCTTTCGTGAGACACCCTGTATATATATTGCAGTTAATATTTTTAGGGAAAAATTAATCTTTGAATATTTTTGATTTTTAGTCTTTTTCAACTATCTAATTTGTGGATAAACTGTTATAAAATTTTTCTGTAAGAATTCCACACCTTTGAGTTGTTATTAAGTATACGTCAATGCAACATTTATTTACGTACTAGTGTACGTAAATAAATGTACTAAAATATTCTTTTCAACACAGAGAATAGATCAAATAACAATACATATTGATCATTTGACATGCCATTGAACTATTTGATTTCACACGAGTTCTAGTCAATTAAAATTGAGTTCCCCAAATGCATGTCAATTTGTTACTTTAAGTCGAATTAACTTAAAGTTTATGCAATTGAGAAAGTTTGTAAAACATAAAAATGTTCCTGCAGAAGATTTAAATTTAACTCTTTTGAACGAAGATTTAATATTTAAATATATAAGATATAATTTAAATAACAGTGTATGTAAAACACACACGCACACGCACACACGCGCGCGCACACACACACACACACACACACACACACACACACACACACACACACACACACACACACACACACACACACACACACACAAAACACAACCTTATAAAACACAATATGGAATGGAATATAAATTAGTAAATTGTAGCTTTAAACAAATGCTATAGTACAACTCTCTTTTTTTATTAAAATAGTTGGCACTAGTAGCGCGATCTTGTAATCCAGCTACTTGGGGACAAAATGTTGTGGAGATTGTAGGCGATAAGTTCTACACTCAGTCCTCAATTCCGACACGGCGTCCGCTCAATGGTTGCTATCGGCATGGACTAATAGAAAAGTCTGGGACTACGTTGGGTGGTAGTCATTGTCCGGATGTTGTGTAAGGGAGAGAACTGAGTATCAGGCTTGTCAATTAGGACCCTTAGTTGCCCTGGTTATTGGGCTATTAATAAATGGCCTTTTATGATGAGCAGTGAAACATAGTTAGTAAACCAGACTATAGAGGTCATTCACACTCATCCTAAATTCATAATCATTCATATTCGCTTTAAAATACGGAACAATTTGTACCTGCGTCTCATGTAAGAATGCTATTTTAAGGAACTGTACTGTTACGATAAATAATTTAAAAAGCATTAAATAATTTAATAAACCTGTTAGTATAATACACTTTTGTAAGCTGATTACCTAGGATCATTTGAAGAGTAAGTAGGGAGTGGTCGAAGGTTTTCATTTATTTGAACACAATTTATTGAAATAGCAATCAAATATAAACATAAATCAAAACTATTTTTAAACCTAATTTGTGTTTTATAACCTAACTGTCTCCCATAAATAAAATGACTAAATATGGTTTTTAGTGGGACCTCTTTTTCCAGAATTGATTCCGAAAAAGCAATGATGGCATCAATTAAATTTAAGTTTTCTGATCAAAAAAGTAAATGCCAGACTTACAATATGAGTACTTGAAAAGTGGCCCTTTTAGAGATAACTGACTTACTCAATCAACACAGTTGTAAGTCAAATAGACTTGTGTACATGAAGCCTTTCACAACATTTATAGCAAGTTGCAACATTACTCACACGTACAGAGTGATGGAGCTGAGACTTATTACGTTGATGAATTATAATAAAGAACATCGTAAAAGTTTACCCAAGGTTGGAGTTCAATTTGTCAACAGACTGCCAAATTCAATTAACAGTGCTCCACCAGTGCTGAAGGCATTTAAAACTCGTCTGGAAAAATTACTGGTTGCACAAGCATTTTACAGTACAGACGATTTTTTGGCACAGGACTGGGAGATCACAGAAGCGTATGACTGACGTAGGGCGAGAGTTGGAAAAATTCGAATCAATGAGAGAGTGAATGTAAGAAATGTATGTTTGAAAGGGTCTTTGTTTGTAAGTGTGAAAGCAAAATTTTAACATTAACATTAAGCTTGACGTTTACCAATTATAGTGAAATTGTCACGGAAATAAATAAATATTATTATTATTACTAAGGTGCTATTGACATTCTCGCCTGCCCATACACGTTGGGTGGAACTAACCCAACCGCCCTATACAATACACAAAAATAAAATAAAAATATATAACGTAAATATTTTTTCAATAATTTTTTATATAACCTGTATTCTCTTAGTAACTCTGCAATGAGGATAAAAATAACTAAATAAGAACTGGTCAGCAGATGTTCGTCGGTCAATTATAGCATGCTCACAAAATTAAGACATCTGCTCAGAAATGTTTATTTCCCTCTAAACTGTTTAGAAAAATAAGTAATAAGAGATTTTTATATCGTATTAATAAAAACTACTTGCTCCTTGCGAAATCTCTATGTAGTTATTTAAAACGGAAGTCGTGTTGAACGTAAATTACCGGAAGTATAAATCACTGATAAATGTTTTTACAATCCTGTGATAAAGCACGCATTAAAATTTCTCACCAATAAGAAGTTGCGAATATTATTAAATTTCCAATATTTAAGGAACCGCTACAGCTTTCAAGAGGTATGTCTGTGCTCTAACTTGAACTAATAATAATAAATACAAATTATTTTATGAGACTAAATAAACTTAATTATTGTGAAAGTTTTCAAGAGCTGTTTAATTACTGTAGACATTATTAATCAATTATATTCGATACAATCGTTGTGCCAATCAAAGATATTTTACGAGGTTTCGAGACTGTTTCTATGTAACATTTTCAGGTAAAAAGCAATTCAAACAAAATATACTAATAACATATACTATATATAACTACAAAATACTAATCACATCCGAAACAATTACGTCAATGCATTGTTAGTATTTTTCTATTATTAATGAATACATTTTTATTTTATTTGTTCCGTCTTGTAAATTTTTGTCTTGTTATTTAATAACACCGTCGATAAAATATAGTTAGAAATTTAATTGGTTTTAAACTAGTTGTATTATGCATTATTTAAAAACCTATTTCTTGATGAAAGAATCTCCACAATATCGATTAAGAACTTATTATTTGCCATAGGATGCGGAGTTTACATGGCCATAAGTTAATATTTACATTATGTAGTTACAAATGATAACATTTTCCATAAGTAAAATTAGAAATACATTGATTAAATAAATTACTATAGATGATTTTAAAAATCTGTTATATTCTCAAACATATGATTTAATACAAATTTTTAAACCTTGCTTTTAAAAGGTAAAATGCTTTTAATTTGGTTTTAAAACCCCTGGGAGAGAGTTGAAAAGCCGCATTGGCAAGTGATTTTAAAAAAAAGTAAATTTATGTTGGGGGATATAGGATAATAGGACAATTGCTTTTATTCCGTAGGTTTTAACTGTAGAAATATTTTATTTTTTTAAATAGATACATATTTTTATTTTGTTTAAACTCATTTGTAGGGTAGTTAGAAGGTAGTGTCAGACTTTATAATTGTGGAATATGCCTTTATATGTTTGCCTAGAGGTTTGGAAATATTTCTTTTGGATCGTTTTTTGAAGTTTAAAAAGATAGCTTCTTCTGGATGGTCCATGTCCCCTATACTGCACACCATATGGTAAATGAGGGCAAATGATTCCACATTAGATTGTCAAAGGATTATTAGTATCAAAGTAGGCACACAACCTTCGTAAAAGAAAAATACCTGATCTAATAGTTTTTGAGGCTTTTTCTGCAAGGTGGTTGAATTTTATATGTTTATCAATCACTTAACCGATACATTTAGTAGATTCCACAGCGGCAACTTCATATTCTCTGAGAAGACATGACACTTCTTAAATATGAATATTTTCAATGTTGTACATTAAAGATAATTAGGCTGCTTTTATCGGTACAATTTTTTAGAGAAAACTATTGCAAGGCAGTTAATTTGAGTGAAAATGGACTGTTCCAGAATAGATAGGAGGGCTCTGTAAATTTATTAATTACTGTTGATAAAGATTGAAATTATGGGAACCTGAGTTGAAGGTTGTTACCTAAGATTTAAATATTTATTTAATTAGCATTATGCGTGTTGGTACAAATACAGTACAAGTAAACGTCACACAACACAAATTTATTACAAAATACAAAATATATAAATATATTACAATACAAGCACAAAATTCAGAAATATATTACAATATAAGCACAAAATGCACAAATATATTACAATACAAGCACAAAATGCAGAAATATATTACAATATAAGCAGAAAATGCTCAAATATATTACAATATAAGAACAAAATGTACAATGCAAGTGCATTGATTCTTTTATGAATTTCTCTGGTCTGAGGAAGGTGAACGTGGTTTACCGAAATCGATCACCATAGTATTTGTACATTTTATGCTTGTATTGTGTATTTTGTATTTTAAATATTGTATATTTATGCATTTTGTGCTTATATTACGAGTATATTATTTGTGTTTTGTGACGTTCTCTTGTACTTAAGATTGAAAGGCCTGTGGAAAATTACTCGTTTAATTGTACGCTATTAAATATGTGTTTTAAACACTTTATTATAAGTTTGAATAACTTTTATCCTTGTTGGAACAAAAAGTACCTGAATTGTAACTAGTTTTCACTTTTAGTATTGAAAAGCCCGTTTCTGTATCACATTTATATTATTCGAGGTTGACTTGAGTGTGTCCTATAAGTTTCATATACTTCAGAATTTTAAGTTTTAAAGTTTTCAGTAAAGAAATGCTCTCATTAGTTAACTAATACAACATTTTTTTGGCTAAGATGTCGTAAAATTAATTAGCCATTGTGCTTGATCACCTTGTAATCTATATAAAATTTATAGGTGAGATACATTGTTTTTATATAAGCAAGTAAATGCATTGATTTCAAACTGATTTAAATAACATTTCCGGAATTCTGGTACTTTGTAGTACTAATTAGGATAAAATAATTGAAACTTATGGTAAAAAAAATTAATTGCATATTTAATAACGTATAACTAAACGAGGAAAACAATGGTGTGATTGGATGTTTTGTGCTTCTTGGTTTCTTAGAAAAGAACCTTCAAACGATTGCAATTGTAACTAGTTTTAACTTTTATTATTCAAAAGCCCATTTATTATCACATTTATATTGTAATTCATGGTTGACTTAAGTGTTTTCTATAAGTTTCATAAACTTCAGAATTTTTACTTTTCAAGCAAAAAGATTCTTATTAATTTACTGAAACAACGTGTTCTTGGCTTCCAGAAGTCGTGTAATTAATTGGTCATTGTACTTGGTCACGTTGTAATCAATATAAAATAAATTGGTCTCATACTCATTCACTTCCATATGTGTAAGTAAATGAAGTGTTTTAAAACTGATTTAAATAAAATTTTCGAAATTCCAGTACTTTTAGGAAATAGTACTAATTAGGATGACAGTGATTGAAACGTATAATAGAAATAGATATTTAATAACGTATAACCAAACGAGGGAAACAATGGTGTGATTGGATTTTATCGGGCTCTTTGTTTCTTAGAAAATAACCTTCAAACGACTATACACTTAATGTCTGCACCGACAGTAGTTGAGAGTTTCATAATCAAACACAATTAAAATTATTGAGGAAAAGGACCTCACTAACGACATTAAGCAATTAACAGAGTGATTAATTTTGGAAGCTGGAACGTAAAATTAACGAGCTTTCTTATAAAATTTCATAACGTCCGTAACTTGACATAATTTAACTTCTTAATCTTGCCATTCATTTCCTCTTTAAGGAAATTATTGTTTCGAGTTAAAACATGTGCAACTGTCAACTGACACAGACGAAAGTGATTGGAGTAGAATACCTAAACACACACACACTGCCTCCTAGATTTGTGAACTACTCTAGATTCCGGGTGGGGGGGGGGTGGTAAGTGTGTGTCGAAAGGCTGCGGTCAGTGTTGGAGACTGTATCACGGGACATTCGAAACAGACGTGATTGATCGACCGTGAGAAACTTTACTGGAAAGCACTTGTATACGGTGAAAACGCCACCTTTCCTGTACTGCTTCAAACAATAACAACTTGTTCTGTACCACATTTAAGCGATTTGTTAATTTGCCCATTGAATAAAAGATAAGATTATGGAGATGTGGATTTCAGCAAGGTCTTAATGCATTAAAACGTTGTATTTTACTTATTTTAAGTAAAAACATTTCCGTTCCAATTCGTAATTTCAATTCATTAAAATTCATAACCCAACAATCACCTCCCAGATCAAATAAGCATGTATATGGAAGTGAGTTAATAAGATGGTCAAAAATATTGCTGTTTCGTCTTTTATTAAATTACTCACTTAATTAAATGAGTTGTGATCGTCAAAAACATATGTTTTTTAAAAGTTGGTTTAAATATCTATTTTAGGGTCCCCTGAACCCAAAAATGTGGTTTTTTGAAAAACTGTTTTGGATGTTTGTCCGTATGTGCGTCTGTCTGAGTGTATGTGCACTTTGATGGAGACCAAACGGATGAATAAATTTTTATGCAATTTGGTATGAAGATGTATTTAGCCAAAATATCTAGACGTTTTTTTTTTACTTTTTTGAAATTTAAGTTTTTTATGGGTAAAAACATACAAAAATTAAATTTACTCAAAAACGGCTCCAACGATTTTGATTAAATTTTCGGAAAGGATGTGAATGACTATTCCAAATATTTTAGTAAAGGCCGCATGTCTCTTACTTAACTAGTTTTTTGAGATATGGCAAAAATATATTTGGGAATCAAACTGGTAAATTTCAAAGTTTTGATTTGTTAATGTTTAATATGGGAGAAAGTTTGTGCCAATCCTTTAGAACCATTTATATTTTTAAGTGAAGATATTAAATCCTTATAAATCCCAAATCGGTGACAGCCAACCGTATATTACGTCCGATTTTTTATTTTATAGTTGTTAATAAAACCATGTAAATAAACTAAAAAAGTTTACATTGTAAACTGAAACGTTAATATTTTTAAATTACAGTACAAATGAGCGTCTCTTAACAAAAATTTATCACGATATAAGTAAAAAATGTACAAAATATTATCATGATCAGTTTTTGTAAATTATGTTTACCTTATTCAGACCAGAAGGATTCACAAAGGAATCATTTTTTTTTTTTTTTTTACTCTTTTGTACCAGCACGTAATGTACTTATCAAGAATCTACCTTTACTAAACATAAGATAAGAATCGATTAATTGTCAATGAGTTTTATATAGGTGAATACAGGTGATACTCTGTCTTATCCCTATATCACAGTGTAATGTTATGTAAGGATAAGACTATACCACCTTATATTACAATATTTTATATAGTATCCGTTTATAATCAAACAACCGTATTTTTTTATTACAACTTGGTGATTGACTTAGATACTGCAAGCTGTCTAGTTAGATATCTGAAAGAAATTAGCAGCTTTTTCACTCTACATCTATTTTGAAATAAGGGGGTTTTCTACGCCTTGATTGACTGTCAAGGTGAAAACTGCTCCATTCACGATTGTGTAACTATTTACTGAGTGATCTGTGAGTCATTCGACGCAATATTAACGTTTAATGCTAGTGTTTGGAAAGATATTATATAAGATTGCCGAGTTGAAAAAAGTTTTACGCATTTACATTCTTACTGCTGTCTAGCGCTTTACTAAAATTTATACCTTTACTAACGGAAGAATATCATAGTTCGACTGATAAATCACAGTGCCAGATGTAAAATTTACGACTCTTGAAGGCTGTTAATGCTACTAATTAAAAAATCAAAAATATATACCCTAAAATTACGAAGCGGAAAACTATTAAGAAATTATTTTTGAATAAGTCAGATTTGTTGAATTTCGATATGTATTTATATTTATGATTTTAAACTACCCACTATCAAAAATAATATCTGAGATCCTCATTTTTAAAACGACTACCAAAGAATTTAACTGGTAAATATTTTTAACATGTTTAAATGTAAACAATTACAGTACTTTAGAATTAAGTTGCAAATAAGCAAATCGAAATTGACCTATACACAATTGTATAAGTTGATTTCTGAGGCACGAATTTGAGAAAATTGATATCTTTCTTATAGTTTGTTGCGAATGGATAACCGATACCCGAGGATTGGTGCGCAATTTCCCTTCACTCAGCATTCAAGCATTCAGTCGCAGGTGAACTGAAACGAGATCATAACTCCAAACCATAAGAATTACCTTTTTCCTCAATTTTTACTTTCTCCCATATGCATTAGCATAGAGAAAGTATTGTGATCGTCCAAAAAAATTTTTTACAAGTTGGTCTAAAAATCCATTTTAAGGCCCACGAACCCAAAAAAGTGGTTTTTCGAAAAACGTTTTGGTGTCTGCCCATATGTGTGTCTGTCTGTGTGTATGTGTGTCTGTCTGTGTGTATGTGTGTCTGTCTGTGTGTATGTGCAGTTCGATGGAAACAAAACGGATGAATTAATGTTTATGAAATTTGATGAGTAGTTAGTTGTACTTAGCCAATATCTCCAGACCATTTTTTCGCATTTTTTAAATTTTAGTTTTTTTATTCTTATGGGCAAAAATCACCCAAGAATGGAATTTTCTCAAAAACCACTCTTTGATTAAGTTTCAGGAACAATTTAAATTAAAATTTAAAATACTTTAGTAAAAACTGTATGTCTTTAACTTGACTAGTTTTTTTATTATAATTTTTTTACGGGAAAAAAATTTTAAAATGCAATTTTTCAAGCTTTATTCTAACGATTTTAATTAAATTTTCGGTAAAGATGCAAATTACAATTTAAACTATTTTAATTACCACTCCTGTAAGTTGGGGATGGAGGCCGAAGGTCGGAAGTCACAATTCAAGTTGGTGAAGGTTGTTAACATAAAATCCGGATATGTGATTGATTAATTGAACAGCTGTTTTTGAAGATTAATTTTTCCATACATTTATTTAAATAAAATAAGTGTTTAGTTTGTACATTTCTTAGAATAGCTGAGTTTTTACATCCTTTAATTTTTATTTTTTAAACAATCTGACATAACAAAGGAAAAGGGAGACATTTTTACCAGTTACCTGGTACCATTTATTACACATACAACTGGACAAAATTACAAAACTATGTAACTAACCATATTATACTATCGAGTTATGCAATCGCTAATATAACTGAAACAGATATTATAATGCGTAATGACACAACTTTTTAATATCAAATCACTGGTAATAATAAATATTTCTTTTCTTACTGTTAGTTGTTATAATTATTGTAAAAATACATGTACCTCGTCGATGACTGACCCACTCGCCCACCTGTGTCAATTATGGCCCACCCACCTACACACGTTCCTCTTTGATGACTGGCCCACTCACCCGCATGTGTCAATTATGGCCCACCCACCTACACACGTTCCTCTTTGATGACTGACCCACTCACCCGCATGTGTCAATTATGGCCCACCCACCTACACAGGTTTCTTAGGTTGTGGGTATCTAAAACCTATTTACATGATTTTTTAACTCTTACATTTTTACTTGTGTGTATGCCAGTTTTCATTACATGGAATTACGATAATCCTGATCCCTTATATCTTATTAAAACTGAAAATGGGCTGCAAAAAATTATGAAATTTAAAATAGAGAATTTACAAGTTCCGACAATCTCGAAGCCAATTTAATATTGTTCATTTAATATTGTCTCAATAAATCAAAATTTAAAAAGTTTTACTCAGATAAACGTTGAATTTGATAATAAATTTCTATTTTATAGTTAAACTCGTTTGCACTACTTAAAACCCTCAAAAACCTGTGGTGGATTCCTTCAAGTGTCATATTGTAGAGAATTCACTTATTGGATTTATTATATATATATAAACTACTTTTTCATCGTCAAAAGCAAGAAACAACTAAACAAATTTAATTTTTAAATATTAAATAAAAATAATAGTATAAAATAAATCACCTGATATAAATAAATATTAATAATTTAAGAAAGGATAAAAATGGAAAATTCCAGGTACATTATTCACTCAAATAATTTGTAGGTTCATTTATGTAATATGTTTCATATGCATTAAGATTATTTGATTTAGTGACATTCTAATAAATTAATGATTGAAAAAAGTGCTTAGTTCCAAACAATGTTTGCCAATAGCTGACTTTTCTGGATTGTTATTTTTTTTTTTTTAATATCTCATTTAACATTAAGGAACATCTTACAGATGTTAAAATATTTTATATATAAAATTTTAAAAATGTATTTTTATTGTAGCCTTTTGTTCTAGTTTTAACTTTTTCATATCAGGCAACACTTGCCTTCAAAGAAAGTTTGAACACTGTGTAGTTTTATATCAAACTTAAACTTCATCATAGTGTATGTTTAAAATTTATACCATAAATGCCTTAACGGGTTTAAGTGTTTAAGTACTTCCGTCAAATCTACTGACAATGAAGTACCAATTTGAAAAAAAAAATAAATAAAAGGGAATTGATATCATAAAAAGGGGTTTTGATTATTAATTTTCGGTTTTACACTTAATTTAGAGCAAAAAACATCCATATTTTTTTTCAAATTCCACTCCTTTTAATGCCTATCGGTATTTTTGTGTATGTGTGTGTGTGTGTGTGTGTGTGTGTGTGTTTTTTTTTTTTTTTTTTTTTTCTAAGCAAATATTAACTCGGGAACGGTTTGACAAACTGACGACATTTTGCTTATTTCTTTTCAACACATCATCATTATTTATTAAACATAGAATACCAACCATTGATTATCCTTAGCCATTTAGAGAAGTATCCATTTAAAAGTTTTAGCTCCAAATATCTTATGTACAAAAATAGTTTACAAATTTTAATTGCAACTATTCTAAAGTCTATTCTAAAATGGTAAAATTACAAAAATACAGACGTATGCAAAATTTCAAGCCAATCTATTTAACCCTACTTGAATTATTTATGTTTCTGTAAAATAATACGAGAAGACTAAAGACACTAAACTAATCAAATTTAGAAAAAAGCTATACTTAATTTTTTGCTATATGCTTATTACGCGTAGACATCCTGTATAAATGTAAAATATAAGTTTTACGATCTCTAACACTTCTCGTAATAGTTATAAACCAGCTTATTTATTTGTTTAATAGTCTTTACTACATAATTCTATGGTAATTTCAACTGTCATTCAAAAAGATGTTTTCTCCTTTGTTGATACTAGTTACGGTGGTTTCCGCATGACGGTGACCATCCTGTGGTCGTCACGGTTTGTGAGAGACTCGCGGGAGATAGTGATCTTACTTACTGAAGGTCTTATAAAAAACAAATGCCCATCCAGTGTCCAATTAAAATTTCCGGTAGAAGACTCGCCACTCTCATCCTTGGATATATGTGACAGGACAGTTAGAGCTCACTGGCTATACATTTTAGAGTATACAGTACTTTTACGAACACGCGCCACTCACATCCTTGGATATATGTGACAGGACAGTTAGCGCTCACTGGCTATACATTTTAGAGTATACAGTACTTGTACGAACACGCGCCACTCTCATCCTTGGATATATGTGACAGGACAGTTAGCGCTCACTGGCTATACATTTTAGAGTATACATTACTTGTACGAACACGCGCCACTCACATCCTTGGATATATGTGACAGGACAGTTAGCGCTCACTGGCTATACATTTTAGAGTATACAGTACTTTTACGAACACGCGCCACTCACATCCTTGGATATATGTGACAGGACAGTTAGCGCTCACTGGCTATACATTTTAGAGTATACAGTACTTGTACGAACACGCGCCACTCTCATCTTTGGATATATGTGACAGGACAGTTAGCGCTCACTGGCCAGATATTTTAGAGTATACATTACTTGTACGAACACGAGCGACTTTTACAGTTACTAACAGTTTAATACAAAAATAAAAGAAGGGCGTGTATAACAGTTTAACAGTTGTAACAGTTTTGTCTGTATAAAAAAACCGTATGGAGTTCGTGAGAAAATGAAACTAGGTGAAGTCAAACTCAAACCTGCATTTCAAAAAGCGTTTGCGTGATGTTCATGTTTAAATCTTTAAGACCTTAATAACAAATCTAGATTTGAAAAACGACAGTTTAATTATTTATTGTTATTATATTGTCTCTTAAATTACCACTAAATAATATTATTTATACTATTTCAATAAAGGCACTTATAATAAAAAAAATGTTATATAAATACTAGAAAAATTACCACTTTCACTTAGCTGGGGAGGAGGGGGGGGGGGTTTCAAATGAAACAGGAATAGTTTCCGTAAATATAAATACTAAGTCTGATATCGACTTTCTGAATTAATTGTAAATAATTTCAGATTTTCTGGAAAGGGTTTCAAAATTAATTTTGTCCAAATAAATGACAGATTATTTTAGTACTATTTTAAAAATGTTGTTTCTTTCAATCTTATCAATGATAACACAACAATTTTAAGAACCTACTATTTTTAAAATTCTAAAATACCGTGCATTTATAATTTTTATGTAAATAACTTTTTAATCAAAACAAATCTCAAAACAATATAAAAATGCTTTTCCAAAGTACAGCCAATATTTATAGAACAGATTACAGTTTAGTATCTATTTTTTAACAAAATTTAATTTTTTTATTTTGATTATCATCGTTTTGGACTATTTCCTCTCTGAAAAGTGGTTGGATTTTGTCATGAGTCAATTTTACTTTTTCTTACTCTCTTCGTAAAATCTCTTTTTCTTCGTTTGTCTGTGTTCTTTTTGCGGGCGAACTTTTTCATGTTTGTTTGGAATCTATTTCTTGTTTTTAGTTTCAGTTCACGTTCCTGTTTAGATGTGAGAAGTGGTGTGCAGGGATTGGAAAGTTGCTAAACTACCAGCATTTCAAAATATATATATAAAAAACCTAATATCATAAGATAGTACAACACTACATTACAAATTTCGCTATTATCTTATTTTCATGCCAACAAGTCGACACGATATGTTACAGTTGTAATGGAGAGCTACATGGCTGTAGGGTGAAGGATTGACTTAGAGAGAGGACTTGCAGAGGCTGTCGGCCATGTTGGTTTTTATCCGACAAGAACAATGTTATTTGGGAACCCATATTTTTTCGTTTTTTACTGACCAAAAGTTGTGTATGAGGTGTCATTTGAAACATTATCATATTGCGCATTGGGTTTGTTTTTTATATGTTGAATACATAGGCCTACGCCTAGTTTTAAAAAATAGATGAAAATAAAACCTTGGAACTAAATATGTTTCATATTTGTCTCTCTAAAACTAAATTAAAAATTCGCAAAGCAATTCCAATGCATATTTTATTCTTTATCAAATGCAATTTATTGGGGAAAATGTCCTTTAAAAAAAACTTTTTAGTTTGGTAACGCATGATCGTATGTTCAGTTCGAAAATAACATTGTTCTTATGGGATTAATGAAGATGGCCGACAGCCTCCGATATCCTCTGTAGACTCTTAAGGTAATGATCCTTATACAATTACAAGTATATAATTGGTAATAGACGGATCTACACCACCCTTATAGCGGCTTAAACACTGATCACCATTGCCAACATAGGACTGCTGTTGGGTAATACACCGTTATGTGTGACCGTAGAGTGGACGGGTGGGCCACCATTGATCTACGTGATTTACTTAATAATGATATGCCCAGCAGGTACCTATTTAACAAATAACCACCGATGAAGTGAGCGGAGAGGAATTTTCTTTAATCATCCGACAGTTGACCCCCACAGTAGCTATTGCATCAATGACCGACACACAAGTAGTGACATGTAGTTATTACATAGTTTGCCGTTCTCCAACAGCTCCTCATTATCTTTTTTAAAGGGAAGTTATGTAATAATGTCTGTCTGCAGAGCATTTCCCTTTTCACAGAAGCCACTGGAATTCCCCAATTACCTTAAATGGCTAGAGAGTCAATCTCTTCTCCAGATCGTTTACAACTTGAGGGTTAGAAAGTGGTTCTTGTCACCACAAGATCTAATCGATTGTTTAAATCGATAAAGGGGCATATTTGTACGTGGTCGTGACATAACAACAAGTAACAAACAAACGATATTGTGTTGTTTCACATCTTACAACTGAAATGAACTGATAATAGGGTACATAAACGGTCACCCAACATTCCGACCAGTGGGGATGCCAGACTATGATGAATAGGCCAATGTCCCAATGACGAAGTTGATTTCAGAAGCTCTAGATTTTACATCAGCCTACGTTTGTAAATTTAAATCTTAAAACAACAGAAATAAATTTATAAAATATCGTAAAATAAGGAACCATGAATAAAAAATTAAAGAGTTTTAATTTTTAATAGGTAAAAGTTGATTCAACATTCCAAACACAATTGTGATTAAATTAAAGTTAAAATTAAAGTAAAGTTAAATTCAATACGTGAATTGAACCGCAGTTTTATTACAACTAAAATTACATATTATAAAATATATATGCCTCAGAGGATTAATGTCTTTCAACGCTAATTTGTACAATGTTTCGAGCATCATTAATTGACAATTAAGTGAAAAAGTTTCTTTTCCAAATTTAGATGAAGGTTATAATTACTCTTATGCATTCAATGACTATAATGGAAGCAACATTTAATTTTACAACTTATAAATGTAACCATTTAAGAACTTTTAGTGACATTAAGCCTATCTACTATTATTATTCCAATCAGTGATGGCTGAGGATAAATGTATTATATTTTTATTGGATTAATTTTGAAATAATAATAGTGGGGACTTTTCGCACCCATTATCCATAAATCGAAAAGTCATTTGAGCCATCGAGATTCCATTAACACTTTTCTCCAGTGAATAGTTTTGTCACAATCGAACCTCCGACCCTCTGGTGTTGACTTTGGACCTACTGGTAACTCTCTCCTGAATTGAATAATCGTGGTAGTTAACTTTCTCTTCCCTCATTACTTCACTTACAGAGGTTCCACGCTAAAGTTTGTTTAACATGTTTACATTCTTTATAGGAACTAGATCCTCATGGGTTTTCCATCTGTGTAAGGTGCTCTGGTAAAAAAGCACACATCCAAAAGCCTAAGACCGTTCACAGCATATACCATAAGCCATCTTTAATGATTAACTAGTGCATAATTGAATTTAGACACTGGACTTAACTACTTGATATTTTAACAACTACCTCGATCTAGGTCAGACTCTAAGACCCAATTTCCAGGGAAACAATTGTGATACCAAGTTCCTATAGAAAGGCTATTAACTTACCAGAACTTCAATCAACTCATTAGGCAACATAATTAAAAATCTAAGAGCATTTCCTGGCTTGATTGGATTGTATTGAACGCTTAAACTACTAAACCAATATGTGGATATCTGATATCACACAATAGCCCATGGGATAAAATACTAATCTACGATCATTATCACCGTTGTTTGGCAACCATCCCTAGTCATTGAAATACTTAAAAACTTATCTGGGTAGTTGAAGATATTCGACGACCGCCGACCTGCATCGCTCGCTGACAGCCAAGACAAGAAACCACGCCGAGTCTGACGGGCGGAAGAAGTGAGCAAGGAAAAAATGCCACGTGGTCTACGTCAACACCCACTAAATTAATTAAGCTAAGAAGCCATCCGAAGAATATAAAAACCTACAGGATCGGCACAACTGGTCTAGTTTTATTAAAACTATTAAATTAGAACAATGGTTTTTGTATTAATAGAAAATATGGGGGAAACATTTAAAATATGTGCTCGATAAACTCAATATAAATCGGTTTATTTAAAAAAATAAGCCATTTTTTAAAATTGTACGTTTATAAATAAAGATGTAATCTATATTTGAAATTAACATTGGCCTCGTGAAGAAGTAAATCCAATATGGCGACAAGTATATACGACTCTTACGTTCCCAGCGCTCAGGGAAAACATAGAACTATTTATGAAACGATTCTGCACGTTAAAAAGAAGCTTCTACACACGAAATACTAAAAGGGTCGAGTACTGTACATATAGGCTGGCGAGACGTAGTAACTTGGTACAGGGACTTGGCATGTTTGAATGGATTAACACGAGGAAATGCATTTCCTTGGTAATTTTGTAAATGTATGAAACACGCGAATATCACTTTAGATTATCATTTAAACTGCTTTAATCTTTACAAAAAATATAGAACGATTATTTAAAAAGAAAATATATTATAATAATTATGCCTATTCACATTTATGTAGAAGTGACGGGTGAAGTAGGTAGGAATAGTAGAAGCATGGACCTTCCATGAATAATACATATGGGCAAATCAATTCAATATATGGTTAGTTCTCACAATGTTCCCACATTACGTATATTTATAGGTAGTACACGTAAAATCCTGAACGGGAAGATGTAAGTCGTGTTTTGGAGTTAAGTACTTGGACAAACTATCCTTAATTTTGACATTGTTCCTTTTAAACAAAAACCTGCATTCAAAAACTATGGTTCTGGAATTTTAATTAGAAATTTAAATTTCTAAGAAGAGTTTTGATTTTATTAATCACCAATATTTGTATGAATTTTTAATAAATAATTTAGTTTTTATGATATATAAAATGAGTTTTTTTATACTTTTATTTTTTTTCAAAACAGTTTTTATTATTGACTTGGTAGATATAAAACCCATTTTGCTTCATTAATAACGTTCCTTTTAGATAAACAATAATTCAAGTTTTGAATTATTATCTTTCTATATTCTAGTTTTTCCTAGTTTTTTTATGTTACGTTGTAGGCTGCTGTCTGAGCTACTCCGTGAACCCAGGCCTGGGGGCAAGGAGCTTGCACAGGCCGTATGTCTACAGCGAGAAGCCCTCCTTCGGATATACCACCACTAACATCGACTTCCCGCCCAACTACCAGAGCAGGGTCCCTCAGGAGCCCAAGCCCATCTACGAGGAGGAGCCGTCTTACCCTGACTACCCAAACCACCCTGTAAAACCTGCCGGGTCGTCGATGGTGGAGAGGTTCCACTGGCGCTACGTTGACTACGCGTTCCCCACAGAGCACGACCGCCAAGCAGCCCTAGCCCACGGTGCTTACGTTCCCGAGAACAACCTGCCTGTCGGAATTGAGATTTGGAACAATAAAATCTTCATATCTGTACCCCGATGGGGACCAGGTAAGTTGGCTATATTTGTGACGACCTGTTGATATCAATGTGCTAATAGTATTGCTTTTAGATATATACAGGGTGTAACTGAAATACTAGGACAAACTTCAGGAGGTTGTTCCTGGGGTCAAAACAAACCAATACGTTCTTATAAACAAACGTCCTAATATGCACCGTTTTCTGTCTGTCTGTCCGTCTGTGTTTTTTACATTATAATTTTTTTCTCAGCAACCATAAAAAGTAGTGTTGATATTTGGCACATATGCTATACTAGTAATAATCATTCACATAAAAAATAAAAAAAGGGTCGTTGGCAAATTTCAAAATGTTGGCTAGTTAATCACTTTGACATTAAATTCCATAAAAACTACACCCTGTATAAAAAACACACACAAAGGAATAAAGTGTATAAAACTAACGATACCTTATTTATTGAAAACAAACAGGAAATAAATGATTTATGGTATTTCCTTTAATCAAGTCACACTTGAAGAAGAAAACTTCAAGTGTAACTAGAATAAAGAAAATACCACAAATAATTTATTTTCTGTTTGATTTTAATAAATTAAGTTCCGTTAGTTTTATAATAGAATTTAGTACTATTTATAACTTTTGTGTTTGTTTTATACAGAGTGTAGTTGTTATGAAATTTTCCGAAATTTTTCCTGTAATAGAATATTGATTGTATAGCATATGTTTCAAATGTCAACACTCTACCTTTTATGGTTGCTGAGAAAAGATTATAATGTAAAAAAACACAGACTGACAGATACACACAAAACTGTACATATTAGTACGTTTGTTTATAAGAACGTTTTTGTTTGTTTTGACCCCCGGAACAACCTCCTGGAGTTTGTCTAAGTATTTCAGTTACACCCTGTATATAGCTTATTAGAAGTTACATTTTAACATAACCATTATTTGAACTAGACAAAATCTGAATCATTAGTTTCCATTTTGGTTTATATTAATAACAAAATAACTAAATGAAGAAACAAAAAGTGAAATTTAACCATATGAGTGATATAACTTTTGAAGCGAAAAAGTGGAGCACTACTGTGATTAGAGAATGTTCAAATACCCAGTAGTCGTCTTACACATGTACAGAGTAAAGAAAGAATTTCATTAAATGTGTAGTTTTATTTTCACATTACAGCGAACAACTAGAGTGCTATCGACAGCTAAACAGACAGGAAGAAATTGAGAAAAGTATTTTTTTTTTCTATTGCGATCAGATCAAAATAGATGATATGTAGAAATTATACCATTTCAAACTTCTACATACATTTTTATTTTTATATTCAGAAATACATTTACGAGTGTAAGCATATAAATGCCTTTTGTTTATGTTTAATTAATATTTAAAATTAATAAAATATGTCCTTAACAAAAAAAGTTAAGTCAATTTATATTAACTGCCTTTTGAATTTTCGGGGGAGGGGTAGAATTTATTCTCCTACAGTAGCAATAATTAGTTCCCAGTTCTAGTTTGTATATCGACGATTTTTCTGAATATGGCTCGGAATGAAGCATTTTGCTATTATTTGTTATAATAACAACTTAATTTTAAAACTAAATTTATCTGTTCACACTCACGTACATAGTTAACTTAATTACCACATAAAATATATAAGTTTACTGAATAGTTTGTTTTGTGTGTTTGAGTTTGTAGGTTTATTGTTTTTAGCTAACCTTACTACCAACCGAAAAGAAGTACACGCTCATCTTTGAAACTACTGAGGGGATTTTTATGACATTTGGAGGGAAGTTAGCTTCTTTATCATAGAGACCCGCTGAGACAGGATTACTCTAAAATTCTATGGGGTAGAAACAGCTCCTCAGCATTACCTTCTTTCCATAAGAGAATAACATTAATATTAATTTAATTTAATCATTTATTTCAAACAGCTAATACAAAATAAAAACATAAACATGACACAATAGCTTGGCTAATTTGGTTTTAATTCTGAAAAGTTTAAAGTAATTTCTACTAACTCTGACTTAATTGCACTACTTTGGAATCCTCTAAAGTATATAGGGTTTTCTAGACTATAAAACTTTATTATCTAGGAGACCGGCACCAGGCTGAGCTTTTATATTGATGTGATGGTATAGAGAGAACCACGGAGGGAAGGGTAAGCAAGCGTAATAACCACGTGGCGAAGCAAGGACTGTCAGCTAGTACTGTACCTATAACATAAAGTAAACTATTAAAAATAGTACACAATTCATAAGTTTTATATTAAATACGACCAAGGACGTTATTTTTGTCTAAATAGATTAGCAATAGTGACTAACCGCTTACTTAAATTGTTATTACGAAAAACTTAATGACCGGCAATAAAACAGTGCGTGCTCACAAGTGTGCCAGCTCAGACAGCTTTCCCACCATCTCTCACAAGAAACCACTTATTGAGTGTTAGCGAAGTTTGACACTTCTTTACGAACGGCTTATCAACTGACAACTATCCACCATTAGTTAAGGAGAGAATCAATACCACTGTACGTGTATAGGTGGGCGGGTGGGTACAATAAAACTGTGCGTGTATGGGTGGGCGGATGGGTCAATACCACTTTACGTGTATAGGTGGGCGGGTGGGTTAATACTGCTGTGCGTGTATGGGTGGGCGGGTGGGTTAATACTGCTGTGCGTGTATGGGTGGGCGGGTGGGTCAATACCACTGTATGTGTATGGGTGGGCGGGTAGGTCAATAACACTGTACGTGTATGGGTGGGCGGGTGGGTTAATACCGCTGTGCGTGTATGGGTGGGCGGATGGATCAATACCGCTGTGCGTGTATGGGTGGGCGGGTAGGTCAATACCACTGTATGTGTATGGGTGGGCTGGTGGGTCAATACCACTGTATGTGTATGGGTGGGCGGGTAGGTCAATAACACTGTACGTGTATAGGTGGGCGGGTGGGTACAATAAAACTGTGCGTGTATGGGTGGGCGGATGGGTCAATACCGCTGTGCGTGTATGGGTGGGCTGGTGGGTTAATACTGCTGTGCGTGTATGGGTGGGCGGGTATGTCAATAACACTGTACGTGTATGGGTGGGCTGGTGGGTTAATACCGCTGTGCGTGTATGGGTGGGCGGGTATGTCAATACCACTGTGCGTGTATGGGTGGGCGGGTAGGTCAATAACACTGTATGTGTATGGGTGGGCGGGTGGATCAATACAAACTTCATGATTTGCAGGTTGCATTAGATAGTACAGATTTAGTTCAGTTTAGTTTTATTCTATTGTGTGTTTGGTACTGTTCAGTGCAATCAACAATATATAGCTACCGTATATCATAGTCAAAAGAAAAATAATAATACTGCTTTAAGTGTTAAATTTAAGAGGAATGTGATCATATAATGTTGCAACACAAGTAGTGTGAGAGAGATACTGTAAATAAATTTAATATTATAACTATACAGTTAATCGACTATTATTTGTGGTCAAAATTCACATGCCGTGGCCGAAGGTTGAGGTGTATCGAGCGCAGCGAACGTCGAGGTTGGCACGTGAAGCGTGAGTCTAAAAGGCAAAGCCCCGGATGACTCACTCATCACTAATTCTCCAACTTCCTATGTAGTTAGAGAGCTGACATTATGTACACTGTTTCTTTAGTCTCTTGCCAGTGCCGAACATGATCCTGTCATGCACACTCCCAACCAAAATTGAAACAAAACCTGACCACTTGATTGATTTAACTAACGAAAACCTCCTATTTCGTAAGCTTAAGCGGCTGGAGTAATTATTAAAAACTAGTTCTTCCGGTGTCAACCGCGTCAAAGGACTATTTACAATATGTACAGTTCCAATGTACAATATGTGCAACTGTACAATATGTACAGTTAGAACTGTACATATTGTAAATAGTCCTTTGACGCGGTTGACACCGGAAGAACTAGTTTTTAATAACGAAAACCTGTTCACCAATACAAATAATGTAACAATAATTACACCTTATGGAGGTTGTGAAAAACGCAATTTAGTTCACTATTTTCTCTCTCCCTATTTCTATTCACGTTCCTCTAACTAGTTATCTGCAGTTCTAATGCATGTAGGCCTACCTGATTTTTATTTTCATTTTTGGACATTAATTTAATGTAGAACTATACTAAACTGGAAACAAGAAGACTGCCCGCTCATATGGGTCTCGTTTTTCTGTTCTGTGAAATTAGGTTTCCCTCTCTCTATCTTTCTTCATCTCTCTCTCCGTTTATCTCCAGCACACGCTGAAGTGACTAACAGCTGATCTAATAGTAACGACAAACAGTTCTCCCGGCGCTTATTTAAGATATTCACCGTTAGATAGCAGCACAGGCATGCATCTACAGCAAATGCATTGCTTTGGTCGAACTGTTTGTTTCTATAGTTAATGGTTTAACTCAAGAGACTGAATTAGTTACTATTCAATACCCCGATTGTAGAAGGTTTGAGGCTATTATTTGTTATAGCCTCCGACCCTTAATGAATAAATTTTAAATTGAAAATGCCAGTTTTGTTTTGATTAATCTCATAGACGCATGTCATTTACAAATACCCTTGTTTAAACATCCACCATACTCACTAATAATGTGCGTAAAACTTAAATCTTCCAGATTTTCATAAAGTAGAAACCCATCAAACATCGTCTAGAACTTATACAAAATAAAATAAAAACTCGTCAAGTTTACACCCATTATCTGAACGTACGTTTGTACATAAGTAAAAAGTGTTAAATAACACGATATTTTATTCATAAAGACTACGGAAGATTGAATAGAAGTGCTGGAAGATTCCTTGGGGATTGATGTTGAGTCAAGAGCGATTTCCGCGATCAGCTGACAGATTACAGCTGAGATTGGAGTGGAGGGATGAAACAGCTGGTGGCGTGGTTTAAGATAAAACAAAATTCTGCGAGATCATAACAAATCAAATCAAAATTTCTTTCACTGAAAGACGGTACATAATTAAACAAAATGCAAATGTTATTCAAATAGTAGACACATGGGCTCGTGGCCTGTGCTTGCCTACGAGTTCTATCCTATATATTAACTATATATACAGAATTACCAGCCGATAAAATTAGAAACATGTAATAAATAAAATTTAAAGGTATAAATGAACATTCCACTAAAAAACAAACAAATACTAACACAACAAAATAGAGTAACTTTGATAAACAACACAACTAGACACTAATTTTTATTTAGACTATATAAAATAAGAAAATAATATGGAGCATGAGTTTAAATAAAAATCATAAAGGAGATAATCTACCAAATATATTGATACGGCAGGACATAAAATATTATTCTATCGTGTGTAGAGTTCAAGAAAGAGTTCCAAGTTTAGTTTAGTCACAGTAAATGGGTGTAAGGAGTGACTCAGCGCAGTCGGAGAATCCAAGTTGTAACCAGTCGCTTGAATTCGCTAACCGGTTCGTCCTGCAGGTCCCTTATCACTGGAGGCAAATGCCTGTAAACAGTATTGGCGAGATAACATGCATTGGTCATGTTGATCGCACTTTCAATGACCGGGACCCGCACACCCCTACCACCCTTCGCGCTCCTTGTCTGGTAGCCGTGGTTGATAGGGGTAAGAAAGACTTCTTTATGTGTGTAGGTGTAGACCAGCAAGGTTCTTATAAATAATTGCCTAATACTTAGTAAATCTGACTGTAAATACGAGAGAAAAAGGCTACTGTTTATTTTATTTAAAGCTGATTTAATAATAGATTTACGTATAACATTTAAAGGTTTTAAAACAGTATTGATGGCTCGTCCCCAAGAAATAATGCCGTACAGGAGATGAGATTGAACATGTGAAAATAAACCATTTTTAATTCATTATAATTCAATATTTGACTCTTAAAAGTTCTTAAAATCGTATATCATTTCCGTAAGTTTAACTTTTAAGTAGTTAATGTGAGGTTCCCATCTAAGCCTAGTGTCAATAATTATGTCTCCTGAGTGAACGAGCTCATTTTAACTGGAAATATTCAATGCCTACTCACGTTTTCTTTTAAATACCAAGGAAAAATAAGAATATTTATTTAACAGGTTTCCCACATCAGGTAACAGCGATAACTGTAGTTAACTTAGTCTCTCTGGTCATGGAGCTGTAACGAGGTCTAGAAGGTTATAAGACCTTACTAACAACAAAGACTACACTGATTCACAGTAGCCTATTCGGTTTCTTAGACCGGCGTATTAAGTATACAATAAATTAAGCCATACAGTTCCATGCCAGCAAGCTTTATCAACAAACAATAATACAAATAATTAATTAATGCCTTTGAAATACAAATATTTTCAAGAATACTAATTATTTTTCAACAAAGAAACATCCTAGACTATCGCAGAAAATTCATATTGGAAATAAAATATACGTTACTAACCTCACCTCTTAATTATATAAAATTGGCATTGCTGCTTCAGGAATGAGATCTCTAGTCAGATTAACGTGTTAACTCCATTAAACATAGAATACATTATTTAACGACACTGCCTTCACAATAAAACCTATATAATCCGTCCATTAGCAACAATATGGAGTAATTAGGCCCTTTTTGTTTTACTCTGTTGAAAAAATATCCATTGTTGGATTTTAGGGATAGTTTGCATTAGCCCTCCCTTGGACAATACAGGAATATAAGATTCTCTTTGTATTATTTGGATTGGTTTTTTTTTTAATCGTTGTAAATTAGTTATATTAAAATTAGCTTTCTTATTTCATTTGATACTAGTGTTTATTCCTTATAATTTATAGCTTTTTAAATTAATGCTCTTTAACCTTATGTATTTTTATTGAAGGTTTTTTTATTTATAAATTGGTAAAATACACGTCAAAAAGGTACAATGTTTCAGAGTTAATACTCTGGTTTCAAGATTTTCAAAAATCATAAAATATAAAATCCAGTACAAGTAAACGTCACACAACACAAATTTATTACAATATAAGCACAAAATGCACAAATATATTACAATACAAGTAAAAAATGCACGAATATTATGGTGAGCGTGGTTCACCGAAATGGATCACCATAATATTTGTGCATTTTGTACTTGTATTGTAATATATTTGTGCGTTTTGCGCTTATATTGTAATACATTTGTGTTGTGTGACGTTTACTTGCACTGTATATGTACCAACACGTATTATGCTAGTTAAAAAACTAATATAAAATCAGCTTCAATCAAAAGGGATTTTATGTTATTAATTATGTAGTTGAATTTAATCACGGGAAGCCCTCAAAGTACGTTTTCGACCACGAGAATAACATTAGAGAGTTAATTAATAGAACTGTAGCAGCTGTTAAAATGTTAATAATGATTTTTATAAAATCTTTCCAGCTGTTATAATATAAATTATAATGTTTACAATACTCGGGAGGTTATAGACTTTTCTTAATTGATGTTAAAAAGAGTACGTTTCACGTATCTGTCGATTTGTACTATACACTACACCCTTCATCGGATCGTCATGAAACTATGGGAAGTTGAGTATTTTTTCCCAAGGAAGGTTTTAAGCCATATTTTATCCACATCCGACTGTAGGGCCACAGTCTAACAACATAGAATGTGGTTAGTAATTGTGATGGTGGGGCTCCGCCCCATTGCCCTAGTGTCATGGCAATCTAATCGAGTTATTTTATTTATTTAATACATCATCAGCTACTAAATAAAAACATAAAATAAAAACTAAGTAGGTTGAATAATAACCACAGTATAAAACTATTGGTCACAATTCTGTGTTGATTTAGCCAAAAATTTAGCCCCAAAATGACATTGAGATTCAGCAAATAAGAATCGCAAGGAAATAAATGTACGTAGTATGATTTAGTTGTTACAGTTTGACGTATAATATTTGCAGTCTAGAGTCACTAAATGCTAATATGTCACGAGCGCAGCGAGTAAAACTAAATACTAACCGGCATTACTTAGACTGAAGGTCGAGGTTTTGGCAATCTGGGACGGAATTCCTTCAAAAGCACTCTAAAGTTTGACGATATTTCACTAATGAGTAACCGGCATGAAGAAAATGTGCAAAAAGAAAGTTGTTGAGTAGCTTGCTTCACTCGTTGCGTCACCAGTTGAAGTACTGTATTAGCGCGTGGCTTTACGACCGGACCAGTACGACACGTGCCTGGTCAGGGACGTACTCTCGCGTCAATCGTCAGATTTGGCGATCAGCACACGAGCCGACTGACTACAGTTGACCTCGCCGATGGACGCTAGGTCGACGAACTCTATGAGGTTTGGGTTCTTTGACATGTTTGAGACACATCTTGACATAAAATTTAGGTCTTCGATTATTGATTAGCTTTAAATTTTACAATCACCGATAACACAAGTAGAATTTAGTCTAGGCACCCATACTCACTACACAAAGTGTCTGGTGGATCCAAACAATGTAGCTTGGTGGCATCTTACCCCCCCCCCCCCTAAAAGTCCTACACGAAAGCACTCGACTAGTGGTATTTTCCCACATTTACACCATAATATTCACTTTATTTAAGATGGCCGGTTCCCTCCGCGAAAAACACCAAACATTTGGGTTTCTGTTTCAAAAATTCGGTTCGTAAATTAATCGTATCGAAACACTTGAAGTATCGCTTGACAGACTTATTCTGGTGAACCATATGTTGACTTACCCAAAAAATTGAGTATTTTTATAATTTTTTCATAGCTAAATATGTGAAACTTTAACGTCATTCTTGATGATTTTGCATTAAACAACTCGTAATATCTACTTGTGGTCCATTAGAATGGACCTTTAATAATCATAAAATGTTCATTTTATTTTTAAATACAGGCTTAATAAACACGAACCGTACAGTTGAAATAGAACAGCATATTTTGGCCCGCTGACGGTATATTTGCATTGCTACTATAGGGCCGTCTGGGACTGTAGTTTCCAGCAGTGACGTCACAGTTTGGGAAACAAAGCTCGCCTTACAAACCTCACCTTTATACTGAACAAGTAGCTGATGGTGACGCTCTACCATGCGTTTATGTAGGATGAGTGGGAAGTCTCCTTAAAATTGGCTGCATGACTATAACAATTAAATTGTGTCTTTTTTATTGTAACGTTTTAAGCTAAAGTAATCAATTCCGTGTCTCCTGTTTGATAGTCATGCATCTTTATGTGTAACACAGGAGTTCCTTCTACCCTCAACTATTTACCCCTGGACGAAGCACCTGTTGTGGAGCCCAAACTGATCCCTTACCCAGACTGGGCGTCTAACCTTGAGGATGACTGCGACGCCCTCACTACGACCTACCGCATAAGGGTGGACGAGTGTGATCGGCTATGGGTGTTGGACTCTGGAACTGTAGGCATTGGTAAGTATGAGAGCTGAGAGGCAACATATTTTCAAGGAATTGTTGCCTTTAATTAAAAGTAGATGAATCATTCTTCAATTTTATCTATCGTAGGTGTTTACTCTAAAAAACAGATTCTTAAAAGAGGCCTGATAGAATTTTTGCAACCTAATCACTTTTTGTTGCTTGAGGATTAACTGTACAGTTATAAAGAGAATGTAAAATCAAATAAATATCTATTTCCAAATACAGTACAACGTTCAACTCACAATTCCTTCATTGAAATACAATTCATTAATTAATTAATATCTGCATTTGTTTATAACTTGATATATCATATAAAACAAAACTAAAATCATAAAATAAATGTTAAGTTATTATTTTGTTTTGATTGTTCACTTTCATGATGTTTTCCCCAGGGAACACCACACGACAAGTGTGCCCATACGCTATCCACGTGTACGACTTGCACACCGACCGAAGAATCCGTAAGTATCAGCTCAAAGACGATGATATCAACGCAGATACATTCATTGCCACCATAGAGGTGGATGTCGGGAAAACATGTGATGACGCGTTCATGTATGCCTCTGATGAGCTTGGGTACGGACTTATCGTGTACAGCTGGGAAACCAACGACTCCTGGCGTCTTGAACACGGTTTCTTCATGCCCGATCCTCTGGCTGGTGACTTCACCGTGGGTGGCATCAACTACCAGTGGAGTGAAGAAGGCATCTTCGGCATGGCTCTCTCCCCCCTGCAAGCTGATGGGTTTAAAACATTCTACTTCCATCCACTAGCCAGTAATAGAGAATTCTCAGTGTCCACAAGTATCTTGAGAAACAAAGAAAAGAAAGATGACAACTACCATGATTTCTCAGTCCTTCCTTCAAGAGGGCCTGGGGGCCATGTGACATCTCACACTATGAACCATGATGGAATACTTCTCTTCAATCTTGTTGACCAAAATGCAGTGGGGTGTTGGGACTCACGCAAGCCGTACTCAAAGGAAAACTTGCAAGTAGTAGCCAAGGATGACGAAGGGTTGATTTTTCCGAGTGACGTACGAATTGACCGCACCAACACAGCATGGGTTATCTCCGACCGTATGCCTGTTCATCTTGAAGCCTCCCTTGACTTTAGGGATATTAACTTCAGAATTTTCTTTGCTCCAGTTCATGAATTGATATCTGGCACAGTATGTGATCCATCATATGTTGGAAGCAAAGTTAACACTGATGTCTCTCAATATCTTCGATATTAATTATTCTGGGATGGGCTGGTCATTTGTCATTGGGCTAGTTAATTAATGACACTTTCTAAGGAATAGTCGGCCTTAGTTTGTAACAATGACTACATTCGCTCATCTACACTCATCACTACATTCGCTCATCTATACTCATTCGAAATCCATTTCGCCCATATCTTGACGATCGGCGTCTTATGAATAAATAAAATAAATCTTAGTTCCTAATACACAATTGTTAGAAGTATATTTTTCTGAGAATGCTTACAAAATAGTATAAAGACTATTTTATTTCCTTTCTAAATATTAATGCTGTATTTATTTGTCCAATATGAGCGCTTGAAGTAGTAATATCACATTATCTTACCAAAGTTTATTCTTTATAATGATTTTGTATTACATACTTAATACGATTAATGTCAAAGTATTAACTATATTCCCTAAAAATAGGAATGTAATAATGTATCTTGGTTTAGCATTGACCTAGTGTGTACAAAATGAGAAGAAAGAAGAGATAGAATATCAATCAATCAAAATATTTATTTGTAGTAGACAATTTTTACAATTGTATTACGAAGGTCAAATATATATATATAGAATTAAAGTTACTGTAAATTTAAGTTATTCTAATTAAAATAGCAAATATTTATATACATGGCCATAATAATAAATGTCGTCTTTATTCTTAATCCTTATTATTCACCTATTAAGAACTCCTCTACAGAGTAAAAAACTCCATTCAATAAAAATTGTTGCAGGGAGGCTTTAAATATCTTAAAGTTTTGTTGTGATTTTATATTATTTGGCAGTTTATTGAATAATTTTGGCCCCATATTTTGGGGAAGGGAAGCTGTTAGTTCTAATCTATGGGAAGTTTTCCTGTGTTGATCACAATATATAAAGTAAAAGAAATGATATGTTATCACAGAGAAGAAAGGAAAAAGTCACATAAAATAGTGCGCTGAGTGGGTGTCGAACTATAGTAACTTAGGTTGTTGAGTAGTTTTCTGTATGGATGACAGGACAAGCACCTCGTCATTCCCTTTCCTTATTTCCCTCAAAATACTGAAGGATAAACTACTATTTTGAGGGCAATAAACTACCGTACTAAGTTTATCTTTTAGTATTTTGAGGGGAAATACCATAAACTCAAAAAATTTCCATTAGTGGTAACTATCACTGATGCATTAGTTGCTGTCATAAGAAAGCGACGTGGTTTTTTTTCGCTGTGTTGTCACCGAGTTATATTGACAGTACATGTCTGTGCCACTAAACAATCTTTGATTTTATTACTCTGGATTATTTCAATGGTCAATAAATAGTTTTAGTCAGTTATAAATAAACATTTATGGGGATTGGTTTCTGGGTTCAAATCTATAAATGTTTCTACTTGCACTATTGATATTGACTCTTCCATAATACGGATTTTTTAAATTTAATTTGATCTATACTTAATCTGGGAATTAGGTATTTATAATTTATCAAAGATAAAAACTGTGTGAAAGTAAGATTATTAATGTGTTTTATTACAAAAATAAAAAAAGCTGCATCTCTAAATTTAACATTTTATTGTTACATTTTTAATGCTTTGGTGCTTTTTACAGTGATATTTATTGTTACAATTTGTAAACCAACCTAGAAAATAATTAACATGTATACTTTACAAGACAAAACTTAGTTAACTAGAAAACATGTGTCAAATAGAATTATTTACTGTTTCATCATTTTAGTTGAAAAGAAATGTATAAATTGTAGATAATTTACTGGAATTAGTTAACTATAAATAGGAAACTGACATTAGATAATGGACTAGAAAGTGAGAACAAATGTATTTAACATCATAGGTTAAGTTATGGAATGGTAAAAGTTATTTGAAAATGGTTAAGTTTAAGTTACCGTTTGATCATTCTTCAACTTATATTGATCATATGTATGAGCATCTACCTACTGTATAAGTAATATTCAAAAATTTTTTTTATTATTTATATGTTGTATTTTGAATACAAAACCGGAAAAAAATTTATTTAAAATAATGATACCAAGTTCAGAAAAATAAACTTCAATTTTTTTTATAAAACTGCATTATATTTCTTTATTAACCTGTTCTTTGGAGTGTCTTCATTGTTAAGTAAGGAAAGTTCATAAAAAAAATAATAAATAAATAATTGGTGCAAAACATTTTCACAAAAACTACATATTTAAAAAATAAAAATGTATTACAATTACTGCATAAAAATTTATTGATGACAAGTTGGACTTCAGAATAAAGTGTTATTAAAATTAATTTGAGTCATAACTTGAGTACCATGACATGCTTAAGATATATTATAACTGTTTACCTTTAGATGCTAAGATTTTGCTAGTAAAAACACTTGTATTTACCCACTTTGACTACTGCGACATTGTCATCAATGACATGCCTACCCATCTTTCAGATAAACTTAAAAAAGCGCAGAACTACTGTCTACGTTATATTTTCAATCTCCGTCGAGATGAACATATCACTCCTTACTTCAGACTTTTAAATTTACTGAAGTTACTTGAGTACAGAAAGATCAAAATTTTATCTTTATTGTACAATCTTCTTCAATCCAAAAATCCTTCTTATTTAGCTTCAAATTTTGTGTTTAACTTCAGCTTAAGTAATCGGGACACGCGTCAGGGTTCTTCAATGTTAACTATTCCAGCTCATCGAACAGCACTTTACAATAGATCTTTTACTGTCACTGCCTGCAGATTGTGGAATAAACTTGATCCTTCAACTCGAAATATTGATAGTCTAGCTCGGTTTGTTGTGGCACTGAGGGAGTGGTTGTCAACGGATTCGTGGGGGTTGTAGGCCTTGGCCGTGCTGTCAATGTTGGACTGACTGTATGTGTGATGTGTGTTTGTTGTGATCAGTTCATGGTATAATTTTTATTTATTATTATTTTATTTTTTTATTTGTTTATTTATTTTTTCATATAAGTAATAGTTTTTTGTTTTCTCCTTTGTTTTATGTTCTTTCATGCTTGATGCTTAATTTGTTTAGTTTTAACTATCTTAAAACTCTAATTTTTTATTGTTGTTTAGCTTGTAAATAATGAGCTCAGCTGCAGTGAACACGTATGAACTCTTTAGATATACTCATTGTAGTTATCTATTAATTTTTCTTTATGAGGATAAGTGTAACCAATATCTTAAACCAAATATCTTTAAATAGAACGGAATGCATTAGAAAGAGAGCAGGTTTTAGAAGTGAATCCATATAAATTCAATAGTTGTGAAAAATTCAAATACCTTGGTGTCACTATTGATCAACAAAATAAAGAAGAAACAGAAATTGAAACAAGGTTACTGAACGGAAATAGGTGCTATTGGGCCTTAGGAAAAATGTTGAAAAGCAAAACCTTATCAAGAAGAACCAAAGAACAAATGTACAAGACAATTATAAGGCCAGTAGTCCTATATGGCTCTGAGGTATGGACAATGAGCAAGAAAACAGAAAGGCGATTAGTAACCTTTGAAAATAAAGTGTTAAGAGCAATATATGGGCCAGTGAAAGAAGAAGAACAATGGAGAATAAGGAAAAATCAAGAACTTAGAGAATTGTTTAAAGAAGCAGACATAGTAGCAGAAGGAAAATCAAGACGACTCAGATGGGCAAGCCATGTAAGAAGGGAGGAGGAATCTGTATTGAGAAGAGTAATGGAAGGAAGACCAGCAGGAAGAAGACCTTTGGGTCGACCAAGGCTGAGATGGAAAGATCAGGTGCAAAGGGATATGCGGAAAATGGGAGTGGAAGAAGAGATGATGCAAGACAGGAGGAAGTGGAGGCAAATTGTTGGCGAGGCCAAAAACCTTTTACGGTTTGAGTGGCCAACTAAGTAAGTAAGTATGAGGTTAAGTGTAAGAGAGGACATAATGGTCTTAACTTTGCCTCACAAAATAAAACTTTTTTCATTTCATACATGGGACCAGAAATTATAGGGGGGACTAGGCATCAACAAAAGTCATCAAACACAAACTATAGAAACTCATCAATTTATGAAGATTTCCAAGTTAGCCGATGACATGCATGACAATTGTTTTAGAGAGGCACTATTAGATAATGTTTAACAGCATCATGTTAGTTAATTTTTAGGATGGCTTCAAGAATTTGCCTTACACCAGTTAACATTTTAAAATTTCAACTCTGCACAACAATCTACATTTAGCTAAATTAGAATAAAAAGGGGTAAAGATCTGCATCAAGAGACCTAACTCCTGTACAAACTTCATTGAAGCAACATTCCACAGTTTAAGGCCACTTTGTTTTTGAAATTTGTTAATGATGGAGTATCTCAGATGAGGGAGACAAAGGTAGTTGGACATTTGCCATCATTACGTGAAAATTACCAATCACGACTTTTCGATTTGGTAAAACCCAAACCTTTTTCAAGTGCTAAAAACTAAATTACATCTACACAAACGTGTTATAAAAACTACGTTCTTAAACTAATCCACTTTAATAATTATCTACATTTTAACCTAGATCATAGAATGGGGTACAACAATATGAACTTCTACTAAATATAAAAATGTTAACAGGGTTAAATTAATATGACCAATTAGGTGCTGTCCAGGTCACAATATCAATGAAAAAAATGTTAAAACACGATTAAATTAATATTCAAATCAGACTGAAATAAGATTACATCAACTAATCATAAATAAAATAAATGTATGGTATCTGAAAAACAATATTAATTTAAAATAACATTAAACATGCACAAAAAATGATATATGTGACTCGGTAGGACTGAGACTACTATCCAATCTAATTAACTATTACAATTACATTTTAACCTGAAAAGACAACAATTATTAGGAATAAAACAATACGATAAACAAATATTACAAAAATGATGAGGTCTTACGACCCGCAGTGACGATGGCGTCTAGATGCCTCAGGCACTAGGTGAGGATGATACAATCCAAACGCAGTGTCTACGAAGTTCCCTCCAAGGTGATAAAACACGGGAGTGTAGTGTGTATGTTTTTCTTGTCCCTTCAGTCTCAGTCCTTCCGAGTCAAATATATCATTTTTTGTGCATGTTTAATGTTATTTTAAATTAATATTGTTTTTCAGGTACCATACATTTATTTTATTTATGATTAGTTGATGTAATCTTATTTCAGTTTGATTTGAATATTAATTTAATTGTTTTTTAACATTTTTTCATTGATATCGTGACCTGGGCAGCGCCTAATTGGTCATATTAATTTAACCCTGATAACATTTTTATATTTACTAGAAGTTCATTTTGTTGTAATGATGGCAAATGTCCAACTACCTTTGTCTCCCTCATCTTAAGGCCACTCTTACTTATGCTACACGCAGCTAGTTCCCCAAAGTTTGACTATCATGTGGTTAGAAACAAGTGTATTCTTTTTGTGTCTACCTTGGACATTAGGTACCAGGCAATCCTCTCCTTTTATGACTACATTAATAGCATTCTGTTCATTCTATCGTCACTGAAAAAATCTTCAGCGAATTTAACATCCTTAACATCTTCTTTGAAGTTCTTGAAAGAGCTTACTATTAAATTGTTCCTCCTCTTGACTGTTAACCTTTCTAAAAATACCCACGCACCTAGGTATGTTTCAGCTTTACTTCTGATGACTCTGTCATCAGCAGTGTCAAAAAGCAGAGTCCTCAGACAACTTTACTTTTATCTGAAATAAAAGTGACTTATACCTATCAATTTCTGGTTGATCTATTTGATTACATTGTGTTCCAAACACATACCATCCTCCAATAAAAAAATCAACAAGCAATTTGATTGGCTCCAGATAGACTTCAATGGCTTTTCTCTTCCGATTCTTTGTTTTAGAGATGATAAGAAAAGGACTTTATGCCTTTTCTTCTTTTCTCGTATAGAGATGGAGATTCTTCTCCTGAAATAGTGTAACTTATTCCTAACTACATCACCAAGTCTAAAATGCCAACTGGCTGACACTAGCACTCCTAGTGGTTTTAAACCAGAGCTATGACATCTCTTCGCTAGATACCATTGCAGTTTACTTACATTGCAATACAATTGAGTATCAACATTCATTGTCTTTGATCGAGTAAACCACATAGTAAAGGCAGCCTTAAAATAAGTTGTCTATGCGTTTAATGATAATAAACTAATTACAAGCAATAAATAATATCGGCCTAATTTGGATAAATGGTAAATAAGAAAGAACTTACAACTAACAGTTAACAGTAATATTTATTTATTTATGACTCTTTACATAACAGCTACAGGTAAAAACCTAATACAGCCATTTTGACAAAACTATAACTACACAACAATTATTTTCAGTACAAGAATAAGTAAACTATGCTAAAAATATATAATACAGGCTTAACAGTAATAATCAACTATGTAGCGCGAGCTAACAAATAATATTTATCCAAACATTTAGAATTTAGAAACAAAAAGAAGTTAAATATTGCAGTGAATATCTTTTATTTTTTATGAAATAATAATAAAATAATTTTTTTATGAAATAATTTTTTATGAAAGTGAAGGAAATTTATTTACTTCAATTAAAAACAAACTCATTTTTGAATTAAAAACATCTATTTCTGTTTTAAACTTATTTAGTAGGCAAAGTGCTTTAAACAAAGACAAATTATAAAATTGTACAGTAACACTTCGAGGTATTTAAAAAACTATGGATGAACGCAAATTACTTCTAGGGACATATAACTTAATTTTATCTAATAAATAAGAGCTACCAACAAAATTGTGTAATACTTTGAACACCAAAATGATATTTGATTTGGCTCTTCTACTGACTAACGATTCAAATGAAAACAAAACTCTTAATATATCTGTTTAGAGATCTCTAGGACAAAAAATATTAAATCGTTTAAAATATAGGTATCTTAAGAATCTATTTTGAATGGCCTCTATTGATGATATGTGGTAATGTATATATGGATCCCAGATTGGGGCACAGTATTCTAGTCTGCTTCTAACAAATGAAAAATACAAACCGATTATAGTTTCTATGGAAGAAAATAACTTGGGGTTTCTGGTGATAAATCCTAGCATTTGGAGTGATTTATTAATCATTGAGTTTATGTGAATGTCAAATTTGAAAAACAAATCAAAGATTACACCCAAATCCTTTATGTGTGCAACATTTTCTAATGGGATTGCATCGATGTTGTATCTTGAGGGATGTATTCCCTTTTTCCTCGAGTATGTTACAACAAAACATTTTTTTATGTTCAGGCATAATTTGTTTTCTGAACACCACCAAGCGAGTAAATCGAGAGAAGCCTGTAATAGAGTTACATCTCTATCACTATTAATCATTCTGTACAACTTTAAATCATCAGCATAAAGAAGACATTTAGCATCAGAAATTTTGCCTGTCAAGTCGTTGATAAATATTAGAAAAAGTAAGGGTCCAAGATTAGAACCTTGTGGAACCCCGGAAGTGCTGCAGTAAGGTTTAGATTTTAAATTTGAAACAACTACGAATTGAGTGCAGTTCCTAAGGTAAGATTCAAGAAAACAAACAAAATCTTTGGAAAGGTCAAAGGTTATAAATAACAGGTAATATATAACAATAAACTGGTTTTATAAATAATAATACAATCAAGGGTACAAGACATTGAAATGTTGAATAATTTATGAATTTATATGTGGTTCAAATTGCATAAATTCACAGATGTGTTTTGTTTATTCTTTTTTTATTTACCTAAAATAAACAATTATTTTAAATTATAGACAACAAAACTATTATTATTATACTATGGAATATCCCAATTTAATTCTGTTTATTATACTAAACATTTCTTTAAGTTATATTAATTAAGTTTTAAAACACTTCTATTGACATGAACAACAATCGTTTGTGCTACAGCTGCTGCACCAGTTGGCTTCTTTACCACTGCTTGGAGCCCTAACATCGCAAAGTTGGCAAGTAAAACAGTTGAGCTTTGCTACTGTAAGTTATTGTATTATACCGTGTCTACACACTTCTCCAGATATTTAGAATAGAAGGATAAGTTGGCCATAAAACTAGTGTTAAAAGTCCACAGTGAGTCATAGCTATCATCTCCTAACGATTTGTGATGAACAATATTAGTCCAATAGTTTTTATAGAGCAAGGTAGCAGTGAGCTAGCTGCCGGCTACTGATACCCCATCTTTGCCTTGGATTGTTTTATACCTTCTTGATTATTTTTTTCTTATCTATGCTCTTAATAATTTTAGTACTCTTGCTATTCCTTTATATGCATGATTTATGAAAACATTTGCTCAAAACACGCCAACCTCCTTTTCACAGAGCAGAGCTCCTAAGATAGATTATTTTAGAATGCTTATTGCCCAATCTTTAAGTTTACAAACTTGAGGTCAAACTGATTATTAAATGTGCCTTACTGATAAAGTCAATTGGATTTGCTATTTTTGTATTTGTAACTTCACTTACCAGTTCACATGGGCTTGCAATCCTGTGCGTGAAATTGAACTTTATTCAGTGAGTGAAGTACCGGCCGTTGGCTCAGTGGGGATTTGAACCTTGCCCTCCTCAGTCTGAAGCCTTAGCCACCACGCCGGCATTGAACGTTGTGTGTCATTTTAGCCAATGGTTTTGAAGTAGGGGAAACTTGAGAGTACAGTAGAACGTCAATAATCCAGATTAATTGGGACCGGACCCCATCCGGATTATCAAATTATCCTGATTATCGAAATTACCTTAAAAAAGGCCAGTATACACGATTAAAATACATAAACATTTTAAAATTTTATATTTTCTCTTATACAATAAAAGGTTTAGAGGTGAAATTAATCAAAAACATCTTTTAAGTTCAAACACTGTATTGTAATTTGTTAGTAGCAACATGTGTACAGTAAAAACATCAAACACTATTTGAGCTTTAAAAAAATGTGTAATAGGTTTTTGATGTACCTGAAGCAGTAGTGGTTCGTTTTTTGCAGCTATGTCCTTAATTCGTTTAAATTTTTTAGGGTACGATGTTTTAATTTTTTGCTACAAGAACAAAACAGGGAATATTAATTTTAAAAAGCTAAATGTTTGAACGGATTAAAATCCGATCATAACAGTTATGTAAAGTAAAAAATGTCAAAATCCATTTCCGTTTAAAAATTAATTTACATTTGAAACACAATCGGTGTGCAGTTATACGTAGATACAAATCCGGATTATTGACGTCCGAATTATCGACGTTCTACTGTATTAGAATTCTTGGTCAGATTGACCTATATAGATTGGAAGTATAAATACGAGAACCAAACAAATCCTTGTGGCATAAATTTATAATGTCAGGTATTTAAGTCCTGATCAGACCAAATTTCTACTAGACACATTATTTTGAAATGAAACTAGCACATGAAATAATGTTAAATAGTATGTTAATATACTGCTCTTGAGTGAAACGATTATCAACTGACAGATATCTACCCTATAACCCCGCCCATAAATCCTGTAAATATGATCCTTTTACTTTTAAGGTCTCCAACCAAAGTAGATATGTAATCCCATTTAGTTTAGAGTACTGATGTATATTACACTGACGTTAAATGCCTAATCACAGTTATGGATCCTTTATGAGAAAACTTATATAGCAACAAGTTTTGTTTCTTAATTACAATCCATTTTATGAATGTAAGATAAGTTTACAGTAACTGTATAATATAGTTACTGATGTGTATTATCAGTAAAATACTACCATCCTTTATGAGAAAACTTATACCAGTTTTGTTTCCTCGAATGCATTTTATGAATTGAAGAAGCTGCTCATTGAATTGATGAAGCTATTTAATTTAATATTTACGGATTTGTATTATCAGTAAAATATTAAGAGCCAAGAGGGTTGGGCAGCTGGGATCCACATCCTCTACTGCAAAATCAGGAGTACGTTATAAAAGGCTGATTTTGTAGGATAGCTTGGGTTTCAATATCTTTCAAAGTTAAGGTCCAATTGTTTCAGACCACTCAACTGGACAATCTAGACTTGGCAATAATAATATCATGCTCAGTGGACATATAGCAATCTCATTGTTAGGCTTCCTACCAGACCTCCTACTATCAAAATCCCAAGCCTCTCAATAGATGGATTACACTAATGTACCACTTACCCAAGGTGTTCATAAATCCCTTTCAAGACTTCAGAATATGATTACTTACATGAAAACTAAGAAAAAAATCCTATACACACTTCATAAAACGCTTAGTTCTGTCTAAATGTGTATTTTACATTTATCATATCTTAATAACCCTACAAGATACTCTCTTCAAACCCGGCAAGTGTGTGAGAAATAATAAACCCTAATTTAGTATAAAGTATGAAGTTCCTCCTTTGTACCATTTCAAGATGGCGGCTATTTTTAGTTTTCAAAGCTTAAAAAGTATAGATAAAAATGTAAAAAAACTAGATAGACAAAAATTAAACAATTTGATTTTTTAAAAGATGGTACAAAGATTTCTAAGATGGATCATTAACCCTTTTAGTGCTATAGCCTCTAGCCTACTACTGCTATACCGTAAGGTGCTAGGCTAATACAGACATAATTGCAGAGGTTTTTTAACAAAAATCATAAAACACTTATTTGAAAATACGTCTTTATGAATATGATGTATTTTTACTCAGAATAGAAATCTACTAACATATAAATCCTCAAATATAAATAAAAAAAACAAAAATTCAAATGAATTACTCTTGGAAAAACTTTCTTTTAATTTTATATAAAATAACAATACTCCAAATATTTTTCAATATTTTTTAACCATACTCATGCTAAAAAAAACAAAATTATTATACAGTTTACAAAATAATTCAGTTTTTTTATCTCAAAAAACAAGTAAAGAACTACAAAAAGAGTAAAACACTACCGTTACAAAAAATTTATGAAAATCGTAAAACCAACAGTACTACAAAACAGTTCATAAAACACATATTTGAAGATATGAATGTTATATTACTTCATTCAGAATAGAATGCAGAATAATTATCTATTAATATACAAGTCATAACTAAAAAAAATTAAAACAGAAAAAATTATTACTTTTTTGTAAAATTACAATATTTTACTTATTTTTCAATTCATTTTCCTTATATTTCTACAAAAGAATAATAAATATTTGACAGTTTAAAAAATACTGCTTTTTATCTAAAAAAAAAAAAAAATAATTGAGAAACAAAAAAAAAATCTAAAACTTATCATCAAAATCAATCTTATGGGACATTTCAAATAAAATAATACTATAAATAGATTATAAAAAACTTATATCTCTATTATTATTATGTTTTTATATTTGCTACCATAAAGATACTTGTTTATTAAACTTTTATCCTAGACAAAATTACGCTGAATAAATTGATGAACAGATGAACAATGGTTTACTTCCATTATGTAGATATCCATGGCAACAAAGTTTGTAAAACACTATTCATTATTTTGAATACAATATGGTAATATAAAACTAAAATGAACATACTATCAATATCAGAACAATAAACAGTGAAAACCCGATTGTCCGTCACCCTATTTTCCGCCAGGTTCTGTTATCCGTCAGTGTCTGGGTTCGTCGTGCCATGATATGACATTTGCCATATAACTTATCCGTCTGGAAGACAAAAATTTCCCCCTCCAGCCATTTAGCCCTCAAAAGCCTAGTTCCGACGGCCTGTCATCCGTAAGGCCTCGTCTGCTGTCTACCAGATAACAGGTCGTTGGAACAGCTTGTCTGTGTACGCCTGACGTACGGCCGTCCGGGGCTTCCTGAACAGATCTCGTACAACATGGTGAAAGAGGCGGCACTACAAAGGCCTGTGGTTGGAGATGAAGTTTTAAGTCGCGATGCCTACACAGGTTGCGGGCTGTTGGAATGGTCATGTCTGATGATACACAGGCGACACGCTATCCGTTTACTGTGACATCGGCTGATGTCTGCGAAAACACTGGCCATGGGAACTGGACTTTAATATATTACACTGTGCTGCACATTAATTTTAAGAATGTTGATAGTTAATTTTTGTGTCCATTACATAATGTACAAGCTTATGTTTTACATTAAAACTAGGCCTACTCTAATAAAAGCGTAATTGTGATCTGCAGTAAATACATTCTGTAACAAGACTTTTTTCTAACCTTTTCATTCTCATTTCGTTAATCAATATGTACTATATAGCATTAAAATTTAACGTGCGTAAGCACTAATAATTAGTTTCCAGTAATATAAGTTTGAGTGGGTGAATTCTCTCTAATTCGTCTATTCTCCGTCACGGCCTCGGTCCCGGCCCCTGACGGAAAATAGGGTTTCTACTGTACAACGCAGTATTACTGGGAAAATTGATGCAAAAACAAACTGCAACAATGTATTTATTTGTAGACTATATTCTGGACGTAAACAGACATTTATATGTTCTTATTATGTCAGCTTGAATAATCACAAATAACCACCGGAGTCAGTACTAATAATTTGAAGCTTTTAGAACAGGAATATGATGTTAGCAGACATTCTCGTTAAATAATTACGTCGTACTTTATAAAATACGAAGATTTGCTATTTGCATCTAATGCACTTTTAGGCTTAATCGCACAGTCGCAAATAGCTACGCTGTAGCACTAAAAGGGTTAATATCTGATAAGTTGTAGTTTTCGTAATACAGTGCATGCTAATTGGATTAGCATGTAATGTTTTGGACAACTAAAACTTATCAGTTATTAATGATCCGATCTTAAAAATCTTTGTACCATCTTTTAGGAAAGCAATTTTTGTGTATATTGTAGTTTTTTTTATTTATACTTTTTAAGAAATTAAGCTTCAAAAACTAAAAATGGCTAGTATTTTGAAATGGTTCCTAGTATTAACTTGATACTGTGTACACTTAATTAGAACTTATTATTTCTCATACATGTACCGGGTTTGAAGATATCTTCAGGGGTTATTAAGATATGATGAATTATGTAAAAAACACATTCATACAGACACACGGAAAACTAAGTGTTTTCGGACATACTTATAAGAAATTTTGTCGTAAGTTTTCCTTCTTCTTGTACATAACCACATCCCAAAGTCTTAGTGTTTTTTATGAACACCCTCCTATGCAATCGTGTAGGATTGTTTTTGTTAACAATTAATTTTTGCACAAGACTTGGGAAAGATTAGCCTACTATGCAACTCCAAACAATTTAGTTTGATTTGCTCCAATTTCTACTTTATTTACGTCTATGTTCAGCTTTTCTTCATCATTAAGTAACCATACAAAATGAAATAATCTGTTCTATACTCAAATTAAACACCTACCCTTTTCAAAACGCTCTACAACTTTCTGCTAAATTTATTTGTTGCAAAGATTGGAGAAAGGAACATTTTTTTAAAAACTGATATGGTTTTGTTTAAACTAGATTCTACATTTTTACTTAAAAGTGCACTAAAGTGCTACCTACACTACTACAATATCATTAGACTTTTTGCAAATGCTATGATGTGGCATCCTCAGAGGTAGTGGTTAGCATGTGGTTAGTCTAAGCTGTACCACTGAGGATGCCACATTGAAGCAGGGGCCAAAATTCTTTTGATATTGTAAATAATGTAGACAGAACTTTGATCAGCCTCCTAGGCCTAAGATTTAAAGATTTCTTTTGGCTAATGTACAATACTTTGACAACTGAATTCCCTTAATATCATGCCATTGTTCATTATCTATATTATATATCCTTTGATGGTATACATTATCTAGCCTGAGATAATAGTGCGTAATATATTTTACACTTACAAAAACAACAATAGACAGCAATTTATGAAATATCAACACAACATTACCAATATGAAAGTACAAGTATACAGCATAATCACATGTTAACATTAAATTTAGGCTTCTTGCTAGCCTAATTTTAACGTTAGCACTCCAGACTTCAATGCAGGTAGTGGGTTCAAATCCTGAGAGGTTGAACTTAATTTAGCTTGATGAGTTTGGACTGTTGTCCCATAACAATATTTGAATAATCAATATAAAGTGCCACTGGCATTGAGAAAAAAAAAATGAATAATCTGCATACAATCAGTCTACAGCATTTCAAAGAATATAAATGAAAGTAAATTTCATTTGTACTTTTAAATAAGTTTTTTAGAGTGAAAAATCAGAGCAGTGACTGGTTCAAGCAAATAATGGAATTCATAAAGTATATAAAGTATCAAAGGATATCACCAAAGCTGGCTGCACTCAGCAACCCAGAGGGTATTTGGGGGGGGGGGGAGGTTGATGTAATTTACATTTTCAGAAATACCCTCTCTCCAGAAATGAACCATTAAATTACATAGAAGGAAAAAAATTTTCTGATAATGTATTTTATGAAAGGACTATTTAGACAGATAACAATTTATTACTAATTCTTAAACAAATTATTGGTACACGAATGGTTAGCTACTGTACAACGGACAACACTTTTATTTGTCATCCTTGTAGTCATCAGGGTTTTTCCTCGAGAGCCTGGCATGCTCCTTTTCTGCTTCAGTGTACAAAAGGTAGGTAAAAACAAAGGCTGAAACAAAAACATAAATTGATTATAAACTGCTCAATGTAACCTAACATAAATTAACGGAGGTGTTTTTCCACTAGGAGCTGATGACTCCTCCCCAAAAAAACCGAATAGAATATGATTTATCGAATGATTTGAAAAGCATTCACTACAAAAATATGTTATTTTTCCCTACATACGGTGAAAAAGAAGTCAATACGACTAATTCAAGTACTATCTAAATTTCCTGAAAATACACAGATTTAAATTAAACTGTATTATTTACTTCATCATAAACAATTCTGACATATATTGTGGATTATATGATTTATAATCACATGAAAATTACTTATAAAGCTTACAATGTACAATCATATATTGAATGTGTCACAAAAATAAACATTATAAAAATTATAGCATTTTAACGCTACTATAATTAATATTACGGGACAATACAAAATAAATGATAGAAACTAGAACATTAAAAACAATAAAAATACAAAATACAGTAGTTCCCCAATATAACACGCTCTGATGAACTGCGGTATCGGGTATAACGTAGGGTTTGTCATGTCTCTGCATCCTTGCACAGCCATGGCTTGATGACTCATGGAGAATATTTTTGAGTTCTATATTAAAACAGAATAGTAGCACGTGAAAAAATTATGTGCTGTACATTTCATAACTTTATTGTACTATCATTGCAAAATATGAAATTAACCTACTCTACTGTTACAATAACAGTAGTTAAGGCTTATTTTTCTTTTCATTGCTGACACATTTTCTTTAATTTTATAATCTCTCATACGAAAATTATTATTAAGTATCGTATTCAAATAAAGACAATTTAAACAGTGTAAGTAAACATCACTGTTAATTGTTTTCTACCAAAACTGTTTATATATGTAGTTTGTTTATACCGCTGTAGACTTTGTAACGCGGGACTGTATTTATCTCCTCTAATGCACGTTATAATAGGGGTCTACAGTACATTGAAACAATATCACTATCAAGTGGGAGTAGTTTTCCAAAATGCTAAGTTCTTGAAGGCAAAGTTCGTGATTTAAGAATTCTTTCTGGTTTTTGATAATTTTTACAACTAGTAATACAACTGTGGCTTGATTTCCAATAAAATTTTATTGCATAATGTACGCAGGAGACCTGAACATAAATTGTTCCACAGCTAAAAATCATTACCTCAAAATATTCATCTGCTATTTGTTTAATATTGGCAAGATTTTAATTAATTATATATATATATATATATATATATATATATATATATATATATATAAAAAGAACCACACTTAGCAATCTTTTCTTGATGTTTTTAATGTTTAAAATCGATTTCGGTCTCGAAAGACCATCATCAGTTTAACATAGAATACAAATAGGGTTATAAATATATCTTTAGAATAATTAATTTAACAGCTGACACTATAAAAATTTAAATAAAAATGTAGATGGATAAGTTGTAGATCTTGTTAAATTTTATAATTTTGCATCTTCATGATAGAATCAAACATAATATTTGAGTGAAATTTTATTTGATCGTTGAGTAATAATGATGGGTTTTCTTTTGTGTTTTTGTATATGTAAAATTTTTCAATGGCATCTAGTTTTTTACTTTTAGGTGCAAAATGGATAATGTCTAAATTTTCTTCAATTGATGAAATATTATGGTTTTCTTGTATTAAATGTTCAGCAAATGTTGATAAATTTTGATGTTTGTTTTTTGGTATATGTTCTTTGAATCTTCTATTAAAACTTCTTCCTGTTTGGCCAATGTAATATTTAGGACAAGTTGAACATTTAATTTTATAAATTCTAGAATTATTGTATTTGTTTTCATTATTTTTAGTAGAGTAGTTATGCTGTAGTATATGTTTGATACTGTTCTTCGTTCTATATGTAATTTTATATCCTTGTCTGGAGAATATGTTATGTAAAGATTTGTTAATATCTCCATGATAGGTCATTTGAATGTAGTTATTTTTTTCTTTAGTTTTAGAATCAAGAGTTTTCTTGCTGTGTTTATTAATTAATTTACTTATTAAATTTGCTTGATATCCATTATCGACAGCAATTTGTTTGATAATGTAGATTTCTTCTTGGTAATCTTCTTCTGTAAGAGGTGTATTCAGTAGTCTATGAATCATACTGTGGAAGGCTGCTAATTTGTGTGAAGTTGGATGATTGGATGTATTGTGAATTATTTGATTTGTTGATGTTGGTTTACGATAAATTTTGAATTGGTGTTTGTTATCTTTTTTGGTTATGGTAAGGTCAAGAAAGTTTATGCTGTTAGATTTTTCTATTTCTGTTGTAAATTTTAAGTTAGGATGAATTAATTGATGAAATAATTAAAATACTAGTTATTGTATTTTAATTAATTAAAATACAATAACTAGTACTTTAAAATAAATACACTTAAAACAGTTCCAATAGTCCCTCTGACCCAGAAAGTACTATCAAAAGATGGCCTAAACGTATATCAATCAGTAAATAGAATGATATTTAAGTATGTGATAGAAACCAGACATGAATGATTTTACTAGATTAATAAGAATAAGAATCCTTTTATTGTCGTACAAATCATACAGATCACTGACAAAGTCTAGTTATAGCTACTATGATAGCCAAGTCAAAACAGTCGAAATTAAGAATAAAATACATACTAATTACATTATCTAACCTTTAACCTATTAACAATATATAATCCTAAATAGTGAGAGACATCATGTTTTAGAGACAAGCCTAGAGAAAAAAAAACAAAAGAAATAATACGAAAATGCAATGCATGGTAATATTGAGTTAGTGTAAATATATTAAAACACAATACAGGTTTTTCAGAAAAATCATTAAGAGTGTAAAAAGGGTTATTGAAGAGCCATAAATAATATTTCTTCAAGGAAGCTTTCTCATTGTACTTATGAACAAGTAAAGGTAATAAATTACTAAGTGACTATTTAAAGTTTTGCTTAATCTATTGAAATTTATGGCAGTTTGTTTCTTGTATTGTAGGAATGAGTATCACTATTAGACTGTATTAAATTTGGATTTTCAAAAATATATTTAACCGAATCAAAAAGGTACAAATTTATCACAGTTTAAATTTTTAGGTTTTTAAAAAGAGGTTTGCAATGTTCCCAGTCATTTGTATTAGATATTATTCTTACAGCTTTCTTTTGAAGAATTAAAATATCAGTAATCCTACTTGAATCATACCATATCTAAAAATAGATCGGAAGAAGGCAAAGTAGGCTGTTTTTACATAATCGCAATTAACACACTGCATAAGGCGCCTAAGAAGATAAATTACCCGAGACAATTTGGAGGAGATATAGTTAATGTGAGTATTGCACTTCAGATTCTTGTCTATAAACACTACTAAGGATTTTACACTTTCTGACTGGCAGATAGGAGACGGATTGTCTCCAATAGGTCTTAAACTAAATAATATATTTTGAGTTTTCTATTCGTTAGGAAGAAAACCATTGCATTTGAACCACATTGAGGCTTCTGCAATGGCATTATTTGTTACACGATTCAGTTCATTCAGATTTTCATTAATATTTAGGAATGTTGTACATTAATATTCATCAGCGTACAGAAATGTTGTAGCAATGACTGAAGATGGTAGATCATTTATACAAATTAGAAAAAGCAATGGGCCGAGGACAGAGCCCTGTGGTACGCCGTAGTTTAGGGTGGCCTCTTGGGAGTAGTTTTCATTAAAGTATACTTTCTGCTTTCTATTACTGAGATAGGATTTTAGAAAAGAGAGGGGCATGTCTCCAAAACTATAATATGATAACTTCATAGTAAGGTCATTAAAGTCCACACAGTTAAAAGCCTTGCTCAGGTCACACAGAGTTGCCTGAGCAAAGGCTTCATTCTCAAAGGCTTGACTGATTTCTCTCACAAGTTTGTCCAAAGCTTGGAAAGTGGATTTTTCCCCCTAAAACTGAATTGAAAGGAATTTAGAAGGTTATTAGTCTGATGGTAATGATAAATTTGGTAGTAGACTCCAACCTCCATTAATTTACCTATAACTGGGATTATGGAGATTGGACGATAACTTTCAACTCTATTTTTGGGACCTTTTTTGAAAACAGGACAAACTCTTGATACTTTAAGTTCCTCCGGGAAGTAGCTATCATTTAAACAAAGGTTAAAATAATATGTTAAAGGGTCAATGATATGAGGCGTTATTTTTTTTAACATGTTGTTTGACATTCCATATATATCATAGCTATCAGAGTTGTTTAAATTGTTTGCTGCTTTCAGAATATGATCTGGTGTTATTTCAAGCCACTGAAATGTGACAGGAGGTCTCGTGATGTTATTTTTCTCCAGCAATACTTTCGAGGTAGAAGGAGGATTGCTAAGACTAGCTTTTATTTCTATGACAGAGTCAATGAAAAATTACTAAACGAATCTGGGCTAATATGAACTTTTACCCTGTCAGTATTAGAGACATAGTTGTTGCTATTGATAACTTTCCAAGCAGCTTTACATTTATTCTTACTTTGGTTTATATATTTTTCATTGTAGGATTGTTTTGCTGCAGCTACAGATTGTCTATATTCTTTTTTCAGGATTAGAAAACTTTGCCTAAGGTTACTATCTACCTTGGAAATATTTTATAAATGAATTAGTATAGAATTTGAGCTAGATCAAAACTATACCACTTGTTACTTAGATAATTAGGCTTTTTTTTCTTGGTTTTTTCAGAAGAAAAGTAATGTATGTCGCTTTTAATTATTGAAAATAATGTTTTAGAGAAAATATTAGCACTACAAGGGTTATTTTGGTAAATAATTTTATCCCAGTCATGTGTAGCCAACGTCATGCTGAGATCATCAAGTGATTTTTTTGGCAGTATTAGTTTAGGCTCATTAGGATGAATGGGTTGATTTGCATACTTACAGTTTAGCTTGCTCATCACACCCAAGTCAACTAAGACCCCATTATGGTCTGAATATGGGAAATCCAAAATTTGGCAAGAGATATGGTTTTGAATATTCTTATTATTTGTAAAAACATTATCTCAGCAGTTACTACCCCTCGTTGGGTAACTGTTCAGGAAATAAAAATTATATTGTTTTACAATATTATTAAATCTGTTTGAATAGGTACTAGTAGTAGTTATGTCAAAATTGTAATTAAAATCACCACCAGTCACTATCGTACAGTTACTGACAGTGGTAAGGTGAGTTAGAAGATTATCTAAGGTTTCCAAGAAAATGTTTGGATCACCAGATGAAGAATGATAGACAGAAACTATTCGTATATGTAGGTCATCGACAATAGTGACAGATCCCTCAAAATGAAACTCAGTGCAACAATTCTTAATATTGTACTCTCTGGACTGGAATGAGTTGTGTACAAATATAAGTGTGCCACCCCTAATGTGATTGGTCCTACTAAATGTGCCTGCACAGTGGTAACCAGTAGGAAAGGAGAAAAGTGCATCATTACTACATAGCCAATGCTCTGATAAGCAGATAATTTGTATTAATTTAAGGTTGAATAGAAAATGTTACCTTTCCAGAATGTTACCTTTTTTTACCAAGGCCTTGGATGTTGAGAAAAAGTATTTTTAGATTATTACTATTGTAACGCTTAGTTGCAAGACATTGAACGTTATTATGGTACCCCAGACTATTTATGAAACAATCTCCCTTACGTCTAAAAAACCTTGTTCAGTCCTGTTTTGAGATTCATAGACTTGGCCATTATTACCTAGGTCACAAATATTCAAACTTAAATCAGACTTATTAACTAAAACTTCAGGAGAGTCCAAATTCGGTTTGTTTATTTGGGTTTCCTTAATAATAATCATTATTTCTTTACTAACATTATTTAGATTGGAAATTGCTTTAGTACTAGACTGACTTTTTTCACTCTTTTCACCGCACGTGAAACTTAGCTTCTGACATGACAAATCCCCAGAGGTCGAAAGGGGTTGCACAAAAAGATCATCAGTGTTTGCTGCTGCTGCGTCTCCCTCTCCACCCATGGACCAGGATTATCTAGTAGTTCAGTTGTATTGTCTCGGAAAACTGCAGATATTGTATGAGTCAGCGCAACAGATGTATCATTACTGAATTTATCTATGATGTCATTCATATCTTCTTCAAGAACTGTTATTCCATTCTCTATTGTCCTCATCTTCTTGTTGGCTGTTGGAGTGTTTTTCTTTCTTAGCTCTAAGAAAGAAAAACTCCTACTCCAGTAGGAAGTGATTCAGAAAGGTTTTCCTTGAATAAAAGCTCATGAACCATTTCTGCAGTTTTAATTTTACCTCTACTGTTCATATGAAGACCGTGAGTTGTGAAATAGAGTCTGGGGTACATGTGCAACGGTAAAAGGTTAAGTTCTGGGTGGTTTTTGGCAATGTTCTCAACTTCACTATTCACCCTCGAGATTTTCAAATCTAGCTCGGGACAGTCATGCCGCATTGTTATTGTGGCCAGTGAGAGGTTGGTGTGTTGTGTATCTTTAATCAGTTTATAAATGCAGATTTTTTCCACTACATCTTTCAATATTATTAGTACCTGCTATTACCAACAGATTGTCGTTTTTGTCTAGTTTACTTGTGTGCCCTTTGATTTCTTCAACAACTATGGATCCCTGACTGACATACAGTGGAACTCCAACTATCCGAATCTCCGATTATCCGAATTGCTTTCAGAATGTCATAAAATAAATCTTACAACCTTCAGTTTTTTAATTTTGTTCTGAAAAAAAAAAAAACTAAGAGCATATAACATCAAAAGTAGTGTTTTTAATCCTTAAAAATATAAACCATACATATTTTTAGCACAATAAATAACACATAATATGCCTCAATAAATACTGTTAACTGTAACAGTGTCTTAAAATGACAAATCCAAATTCTGCCAGAAAACATAATGCGATAGGGATAATGTATTGTCTATTCACACTATTGTCCTTGCCTCTGTCAAGCGGATGCACGAAATGACTACTCAAAAATGGAGAAGACAGTCAAACATATAGAGCATATTTAACTAAGATGTTTAGCAAGCAATAACATTCGTTCACAGGATGGTACGTAAACGAATACTGTACATAATAGTAAACTGTAGCATGTAATTATACTGCAATCATATGCAATATATAATAAATGCCCGTTCTCATTTAAAATATTGTTTTATATACCATTTCAACATACATGGATTTAATTACATGCAGTAATTTAAATAAAATGGACTGCTTTTAGACAAAAATCTGATCATCCAAATATTTGATTATCCGAATAGGGTCTGACCCCAATTGATTCGGTTGGTTGGAGTTCTACTGTATTGACTAGTTATCATTCTAGAGTAGTAAAGGTCTTTTCACGAAGAAAGTGCCAGTGGCACTTAACATTTGTGTCATGTGATGTGTCATTATTATTTTACTACTGCATGATATTAGTGGACTTGTCTTCTTAGGTTAATTTTGATGATGCTATCTCTCCTAATACACTGATTCCTGGCCTAGTGCCCTTTAATAAACTAACCTAAAATTATATAGTTAAAATGTGTAATTTGATTAATTTAACACACTGAGTGCAGACAGCAGACATGTGATCTGTCGAGACCAAGCACCAGGTACAGCCGGCCCACATGTGGACGCTTCTACTGCGCTATATTGAAAGCTTCCATGTGCTTCTCTGTTGCTTGTAGCAGACAATTGTTTCTTTGTTCATGTTCCTACGTACACCACGTGCTACTCTGAAGTTATGTTCGTTACCAGCTTGGGTGTACGTCTGGCCCACAGCGTCCTGTTATACATTTTTGTTTACTATTTATTTACTGTGAGTGTTTATGGTTATTGTGGCTTGTTTTTCATTGTATTTATTTCTTTACTAATATATATATATATATATATATGCCATCTGGTGAGGGAATAAGATCGCCTATTAACTTTAAAGGTAATTCCCATAGTGACACATCAAATGATAACATACAGCAAGTTGTTGATGACGAGTCAAGAGATTCAAGCTGTTATGAAAGTTATGACGACCCTGACATTGGAATTGAGCGCCCTCTGTGGAGTAATTACACTATACATTCATAAAACTTAAGTGTAATGAACAAATCATTGTTATTTAGGTGCACAGTCATATGTGCCACATGTTCAACCCCAGACTGCAATTTTTTTTTTTATTTATTTATTTAACGGACAAAGCCATTTACATAATTTACAATTTCATACATTAATATATACTCCATGATGGGAAGATGAATAATACAGTACTGCAATAACTAGAACAGGTAGACTATAACTCTAAACAAATGTCAACAAACAAGTTCTACATAATCCCAATTATTGAACTATGTCACGTAATATAAATTTAAGGTTACAGACCCTTATAGACAATAACAAAATATATCAGATCAAAATTATATGACACGATAGGCAAAATATATAATAACAATAGAAATATAACAATAATGCCATATAACAATAAATAAAATCAGCAAAACATAACAGTGCAACTATACAAATGTCAACAAACAAGTTTTACATAGGCCTAATTCCGCAATATCACATAATCTAATTTAAAGTTTACAGACACTTATAGATAATAACAAAATAACAAATCAAAATTATATGACACGATAGGCAAAACAATGTAAATAATACAATAATACTAGGTAACAATAGATAAAATCAGCAAAACATTATATAGATATCGTAGATCAATAAGGCGAAACAACATAATACATGCATACAACAATTCCTCAACAAGATGATATAAATACATTGCTCTAGGTATGAACAAGTAAATATTTGAATTCATAAGATTTCCATGACTCAGTTGAAACAAAAGCAGATTTACATTCTAACGGTTCACTTGCAGCAATCGACACAAATAACCAGAGTTCAATAATGAAGAAGTGACAGTTCATTTTTCTTCAGCTGTCGCCTGAAGGAGCACACCGACTGCCCGAAGAAATCAACCTGCGAGGAAACCAAATTACCAGCTCTAAGGAGTCGAGGAATGATGCTATGGAAGCTGTACGATGTGGCAAAGTGACGCCTACTGAAACATTCCTGTAATCTGGTGGTTCGGATGGTTCTGAAGTCGACCAGGGCCAGAAGCTCAGGACAGTCAATATTACTGTTGATAATTTTAAACAGGAACAACAGGTCCAAGGTGTTCCACCTAACCTCCAGAGCAGGGAGTTGTAGATCAAGCCGCAGCTGCTCCTTAGGTACATCAGTATATCTGTAGCCCAGTCGAACGCCGATGTGTCTTATCAGCCTCGTTTGGACACGCTCTAAGTGTGAACAATGGCCAATTTGGTAAGGATTCCTAGTGTAATCCTTGCACTTCCACTTCTATCCTAGTGGCCAATTTGCATTAGTAGCCTAGTGTAAAATTAGTGAATAACATAGCCAGCCCACTACTTTTGATGCCATTTTCTATCAGATAAAAGACTAAAAATTGAACACCAATACAGCTGAGAATATTTATAATTAAATTTTGTTTACAACCAGTAAACCTTGTTTGCGTTTTTTCCGCACTCAATGTGTCAACCTCCATAAGTAGTGTGTGACTAAATTATAGCCAAACTAATATTTGACTATTGTGATCCTAAAACAATTAAATACAATTATATCAGATTATTTATTAAGATTTTTACAAAGTTAACTTTGTTAGAAATTTAATTTGAGATTTAACTAGTTCTTTTTAAAAATAATAAGCTATTATATATCTAATTAACTATCTAACAACTATCAATTCTGAAATTAAATAATGAATTTGACTTACGAGGAAGAACAATAAAAATTTTAGATCGAAATCTTCGATAAATGTTGGGGATTCCATGTGAGATTGCACCAGCAAAAGCTCTTTGTTCAAATGGACTCAGTTTGTATGTCAAAATACCTCGAACAGTTGCTAACTCCCCAAAATGCTTTGCCAATAATGCTGGTGAGGGCCGCATCTTGTCTGAAAATTGAAATAAAATCATTAAAATTCCTGGTGTTTATATATTCCCCAATAAAACAGCTAGTACCAGCATATGGTACTAAATCAACAAATAAATAACAAAAATATTTACAACTATACAGGGATATTTTTGATTTTTTGTATAGTACACTAAAAAAATCAATATTTTTAAATAAAAATGAGTTTGGAAAATTTCCACCAAATATAAAAAATTGTTGGCTGATAGTAGGTTTATAATCTTAATAGACCTAGTTTCTGATAGCCAAATTAGTCTAGTTTACAAATATTAGTAATGTACGTATATATATATATATATATATATATATATATATATATATATATATATATATATATATATATGTACGTAGTTATCTGCTAAAAGTAATTTTTTATTTATATTTTCATTGAACGCTGAAAAAGACATAAAAAGGCCCTGCACTCAGGGGGTTTGAGTGCGGCACTCTGAGGGTTAAACCTAACACAACTCAACCAAAACCTAACCAAATATAACATAATGTAGCAAAACCTAACAACCTTACTAAAACCAGAACATTTCCGGCTCTATCACACTTAATAATTGTCCAATTGCAAAACCCTTGCCATATTTGTGATCAGGACACAATTCCACTTAATTTGAGAACCCACAACATTAAATTTACACCAACAATGACCCTCCTTCCCCGTTTTTCCTTATTTTCAGTTTTTCCAGCTTTTCGCCCAAAAAATTTTAGAAGTAGTTTTAAAGTTAGCCCATTAAACTTATTTGCGTGTTCAACCCTAAATTGTGACTAATGGGTGATCCATTATGTGCTCTCCACTACTAGGTCCTTTTTTCGGCGCTCCGCAAGCCTTTTTTATAAAAATTATTAAAAATACTAATATGCTCCAAATGTAAATTTTATCAAATCGTTTTACTTCTAAATAAATGTGTATTCACATACTACCATCAAAACTTACATACAAATTTTTTAGTAAATAATTATTGTCAAGAACAAGTTGAAATTGTATGTAAATTATAAGTTAGGCCTATAACCCTCCTTAGGAGCACTAAGTTTTTTTTTGTAAATAATTCCAAGATAGCCAAGTTGTTTATTATTTAGTGCACTATAATAATATATTGTTACATTTTAGATAAACTACGAGGTTTTTTTGGGAATTTTTTGTTTTCATAAAACGCAAAAATGGAAATTGTGCAAAGTTACAGTATATGATCATGTAGGTAATCAAATAGTACAAGTAAAAATTAAAAAAAAAAATCACCATTGAATAGACAAGAAAAAGTTTTTGAGGAAAAATAGTCATATTGTACCCAAAAAACAAATTTTTATATTTTTAGTTTGTTGGGAAAATAAACATTTTAACAGGGAAACGAAAAATTTCTGGGAAAAATTACATAAGAATCGAAAAATAAATGTATAGTTTTTTGCTACTTATACTTTATTAGTATCTAATTAGCTACAAGAAAATGTAAAATATTTGAAAATATTCCAAAAAGTATAAAACTTATAACGCAATAAGTGATTGTGCGGAAAGTTTCTAAACGGCATTTGAAAAATAGTGCATATTGTAAACATTATATAAAATATTTGTTGGGAATTTATTTGACAGGTTACACTTGATGGAACACAAATTTCTGAATAGAAATATAAAAAATGTAATAACCTTAGTGCCATAAATAAGGTTTTAGCACTATATAATAACATACTGTCATATTGTTGTCATGTAAGTAAAATAAACAAATAATTTATATAGAACAGAATTGGTGCATACTATTTTTTGTTTTTAATAACTGTTATTATTTTTGTTATACTACAATAATACCCTATCTATGAACACTTTGTTAGATCAAATCGGGTAAAAAATAAATGTTTAAGCTAGTACCTACATAAATATATAAGCAGCTGTTAAATAAACACTGAAATACACTTGCAACTAAGCCTACAATATAAAATGAAATATTTGACTCATTATTAGTTCTGCATTCCAGGATCCTTTGATATTGATAAATTTGAGCATTCTTTGTGTGCTAGACTGTTGTTTTTATAATAATGATTATTATTATGTGCAATAATAATAAACAAAGATCAAAACTAACTAACATATTTTTTAGTATTACCATTGATTGATTTTATACACTAATAGATCTCCCCATCCAATGTTAAATTTTGAGTCTCAAAATATCAGCTGCTTTTTGTGGTCCCTTGTGGAGCGCTAGTGTAGTCACATGTAAACATAATGCAGTTTAAACCAGCATAGGTTGCGGGCCACACAAACTAACAAAATTACTGCCACAAATATTCCTATTAGATGGTTTATCTATTGTAGGTTTATATAATCAATGGTATTAATGATATTTTGTATACTATAAACCACTATGACACATTCCACTATCACTACACTACACATAATTGTACTAGTACAAATATTAATTTTTAACGATTACAGCTAATAAAACACTGACAAGTAAAATCCGACGTGCACCAAACAATATGGCCTAGAAGACTGACTGCCATTGCCGGGTTCTCTTTGTACTCGCTGAACATAAAACTTGTGCACAAATGATAAATTGATTTGGTTTTGTCAAGTGACCATTGCCAACTTACTGCACGGAAATCGCTTGAAACGGCATCAATATGTATGAACTCTCTACCTTTCTGGCTAATTTTTTGTTTGTTTATATCTCAATAAATAACTTGTTAAATTTTTATCAAAGGCATCAATTATGCCTCGACTCACTTAAGAGAAAACACTCAAACAAAGGTACACGAAAACATTTTTTGTAAAAGATCCAATGCAGCTAAAACAGTGCAATTTGTTTTCTTAGATATAGTATTTTATTCCCTATAGACTGATAATTGGTAAGACTTATTTCATCTTCTGGTTGTCCTTCAGTCATTTGGCAAACATCGGCCTTTTCGCCGCTCCCGACCTCCGCCGGGCAGAAACTGATCGGAAGTTTGTTGTTTCACATTTTACTACGTTTATAAAATTGCACAATAAATTAATAAGTCTTAAATGTAAAGATCATAACATTCTGCGTAGATTGGTACCAACTTTGTCGTACTTGCTTGATGATAAACACATGTTTATTGATTTAAATGCAGGAGCATAAATTATGCTTCATCGTACGATCCAGGGTTAATGAGAAAACTTGAAAATGCATGTGCTATATCGAATAATTACTCAGTTTTGTTCTTAAAAAAATATATTGGGCCTGCATTAATTTTAAGCAATTTTTGTAGATACCCATAATTCTCACAAATATCTATTACCCTGTTTATTATTTTATTTAAAATAAATAAATTTTTATATTTATTTATTATTTTTTATTTATCTTCCATTGGGTGGGTGGAAATAATGACCAGTTTCACAACGATGATAAATGAAGGTAAGTAACAGCAGCAATTGAGGCTAATCCCTACTTCAATATTCATGTTTGTAATGGATTCCAATTACACTTATCTCTAAAAGCCTTTTTGATTTCATGATATCGTAAACTATATTGTAGTTGATGGGCTAGTACCAAAGTATTAAATAACCATTTTCAATTTTAAAATAAAATAATTAATAAATACACTTACTTCCCAATAACCTTCAACGTCCTTCCAAGTAATTTCTATCCAAATCCAAAGAACTAAGAAATAATAAATAAATGGAAAACTATAGAGAATAACAACAAACCAGTGTTGCCATATATCTAAATATAATACTCCCTTAGATCACTCAAAAATCCCGTAGAACACAAATACCCCCTATTAAATACAGATATAAAATAAAATAAATTTGGAAGGACTGAGAATACCTGGCCCATAATAACGAGCCATCTCTAATAGCCATACCAAAAATATCAAATAAATAATGAGAAAATAGATATTATATTTGATTATACTTACAATAATACTAAATATCGCAAAAATATAATAGATACAATTTTCACTAGTCAGGTCATTTAAAATTAAATTATTACCTCAACATTAAAGAATTCATCACTCCAATAAAAAGGATTCCTAAAATGTGAGGTGTTCAGCTTCTCCTTAACCCTAGATCCACCCACATATCGAACAGGTGGAGGTAAGTTATTAAAATATTTAATGCTATTATTTTATAACAATAACCTATAAAGACAATCTAATCATGGACGTCAAGTAACATTTTCTTTTTAGTGTTGGCAAGAGGACCAAACCTCTTAAAAAAAGACTAAGCACTCGCATGATCCTACTAATAATTTTTTTTATATTAATAGCAGCTGACTATTGTTGGAGAATGGCCCTTTAGTTTATCAATCCATGGTTAAAATACTTTGGAGAAGACTAAAATACGCAATTCTTTTGTGTTCCCAAACAATATAGCTAATTGTACTCAATTACTTACTTGAATTTTACAATGTGAATGTCAATCGAGTTTGCTGTCAAGACGAAAGCTTAGTAATTTAACAGATTGAATGAATACTTCTCGATTGAGTTTAAAGGTGAGGGGTGAGTTTTCAGGTTTACATACAAATAATTTATTAAAGCATCCAAGTACAGACAGCGGTCTGTAATTCTGTAATTCTTATAAATGTTTGAATCAGCCAAGGTTAATTATCAGGTGCATAAATTATATTGTGTGCTTTTACATTATAGACAAGCTGCTGAATGGTGCCATCCGGAGTCCTGCATTACTTTCTTTGATCGAGCGTCGGGTTCCCAGTGGAATTATGTCTAGGGACATCTTCGTAAGGAGTCAGCACAACTCAGCTACATTTATTGCAATGACGAAGAGGAAGGGCTCCGAATTGGGCCCTCTGGAACTCCTAAGATTACTACAATTGACTTGGAGAGAACACTATTTGCTGAAAGCAATTGCTTTATATTATTCAAGAAAGTATTAACAAATTTTGAAGAATTCTATAACAAACTATACAATTTTAGTTTTTCAAGCAAAATATCATGAGGAACACGGTCAAACGCTTTTTTTCAAATAGAAAAGTGCTACACTGACTATTTTGGTTCAAATGCATATACAGTAGTGTAAAATGTACAACAACCATGACCTACCGCAGAAGTAATCTTGTAGACCTGCCTTGTCTGAAGCCAAACTGGCATTCAGAAAAAATATTGATATTAGTGAAAAACTTATTTAATTGAATGTACTTGTCAATAAAGCGGTTTCATAAATGTTAAAGAAAATCGAAACTATTGAAACAAGACGATAGCTTTATCTTAGAACTTAGGCTTAAGCGGCCGGTGTCATAATTAGAATCTACAGTTTCCGGTGACAACCGCGTCAAGGTACTATCTACAATATTTACAAGATGACCAAACGTTTCGCCCATACTGTGATGTGGCATCCTCAGTGGTTTCTCTGAGTCTCATAGAAGGTATAATAGAAGGTCTATGCTATTGCTTCGGAAATATCATCATCTCATAAGGAGCTTATATCTGAAAATCGTGAATATTTAAAGCAAATTTTGGACCTTTTGTTATTTTTGGCCAAACAAGGAATGCCTTTTCGTGGACACGATGAAAAATAAACGCCAGGCAACAAGGGAAATTATTTAGAGTTGTGTGAATTATACTCAAAATATGATGCTAAATTCAAAGGAATACATGAATGATATTTGGAATTGAATAAAACTAAAACACTGAAAATAATGCACGATGTTGTTTGAACAAAATAATGGACTGTAATGAATTGAAATTATTCTAACAATACAGAGAAAAAACATATTGAAATGTACAAACAGCTGATAACTTGATATTTTTGACATTAACATTAAAAATTGATATTATTACTATATACATTCTTCCGGCAGGAAATTAGTGATTGTCTTTATCGGTGGGAAGTTTAATGATTTTCACAACTGGTCTTCTAAATATTCCTTTTATAGTTTCCAAGTCCACCGATCTAACTGTATTGTGTTTGTCAGGATAAATTTGGTTAACTATTGCGAATTGGGTATTTCATTGGTTTGCACATTGTCTTCTTTGATTAAAACTACATCTCCAACTTTGATATTTTTCTTGTTTGGTTTTCCATTTTTGCCGTTGTTGAAGGGTGTGCAAATATTCAACATGCCATCTTTTCCAAAAGTCCTCTTCTCAGTTTTTGTACTAGTTGCCATCTTTTATTGTAGTTGATTGGGCCGTTTTCTGCACTTTTGTCAGGAAGGGCTGTCAAAGTTCACCAGTAATGAAGTGTCCTGGGGTCAAAATGTCTGTTTCAGATTGGTCACTTGAAAGTCTGCAAATAGGTCAAGAATTGAGTATCGCTTCTATTTGAATCACAAGCGTGTTCATTCTTCAAACGTCAAAATGTGATCTCCAAGTACTCGCTTCAAGTGATGTTTGGCTGATTTAACTGCTGATTCCATAGTCCCCCCATGTGAGGGGAGCTTGGAGGGATAAAATGCCAGTTTATTCCTTTTGTGGCAGATTTGTCATGAATTTCATTACTTGAATCTTTGAAAAACTTCTTTAGACTGTTGTCGGCTCCTACAAAGTTTGTGCCATTGTCCGAGTATATGTCTTTCGGTAGGCCTCTCCTTGAAATAAATCTGTTAAGCGCTGCTAAAAAAGCTTCTGTTGATAAGTCTGAAACTAATTCCATATGTACAGCTTTTACGCTCATGCAAATGAATATTGCCCAAAGTAAGTTTTCCTTAAGTTTTGCAACGTCCTCCTATTTGTTTCGTCAAGAAAGGACCTGCATAGTCACATCCAGTTTCAAAAAATGGTTTTGTCAGTGTAACTCTCGATGATGGTAGGTTTCCCATTAGAGGACAAATTGGTGTTTCCATTGAATTTTATACATTTTAACACATCTTCTTACAATACTGCGTATTTGATTTCTCACATTACCAACAAGCCAATATTTTTGTCTCACATCATTCGTGATAAATTGAATCCCTGCATGGAAATACTTTTCATGAGTATGAGTTAAATAAGTTTTTTACAAATGAGTGATTTGCAGGTAAAATAATTTGATGAGTTTTGTTGTAGTGTAGGTTCGAATTTTGGATCCCGGCCACCAACTCTCAAGATTCATGTTCATCAATAAAAGGATTCAAACTTAAAAGTTTGCTGTTCTTTTTACTCTTCCTTTATCTTGTAAATTTCTCATATCATCTGGAAAGCTCAATTGTTGAATATGTTTCACAATGCATCTGTGTGCGTCTTCCAGTTCATGCACTGATAAAGGACCTGATATATTACACCTTTTGATGTTTTTTAAGTATCTCATGCAGTAAGCTGTTACTCGAATAGTTTTTGTATAAAGAATTAAATTTGAGATACCATTCGTCTTCTTCTTCTTTAGTTGTTAAAGCACATTTAATTGTTCTTGTTTCAGGAATTGTATTTTAATCGAAACAATAATTTTCAAGATCATTCTTGTTGTTCAACGCTTGAGGTTCAGAAAGCCATTGAGGGCCTGACCACCATTTCTGTTCTTTTGTGAGTTTTTCTCCTGAAATTCCTCTTGATGCAATGTCTGCTGGGTTTTCTTCCGATTTAACGTGTTTCCATTGAGAAATGTTTGTTAATGCTTGTATTTGAGATACTCTGCTACTAACGAAGGTTTTCCACTTCATAGGATCTTTAGATATCCAAGCTAAGACTACAGTTGAGTCCGTAAACAGGTATGTATTTTCCAATTGGTAGATAAGGTTTGATCTTTGCTACCATCTTCGCTAATAATAGCGCTCCACATAGCTCTAGTCGTGGAATTGTACTCTTCTTTAAGGGGGTGATTTTTGATTTTGCCATGATTAATCTTACTGTTGTTTGTGTTGACGAGACACTTCTCATGTAAAGTACTCCTGCAGATGCTTTCTCCGAAGCATCGCAAAATCCTACTAAATCATGTGTTGCATTTTGTTCAATGAAATCAGCGGTCTGGGAATGGTGATATTTTTGAAATGTTGAAGTCCGTTTCTATGTTGATGGAAGTCGTTTGCTATTTGCTGAGGAACCTCGTCATCCCAACTCTTGCATTGTGACCAAGTGTCTTGAAGGATTAATTTTGCTTTTGTAACTGCTGGACCATAAAAAATCCTAAGGGATCATAGAGTTTTGCTACTTCTGATAAAATGATTCTCCTTCGTCAATGGTGTAGGTATATTTGTCACATTCAATGAATATAGATATGTATCATGGTGAGGATTCCATTGCATTCCTAAAAGATTACAGTATTGTCCTTGGACTGAATTGATACTTCAGTTTGAGACTGATCGCTGATAAGCTCTTTTGAATTTGATGACCACTTTCTTAGGTTGAATCCTGATCGACTCATTACATGTTCTAAATCCTGTTTTATTTGCTTAGCATTTCAATTGTATCTGCGCCTGAGATAAGATCGTCAACATAAAAATCTTCTTTTAAAATTCTACTAATTTCTGGGATAACTGCTTCTTGACGTCATTCTGCTAGTTGATGGTAAAGCATCTGATTGAGAGGTATGGGGCACAAGCAGTTCCATATGTGACTGTACAGAGATCATAAGATTGAATATGTTCTGAAGGATTTGATCTCCAAAGAATTCTCTGATAACATTGATCTTCTGGTGTTATTAAAATCTGTCTGAAAAACTTCTCAATGTCTGCAGTAAAAACACACTGTGTAGTCTGATACGTGTAAGTATAGGATACTATGTCCTGGATGTAACTTTGGGCCAATGTATCAAATGATCGTTTAAAGAAGTGCCACTTGTAGTTTTAGATGAACCGTCAAACCACTACTCTGACTTTAGTTGAAGTACTACTAGGTCTGTATACTGCATGATGTGGTAGGTAATAGTTGTGATTCATCATACTTGTGTCACTGTTTGGGGTAGGTTTCATGTGATTTAACCCTCAATGTAACTCATTTATGAATTGATCATAAGACTGTTTCTTGTTTTTATCTTCTCAAAATGAACTTTCTAAACGTTGGAATCGTTTTAATGCAAATGATATAATTTACCCAAACTTGGTAGAGGGTTTGAATGGCAATGACACAAAATCTGCCCGATTGATTTTTTGAATTTGTATTTTGAAGTGATCCTCCAAAATTTTGTTTTTACTGTTAGTGGTGATCCCCGTTGTAACCCAAAATCCCCAAATTCCAAAAATTTCTCCATTAAGATTTAGACCCTCATATTCTGATAAACGTGTTTTGATTTATTTGAAGTGTTTTGAATTGTGAAGAGATTTACCTATAATAAAATCCCATTTTGTATTGAAGCACAGGGGTTCTGGTGGCCCCCGATTTTCCCCCCTATTAAAAATGATGAATAGAAAACACAAAGAAAGATATCGAGTGTTGATTGAAAGAAAAAGGACGCAAGTTAAAATTGTTTATGTGTTCAATGATCAAATGATGATGAAAACAATGAGGTGAAGGTAAGCTTTCTCAATAGAAAGTGTTGACTTGATTGCTTTTGTTTTTGTGCGCAAAAAAACAAGTTTTTAAGGCCCCGTGTTTACCAACGGTTGACCAACACCTTGTACTTGAAAATTAATGATTTATTTTCAAGTTGAGTTTTTGACACAATACTCGAAGAAACTTCCACTACCGGGGGCAATCCCAAAACACGACTTTTGAAAAGGGCCTTGAAAGTCTTGATTTAACGATTGTGTTAAAGAAACATTGATTTTAAATCAATGATAAAATCCCAAAAGGAAAATTTGTCCGTAAAATTTTTTTAGTTAGTGAGGCCCCCAACCCCAAATTTTTAAACTGCATTCATTTAATGGGACTACACTAGGCCCCCCAATAGACCACCCCAAAAAAGCTGATTTTTTGAGACTCAAATTTAAAATTTAATGGTAATCTATTTGTGGTAAAATAAGGTAATTCTCTTTTTTTTAGAAAAACCGTTTTTAAAAAATTTTTGGGGTTTTCTGTACACTGTATTTTTGTTGTGCTACGAAATCGTTGAGTCTTGTTTGCATTTTAAAGGTTGTGAAAAAGGTGAATCAAGTTAGTTAGAATGTGTTGAAATTTTACTTTTTGTAAAAAATTTTAAAGGTTTTATGGGGCTTGAAAATTTTACTTTTGAAAACCCTTTTCAAGCTGAAAAAAATACCACTACGGGCAATAGAAACATCTGTGAAGTTGTTTCACCTTTTGGATTCTGTCATTTGTGTTGAGTTTCAAAAACTCATTGCAACTGAATAACTCATGAGAGTTTTGACACATAGGACATGAGACACACTTAACCCGATTTACTTCAGTTGTGTGTAGACCTTAGACCTGGTTTCATTGCTGAATTGCTTGATTAGTCTTGAAGTTAAAACTAGATTTTACTTTATTGACACTGCTTGCATCTAGTGCATGTATGTATTGTTTTAAAAATGTTTCAAACTCTGAGAAAGAAGGGGGTTCAACTGACGTGCTACTTAACTCCCATTTAGTTCTCAAGTCTTGATCAAGTTTGGAAGCTAACATGTAACTAACTAAATATCCCACTCTTCAGTTTTGTAACCAAGGCTATTTAGAGCTCGAATGTTCACATTTGCTGTATCTAGTAACTGTTTAATGTTTGCTAGTGATGAAGCATTTGGTAATGAAAATAATGCATTTAAATGAGCATTGACTATAAGTTTTTTGTTTGAGTATCTTTTCTTTTAAAATATCTAAAGCTACATTGTAGTTAGGTTGTGTCAAGGGCAAGGATGAGATGAGACCTGAGTGGTTCTCCCTGTAAACTAGATTTCCGATAGTAAAATTTCTGAATTTCTGCCAAATCATTGTTTTTGTCGTTAGTTGAGTTGAAAAGATCAAAAAAAGATGTCCATTTTCAATTTTACCCTCAAAGGTTGGTAAATTAATTTTGGGCAGTACTACTGTGTCATTTTTCCTACTGAAGCTAAATTCTTTGACTGATTGGGTTTGATGGGGTTGAATTCAATTTATTTGAGTTGTTTAAAATGGTGTCGAATTCAGATTTTAGTGAATAGTAATTATCTTCAAACTCAATAAAATTTGTATCTGTATCATCTGAAGCTATGGTATCAATGCTGGATTCGTACTTCACAAAATTCATGTAGAGTTGTTCGAGTTTTGAGGTCTCTTACCTTAATGTCTGAAATTGCTCCATTTTCTACATCAAAATTACTTACAAAATTAACCATCTGTGTAATGGAAGCTTTTAGTCTGCCTCTTTTTGCTATTAGAATTTTCAAATCTTACATTGTTTATGTTTGGAAATGTGCTGAAATAAATAACTATGAAGTATTGTTTTTTTATGATTAAAAACAAACAAAACAAAAATGATTGCCTTTTTGACTGAAACAAAATAATATCCTTTGCTCGAAGGACCAAATGGAAATGAATAAAACTAAAACACTGAAAATAATGCACGATGTTGTTTTGAACAAAATAATGGACTGTAATGAATTGAAATTATTCTAACAATACAGAGAAAAAAACATATTTGAAATGTACAAACAGCTGATAACTTGATATTTTTGACATTACATTAAAAATTGATATTATTACTATATACAATATTTCAATTTATCAAGTCATGACTTTCAAAACGAAATTTTCAAAATTGTTACTGAAGAGGTTTTAAGTACAATAGTGAATGAAATAAACGAATCTGGATTGTATGCCTTAATTGGTCGAAGAAGCAAAGTCACACAGAGTTCAACAATTGTGTATTTGTATAAGATATTTGTTTGAATCAGAAATTAAAGAAAGATTGCTAACAATCAAGGATGTTTCTCTAGATCGTAGTGCTGAGTCCTTAGCAAACATTATTTTGAACTACCTTAAGGAAGTAGGTATAACTGCTACTTTAATAGGACAATCACATGATGGCACGAGTGTAATGTCCGGAGTAAAGATGGCTACAGAAAATCATTAGGGTGATACCCTTCTCTCTACACCATGTAGTATGTGCACTGTTTAGCACATAAGGTTAATTTCGTTCTTGTAAACTCTTGTGGAAGCAATAACTACAGTTGTTTCTTCTTTAATGTGACTATAGTCACTATATGAGATTTTTCTAACCCTGATATGCATGCGGAATTACAAAATACTGCAAGAGGAGCTACAGATCAAAGTCCCAGGTCACATGAGATCCACAATTAAGTGACGCTAGGTGGTCGTGTAGGCTACTGCTGTCCAATCTGTTAACAGAAATTTTTGATACAATTCGTGCCGTCCTCAAAAGATTGCTAATGATCTAAGGAATTCGAAGTCTCCTCAGGCAAAAGGATTACTGGCTTCAATTACATCCATGGACTTTGTAGTATGTTTAATATTTTTATGGAGTGTTTAACTGATATAAATATCCTCTGCAAAGCGCTTCAGAAGGAGGGACTCTTGCATAGCAAGATGTGCGAAATTAGCAGGAGCAATTATTATGAAGCTCGAGTCAAAAAGAAGTGAAAAAGTGGAATGAAGTAATGGAGTTTTCAAGGATTCACGAACTACATTTATTCCCTGAAAATACTTGCATCACAACACAATCCAATGAGACAACCACATCTCGTTGCTTGGAAAAAGAAAGTCATTCTACTTCAAGTTCACATATTGCGCCCAAACGTCGACGAGTTATTTCAAAAACTTTTAATGAATATTTGTCATGTCTACTGTTGGATAGTCAAGAGGAGTCGATACAGAGAGTTTGAGTGATAACAGTGAAGTGAACAGCAAGGTAAAGTACCGTTGTGGCCTTTATTACCCAATACTTGACATTTTGATCAGTGAACTCAAAAGAAGGTTTGCTGGTGAAGCAATGGAAGTAGCAAATGCTAGTGAAGAGTTCCTTTGCCTCAATGTAGAGAAATCTGAATCGTTTATACAGAAATATCCAGTGCCCAGATTGAACCAAACTATGCTCACATCAGAAATGAGCATCCTACGGTGCGTTCTTGAGTCAGATGTATCAACCCGCTTAAAGAGTTGGTTAAAATATTGAAAGAACTGGTTTTAATTCAAGATGATATTTATCCCAATTTCAAAACTGCTTTTTAAGATTTGTCTTACCCTTCCATCTAATAGTGCTACTTGTGAACGATCGTTCTCGACAATGAGAAGAATTAATCAATGGCTTAGGCCATCCATGGGCCAGGAACGTTTCTCCAATTTGGCTGTCATTTATTCAGAACCTGATTTAGTAAAAAGCCTTAACTTGGATAAACTAACGGATAAAAATGAAAAAAGGTAATAGAAAATTGCCTCTTATTTAATTATTAATAAAGGAGTGCTAATATTGTAGTGCTAATGTGTTAATATAAGGGTTACATTGCTTGAAAATATGAGACTTCTATTGTAGAAAGTAAATATGTATATACCTGGTTTATATTGTTATACAACCAATATTATGTATATGTTTGATAAAAATAAACATCAATTTTATGTTCTGAGTTTAAGTATTTTTCATTCAAAAAGGTACCTAAATGTCATGTTTTTAAGGATGATTTTTAAAAATGTCCCCCAGACTCCCCGGAAAAAGTAGGATACAGGAAATTTAATGCATGGTAAACTTGTTACTTGTGCCCCCCAACATACAAGGTCTAACTCCGCCCACGATGGCACTTTTTCTGTTTTTAATTCCACTTTTTTTGCAAGTGTACAATGTACAACACCAATGCTGGCTGGCTACATAGATGCTATCGTTGTACTCGTACTAGCTCCACATTGCAGGAATAGTGTTATGACTATATTGTTAGGCTGTGATACCAAGATATAATGTAATTGTGGGGGTCTATTCAAACATTCGATCACGTAGTTGCAGAGCGCCTCCTGCGCTATTTTACAGAGGGATTAGGAAGCATAAATAGAATCAGTGAGGCAGGTCTAAAATAGCTTGATGGTTTCGATTTAGTTTGGTGGCAGGAGATCAATTAATTAATTATTTTTATTAATATATAACATTACTTTTGAATCCTTTTCCAAATATATATTACTGCCTTTTTTTTATAAATTATAGATGACACTAAACCATCCCCTATTTATATCTTACCCTCAATTATATTAATGCTATTACTGTGTTGTTAGTTCCTTTTGACTATTTATTGGTCTATTATATAGTATTCTCTCACTGATCAGTACGGCTGAAAAATTGCTCAACTTTGGTTCTTCAGTGGCCTTCCCTCGTTTTAAATGATGCAAAATAAAAAAAAAGTCATAAATAAACAAAAGCTTGTAAATTGCAATAAGCCCTATGTCCTATCTTAAGCCTTAACCAAATAACTATAATCAGTAATTATAAACATTTCTTTGCCCTTCTTATTTAAGGTTGAACTGTTCTTTTATCAGCAATAAGTCTAGCGAAGCTATTTAGAGTTCATACAAAACAAATTTGAAACTGTAAATCACTATTTCCATAAGGTATGATATATATGTAAATCATATAAAAGTTTATATAGGTTATGTAGCAGTCTATCTACATTACTGAAGTAATCCAATTAATGTATGGAACTTGTACAGTTTTTTGTATGAAAGTAATATTATAGTAGTTTGTTTTAGAAACAACCCATTGGATAATTGCATTGGTAACATTTTACCTAATAGTTAAAAGGGGTTTTATACAGGCATAACTTATTTTGTTTTACCCTAGGCTTGACTAGTCCTATCTTACATACTAATCCAACCATTCTGATTTGGTAGTGTTCATTCAGTTTTTTATTTGATATAAATAATATTTCTATCAACTAATATAATATTAAACTTGTCTAAATACAATTTCGTGATTGTTTTAATTTATCAGAAATTAGCTAATTATATTGAGAATTGACAGTGATTAAATTACAAAGTATCTATTTCATGTGGCTATATTGAAAGTGAATAGGCCAAGGTTTAAACCAAAGTTAATAGTATAATTACCTTTTGCTGATGCCTTTTGATTCTGCAGGGTTTTCTGCAATCAGATGGGCATTTCCCCACTAATACGCATCTGATTGTAGAAAATCGTGCAGGATCTAAAGGCATCACCAAAAGGTAATTATACTAATAAAATCAGGTTTTGTCCTGGCAAAAGAAACAATAAAAATTAAAAGTTAATAGGTTCTGCAATCAGACAGTGGATATCTTTAGTTAAAGTAAAATTATTGTCAGATTTGATTTGATTGGGAAGTCAATCTAAACATGAAAAATGCAACTTACTTTGAAGTGACCAGTTTTGTTTGAGGGCAGAATTGGCAATGCTATTTCTTTTTGTTTTAAACTGAAACAACTAATTGTGGGTGTGGCTCTGAGTTGTGAGTGTTCCTACATTTTGGAAGGGTTTAGGAAAATATTTGGCGGGAAGTATGTTTTTAAAAGGAAATTAGATAGATCAGCTCTTTCTAAACTAGCCCATTTTATTAGGAAGCTGAGAAGAAACTAAACATAATGGTTTGGATAAAATAATAAGGGTTTCACAAATAAATAAAGAAGCTAACCTAGTCTAAACCAACCAAAACAGCATTAACTTGTGTTTGGGGACAGTTACCTTTGTTGAGAATAGAGGGTCTTAGCAGCCAGGAATCAGAGGTGAAGCACTGAATACACATCTTTAAGAAGCTAAAAGCCAATGTTAAAATCTCATACTACTTTTTTCTAATTTGCTATCTTGGCACGGCAGCCACAAGGTCAAGCTTGTTGCCCGGTAGCCCAGAGGGAGACGGAGAATGACATAGAGGGAGCGTGGCTGACTTGAAAGAAAGGGAAGATTACAAATTGCCATGAACATGAGAGAGAAAATAAACAGCGGGCAGGAATATTGGGTTGGGAGAGGGGTATGTGGCAGAAATTCTCAATTTGTACTGTGTATCGGCAGCCGCGCTAAGCTCTATTCGTCTGCTACAAGAAGTCTGAATATTTTTCTATCTTCATTTCTTATAAATATGTGTATTCTTTGTGTGAAGCCACTCATCCTTTGTTGGATATTTAAGCTGAAATTGGTAACTTATTCATCCAAATAACCAACTTAGTGTATCAAACAAATAGGGCAGTTCCATGGTGTCGGACGTAGAATTTGTACATAAATTCTCAGAGTTTTGTAATGTCTAATTTACTTAAAAGTACTAAAATTAGTTGTGAGCTGTATCACAAGAAAGACCACTTTTCTAGGAACATTTTGACATATAACACATTACAAAAATAAGTTTAATTATTAGTGAAAAAAATTATTTTCCTCGGTGTCGGTCGTAAAGTGCACAAATTTTACTTTATTCTTTTCCAAACTCTTATTCAAATCTCTGTGATTTATGAATGCCTATAGAAACCAAAAAAATTTTGATTATTAAAGGGAATACAAGCTACAAAATGGCACCAATTTTACCTTCATTGATCAATTGGTTATACTTCAAGAAATATTTTTCTAAAGTGTCGGACGTAGGTTTTTTGGTGTCGGATGTAGAATGTACACATATTAAATAGATTTTTGAGGAAAAAGATTTAAACAATTATTATACTTTTATTTTTACAGTATAGTATTTATTAAAAGAGATTATTCCACAATAGTAGTTGGCTTATCACTATTTAAACCATAAAATATAATTATAAAGTGCTTATAGATAGCCTTAAATCAATCTGGCCCTATGATACTTTTAAATTTATATTGTTGTCTTGTTCCTCCGTACGGTTCAGGGGCCTCAATTTTCTTTATATTAAATTCTATTAAATAACTAATGCAGTCTTCATCGGCAGGCCAGAAGTAGTAAGCACCTGACTTGGAACAGTGCATTACTTTCACCATGGCTTCATTTTCAAAAACAGATTGAACTTCGCCTGGATAGTAGGTATCATCATACCTTACAACAACCCAGTCCTGCATTGGTACTAGGTCCTTAACACTTATGCTTGTCATGGTTGTTACAAAATCTTCACAAACTTCAGATTCTGACATTTCACTGTCAGAATCAAGACTTGGTACTACTCTTTCTTTGCGTTTTGTAGTGTCGTCACTTGTTTCGCCAACTAAGACAAATTTGTTAGAAGCAGCTGGTGTCACATAGTGCACTTTGTGTGTATTGGAGACTGGAATGGCTGACTCCCAGACATGTTGAACTTCATGCACCTTTTCTTGCACATCTTTATCAGACAAATACTTCATCGTAATGTTCGGGTTTCTTAAGGTTGCGATTTCAGCAAAGTTTTCTGCAGAGCTCAAAAAGATTTCTGTATTTGCTTTGGCATAATTCCAAACACTTCTCTTTATTGATCCTCCTATCCCATCGACTACCCCTTTCCCATGGGAGGTTGCAAAGTAGTGCCAGTGTAAATTAATTTCAAACTTACTCTGAAGTAAAGGAAGCATAGAAAAAATGAAACGATTCTTGAACTGGGCTGATGTCCCGTCAGAAAAAATGTGTACTGTTGAAATATCTGGATGCACAGATTTCAGTTTTTCCAGAAGAAAGCTCACATAACAATAAATTTGATTTTTTGTGTGATCAAGGTCATTGGATACAATAACACAGCTCTGGCTGATGCCTTCCGAGATCCAAGCATGTGTTGTGAAAACTGTAGCCTGATTGTGAGTACAATGGGCCGACTGAATTTCGTTTTGATGAAGAAGGGTGGCATTTTCTGAAAAATCAATTTGTATCAGTATTTCACTTCCATTTACTTTTGCTTTAAGTTTCTGAAACTCATCAGCTTGTCTTCTTTTGATGTAAGTATGTATCAGAAAATATTTAATCTGGGATTTTAACTCTTCAAATGCTTCATTAACTGAACTTACTATTTCAACTTTCTGTATCTGTCCATCAACCTTTTGCCATTGAATGTAATTCAAAGGTTCGTTGTCACCCATAGGTTTGAATAGATCTATTTGATTTTCACAATCATTGCATTTCCTTGACATGCAGGTTTTAGATTCTGAGTTGCAAACAACACTGCATATAAATGTACTGAATTTTGTTGATAGTCCTGTATGTGGCTCTAAGGCTGTTAGTAACAAGCGAACATTCTCGTGATAGGAGCAAACACAAACGTTATGTGGAATGTTTGAGAAACATTTAACATGTTTAGGACGAAGGCTGCAAAATTTTGATAGCCCTATTTTAACATTTGGGTTTTTATCTTTGAAAATTGTCCAAGCTTCTTTTAAACTCATAACAAGATATCGAGTCTATTGTGTATTTTACTTTTTCCCCTGCTCATCTTTTTTTCTGTAAATAACACGGTCCTTCCAACCCGGAGCCTGCCAGGTCACAATATCACTGTTGTAAAATTCTACCACTTCTTTATAAACAACTTTATCTACATCTTTGCTAGTTGAAGGTTTATTTTTAACTGAAATACCAACCTGTTTGGCTAAACACTTAACAATGTGAGCCTTTTTATTTGGTGAAGAAGGGAGGCTACAATACACTCTCTTAAGTGCCTTACCTTCTGTTTGCTTACATCTGTAAGGCGATACCTTTTCAGGGGTCTTAAAAACTGTCTCATTTTCTTTTTTTTGTCATGGTACCACTTCTTAACCCTTTCTCGTTCTTTCTTTCTGTGATCTTCTAGTTCTTCTTCTGTGGAGTTCAGGAGTATGGCTTCTCTTGAGGCTTTCTTCCTTAATCGGTCCTTTTCCAACTGTGCTGCTTTTTTTTCAGGATCAGCATTCATCCTCTCTCTTCGACGCGCCATCTTCTCTTTATTTGTTAGTGGCATAGTGGCTCTGAAAAGATAAAGATTATTACAACTTTTGTAGGGTATAGATAAAACTGAGGCCATAGACTGAGGTGTTCCATATACAACTAATCATACAGGCATGATGTAATAATATATATAGGGGCTATTGCGATTCAATAGTCATAAGTCATAAATTGCTTATTGTCTTTAAACATTTACAGTAACAATTATATTACGCCTGCAAAATATTATGATCGCCTATGGGCAAGTGTCGCGGGCCTATTTGCTCATGGTGGTGCGCTACGGCAATTAGATTTGCTTAGGTTATTTATAACTAAGCTTAGTTTTACTTATTTAGTAACACATCTAACCTAACCCCTAAAGCACACAGTCATGAGTGTTCACGAAGCCTACCAATGGACGTTTACAATATTCCGTTAACGTAATGTAGACTAAATGTTAATTATTTTCTTCATTCATATTTAAAGTTCATCATGTAAGAAAATCTTTAACAGTGGCGGGCCCCCCTATAAAAAAGACCCTTGTTCTCTCATTTAAAATTATCTTGAGGTTTCTAGTTGTTAATTGATTTGGATTACTGTAATTAAAATAAATCATGTTAGTTTTTAATGATTGAAGAATATCTTACCTTTGATTTTAGTAGTCTTGCACAGATGAAATCAATAGCTATGCACCAGATGAACATTAAACTAAACTTGAGTAGGCATGTAATCCAATAAAGTAGAAAACTAACAACACATTACTTGGTGTAGGTACACTTAACCTCAATGATCAATTAATAACAAAACCAATAACAGCTGATCACAAGTTTTCCCTCCTTTTCAAAAAAAGGGCTTGTGAATGTTTCCATAGAGATTGTAAAGCCTTATTGATTTACATATTATTAGTTTAACTTAAACCCAAGAAAAAAGTGATTTACAATATTGCTGTTATGGGAAGTATTTTTTTTTAATGTTTAATAAATTATTAATACAGATTTAATTTTTAGGTTATCTTACATGGATTACTATGTTTAGCTTTAATTTAAATAAATTCGTACTAATGCTTATAATAGTCCAATAATTGAAACGTAATACAGCCAATATCAATGAAGTTTGCGGCATTTAAAGGTTGGTGTCGGACGTAGAGTCGGACGTAGATATATTTTTCTACGTCCGACACCAATATTTAAAAAAAACTGTGAGACATAATTTTTTTTCAAAACCAGGGCCTTTTAGCTATTAACAAACTCACTTTAAATCTGTACTTTCATGGTTTAAAAAAAATTTGTGGCTACTATAAAACTAAAATTTCTTTTTTTGTGTCGGACGTAGAACGAAGTGTAACTCGAAGTTAAACCACTCTGTCATGGTAACTAAAAGAGGTAAAAAGTTATGAATAGCAAGAATTTTTTATTTGGTTCCTTAATCAACCAAAAACGTAAACTTTGGTTTGATATGATTTTTTTTTTATATTCCATTTATAATAATATGACCTTATTGCACAAACCAACTAGAAAAACACTAAATAACATTGTAAAACAAAGAACCAAATCTTTTTAGTATGGACATTTTTCCTAAAACAAATACAAGAACCTTTTAACTGGTACTTTTAGCTTTCCAAAAATGTATAACACATAGGGGTTTGATTAAAAAAAAAAATAGTGTTGAGGTTTACAATTTTGTGGAATTGCCCAATAGCATGCTATGGAGTTAACTTAGTGCTAGATGTGCATCACAGTGTTTGTATGGGCACTGGTGTCTGGATCTGTGAAATACATAGAGTGGTTCACCGTGAGGTAGTGAAACACCTTAGGCAGCAATTTTGTATGGCCTTTCAGCAAATGATACTGGTCTACCTATAATTTATAATGCCTGCAAAATTTGCCATATCTTGAGAGTCCATACATATAACTCGCGAGGCTTACCGAGGCACTTGGTCTGCGCGTGAGAGGAAGAATACTAGGAGTTGAGGGGAGGGCAGTCCGAGTCCCACCACTGTTATACTTCTCCACCATTTGACTGATCTCTTAGTTTTATTGCTGCGCTTGCAGCACCTCTCTGTGTAGAAAAGAATTTATTTTCGCCTACTCTGTTGTTTGTTTACATTTATTATAACGGCCAATCAGAAAGGTCATGTACATTTTCAATTTGAATTAAAACCTCTTATAGCTAAAATAAAAACAAAATATGCTGCCTTTGCAAAGTCTGTTCTGGAAATAATTTAATTAATGTTGCTTATAAATTAAATTATTATATAATCAATTTATCTATAAATTGATTTAATAAAAAAAAATTTAATAAAAATGTTGAAGGTAAAATTTATTAACTAATTAGTAGTGATTGTCACATTTATTTATTATTTATGTATTAATAATAACAATTTAAAGTCCAGATGATTTTATTTTATATTTTTATTTACCATATGGCACACAATGACTTAGCGACTACCCCCACTCCAATTAATCTACTGTGCATAGCCGGGCTAAGTGCTTCAGTAAACCTTGTGAGTTATACTAAGAACGACTCTGCTTTATTCCACCGAATAATCACTGCCCAGCTACTCTTCTGCCCTAGTTGTACTTTATCTTCCCAATCTTAGCTCCATTGAATTTAACTGAACAGTTAGGGCTACCAAGCACTTTGGAATGCTGGTGTAAGTAAATTTTAAAAATTGACATCTTTCTATATATTTTTAAAATGTCAATTTATACTATTTTTGTTTATAAAGTTCATTGAAACCTTTATGGCATTGTATCTGAAGACGGCATAATTATGTTGAAACGATCGTCATACACATCACAACAAATTTGAACTGTTAACAGAGGTAATTTATTTTATATAACAATATATTAATTTGTCATAACAGAGAATAATATTTTTAATAATAAATGTGTTGAAAAAAGTAAAACAAAAAGGAGACTGTGGATAGCTCACTCATATTTTTCAGTAAGTCTAGTGGTGATTACTTATTGTGTGCGATGATATGGGATGATGTAGGTTGTCGATAGCCTGCCGGTACAGGCATTTAAATAAATATATCCAGAGAAAGACATTAAATAGCATAGGGTTTAAATCTTTTTTTTAATATCACGTTTTATAGCTAATTCCTTTGTGTTTTCAGGCCTAAATATTCGAATCTGTATAAGAGCGAGGATTGAAATTGTATGAGAAAATTTAGTAGTGATGAATTTTAAGAGGACATGAATGGAAAGGATAATCGATCCAATAATAAAAAGCAAGACACATCAGTAAGCTTTTCAAAAGACTGTAATGAAATCAATATAACCCCAGATGAGTATGGCAACGAGGATGACATCCAGATATCATTGGAGCCATACATCCAAGTGTACCTGGCTCAGAGCAGCCAGAGAGTGCAGTGTTGTGGCTTTTCATTTCCCATTCCATTTGAACGGGCAGCCACCAGCTCCTGGTGGGACCCGAGATTTGACTCTGAAATTTTGGAAGGGCAATATAAACTTAGTGCTTTTCCTCAAATAAGACTTAGGTTCAGGTAAGTTTTGCAATAGACAATAGATCAGTATTAGTTGATCAAGATCAATAGATATAGCATTAATAAAAAAAAATTACAGTTAGTTTTCTCCAATTGAAATTCTTGAAAAGTGTATAGAATGGCCTTTGAAGAAGCCAATTTGTGAGATGTTTTTTCAGATGTGCTGGGATTTCCTTCAGGTTGTCTGAGAGATTGTTGTAATAGACTGTTCCCGTGTAAGATAGTTTTTTTGTGACGTGTTGTAATTGCAAAGTTGTGGCTATTTCTTGTGGTGTATATGAATAGAGTTCTTCATTTCTAGGCTGGCCGGTTTTGAAAGAGGAGAATTTCTTCAAGGACGTTTAGAGCTATTACAGTTAGTATTCTGAACTTCTTGAATGCTTCTTTACATATATGTCTCTTGATCCTAGTACCTTGAGGCCCCTAATGGCTATCTTTTATATAATTGAAATTTTTTGTAGGTTCATTAGTGTATTTTCTCCTAACTAAGGCATTTTTGCTGTTATACTGCTTTGTCAGTCTCACTGAAGTAGACGAGATAACACCCAGGTGATCTTTATTCGTGTCAGTAAGAGCAGCATCGTCAGCATACATCACAACTCAGTAGATTTCTTCTAGGTATTGTGGAAAGTCATTTGTTAGGAGGGTGTAAAGCACTGGAGCTAGATCTTTAGAATCTACCAAAATCTTTAGAAATACTTGCCCATTGCAGAAAAAATATTACAGTGGGTTAGTTTGATGTATAGTATATTATTTTTGATACTATATATAAAAATTAAAAATTAAATTTAAAGTTCTGCTTGCTCTGGAGCGTGAACTAAAAAAATCTTAAGTGTTGGAACCCTTTTTATTTTGTTAAGAATTTAAAAATGAACATATGTAGCAAATTTCATCTAAATATAATAATAATCAAAAAAAGTTATAATCAGACATATACGGTTAGCTGATATATTCCAAAAAGTAACAATATTCTATGTGATTATTTGTTTGGTAAAGGTAATTGATATATATATATATATTAATGGCTTACACACTTATAACAACTTTTTTAGAACAATTTGACATTCATACAAACTTTTTTGATGATTATTATGAAAGTAATTACGCAACAATAACTAAGCGTGTCCCGGCGGATTGGCCCGTCGTCCTCTACAGCAAAAATGACACGGCCGATACATTGGCCCGCTAGTCCTCGGCCAAAAAACACGACGGGCTGTCAGATCGGAACGTCGTCGTCAAAGAGTTAAAGGTCAGATTTATGTTTATTTTAAATTCTGTTGTTCATGTATTGTATTTCAAACAGCCGTTTTCTATTAGACAACTAAACCAGTTAGTCTTTTTGATGTCAATTCCCAATATTAAAATTTTTTGACTAATTATCCTGTGTTCTAAGCAGTCAAAAGTTTCACTAAAGTTGAGAAATACGGTTGTGGCAATAGAGCTCTTTCAGTCAGTTGTACAAGTGCAGTTATAGTTGATTGCCCCTCATGAGTTCATGCTGTCTAGTAGTAAGTAGATTGTTTTGTTCTAGATTTATTTTAAGTCTACACAATACCTCACGCTCTATCAGCGGGATGGGACGGTAACTGCTTGGTTTATAGTATTGCCTTGTTTTTATTTGGGTACACTTAAGCTATTTTCAGGCAGTTTGGGAATACTAGTTGGGAGAGAGATTTGTTCATTAAGCTAGTTAGAAGAAGTTTTATTCAAGCCTACTAACTTTTATCAGTTAGCTTAAAGTCAGTTAGTTTCAATTCTGGAATGAAGAAGATATAAAAAATGTAAATTGATTATATTTTTCAAAAAATGTTAGCTATATATTTTACCTTAGACCAACGGTTCTAATTCTTTTTTCAGTTGTGCACTCCTTACCAATTAAAAAAAAAAAAGACGAATTCTACCCCCTGTTGACTATATTTTAATCACTAGACAATTTTGAGTCACTTGAATCTGTGTTGATTAAGCTTACTAGAAATAAGAGTTTTGGGTGAACTAAATTTAAAAAAAAATCTTAGTGATGCTACGAGTCAATTACTACTAAATGGTTAAATACGGCACCTTTTTAAACATAACATTCGCAAATCATATATGCCAATTTTGGATTTTGGAGTACCCCCTAAATATTTTTGTATACTCCCAAAGGGTATGCATACCATAGGTTGAGAACCACTGCCTTAGACTATTAGTCAGTGACCCTGTATAACCAAGAATACAACCTTCATCCCCACTTGTAATTAATAACAATCCAAAATTTTCAAATCATTATGATCAGAAACATAAAATTAAATAAAATATTTATTGTACTTACTATTTTTAAAATATTTTTTAAATTGGCTTCAATATTTTATTAAAAAAAAAAATCATTAAAGTTAGAATTTGTACAAATGTACATATAAACTCACTGGAAAATATCATTTTGAACAACTGTGTGCATGATTAAAAATAACTGAAAGCTTTTTGCATTATAAGTTTATTTGTACTAACATGTAGTATTATTAGGATCGGTCATGTTCTTTGGTTTGTCATTCAACTGTCAATACATGACTTAGAAATGGTAGTTTATTAGAATGTATTGAAATGTGTGTTTAATGTTTCAGGTACTCATTGCTGTACATCTTTGTTGTGTCACTCATTTGGTGTGTTTATTTAACAATCAAAGCTGTTGTTGATGAAGGAAGGAACGAGTCATTTAGTGTTGCTCTTATTTTTGGATCTTTTTCTATTTTTACTCTTTTTATCCTTCTGTTTACAAAGTCAAACCTTTACACTATGTTTCACATTCCTGTATCCATCATGACAACTGTTGTTATGTTTGCCCTGTCTTTAATGTCCATTGGGACCACTTCAGTTCTCACTCCAATTGGAGATTTCTCATTGTGTCTAGAAATTTTGATGATTATGTACACTGTCATCCCCCTTCCACTCTATTTGTGTGTACTGCTTGGCATATTCTATTCTTTTTTATTTGAATTCTTTATAAGCTCTTTATTTTTTATGCCAGCTAGGATCCTTTGTCATATTTGTGTTCACCTAATGGGCATACATATCTTACTAATGACACATGTCCGAATGCGGGGAACATTTATGAAAGTCGGCCAGTCCTTGCTAGTAAGACGACAGCTTGAGATGGAGAAACAGCTTAAGGAGAAAATGATTCATTCAGTAAGTACTGATATTAACAACAGTGTTATTAAAGAATGTTATGTTAAATTAAAGTGCAGTAGACCAACACTTATACGAATACAGAAGGTAGAGAAATAGCAGATAATAAACAGAAACAGATATCAAGAAATTATATTGTTGCAGGTGCTAGTTAGCAAAAATATCAGCCTATAATAAATATGTAATGTATCAAAATAGATATGCATAGTTCTTGATTGTAACTCAAACAACTGTATAATTATGTTAATTTCTTAACAAGTAAATCACAGTAAAATACTTAAATATGACATACCAGCTCGTTTTAAGATGGATCTGTAAATAGGATTGCCAAAGTACTACTGTCGGATTCAATATACTCGAGTTTGAACCTCTGCTACAAAATAAATACTCACTTGATTTCGTTGTGTTGTACACCAAAATTTAGCTCATTTAATTCTACGTAATATAACTTGCATATTTTTGGAGGACTTTAAACATTTGTTATAGCTACTAGAAATATGATTAGTCAAGGTGTCCACATTCTGGAAAGTCAGGGAAAACGAATTTGATCAGGTAGAGTCAGGGAAATGAAAAAATTCTGGAAAGTCAGGGAAATCTGCTCCAGTGATAGATTTGAGGAGATTTATTTTATGCTCCAGTTGGTCGTAACCTCAACTAACGTTGCATTTTTCTAGTTATGTTTTACCTTTTTAGTTTTTAGCATATGAATTTTTTTAGTTATGCATTAGTTAGTTATGTTTAGTTAATTAAAGTTTCAGTCAATAGTGCAATGTCCTATATAATTGATTTTATACACTAAGATTTTCCATCCAACATTGAATTTTGAGTCTCAAAACAGCTGTTTTTGTGGTTCATTGTGGAGCACTAGTATAGTCCCATGTAAATGTAATGCAGTTTAAACCAGCTATGGTTTTGGGCCTCTCTAAAAAAATTACAAGCAAAAATATTCCTATTAGATGCAATATCTATGGTAGGTGTACAATCAAGCCCTATATGATCTGATAATATCTCCAGTGTTGAAATAAGTATTAAATGTATTTTTCTTCATTTGGAAGATTAATTTTGTGAGACTCTTATATATATATATATATATATATATATATATATATATATATATATATATTTTTACTTATAGGTTTTTTTTAAAATGTTCATAATGAAAATATTAGCAATGTAGTTTTGTAGAAATGCATTTGTATTGTCAATAAAATGTTAGTATAAAAAGGAGGAAAAAAGACAGGAAGAGAGAACTAGACCAGCTCTGGGTATGGAGGAGGCTGCGTTCTCTCTTTCTTTTATAATGTTTATGTACATTTTTTAGTAGCAAGAATAATACCTCTAGAATAATTATTTTAATGTAATGCTTAAAATACAACACATTTAAACTTAATGCATTTTTGAAAAATTGTGCAAGTCAAGGAAAATTATCCGAAAAAGTAAGGGAAAGTCAGAGAAAATTTTGACAAAATTTGTGTGGAGACCTTGAGTTACTATAACTATGATTAGTACATCCTGCAAATCATCAATATAAGGAAGCTTTAAGAAGCTTGTGTTTGTATTTTTTTATTTTGATAGCATTAACTCATGACTATCAAATAGAATCAATTGACTTAAGGGCACAGTAAGAAAAACTGTAAAAAAAAGTAAAAAAACGAGCCCGAGCGCGCGTACACACACAAACACACACACGCACACATACGCACGCACACGCAAAGGAAGGAAGTGGTTCTCATTTTCACCATAAGTTTGATACATATGATGTTTACATGATTGTAAATAAGTTATATTTTTAATTTTACAATCTTTTTAGAGCTATAACATTTTTAAACCTGCTGTTGGAGGTCCAAAGACCTCATGAGAAAAGGTGATGTAAAATGGTTTAAATTTATATGGAAAACGTGATTGATTAACTGTACAATACTTTCACAGTAATAAACCTTTTGTGCACTGTGTAAATACTTCCAGGCGCACAATTCGGAAATGCCATAGTGCTTATGTGAAACAGGTTTTGAAGTGCTTGGCAAGATTTTTTATCGCACTTGCCGTTTTATAATCTTACTTTATTTTTCAATCCAGTATTTTTTAACCATTCTGGAAGTTTGTATGATCAGCCATTTTTAAAATCGCAAGTGTGTACAAAAATTACAACAAAACATTTTGTAAAAGAATAAAAATTCTAGAATTTCGACGGACTACAAAAAACAACCTTCTTCACATGTGGTTAAAGTTTCACTTACCTACCTTTAGTAGTTTTTGTTTTAGAAATTTTTGAAGTTGAGCTTAACTCCAAAATTGCTAAAATTTCATTTTTTTTGTATTCTACACGCTATAAAAAACTCTTAACGTCTTCAAAAAAATATGTAAGTTATATTATATTACGTAGAATTAAATAAGCTAAATTTTGGTGTACAATTCAGCGATATTGGATGAGTATTTATTTTGTAGCAGGGGTTCAAACTCAAGTACATTGCTTTTTGAATCCGACAACGATCGTTGCTTTTTGTGATGCCATTCATGATGGCTTAAAAATGAAAAGTTTTGAAAAAGATTGTCAAAATGTCAAGAACTAAAATATCTTACATTTAGCCTACTTCTACTCATATTGAAATGTCAGTTTTTTTCCATATAATTAGTAATTAGGTGTATCAGAAGGATCAATAGTCCTAACCTTGTCAATAGAATTATTTATGTTCAATACAGTCACTTTTCAACTCATTTACATACATAGGAGTTTTTAATACATCTGTAGAGCCAAGCAGGTTTAGCATGGACTCTTGGCCAAAGATGTGAAGGGCATATCAGCTGAGTGGTAATAGTTGTAGGACAATATATTTTCAAAGACTAATGAACCAATTTCTTATGTTTCCCGCTAGTCGGTTATTATACAACAAAGCCAGTGGCCTTGACCTGATATTATGGGTTCTGATATTATGGCAAGATAATGGCATCAAGCAACATCGAGCTTGGCTGTTATTTGGATAGGTGACCATCTGAGCGATTCTGTCCTTACACGCAGCAAGCTTGCCTGGTCACTGGTGGTACTCTTAAAATGTTGGTCCCCAGGTTAAGTGTTAGAGAGGAAACAAACATGATTGCAGCTGATTGTTGTTTTTATTTGTCCAGGTAATGCCACCCAAGGTAGTGGACTGGCTGATGTCAGAGGGAGCAGCCAGTGGCCGGGAGGAGGAAGTTCAAAATCTCAATAAGACTGATATTAGATCCATTTTTCGTCCATTTAATATGCATAGGATGGAGGTACTTATAACATAAAAAACATATAGTAAAATATTGATGATAATGATTTTCTTATATTATTTGAGAAAGAAACACTATCTTTAAGATTGAGTGAATATTATCAATAAGGAGTCATTTATTTAAAGTACATTGATAACTTACTAAGGTGGATCAAGAGGAACTGAAGCTTATCCAAAAAAACATACATCGTTATGCCACCTACATTGGAAGTAAACTTTGTGGCAAACAGAACTATTCAAATATCTGAATTGAAAGACTAATTTGAATTATACATTAATTATTTGAATAGTAAATGTAACTCAATGTACCTTTTCATGTGTTGAAACTCAGGTTTTAAAATTTCTAATCATTTGATGTGTAGAATGCTGTGTATAATGAAAATCAATGCGTTATTTACTGTCATGTAACGGAAAGACTATTGATAACATTGCAGTTGCAGCAAGTAAAAGGAGAACAAACATGTTAAAACTCTATTAACATAGGTTTTACCTGTACATTACTGTAAATTTTTTCATTTATATGATAAATAATGATCTTCAACAACATAATAACGATAGTGATGTAAAATATTTCAGATAGATCTTTCTGTTATAACAAACTAACTTTTGAGGGGGTAAGAATACGTAAACAACAATATTAAACTACAAAACTAAACAGCCGGCGGACCTCCGATCATCTGTTCGGTGAAACACAGCTTTGCCCTCTGACCTTTGCAACCCCCTCCATCGATTCTGCCCTCCCTGATTAGTTTTATTTTCAGATAGGTCAGAGCCGGCCGGCATTCGTTTGGTGAGCTAGAAACTGACAACCTGCTTGGCTTTGTACTCCTGATACGTTCGTTACGTACGTGTATTTTGTGAGTAGTTGAATTAGTTGGCCACTAGTACAACACTTAACATTAATATTTTATATGTCGTTATTTATTATATTGAGTGGCATAGTTCCTATCGTATATCGTGCATTATTGTAATTTAACGTTGTAATTTAGAGGTTTATTTTTATTCTTTAATCAACATTATATTACATTTAAGTTAAAAGTTAAATTTTAAATAGCTCTGGTAGAACACATGGGTGGTAACCAGGTTAATTTACACATTACGTATAAAAATTCGGACTTTCAAAATTTTTGTATTCAGGTAAACGCTCTGCTGGCAACCAGAATAACCTTGCAGCCTGTAACCTCAGCCTTAAGCGGGTAACCCTGTTCACAATAGGGTGTAGCTAATCGCCATCAGGGCAGAGTTGTGGTAGCCCCGTTTATTAGGATTTTTATTAATTATATTTTTGTACAACATTTTTATAATTTTATTTTATTAATTGTCCTGGGGTAGCGATGATGAGGACTTGCGGTTGCTAGTCTGCTGAGCTACCCAACGCAATATTAAAGTACGACACATTAAAATCCGACCCCCAGTATTATCCCATGTCTCCGTACTGGGTGATTCTGATGGCAATCTTTCGAAACCTCCTTTAGAGAGGTGAGTTTGTGTGGGAAATTTCCCTCCGAGGAAAATACAATCACACTGAGTGCTTTAATGAATTAAGTTTATTATTGTATGAAAAAATTATATTTAACGGAAGCTGTGAGTTTTAATAAGTAAAAAACTAATATTCAAATACTATATTTACAATTCCACAATGTCAGTTCAATACCAAAAAAATCAAATTTAGTTAAGTATTTTTAATTGTAGGATTTATCAAAGAAATGTGTTATGTGAACATGTCTGAGGTGGGAGGTAAACCTTAAACCATTTCCAATTGAAGAAACTCATAAAAAAAAGTACTAAAAAGTATGTAGCTGTTTGTAACGTTTTATGTTCAATTCAAGAAGCTCATTGCATAATTTTGACGTGTTTATAATTCTTAAGTTTCACTTTTACCTAAAAGTAAGATTTAAAAACATTTAACCATGCACTGAACTTATGTGGTATAATTTTTGCCAAATAATACCAAAAGTGTTGGAAACGTTCTTACCTGAGTGTAAAATAAAACTTTTCAAGTGAATACACTGGGTAATGAAACTTAATCAAACTATAACTTTTTGAAATATATAGCCACACACACTTTTAATCAAATTTTCATTTGAGTTGTAGATCACTATTTCCTGCCTAATAGCACATTCATTGAAAAGAAGCTACTAATTTCAATGTCAAAGCTTAAAAATAATTTCATAAAAAAAAATAAAGAGAAATCTTTTAACAGAAAAATACTTATCCAAAAATTTTTCAACTGGTAATGATGTGTTTGTTATAATTTTAGGATGTCAGCATTTTGTTTGCTGACATAGTAGGTTTTACCAAGATGAGCTCGTCAAAGACTGCAGAACAGTTAGTGGCCATTCTAAATGATCTGTTCGCACGGTTTGATGAGCTGTGCTTGGCTAGTGGCTGTGAGAAGATATCCACTCTAGGAGACTGCTACTACTGCGTGTCAGGTTGCCCTGAGCCCCGTACAGATCACGCCCACTGCTGTGTCCAGATGGGCCTTGGTCAGTACTTATTTCAACCGATATTTTTAGTGCTAAGATTGAAAAGGTGTTCATAAAAACCCTTCAAGACTTATGAATATATGGTTACATACACTATAAACATATGTCTTAAAATATTTAGTTTTCCGTCTGTCTGAATGTGTTTTTTACATACAAAATCATATCTTAATAACTTCGATATATTATCTTTAAACTTTGTACATGTATGAGGAATAATAAAACCTAATTTACTATATCGAATACCTACTTTGTACCATATCAAAATGGCAGCTATTTTTAGTGTTCTAAGTTTAAAATTTTAAAAAGCATAAATTAAAAAAACTACACGATACACGAAAATTGCTAAATTTGATTTCCTAAAAGATGGTACAAAGATTGTTAAGATTGGACTATTATAAGTTGTAATTTTTGTAATACAGTACAGTAAAACTCCAATTATCCGAATCAATTAGGACCAGACCCTATTCAGATAAACAAAGACTCGGATTATCAGATTTTTGTCTAAAAACGGTCTATTTTATTTAATTACTGTACATAATTAAATGCATATATGTTGAATACAATTACAATATTTTAAATAAGAAAGCACATTTATTATACAATTAATTACAGTCTAAATACAATCTGCAGCATACTATAGTTCTTATTCATGTACGATCCTGTAAACAAATGTTATTGGTTGCTAATCACCTTAGTTAAAATATGCTTTGTATGTTTGACTGTATTCATCCGTTTTTGGGCAGCCAGGTGGCGCATCCGCTTGACAGAGGAAAGGACATTAGTGAGAATAGACATACAGCTTCCTGGCAGAATTTGGATTTGTTCTTTTAAGACAGCGCTACAGTATACCGTATTAGTTGATGCATATTATGTGTTATTTATTGTGATACATATACAGTAATATGTATGCTTTATCTCTTTAAGGATTAAAAATATTACCCTTTGTTGTTGTTTGCTTTTATTAGATTTTTTCAGAGCAAAATTACAAAATTGAAGATTGTAAGATTTCTTTCATGACATCCTGAAAACAATTCGAATAATCAGCAATTCGGATAGTTGGAGTTCCCCTGTACATTTTAATGGTATGGCAATTTTATCGAATTAAAATACACTGTATTAAAAAAATTACAACTGATCAATAATTAAGGATCCGATCTTAAAATCTTTATACCATCTTTTAGGAAATAAAATTTTGCCATATTTGTCTACCTTGTAGTTTTTTTTAATGTATACTTTTAAAGATATTAACCTTTGAAAACTAAAAATAGGTTAGGTATTTTGCCATTTTGAAATAGTACAAAGTAGGCACTTGACACTATATTGAATTAGGTTTTATTATTCCTAATTTACGGCTTATTAAAATATGATAAATTATTTAAAAAACAATTCAGATGGTTAAACGGAAACTAAATTTTTTAACTAAAAATAAACTAAGTTTTAAGAAATATGTTTATAGAAACTTTTTTCTTAGTTTTTGTGTATGTAACCATATCCCAAAGTCTTGAATGGGTTTTTATGAACACCTTGTATACTTGTTTTATGTTATCTTATTGCCAAGTGAAACTGGTGTAAAGGTGATTGGTGTCTGGCTTCTGACGAAGGTTAAAACAGAGGGTTGAAATTGTTTGGCTTTCAACAGACTCTAGGATCACTTGACAATAAAGTAATGCAAACCAGTATTTGAAATGAAATAAAACAAGTCTTATTGTATATTATTCTTATGCAAATGGTGAGGTTAGGACTATGAAGTTCCTAACCCAGTATTTATATAGCAGAGTGATTGAGACTTATCTTTTTAACAAATGCTAATATTTTTTTATTAGAGACAAGGTAGAACATTAATATCACACACCCATACCATATTTACAGGCATATTTTACAATCAATTACCTTATAATAGAGAAAATCTAGACAATAGTGTTTCAGTAATAGTTCCCAGACGCCTTAAATACTAGGAGTGTGCGTGCGATGCAGCAACTTTTTTTGTTTGGATGGAGCGATGCGATTCAAAGAATTTCTATTCGATTCGATGCGAATTGATGCAACTCGATTTGATGCGCACATAAAGAGTTCATGGTGTTTATTAAGTTTTAGAAGCGGTTGAGTAAAAATAATACCTTTTGTTACAGGTACTGTATCTTGCTAGTATAAAGAAAGATAATTTAAAACATACAATTTTTGATCATAAAAATGTTAGCTACTTTTTGTTATATGTATGCAACAAAAATATAAAAATTAACTTTATATCAAAATCAAAGTAAGAAAGTCAATTAAAAATAATATAAGGAATGTAAGATGAAGGTATTCACAGAATGCAGTAGGCCTAATGCACAATAAATAATAATTATTTTGAAATACAATTTTAGGGCTTAGTAAATTTGTTTAGCACTGACGTGCTTATGTAATTAAGTAACTAAGGACAAATATAGGAAACACTATTAATAAAGAAATTTGATTGATCTGTATTTAAAATCATTAAATTTAAATGCCAATAGTTGTACTTTGCTGTTGTTGTGGGAGAGTAACTGGTCAAAATTATCAAAATTTAATTTTTTACAGTTAAATTAATATGTCACAAAAATACAGTACAAGTAAACGTCACACAACACAAATTTATTACAATATAAGCACAAAATGTACAAATATATTACAATACAAGTACAAAATACACGAATATTAAGGTAATCGATTTCGGTGAACCACGCTCACCTTCCTCAGACCAGAGGGATTCACAAAAGAATGATTCACACTTGTAAATTAGGATACCCATAAGTATTTGCTTGATAGACTTGTATCATGTTGATATCATGTATGAATTATTACCCGGTCGAACTCTGTATTCCTTATCGAGATGTAATCAGGTTTGAGTCCAAACTGGAGTAATAATCATTTTACAACTATTTTATTGTAAAATATTTTATTCAAAACGTTAAAGTAGTAGTTCTATAAGATGCACCAATAAATATTGTAGATGAATAGAGATTTTTTTTCTTAATAATTCGTCATTTTTGCGCATCAGAATTAATCCGAGACATCGATATTGCTTATGCATCGTGGCACTACCGATGCATCGAGTTACTTTCGATGCATCAACATTTTGACTAATCATGCATCGAATCAACAATAACGATTCGATGCATCAAATCGAATCGCATGGATTTTTTGATGCATCAAATCGAATCGCATCGATTTTTCAATGCTTTTCGATGCATCGCACACCCCTATTAAATACATATATATATATTTATGTTTCTCAATATGTGAGTGACAGACTTTGTGACTTTAAACATTTATAACGCGCAAAATATTCTGCATATTTTGAAAGTATCTTAGTTCCTGTACTTATTTTTAGTTACAACTCAAATGCATTGGTTTTCTCTAACACCAAATCAAATAAAAATTTATTTCATGAAATAGCAGTACAAAAAACACAAATGTTATTAAAATTGAAATAGTAGTCACATGTGGGTGTCTACGAGTTCTAACCTAAATCTTAACTATATTTTTAGGAGTACCAGCCGACAAAATTTGAAACATTAGGCATATTTTATTTATTTATTTACTTTCTACGTCAGTGGTATTTTGAATGTGCTATTCAAAGGTTGTTGAAGGACAACATTACAAACCCCTATGGAAAATTTAATTGGACCTCCCGGGATTTGAACCCATGACCATCTGCATATGAAGCAGACATGGTAACCACTATGCACTATGGCTAGCAATAGGCCTTTAATATATTAACATATCAAACTAGGTTAAATGTATTACACGACCATAACTAGGCCTTATTTGCTTGTAGACTATATAAAATAGAAAATTAGGTTGGAGCATGAGTTAAATTATGAATTTTAAAAGAACACAATATATCAGATGTCAATATACATTCGGACATAAAATATTGTTCTGTCATGTATTAAGTTCAAGTCATGCAAGTTCATTTTATTTAAATTCAATGGTAAATGGGTGTAAGGAGTGACTGAAGCTGACCATTCATAGCCACAACATTTACTGAAGAGAGAAATCTTCCTTTTCTAACATGACCTAGTTGATATCAGTTAGAAATAACTTAAGTTTTATGTCTTATGAATCTTTCCACAAGAATGTAATTGTGAGTCTTATTGCTCAAGAATTATAAGTATAACCTTCTGAAATGAATTTTTTCAAGAAATACATAACAACGTGAACATCAACAAAGTATTGAACTCCCATTCAACAATAAAATAAAACATTGATACTTGAATAAAAATAAATCTTTGTTACTATAAACAAATTATGATGAACCTTACGTCTGTCAGTTCTTATTGGTTGTTGTTCAAATCTATCATTTTATTGACTATCCCATAAATGTCATTCATCAATTTAAAAGACTGCAATAGTTTTGTTACCTTCCAATGTGTTCAGATCAATACCATATAACATTTTTGTCTATTATAATACTTTTTATGTCAATGGAGAGCAACCCAAAATATTAACTAATATTAACAGTACTGAAATAATGTTTGTTGAAGTTGCTGTCAAATTGCAATGAGGGAGATTCATTCCCACTAACGAAATTTGTATAGTAGTAAAATTTATAAAATCGTCTAACATTTTTACTGACATTTTGGATGAAATATATTATACAAATTATTATTTTTGTATATTTTTAGCAGCTTGAGAATGGGTTTGTTTAGGACATGAATATTTCATTAAACTATCATATTTCTTTTACTTTTTTTTTGTAAAATGAAAAGAATAATTTCGATTTATTATTTTTTTTAGACTTACAATTTCTACAAGATAAAAAATATTTGGGCTGATAGTTATGACCAAACTCAATTTATTACATTAGTATTGAAACAATGTATTTTGGTTGTAAATAAATCGCTGTGCAAGTGAGCGTAGGGGCCAGGTAATTGGATGGCAAAGGGTTAATTAATAGCACATGAAACATAAATAGCAGAGTCCACCAGCTTAATCCATACAAAATTCGTTTTACTCTTAGGTCATGAAGCAAGTACCTTTAATTGACAATGCAACCAATATCAGATTTTTATAAGATTAAATTTAAGAACCTTGTTTTATTTATTTATTTATTTATTCATGAGACGCCGATCGTCAAGATATGGGCGAATATGGATTTCAATTGAGTGTGATGAGTGTAGATGAGCGAATGTAGTCATTGTTACAAACTAAGGCCGACTATTCCTTAGAAAGTGTCATTAATTAATAGCCCAATGACAAATGAACAGCCGGTGGTTATCAGCTGATCCTGCTCAAAATGTATTGACTCTGATTGGGATCGAACTGACAACCTTTAGCACATGAAGCTGGGATTGAACCAACTACGCTACCGACCAATTATTGTATATTTTTATCGGATTGTTTAAAATGTTAATTTGTATGTTTTTTTAGGAATGATAGATGCTATAACACGATTTGATGAAGAGAGAAATGAAGGTGTAAACATGCGAGTCGGGATCCACACAGGAACAGTTCTTTGTGGTATTGTTGGCACTAAGAGGGTCAAGTTTGATGTTTGGTCAAATGATGTCACATTAGCCAATAAAATGGAATCTACGAGCAAACCAGGAAAAGTTCATCTGACTAGCAAAACAAAGGAGTTTCTAGATGACAGGTTCATTTTGGAAGAAGGAGAACCTTATCTTGGTAAGCTTAGAAAGGCATGCAAACTAAGTTTAATTGTCTGAGATAGGTTTAAAATAAATGTTTGATATATTGAGCTTGAAATAAAAATGTGTATTCGTTAATAATGTGTATCTTTCAAAAATTTTTTACATATTTTTTTATTTCATCGAAAAATAAAATACCCTGATTCTAACCGCCAGCTGTTTTCAGTGAGGAACGAAATATCAACTTATCTTATTCAGTACAGTTGCATTCCAGTACTTTTGCAGATTCGCTGTAAGTTTTGGCAGGCAGAGAACCATTAAAAAAAATTGTGTTTATAAAATTATATTGTATCCACGTCTGTAGATCTATATGAGGTCAGGGAACGGCTCCATGTCATTGCGGCACAAAATAGACGTATGGGGTATAGAAAATCACAATGTATATTGAAGAATAATATAATTATAAATGTGAATTGCAGTGTTTTTTAAATTGAAGCCATGTTTACACTATACAACTTTGTAAAAAAAAATAAACGTGTGTTTCTCATAGAGTTGCTCAACTGACGTCAACAAAATATGATGGTCGTAACGAAAACAACAACAGCAAAAATGGGAAGGACGAATTTCAGGCCGTTTACTGACTAATCGTCATATGTCATTGTTAAAGTAGAAGGAACAAAGCTTCAAAACAGCAGTTGAATTGAAATTGATGGTTGTTGTGATAAAAAAATGATATTTGAAGATATGTGCAGTTATTGATGAAGTATTGTTGAAGTCAGTGATGAGTCGGAGTTCAAGCAGAGCAGACGTTTATCGGAGCGGAGTCAACCTTATCAGTGGGACTGTGCTGTAGTGCTGTGTTGTGTGCTTGTGCCTGTTGTACCGTGTTGGGTTGTGCTGTTTTCCATACTTGGCAAGTGAATATTCTTATATATGTAATGGCTAGTTGTAAAGTTTGTTTGGAGGTTTTCCGGAAAAATCAATTAAAAGTGCAGTGTGGAGAGTGTAAGCAGAAATTCCACGGGAGGTGTGTAAACACTACTAAAGCGGATTTGGAGTATATAGCAGAGCAAGGTTTGGTGTTCAGGTGTGAACCGTGCAACAAGAGTAGAAGGAAGAGTATGCGCTTGGAATATACTGAAGAGGGAGTGACGCTGGAGACTATTTTGAGCATGCTTAAGGAAATGCAGGAAACACAGAAAAATTGTACTGCAGACTTCAATAAATCATATGAGGTCCTGTATAGCCAAATTCAGGAAAATACTGATGCTCTAAAGAACAGCATGGAGAAAATTGAAGAGTATGTGAAGGAGATAGATAAACTGAAGTCAGAAAATGCAACGCTCAAGTCCAAAGCTGCTAACTTGGAAATTAGAGTTGAAGAACTTGAAAACTACTCACGGAGGAACTGCGTTGAAATTCAAGGAATCCCGGTGCAGCAAGGTGAGAAAGTAGAAGAGGTCGTGAAGCAAGTCGGAAAAGCCCTGAACGTGGATATACAGGAGGAGATGATTGATGCCTGTCACCGACTTGGTAAGAGGAACGCTGAGAGGAACCAGCCACGGGGGATAATTGTCAAGTTTGTCCGCCGGACTGACAAGGAGGTGCTGATGAACAAGAGGAGGGAGAAAAAGGGTTTATCAACTCGCCACCTGGGCATGGCTTCAGACAACCCCATCTACCTCAACGACTCCCTGTCACCGTCCCGGAGGAGGCTGCTGGCCCAGACCCGAGAGCTGAGGAAGGTGAAGGGCTACAAGTATCTCTGGCTGAGGAACGGGAGCATCCTGCTGAGGAAGGAAGATGGAGCGAAGGTGGTAGAAATAAGAAACCAGGCTGACCTCGATAATCTGTAGATATGTTTGTAAGTAAGAAAAGTAAAATTATTTTTTATTTGATACAAAGTACTTATATTAGGGATTATGTATTTTTATTTTTACCTTTGTATAGTTGGAATTATGAATTAACTTTGTGCTTTATAAATATTTTAATACAATATTTAAATGATAACAGATGAATCTCTGAATAGTCTATTTATTGTGCACCAGAACATTAGAAGCATGAGGGCAAATTTTGATTGTTTTTTGGCCGAGATATCTACTTGGGATAAGAGTCCAGATATAATTATTTTTACAGAAATATGGGTTAAATCAAATGAGATAAATTATTTTAGTATACCTGGTTATAAATTATTTTCTAATGTCAATGAAAACCATCGTTCAGCGGGAGTAGCAGTATTTTACTCAACAAATAGGTATTTGAATATAATTGAGCAAGAAAGTCTTGTATTTTTGACGGCAGATATAATAAGAATTAAGTTTAGATATATAAATAGCGAGTTTCAGCTGTTGGCTATTTACAGATTGTTACAGTTTACTATAAATAATTTTGTTGACGAATTTTTTCAGTATCTGCAAGTGGAAAGCATGAGTAAACCAAATGTAAGTTTATTAATACTTGGGGATAATAACGTGGACTTGCTTAATACAGAAAGTTACGAAGTGGATAATTATAAAATTAAAATGGCAAGTTTAGGTTTAGAATCCTTAATTAACGAACCAACAAGAGTTACAAATATTTCTCAGACATGCATAGACCATGTGTTAGTTAGATTAGTTAATAAGCGTAAAATTGAATGTGAAGCTCAAGTAATGCAAACACAAATAACAGATCATTTCATGACGGTCCTGCGGTTGCGGGGGGCGGGTGGTGGGGGGGAGGCCAACTTATCGGCTGACCGCTCCTCCTCCGACCCCCCAAGCCGTCCCGCCCGCACATGGGTTTGTTATGATAAACTGATAAGCTTGCTTGGCACTGTTGACTGGTCAATAGTGAAGTCACAGACAAATGCATCTGTAGCGTATGATTTATTTGAGACTCAACTTATTACTTGCATTTCTGCTTGCACAATTGAAATAAATAATGAGAATTATCTGCACAAAAAACTAAAACCGTGGATTACAAATAATATTTGTAGGCGTATTAAAAAGAGAAATAGTTTATACAACAAAGTTAAAAATCGGCCTAATGATGACAAGTTTAGACAATATTATATACGATTTAGAAATAAGTTAAGAAAGGATATAAAACTCGTAAAATCCTCTTATTATGCAAATAAACTTAATGCTAATTTGAACAATCCCAAAAAAATTTGGAGTACAGTTAATGAAATTACGGGTCAAAGTAAATGTGACAGGAATTATTTATTGAATGTAAATGGTAATTTAGTAGATAGCCCGGAGATAATAGCTGATGAGTTTAATAAGTACTTTTTGACTGTAGTTAGAGAAGTTGTAGGTAATTATGAAGTTAATGAGGCTGTTGCAAATATGTCTTATAAGGATTCGTTTACTGAATATCATGAAACAACATCAATGATGCTTGGACCAGTTTTAAGAGAAGATGTAGCTAAAGTAATAAAAACGTTGAAAAACGGTAAATCACCGGGACTGGATGGCATCCATTCAGTGATGTTAAAGAGTATTTCCCCTGCAATATTGGATGTTTTGTCTTTTCTAATTAATTTAAGTTTTACTACTGGGATTTTTCCAACAAAGCTAAAAAATGCAGTGGTAATACCAATTTACAAGAGTGGATCGACTAGTTTATCGTCAAATTTCAGGCCTATATCTTTGATTTCTACGTTCGCAAAGGTATATGAAAAAATCATGAAGGAAAACATGTTAAAATATTTAAACAAAATAAATTTTTTCTCTGAAAATCAGTTTGGATTTAGATTGGGTTTGGATACGGAGCAAGCATTGTATACATTTATGGATAAGATTAATGAAGGAATGAATAATGGTAGTTGTGTAAGTGGATTATTTATTGATATCAAAAAAGCCTTTGATACGGTAAATCATGATATATTACTGAAAAAGCTATATAATTGTGGTTTTAGAGGTGTAACCCAAAATTGGTTTAGAAGTTATTTGAATAAGAGGCAGCAATGTGTAAATATAAATGGTAAACTTAGTCAAATGGGTGAAATATCCTGTGGAGTCCCTCAGGGATCAGTGTTGGGGGCAATTCTTTTTCTAATTTTTATAAATGACTTGTGTAATGGCAAATTCAGGGGGAACGTTACAGCTTTTGCTGATGACACCGCCCTAAGTTATATTGAGCCTGATTGGGAAACAGTTTGTTCCAATATGAATGAGGATTCAAATTTACTCAATTGGTGGTTTTTAAATAATAAATTGGTTTTGAGTATAGAAAAGACAATGTACATAAATTTTTCACTAAGGAAGAGCATTCAATTCGAAGGGGATATCTACTACAAATGCATGGAGTGTTTAGTTAACTCAATAGCCTTTTGCAATCAATGTTCCAAGATTCGGCAGACTTCAAATACAAAATACTTGGGGATAATTTTAGATAGTGAATTAAACTGGAAAGCGCAAATCATGAGATTGAAAAGTAAGATTATTATCAGTATCCGTTTGTTTTATTTTTTGAAGGATGTTTGTCCCTTGGTAGTGCTAAGATCTCTTTATTTTGCGCTGATTAATAGTAGGCTAGAATATGGGATAATATGCTGGGGAGGAACTTACAATACAAACTTAAAACCGCTTGTTACCTTACAGAAAATGTTTGTTAGAGTAATTAAGAAGAAGAACAAATTTGAACCGTCCTCCCCATGTTTTGTGCTTTTAAAGATTTTACCCATAAGGACTCTTTATATATATAAGGTACTAAAAGTATATTACAATAATGGTAGGCTCTTGAATAATGATAACCCTTGTAGGACTAGATTAAGAAACGCTAATTTGATTTCTGTACCTAAACCAAATTTAACGTACTACACACGAACATTTAATTTTATAGCACCACGTATCTATAATAAATTACCATATAGTATCAAAAATGAAAGCAATGTTCATAGGTTTTTAAAATACTTACGTGAATGGCTATTGTCGCAACAAAACATCGGGGAAATGTTGCAAATTATAAGTTAGCAATATATTGTATTGTTTGTTTCTTGTCATGTCAATTTTTTTTTTTGTTTCGTTTTGTTTTTGATAGTATTGTATATATCTATGTTAGAAATAGTTTAATTTGCAGAAACGTTTAATAAAAATTTATTTAGTTATAAACATGGGTAAAAGCACACTTTTAAAGATAATTCTAAGTAGTCCAATTCAGTGTACACAAAGTAAACTATTCTGCTTTTGAGCTCTATATACCAAATATATTTATATTTTTGAATGAAGGACCCCCTGAACAGACTTTATCAGTCTTAGGGGCCCTATTATTTTTCTCTCTTATGTAAATTATAAACAGTAAAAAAAAAAAAAAAAAAAAATGTATAACTGTGTATTTATTTGTTTGGTTTTTTAATATACATACTATTGTTGATAGGTATAAAAAAATGTACAACTGTGTTTATTTATTACTGTTTGTTTATTTATTACTATACATACTATTTTGATATTTATTTATTACTATACATGCTATTTTGTTATAAGTCTAATACATCAGGTTAATGTTATATGAATGTAACAATATTTCCTGGAATTGAGAGAAAAATAAATGAATTTATTATTTATTATTATTTATATTAGGTCATAGCCTGGATTATATACACCTACGAGGTCTGTAAATTAAGTAATGAGACTGGCAACGTTGCGTTTGATCTGGCAACACTGGAAGCGCGGGGCTTGGTGGGGCGGCAGAGGAACATGTTATCCACCTTCAGTACGAGTTTGACCTCGCTCGAGTCATTTGGTTGTGTGTAGCGATTGTTTTTGTGGAACAGTTTTTTCTGTTGTGTTCTAAAAATGAATGCCATCAATTTCGAGCAACGGTTTGCTATCAGGTTTTGCTTCAGACTAGGGCACAGTGCAACGGAAACTCTTCTCAAACTTCAGCAGGCCTACGGAGATAGTGTTTTGTCAAGAGCCCAGGTTTTTTGTTGGTTTAAGGCATTTTCAGAAGGAAGAGAGTCGATTGAAGATGAACCACGAAGCAGAAGGCCTTCATCTTCAAGAACCGATGAAAATGTCGACAGAATCCAGGATCTTGTGCGTTCAGATCGTCGGTTGACAGTCAGAATGATCAGAGAAGAGTTAAATTTGAGTCACACCAACATTCATCAAATTTTGACAAATGAATTGGGGATGAGGAAAATCTGTGCAAAAATGGTTCCAAAAAACCTTTTGCAAGACCAGAAGAACATCAGGAAGGAAAGGTGCCTTGACTTTTTGGATTCAATTGAAAATGACCCCCATTTTCTGGAACGTGTCATTACTGGTGACGAGTCTTGGGTGTTTGAGTACGACCCAGAAACCAAGTGCCAGAGCATGGAGTGACACACTTCAACCTCTCCGAGGCCAAAGAAGGCAAGGATGGCGAAGTCAAAGATCAAAACCATGCTGATTTGTTTTTTTGATATCCACGGAATTGTCCACAAAGAGTTTCTACCCCAAGGTCAAACGGTCAATCGACTCTTTTACCGAGAGGTTCATTTGTCATTTGTGTTGTTCATTTGTCATTGAAAAAGGGTCATTTGTGTGAGACCAAACATCAAGAACAACTGGGTGTTGCATCACAATAATGCTCCTTGTCACACAGCAATTTCAATAAACGAGTATTTAGCCAGTAAAAACATTCCTGTGGCTCCTCAGCCTCCTTATTCACCTGACTTGAGTCCTTGTGACTTTTTTCTCTTCCCAAAGTTGAAAAATCACCTCAAGGGAAATCATTTTGGGACAGTCGAAAACATTCAAACGGCTGTAACCGACCAGCTGAAGGTTATTCCAGTATCGGAGTTCCAGCACTGCTATGAGGAGTGGAAGAAACGTCTCCAGCGCTGTGTGGCCTCAGAAGGAAGTTATTTTGAAGGTGACAATATAGAATTGTAATTCTTTTTGAATAAAAAATCAAAAAAAAATCAGTCTCATTACTTAATTTACAGACCTCATACAATAGATAAACCATCTAATAGGAATATTTGTGGCAGTCATTTGGTTAGTTAGTGTGGCCTGCTACCACAGCTGATTTAAACTGCATTACATTTACATGGGACTACACTAGCGCTCCAGAATGAACCACAAAAATAACTGATATTTTGAGACACAACAATTAACATTGGATGATAAATCTATGGGCGTATAAAATCAATGGTCTTGGTTACTTGATTTTTTATTATTTGGAACCAAAAATACTATGGTACTTCGACTTGACAGTTCTGACTGATTCTTATCAATTGACTTATTCTTGCTAAGAATGATAATTGAAACAGTAGGTTTACACCTACTGTTTTAAAAAACACGTAAATTTACTGTTTTACGTTCAGTGACTGGCATGAAACTAAATAAGCTAATAGATTCTTTTTATTGAAATTTTGAAATTGTAGAATCATACTCAATTATCTAAATACTTTACTTTAGATAATTATCTCCACAACTGATGACTGAATTATCATTAGGAACTGCAACTGTCATATCTCTTTAAGTGTACTAAGGAAATTAATTACTGTGTCTCAAAAAAATTCTATGTTAAGTTGTTTTGATTTATTTTCTGTTTTGAAATTGTTCTTGTAAACAAGGTAGGCCTGTTTTCCCTCTAAAATCTCCCTTAGCATTTTAATTGGTTTCTAAAAAGGGAACACAGAAATATGCTAACTAAACTGGTTTATTTCAGGTATGAGCACATACTTTGTAAAAGGGCGAAAAGATGATGAAATGACTAAAAATAAGTTAGCTGTGCCTTCATTACAAGCCAATCAGATGGCTGAGCCAAGAAAGTCATCAATCTCATTAGCGACAGCCATTTCTCTCCATATCAACCAAACCGCAGCTCTCGAGGAGGTGCTTTCCGTCAGAACCCCTTCTCCAGGAAGTGAACAACAGTGTAACACGTACAAATTCTTCTCAGCACCACAAATCATAACAGAAGGAATGAACAACACTGCCACACTTTCTCCTGTATCCAGAGCTCAATCTCCTGTCGAACAAGTTTTGCAAATGTCCAGTTCATGGAAAACAACATCCATGCCCAGTATTCTAGACATGGAGCCCAGCGATCGACAAAAGCCATCTTATAAGGAGTTTCAAATTGAAAGTATGTAGTAAGTGATTATCACTAAGTGTAGTGATGGGTCATTTCCAATTTTTTTTGTTCCGGTTTGGTTCTTTACTGAAATTGCTTCTTGGTTCTGAGTACTTTTTGAAAAAGTCTCAGAAAATTTTTCTAATACCTTTACACCAGTGAATGATCAAATTATGTGGAGTCAGTCAGTAAAAACAGTGCATAGTATTTTGGTGATTTCTCCAATATAAAGGTATACAACCTAAAAATCAATAAAATTACATACAATATTTCTGATAACTAGGGAATTGGTAACATTTTATTCATTCTCAGGGTATGATTGTTTACATTTTTTGAATAAAGAAAGTATTTACTTTAAATAAAAAAAAATCAACAATACAGCTAAATGAAATATAATGCTCAAATTAATATACAATTGAAATTTACCTTGAGGAAATTACAAAACTTATAAGCCGAGAGAAAATAAAAAAATAACTTGCCATTTTAGGTCTGGTTTAGTAATAAAACTTATTCAAAAACAAATCATAACAATTGATTGAAAATACCAGAACTAAATGTAAGAGGTTGGGTTGATGTAATTGTAGTACTTAAAAAATAAACAGCAAAAACAAATAATATAATTAATAACTAATATTTGTAACTATTGAAAACAAAAAAATGATATTAAGTATTGGGTTTTTGCTCAATTGGTGATAATACTAAATTAAGAAAATATAAAAAAACATTCATAAAAAAAACTATACAGCCAATAATATCATAAATGGTTTTAGAAGTTACATTATACATTTTGTTTTAAATTTTAAAAATAAATACTATTTTGGGTCAGCAAATGTTAATGCAGTTTAAAATATTAATTCTTTAAATACTAATCCAATTTAAGACTTTGTAAAAATAACAAAAATAATTAAAATAAAATTTAACTATTTTAATAAAAATGCTTAAGACTCATTTTGTTTAGTTTTTATACAATATTAATCTTAAACATGTATTTTTCAATCCAATTCCCTAGGGTTTGTATGCATTGGTTTTTCATTACAAGTCTAAACAAGTAAACTCTAATATCTTCATCATAAAAAACCTTTTATTTTTCAAAACTCACAGTAAAACTAGAAGAATAATTTCAGAATGTTAGATGAGTTGTAAACAAAATGGAATGTTTCCACAAAGTTTTTTTTTATCAGGCAGGAAGTGATAAGAAAGGGTCAGTGATGAACAAGGGTGGAGCTCAAGCAGGAAGACTGGACTCTTGAATAAATACTGAATGGCTTTAAGTCACTGCCTTTGTGTGTGAATTCATATACATTAATGTTATTCGTCTCTTTTCACTTGCTGATAAGGAAGTGGCCAGACTAAGGGCAAATATTTTCAGACTTAGATATTTTGTTTATCTCTTGGTTAAATCATGTATTAATATTTAAGAAAGTGGCCTCCTACAGGCAGATATTTTCTGACAAAGATATATTGTTTATCTGTGGCCTGATGTTGTTTGATTGTTTATCAGCACTTTTCACAACTGAAAAATTTATGATATGAAAGCTATCTCCCCATTTAGTTTCTAGAACCGAAACCGCAGAACCGAGATTTTTCCATCGGATCTCGGTTCCGGTTCTTTTGTCAATAACCGATAGAACCGAGAACCGACTTTAGGGACCGACCCATCCCTAATTAAGTGTATTATTTTAAAAATTAATTATCATTACCAAACCATGTTTACTACTTGTTGGAACTTCACACCACTCCATACATGTAGTAGATTAATTTTCTTCTAATGATTCTGAAGTAGTGCCAGATTTTTTATCCTACGAGATTATTATGTTCTGTTAGTAGAAAAATTTATAGAATCATTTTAATCATAAGATAGACACTCGTATGTTTAAATAAACACAATAGTCCAAGTGAGGTCTATTGTATAATTTGAATTACGAACATTTAAAAATATTTATTTAACATTTTTTACTAAAAATTAAGGGGATTTTTCAAATATTTATTTAATTTTTTCATCCATTCCTCAAGATATGAGAAAATAACCCTCCTAAATTGCCCAAAAACTGAAGAAAAAAAATCTGCTCTCAAAAACTTCAGAAACCTTTCAGGAAACTGGTTCAAGAAAGGACTCCCAAGATCTAATAAAAATACTTTGAAAGATACTCTAACAAATGCAAAATAAAGAATAAATTGACTTTATTGCAATAGAAGTATTTTTGCACAATTTGCACAAATAAAGTATATATTTCTTTAAAACAGGACTGTTACTGTATTAAATGTTCAAGTAATTAATTAGTATTTAGGTTACAAGTATTTCGCTAGGTAAGTATTATATCTTACAATTAATGATATAAGAACAATGGCACCAGCAAACTTATATGAGAAGGCAAACCCACCAACATAAGACAGAAATACAACTTGCTTTCCTCCTATGCTCGGTCCTCTCAATACCGACACAGCGTCTTCTCTATGATTGCCATCGATGTAGACACTACTAGAAAAGTCTGGAGTGTCCCATGTTGGATGGTAGTTAAGGTTCAGATGTTGTGTATAGAGGAGAACTGAGTGTCATGCTTGACAGTTGGCTGAAAATCAGAACAACACTATGTGGTTCGGATTCCACATAAAGCTGTAGGTCCCTTAGTTGCCCTGGCTATTGGGATATTATTAAATAGCTCTTTCTGAGAAATAGTCGACCTTAGTTACTAACAATGACTACACTCGTTCGTCTACACTCATCACACTCATTCGCCCCTCATATTCACCTGTATCTTGACAATCAGCGTCTTACTAACGAATAATGAACAATGAACATTTTACACAAATTTTCATCACTGGTACTTTCAACAAGGGAGTAGAGAGACCGGACACCCGACAACTGTCCTTAGGTAAGTGACGGTGGTAGGAGTTGAATACTACTGCTGTATGTGCATATACGTACAGACCCACCTACCCACCCATACACTTACAGTGGTGATGATTCTTGTCCACTTATACGTCCTTGTATGGTAGTAAAAATTGGTAGTAAAAATTGGTAGTAAAAATTGTTACAGGTATGTGCCAGTTTCCAATTGCAAAAAAATTCAAAATCGATTACTGGCAATGATGTACAATATTGTAATAGGCTTCGTCATGATGAATACAATATTATACTTAAAAATTAAGAATAATACAACTTTAGTATTTAGTCCATAGAGTTTAACCATTCATTTTATACACAATATAGTGTATAAATAAACTTATAACATAGTTTAAAAGTAGAGAAAACCATCAGTAAACTTTGATGTATATAAACTGTTATTTAATCAGTGGTATATCTGTAAACAGCTGCCATATACCGAAGGACAGTTGGTACTGAGTCAAGCTCTCTTCTTATATGTTGAAAGTAAAAGTGGTACTGACAATTTGTATGATGCTTTTGTCTTATTTTTATTGTATATGTATTATATGGGGACTTGCCTTCTCGTAAGTTTGCTGTTGCCCTATATCTCCTATAAAGAATTCTTTGTTATAAAGAATCTTTTACTTTTACTGAAATGAACAACCCTCCTTGAAGAGATTTATCATGTATGATAACAGCTATTACAGTAACTATCAGTCCATCCCCAACTAACATTTAAGTTTGATGTTAAGTAATACGCTTGATGTGGATTAAAATAATATTATTTTGTTTGTTCCTGGACATAAGGAGAGTCAGATGATGCAGGCAAAGAACCTCTAGTCAAGTCACAAAATACAATTGACACTGTAAGTTAAGTAATATTATTGATCATACATATATCAGTTCAAATAATATAACAGGAGAGTTTGGACATAACAAACTTATCTGAGACGACAACTCAACTGATACAACATACACTGATCTCTCTTAGCAAACTTATCTGAGACAAGTCTCTAACATATACTGAAGTTTTTTTTCCCCACCTAATTAAAGAGCCAGATGCACTGAAATTTGTGTAATGTGAATGTGTTATGTCTTCATACGCTTACCTGTGTTATGTCTTCATACGCTTACCTGTGTTATGTTAATGAACTTGTCTTTTTAGGTAAGTTTGCTGATGCCTTATCTCTCCTATTGTATTCCTCATCTAATGTTGTATACTCTACCTGCAGTATTTAAATAATTATGTTAAGTTAAAAGGCTCTAGACTTGGTATTAATATAATACAAAATATAGCAAATCAGTGCACTCTGTTACAAGCAACGAAGATTAACATAACAACACTAAGTACAAAAACATATATGTAAAGGCTACCGTATTTCTTATTTACTTTTGGTGGGCTTGGATAGTGAACATTTGCCACAGATGATGGGGAGGCCACAGATTATTTACACTATTCAACAGAAAGTTTGGCGATTATTCAAGAATTAATTAAACCCCTTTCTGATTAGGATGTTAAAAATTATTAACATTATTATTAATTAGTCAGAATGAAATGAAAAAACAAGATTATATTTTACTGATTTGAGGTTAAACTAAAACTAATTCCTTTTCTAGTTTTGGTTTTTGTCATAAAACACTGATGAAATTAGAAAACCGGTTAAGTTATGCTAGTGTTATCATTTTTTTGCCATATCCTCGTAATTGTAATATAACTGATTTGACTAACATAGTTGTTGTTGTTGAAGATATGCGAAACAATTTATAAACATGTGATATTAATAATGTTATGTGGTTTTGATATATTATTACTTAATCTATATTTATAAAAGAGGATGTTTGTGTATATATATATGTTTGAAGTTTATGCGCTGCCAAACCATCCAACCGATCGCCATGAAACTTTAGGATGTTGTCCTGTATACTCCCGAGATGGTTTCTGTGAAGTTTGATGCAGATCCGTCCACAGGGTCCCACCCCACGGGCTCCTAAAGATCCCATGTTATTCAAATGGAGAATCTGAATTGTTTACAAAAAACATATGACTGTGTGGTTTAATGTAGTTTCACATGCCATAAGCAGATTGAAGTTCTCACAACAACAGTACTGTATATATTTTGATTTATTGTAGTTCTACATTTCACCTTGAGAGTGTAGCACACACTACTTTTACTTGATCAGGTGATCTGTATTTGGTGTTAACCTTTTTTCCTCAGTAATTAAAACATGTGGTGAAACGTGAAAATAAAAAATAAATAATTATTTGTTTTGCAGTTTACTTTTTATGACATGCCTCCTAAAAAATCTAATATTGGTAGAAGAAGCAAAAATGCTCGAATTCTTTCAGCTATTAGGTTCTAAATCAAACTCAATATTATGACCGGTGAAGCGGGCGGTTACAGCTAGTTACTTCATAAATATCTATCGAAATCTATATATTTTAGTTCTGTTATTCAAAATTTTATAAATATCCATCTGTTGATTTTAGTAAAATAACAGCTCTTTTGTAAATAAATAAATATGTTTATTTTATTTGTTTGATGTTATCCTATTGATGCATTTAGATTGTAAATCTTTAGCTGTCAAACAGAAACAAATGAAATTAACACATTTGAAATAGGCTGAGTAATGCCCTATACTAATAAACAGGTAGCAACGCAAGTAGTGTGAGTGAGATACTGTAAATAAATTTAATATTGTGATTTTACTTTATACAGTTAATCTACTATTATTTGTAGTGAAAAGTCACATGCCGATGTATATTGGCTGCAGCTGGTTTTGGGGTCGGTACATGGGTAGGGGTATCCCCTAATTCAATATAAATCTAGTGTTAAAACATATACAGGGTGTCCCATAAGTAACCAGCCAAACTTCTGTAGGTCATTTCTTGGGTTAAAACAAACAAAAAATTTCATGTGTACAAATAGTCTGTCTCGCTCCATTATCCGGCTATCTGTCTGTATGAGTTTTTTACTAAAAACCTAATATCTCAAAAGTTATTTAAGATAAAAGTATGAAAATTGGTATGAATGTTGATCTTTACAGTATCCATGTACTATTCAAATTTCATTTTTTTACAACAATATTTTTCAAAATGGCGGCCATTTTAAATTTTTAAAGCCAAATATCTTAATAACCTTAAATTTTACTAAAAACTTGTAAGTTACAAAAAAGTTTAAGAATTTATTTCTATAAATAATTATATAAAAAGTTTTAAGATTGAACAACTATTTACTGAGAAATTAAAATTTTTATCAAAATTGAAAACTAAAGTTTTCATTTTTATTAATATCAAGCATATTTTTATTTGATAAAAATTGTAATTTCTCAGTTAATAGTTGTTCAATCTTAAAACTTTTATATAATTATTTATAGAAATAAATTCTTAAACTTTTTTGTAACTTACAAGTTTTTAGTAAAATTTAAGGTTATTAAGATATTTGGCTTTAAAAATTTAAAATGGCCGCCATTTTGAAAAAGATTGATGTAAAAAAATGAAATTTAAATAGTACATGGATACTGTAAAGATCAACATTCATACTAATTTTCATGCTTTTATCTTAAATAACTTTTGAGATATTAAGTTTTTAGTAAAAAACACATACAGACAGATAGCTGGATAATGGAGCGAGATAGACGATTTGTACACATGACATTTTTTGTTTGTTTTAACCCAAGGAATGACCTACAGAAGTTTGGCTGGTTACTTATGGGACACCCTGTATAGCCAGCAATATAAAATTTGCTTATTTTTATACTACATGTATATATATTATATGGTTTTTTTGTCAGCTACCGTTATTATTTATCTATTTAAAATTATGTAAAAGCTGAGTTTTATAGTTAGACAAAAAGTCCAAGTCATTACATTATAGTAAAAATTAAAAATAAATAAATAACAAATGATCTCCTGTCACAAAGCTAAATCCAGTCCATCAAGCCATTTAAGACCTGCCTCACTGATTCTATTTATGCTAGCTAATCCCTCTGTAAAACAGCGCAAGGGCACTCTGAAACTATGTGATCCATTGTTTGGATAGACTTCCTGCAATAACATGACTGATCTACTGTCAATCCCCATTTGTATTTGCAGTAGTTACATTTGCCTACCCCAGTTCAGAACCGATTCAATCATGTCCACTCCCTACGAGGGAGGTTCATCTGACCTACAGGTATTGATGGATCGTTAATAAGGAACTTATTTCGTCCATCAAAACTGTTTTATGCTATTATTGGGTGAGAAATTTGATCTGCTCAACTGGAAAGCAGTATGTAGAGGTGGGTTTCAAGATTTTATTTTATTTATTTATTTTTTTTTTATTTATTTATTCATAAGACGCCGATTGTCAAGATATGGATTTCGAATGAGTGTGATGAGTGTAGATGAGCGAATGTAGTCATTGTTACTAACTAAGGCCGAATATTCCTTAGAAAGTGTCATTAATTAATAGCCCAATGACAAATGAACTAAGCATTATCATGCGTGTGTGTGTGTGTGCACGTGTGTGCATGTGCGCGTGTGCGAGCGTGCGCACGAGCGTGTGCGTGTGTGCGTGTGTGCACATGCGAGATCCTGGGTAATGGGGGGGGGGGGGAAAGTGCGGGGCATTCAAGATCTTATTGAATTCTTTATGTCTTATTCCTCCTGACTGCCTCCTGACGTCTTATTTCTGGAGGAGCTGTACTGCACAGCACCGAGAGCCAAGATAGTGGAGTTGCCATGAGAGAACCACTAATAGCTCTCATGGCTCTATTAAGTTGGACATCAATCCCTTTTGTATATGTGCTTTTTAGCTATACGGGAGCACTGTATTCAGCAGCTGAATAAACCAGTGACAAAGCAGTAGTACGCAGGACAAATTCTTTGGCTCCCCAAGTTGTTCCAGCAATATAACGTAGTACATTTGTCCTGGTATTAATTTTAGCCGTTGTTTTTTGAAGATGGCTTTTAAACGTCAACGATCGATCAAATATTACTCCCAGGTACTGCGGATGATCATTGTGGTGGAGTTTTACACCATTTAGAAAGATGTTTAATTTTCAATTAGCTAGTCGATTACTTAGGTGGAAGCAGGCTATGTTGGTTTTTGATGGGTTAGGATTCAGCTTCCAGGTTCTAAAATATTCTTCGAGGGTTGCAAGATCGTATGTGAATGTTTCTTCAGTAGTTGTGAAGTCCTTATGTTGATAAGCTAAAGCAATAACCTCATGTAAATTTACATTGTATTAACTAGGTTAAAGATTAGGATAGTAAGTTACGTCATGACACAATTCATTTGTATATTTTGTACAATACTGAATAAAGACATTTATCTATCTATCTATCTATAATATCATCTGCATACATAAACTTTCTTGACTTGGTGATTGGGATGTCAGCAGAATACACGTTAAATAAAATTGGAGCAAGTACGGATCCCTGTGACAGACCATCCTTCAGCTGTCTATATTAGCTTTCTTCACGACCTATATAAACTTTTATTAGCCTGGCACTAAGCATTGACTCAAGAAATCGCAAAAGAAATGGACAGGGGAGGAGGCTGTAGAACTTTAATAACAAATCTTTGCTCCATACTGTGTTATAAGCCGCTGTGAGATCAATAAAAGCTGCAGATGTTTTTAGCTTGTTTTCAAACCCATTCTCTATAAATGATGTCAGAGCTAGGATCTGGTCGCAACAACTTCAGCCAGGCTGAAAACCAGCCTGCTCAACTGGAACATTAGGATCAAGAATGGGTGAATTCTGTTGCATGACAGTCTTTCCATCAACTTATAACAATCACTAAGAAGAGATATAGGGCGGTAACTTTCCACTCGTTCAGGGTCTTTGCCATGCTTAAAAACAGCTACTACTTTTGAAAGCTTAAATGCTTTTGGCAAATCTCCTGTAGCTAGTATATTATTGTAGGCCATTGTTTCACTTTACTACCAGAATGCATAAGAAATTCTGGAAAGATACCGTCAAGACCGGCTACTTTTCCTGCTGGTATAGTGGAAATCGCCTTATCTATATCTTCCTCCGTGAAATTTCTGGAGACTTCCAGGGGTGCCAATTGGCTCTTTTTAATTTCATTTAGCTTGTAAAGCACATGTTTGTTAGAAGGATGGCGGACTGACTTTGATACGCTGACTATCCGTTAAGCTTATACAGACAATAAAGTTGGTGTGTGAGTCACATGATTAGGGTAATGCTAGGGGTGGCCCAAAATCCTCCTTTTGAAATGAACTTAATGAAATTGTATGAATGATGTACGTGATAATTTGATCATCTTAGTTCAAGGGACGTTGCATCTGAGATCATTTACAGTAAATGTTTATTTCAGAGTGTAATAAAAACATTGACTATATGAATAATAATCTTGTATATGTATAGGATCACTGTCTATCATGCAAGAATATTCACAGTCCAATTTCCAATAGACTGAGGCATACATTATGTATTTAGTCTGTACATAGCTGAAATCCATACAGGGATTAGTATATTTTTTTCTGCACATATACAGCTGTTTACATTAACCCTAACCATTTGAATTAAACCCAGCCTTAACCCTAAATTTGGTATTTCAAGGCAGACGCTTGAACATTTCTAATGTAAATTTACATTTTACATCAAGTTCATGTTCAGGTTACAAGCAAGTTCTTAGATGCTTATGAGGGACATCTAGAGTAATATTACTGTAATGTGAATGACCTTATTTTATTATTTTTTATATTTATCTTATCTTACTATTATATAAAAATCTAATGGTTTCTGTCAGTGTCTGTTACTCAATCACACAAAAACTGCTGGACCCATTCAGTTGAAATTTTGCATGGACATTCATAGAGCTAACACATAGGCCTATCTGTATTTTGAAATTCCATCAGGGCACCGCCCCAGGGGCTCTATCAATGCAAGCCCTCTGGTAATACAAATTTGACAATTGTTTATAATAGTTTCATTAATCAGCTGTTGGAATAAACAAACAACTTACATAGTTCTGAAGTAAATACTGTGCTAAACTTAACCACAACGCACTTTTGCGCTCACGTTTTTCAACAAGCGGAAGGAACCTGCACATTTTCAAAAAGGGAAACAAAGCTGTCAACATTGTTTATAAGTCTGATTTATAAAATTTTCTTTTTTTAAATATGATTATATTAAAAACGGTTTAAACAAACTAGAGTCAACGTATTTCATTCATGTTTTGCATTACTGAATGCAATAAGCACAATATAAATCAACTTAAACCCTGTACAAAGGACAAGTACTCTGCTAGTATGTTAATGAAATAAGGAGTCTCAAACCTTTGTTCGAGATCTAGATTTGAATATGATTTATTTTTAAAATCTGTTTAAGTTGTTAGAGAGGTCTATATTTAAATATGATTTATAATTTAAATCTGTCTAAATGCTCCTAACAATTTACAGTTCAAAATGACTACTGTATAATATTTTAATTTTGAGGGGGATTATTCAGACAAATTTTATTAATTGAAGCACTATGTACCAGATGAACATGGTGATGAGACGAGATGACCAAACCAGCGTTTCTTTGTCGATGAACAGTCGCAAGGACTCTGGAATCCGCAGCAACAGTCGGAAGAGCAGTATTCAGCATCCTGTAAGTTATTATTTCTTGTTTAATTTTTTATAATATCTAATGTTAATAAACAATTGTTTTGAGGGGTGTTATTATTGATCAATTTAAAATTAAGTTATTCTATTAATCGCTTACTTAATGTCTAATCACTATTCAACCTTACAGTAACAATGACTGTCATACCACTACAAAGAGCACGGACAGTGTCACAGTACACTTACAGCCAAGTTACAAAATAAAATTTAAAATTAGAAAAACTCTAGTAACATAATACAGGCCAGCCACAACTCTAGAAGCAGTCTGTGTCTGAAAGAATTTTTCTAAGGAGTAAAGGAAGTTTTTAAAAGCCAACTATAGAACACATTAAAATAGAGTCAGTGTACTAATTTACTAACTATGTTATTTACTTTATTTATAGGTTAATTTTAGGGCACTAGTATTATAGGAATTAGTTTTGTAAATACATTTTAGATTTATGTATATTTTTTCAAAATAATCTCTCTTACAACAAATATAGAGTTTATAATTAATTTAACGAACATAATGTTCGGGTGCTTTAGTAAAATCATTGATTTTAACACAAATAGATTTCCCATTCAATGTTAAATTTTGAGTTTCAAAATATCAGCTGTTTTTGTGGTCCACTGTGGAGCGCTGTTGTAGTCCCATATAAATGTAATGCAGTTTAAACCAGCTGTGGTTGCAGGCCTCACTAACTAACAAAATTAATTCAGTCACAAATAATATTCCCATTAGATGGAATATCCAGTGTAGGTGTTTATAATCAAGAGTAATATCTACAATAGTAATCTAATAAATTTATTTTTGTATTTTACACAGTTATTGCATTTTATTTTTCTTACATTCATAGATATAAGGTTGTGTTAACAATATATAACTCTGTTATACTATTTGGTGTTATTGCAACACCTATTCATTGTTTTATTTCATTTAAAATTGTATAAATAAGATCAAATAAAACTCATCATCGGAATTGTTTGAATTATTATCAGATAATCATTATGGTTGACTTCATATATTAGATATTTTGTATATTTACATGTTTATATTTAACGGAATGTTACAGCGTATTCATAAGTCATGTTATGGTACTAAATATGTAGACTTTATATATTACTAACTGCACTCATTATATATTTAACACATTCGCTGCAGGTGACGCCTTACATCGTCAAGGCGGCCTGTGCGTGCAAGCTGATGACCCCTTGCGTAGTCATTAGGCAATTTGAACTGTAATGTTTCAGCATGAGTTTAGCATTGCAAGGGTGACTGTCGTTTGTTCGTAGTGTGGTCCAAACATTGCATATAACTTTTTTTTTCTTTTGTGTTTGAAGTGTCCTTTATGTAAATAAGTGTTTAGTATGTATTTCTTATTATTAGTTTTTTGTTTTTAACATGGCTGGAACATCTAGACTATAGTCTGTTCATCGAGAGTCTGAAGTGAAGCGCCGCCTCCTACTAAATTTACGGCCTCGGCAGGCTGTATCACATGCGGACCTTGCAAGCGTAACGGCTCTACTGCCGGCAAATTAGCAGCCGGATCAACACCTCAAGAACATACAGTTAGAGTTAGGATATAATTTTGATATTTAGAGGTAATTAATTTTTTAATTAAAACTTTTTAAATTTTTTGGTCAGGTGATTTTTGTCTATAAGAAAGTTATTTTAAAATAAATAAATAAATAAATTTTATTTTGTTTTTCACATTTTCTCTTTAAACGCTTAGTTTAGCCTTTTATATAGTTTCTATATTTGCTCGTGCCGATTCCCACCTGGTAATTAATTCAATGGAAATTTGTTAAACCTTTTAATTAGTACCGGTATGTTTAAATAATGAACTATCCTACATCTATTTGTATCTTTTATATGCACTAAAACAAATATAAAAAGCGTGTTTAGCCCTCATTGTTTTTAAAATTAGCCTACTTAATTATGTACAGTTACAAAATCGTGATATATTATTCCTATTTACAGAAAGTATGACTTAACACAACATTAAATAAATCTATGAACAGTTTATCAATAATGTGTTAATATTTGTATATTGTATATTGTATATTTGTATATTGTACATAGTTAAATATTTGTATGACTATATAAATTATTGGCCGGTGGAATGTTAGTGAAAAGCCCCTGAAGGACGTCAACCTCCGCCACCATCTCAGGGGTCACTCTTTTTAGGGAAGAGGCTCCCACAGGCCTAGGCCATATAAACCTGTGGTACGGAAAAACCCGGTTGGTGACCTGATTAGCTTCAATCGCTGTGTAACAGTTCTTCGGCTAAATCGGATTCAGTTTCACTACTGTCACCTTCTTGGACATTGATTATAAATGTCCTTTCTTCCATATCTTCTACGATACCATCCAACTCCCACATTTTTTCTTCTTCTTTTTTTACATGTCCAATGCACTTACTCCAGTCTTCCTTGGAAACTTGTTTTAACCCTTCTTCGAATAGCGGCTTTAAGTCTTTAATCTTGAACGAAACGTTGTTCGACGCAACATGACCCTTTACTTGAGCCCAAATCAATTCGATTGGATTGAGTTGGCAATGGTAGGGAGGAAGCCGTAAAACAGTTTTACTGTGAAGTTTCGCCTCTTCATCGATTATGTAGCTGTCATATTTTCCTCTCTCTTGGTTTGCTATTTGAAGGAGCTCTTTTTTCAACTTAGTCGTATCTGTAATTATTCCTTTTGTTGCAAGCCATTCTACTATCTGTTTTTTGTTCCATGACTTAGTTGGTAGTTTTTCAACTTTTGTTGAATGATATGAAGCGTTATCTAAAACTATTACTGCATTTTCCTTCAAAAGGGGTAGCACGCGCTGAAAATAGCTTAAGAAAACATCACCATTCATTTCTTCGTGGTAATCTTGGGTGGACTTCGATTGAAAGATTAAACCCCCGTTTTCCACGAATCCATCTTCACTGCCGATGTGTGACACGATGAGGCGTTTTCCTTTCCCTGTAGGTGTTTTTAAGCCTGTAGAAAGACCGTTTAGAAATGCATCCTTTCTACTTTTTACTTCGGTGTCCACCCAAACGTTCTTCCGTACGTGTCCCTCGTTAACCCAGGTCTCGTCTTGATAGTAAATAGGCCTTCCTTCTTGACGATATTTTTTAATCTTTCGTAAATAATCCCGTCGCGACAATATGATGTCTTCTCTATCTATGAGGAAAGCATTTCTTCCTCTAGTGGAAAACTTAAATCCAAGTCGCTTCAGAATTTTGAACAGAGTTGTCCTTTTGAAGTTCGGTAACTGGGCATCTTCGTTGATGGCGTCCAAAACTTTGTTCAAGGTCGGTGGAATATTTTTGAAAAAAAATTCATGCACTTTTCTTCTGATTGCACACCTTGTCATATCGTCTATTTTCGATAAAGCATCTGGTCTCTGCTTTTTGTTTAAAGGGGATTTGAGTCCTAACTCTCGATTACATTTGTAAGCGGAAATTATACCGTAAACACTAGTTTTCCCGACTCCAACCATACTTGCCACCTTCTGTATAGCACTTGTCTTTCAAAATTCCTGGATTTTCATCCAATACTGTCTTGTAAACGTTTATTACACACTGTTTTTTACCACTATGTATTGTTTGTCCACTTTTATTTTTTCTCACTGGAGATAAAACATCCATCCTAATGCCTAGTTTACACTGTCCACCACTTCTAAAATAAATACTAAAATCACTAGAATATGATAAACAAATAAACTAAAAATCTACACTTAATAATAAACGTTATTTTAAGCCACTTAATACACAGCGTTTTAATGTTACGGTACAACAGCTGACAGACCACTGAGCCACTGAGCGCATAAGGGTTGGACGGGGGACATGTGAAGAGAAAGTTGTTTCAGGGGAACTGTGAATCATCCCCCGAGTCACACGCGTACACGTGACAATCTCTACCCTCATTGGCCCCAACCCGCCGCGCGCGCCATCGTCAGGTGGTGCTTTACTTCAGACTCTCGATGAACAGACTTTAGCTGTTATTTACCAAAATGTGACTACCATTTAGTCAGTAGGCAATGATTTTAGAGTTCGATAATATAACGGGAGATTTAATTTGTTTATTGGGCTTCTGATAATGAATAAATTGACTGGAATAGAATGAACCGGTGGGTTGAAGGGGATTAAATATTATAACTACCTTACATATGAACTACATATTTTGTATGAATTGCACAAGTTTCAATTTTACTTGTCACTATGTTGAAATATGTAAGTGTGCGGCTATTGTGCCAAGCCGGGCAAGACACCGCACGAGACGAGACTACTTGCGCCGCTACAGCGAATGTGTCAAAAATCATCATAAACTAGGCCAATATCACGTTACGAATTTTAACATGTATTTAAAGTACATTAAATTAAATTGATATTCAAAATGCGCAAAATCTGAAATTGAATGCTAATTTAGTGCATTTTGAATATACTTTCAAATGCATAAGGTCTATGATTTAAAAAATTATTTAATTGTTTATTCTTAGATCATATATTTATTACATCAAATAGATTTAAAATGAAATGAATATCTAATTTGGTCAATGTTTGGCATTCTTGGACTGTTACAGTATGCATATGCTTTATTCATACTTTTCAATCTTTCCATAGTAAGAGATTATGTTTTTTATCATATAGTAGTAAAAATTAAAAGGAAAGTAACGCAGTATACCTGGTAAACTCTTAATAGAAAATACACTCACAGCACAACATGTTTTTTATCATGCAGTAATAACAAAAATAGAACGGTTCATTTTTTGCTATCATGTATTTTGTTGAATTTTATTCCGTTTTACTATTTTACATGTTGTGTTTCAAACATACTGTATGCTGGAAAGGTTATATTTTATTATGTTTTCAGTTGCGTGCCAGTAACGGACCTTCTTCAAGTGATCTGTACGCACACAGAGTAAGTGGATACTTCACTTCCAGCCAGTCTTCTGTAAACAATGAAGGTAGGTGTTTATTTGTCAAAGTACTGAGGGAAAGTGGCCACAAACTGGTCACAGTTGAGAGAAAAGGGTTGTCAACCTCTTGGGATATGAGCCCTTGACCCCTCAGCATTGAAACAGAGGTGCTAACCGGAAGGCTAACAGGAGTCCCGGTTTTGATTTTAAATTTTATTTCCTTTTTATTTTTTCGTAATATGGTCTAATTAATTTACCCTACTTGGGATCATCACACACGTTCATGTCCATTAAATGTCAAAATAACCGAGATCAAGATATGTTTCATGTTTTTCTTTTTGCTTCATGAAGAATTGTTTTTACATACTCACAGTACCAACTAATTCTGGAAGTTTCATCTATGTGCATGAATTTTTTTCCATGTTTTCTAATTACCAATGGAAATCAAAGGCAAACATACAGCAACTTTTGATACAAAATATGACTCTTCACTTTTATAAAATTTATCATTTTCAACAAATTATTGTAAAGAAACTATTATACTTGTTTGTTTGCCGGGAGAACTAGGGAATATTACTCTGTATGGAGTATATTGTTGTAAAATGAGTCACTGCTTATCTTTGTAGATCCTTTATTAGTAAATTTCTTAACAGAGGCCAAAATGCAATTGGTGTTAACTATTACATCTGTTCTATGAGGTGCTGGGCTTTGGTAATCAAACAACTAGCCTGAAAGTCAATGAACATACAGTGTATTTCAATACCACTGTACGTGTATGGGTGGGTCAATACCACTGTACGTGTATGGGTGGGTGGGTGGGTCAATACCACTGTACGTGTATGGGTGGGTCAATACCACTGTACGTGTATGGGTGGGTCAATACCACTTTACGTGTATGAGTGGGTGGGTGGGTCAATATCAAGAATAATAAGGCTGTTATTCTTAGTAAATTCGGAAACTAATAACTATTAAACTGCTTCCAGTTAGTGGTATTCTTCTCTTGATTCCAAATATACCATAAGTGTTGGGAAAACACTATGCTTTATGCTCTAACCCCCTCCCACCCAAAATATATTAATAAAACGTTATATATAGGCAGCTTCCTAGCTGAGCTATAGGAACAGCTGAGCTGTTCCCACCCACACACGTACAGTGGTATTGACCCACCCGCCCACCTATACACGCACAGTGGTATTGGACGCACCCGCCCACATATACACGTACAGTAGTATTGACCCACCCACACACCTATACACGTACATTGGTATTGACCCACCCACCCACCTATACACTTACAGTGGTATTGATGCACCCGCCCACCCATATACGTACAGTGGCATTGACACACCCACACATGTTTAGTGGTATTGTCGCATCCTTACCTTACCTCTTACCTCCTTGGCCATTGAAACCCCAGTTGGTTTTTGGCCTCGCCAACAATGCCTCTCCATTCTGCTCTGTTCTTTGCTGCCTCAGGTGTAGTCCCCAATTTGTAAATATCTTTGAGGACCTGATCCCTCCATCTAAGTCTTGGCCTGCCAAGGGGTCTTCTACCATCTGGGTTCGATCGTTCAATATAATTAATAATGGAGGTATTTTCTCGCCTCCACACATGTCCAGCCCACCTTAGTCTTCTACTTTTCACTAATGCTACTATATCTGGGTGAGTGTATATTTCTCTTAACTCTCTGTTCTTTCTTATTCTCCAAACATCTCCTTCGCATACTGGACCAAACACTTTTCTTAATACTCTATTTTCAAATACAATAAGCTTCTTCTCATATTCCTTTGTCAGTGTCCATGTTTCAGCTCCATATAGTAACACAGGGAGGACTAGTGTATGATAGATTTTGATCTTAGTTTGCCTAGACAATATTTTGGATTTAAGTAATTTCTCTACTGCCCAATAGGTCCTAGAGGCTAAGACTAGTCTATTTTGAATTTCGTTTTCCTCTTTTATGTTTTGTGCTAGCTTTATGCCAAGGTATTTAAACTCTTCGACTTTTTCAAATTCCCACTTGTCCACTTTAATATTTTGTATTCTATTCATTCCCTGTCTTCTGGTTATATGCATATATTTTGTCTTATCCTGGTTTATTTCTAATCCCACCTTTCTGGTTTCTTGAATGAGCACTTTTGCTAAATTTTCCAGATCTGTTCTACTTTCAGCAAGAAGAGCAACGTCATCCGCAAAAGCTGATACAATACATTGTCGCATCCACCCACCCATAAACGTACGATGGTGATGACCCACCCATACACGTACGATGGTAGATTATAAGCACAGATCAGTTTAGGATAAATGGTTGAAACTTCATGCTAGTAGTTGTAAACATTTGTTGTAGAAGCTCTGAAGAGGAGCAGAATGATAACATCAACTGGAGACCAGTACGGCGTTTCTTTCCAGAAACTCAGGAAACAGTCAGATCTGCAACTGATAAGATGTGTTCAGGTAATATACTTATTTATATTGTTTGTGTATTTGGTTATGATGAAATATTTAAAAAAGGAAAGCAATGATTCTTAGTGATTAAGTTGTCGGCATTAAGTAAATAAATGATTCCAAAGTTTGGTTTTGCAAAGCCTTATCGAATTCAACTAACTCGGTGTTAGAAATTTGCTAGGTTTATAAGGTATTTGTGATAGGTATATTTTAAAAGATGTTGTAATTAATCATCTGCAGGTTGGTGGCTCAGTGGCTAAGGCTTTGTACTGCGGAAGGAAAAGTTCAACGTTCTAAGCTAACGCTCGGTACTTCACTCCTTGAATAAAGTTCATGCACATGCCTACAGTCCAATTTTTACCATATAAACTGAAAAGTGAATTTTAAAATAAAAAATTGCTATGATCAATTTAATTTGTTTCTGTATTTATTTTATTAGTTTATGCAATAGTAAAATTTGTAAAAAGCAACAAATAATTATTATGATTTTTATATTATTTTTAAATTAGGAACTGATCCTGGATTTATAAATAAAGTTTTCAAATCTTAATCATTCAGTTTTCCATACCGCTTTTTAATGTAATATAGTACACATATATAATAGATAATTATAAACTCTAGTGCTTGTCTAGTTAATTAAGGCCTAGCGTACATTACAGACTTGTTTTGTTGGCTGACTGTCCGCCGACAGTTTAGTCGGGGGAGGTATGAATTCATGTCCTGACCCAACAGTTTGGTCTGGGACCTGAGGTAGTGCAAACGAATGACTATTTAGTCTAGGTGTAAAACTTGAGAATGATCTGCTAAACATTACGCCTGACAGAATGTTACCAAATAATGAAAACGGTAAATAAATACCCTTTGTCGTCGTAGAGGATTAAGCATTTGGTTCAACTAAAGGGATTTTACGTTGAGCGGTAAATGAGAGATGAGAAAATTAAATATTTATATCTAAATTGATTCGAAGGACCAGGGAATTTTTATATTAAAAACGCCCAAAAAGTTAATGCCTATAGAAAGAGTTCGTGGATAATTTGTTGTTACAAAATGGGACAAAATGTCGAGCAATATGCTTACAAAAATAACTAAAGTTACACACATGAAATGATGAAAACAGTACCTTGTCCAATATTCCAATTAGATGAGGGAAGGTCCGGAGACAACCGTTGGTGAGGTGGTAACGAGGTCCATCAATGTCCTGGTACAAAGTAGGGAAACGCCAACGAACGACAGTTCTCACTTCATTTCACCTTCTTGACACGAATCACTGTAGAACGCTTCTCGCAAAGTTCATCTGCCACGGAAGCACGCACAAAGAAGATCTTGAAGATCTTGAAGCACTGACAATTACGGGAGTTCACTCAAGAAATTAAATGTACAAAATATCACACACACAAAAATATTAAAAGACGTTTAAGAGTGGTTAACAGAGATTTAGAGAAACAAATATATAGCACGAGGCAGAGGGCCTCCAAAAGTGTATATGAGAGAAGTGCGTTGTGAGAGGGACGTTACAAGACCGAGTTTTCTAGACAGAGTTTCTAGACAGAGTGAGACTCGCGTAAACCCCGCGTCGATGCAAAACCGTTTTTAGAACAGTGCATTCCAACCAATCAGATTTCAAGACGACTGACTACGTCATATCGCCTGATTTTGTCGCTTTTAGAAAGCGTTATCCCCCTCTCTCTCTCTCTGTTGAGATATTTCAAATTAAAAAATAATACAACTTAAAATGCGCTCTTGGCTTAAAAACTATTTCTTAATGCTAAAGTGTTAACACATTAAATGCTATTATAAAACCTTAAAATATAAGATATAAGTACTGAACATTCCGGCCCCCTTGAAGCATTGTAGGCTTCAACAACAAAGTCACACAATAGAAAATCACACCACACAGTTTTTAGAGATTGGGGCACGGAACTAGAAAAGAGATTTTAGTCAGTGGGCAGAGGAAACACCTTTACCACTGGTCTAGTAAGGTGTCCATTTGGAGTGCGTAAGTCCACCACGCGCACAACACCATCAGTCCCTGGGTGTACGGCGGTAACACGAGCCAGAGGCCACGAGAGGGGCGGAGAGTTCTGGTGCACTAGCACGAGATCACCAACTTTGATATTCTCACGTGGTTGGGTCCACTTATAACGTTGCTGGAGCGTATGCAAGTATTCCAGCTGCCATCGTTTCCAGATGCGTTGGTGTAGAGCTTGGACCAACTGCCAATGTCGTAGGCGGTTGTCAGGTGCGTCGAGGAGGTCGGGTTCTGGGACCGACGCTAGGGGTGCACCAATCAAGAAGTGCCCCGGAGTGAGGGCAGAGAAGTCAGCAGGATCGCTGGAGAGTGGAGTGAGTGGCCGCGAGTTTAGCATGGCCTCTATCTGAGTGACGAGTGTCATAAATTCTGGCAGTGTCAGGATGTGGTCTCCCATGACACGACGTAAGTGGTGTTTGGTGCTTTTCACAGCGTTCTCCCATAATCCACCTTGGTGGGGAGCAGCAGGAGGGTTGAACTTGAAGTCGATACCTCGAGGAATTGAGACATGCACTATGTGCTGCGCGTCAGTGATGAATGAGTGCCATTTTTCGGCAAGTTCGGATGGCAAGGGTTCATCCCAAGACAGACCTGTAGTCCAGAGAAGTTGCATAAAGCATTTTGCTTGCATTATGCAAGGAGAGAGAAATCCACAGGGATCATATATCTTGGCTATTAAGCTCAAGACAGAGCGTTTGGTAGGGCGCTCGTCAGGCGGTATGTTAAGAGAGTATGTGAAACAATCAGTGGTAGGCGACCAATGTAAACCAAGGATAGAGAACTGCGGAGATAGAGATTCTTGCAGAAACACTGGAGACTCGCGATGTCCTTCCGGCAGAGCTTGGAGTAGGCGAGTAGAGTTAGAGACCCACTTCCGGAGTTCGAAACCTCCTTGACGCAGTAGACGGATGAGCTGCTCCTGCAGTTCTAAGGCCGCTTCCTCTGTGTCCGCACCGGAGATGATGTCGTCCACGTAGGTCTGAGTCCTCAGCACGCATGCAGCGGAGGGGAAGTTCCCACCGTCGTCGTCTGCAAGCTGGTGCAGAGTCTTGATCGCCAAGTAGGGAGAGGTATTCATGCCGTAAGTAACAGTGTTCAACTGATAAGTTGAGAGAGGATCCTTGGGATGGTCACGCCATAAGATAAGTTGAAATTTCCGGTCATCTGGATGTACTCGGATTTGCCGATACATCTGACGGATGTCACAGCAAAAAACAATATTGTGACGCCTGAAGTGAAGTAGTATGTCACAAATATTTGTTTGGAGTTTGCGCCCGGTCAATAAGACATCGTTGAGAGAAACACCAGTACTGGTCTTGCAACTCGCATCAAAGACAGTACGAAGTTTTGTGGTGGAACTATTTTCCTTTAGCACCCCATGGTGGGGGAGGAAATAGTGTGGCTAAGTTAAATCAGGATTTTGAACTTTGGCCATGTGGTCGAGAGATTGATATTCACTGATAAAATCGTGATAGAGTTGAGAAAAGTGAGGTTGAGCGTTTAATTTCCGCTCGAGAGAATAAAATCGACGCTCAGCAATAGGCTGAGACGATCCTAGGGCAGAATGATTTTCCTTAAACGGAAGTCGAACGGTGTAGCGTCCGGTTTCATCTCGAGAGTGAGAAGTGGCGAAGTGAGCATCACATTGTTCTTCTTCTTTGGTCTTCTTCGAATACACAGGAATTTCCTCTTGAAGCCAGAACCGCTGAAGTGATGAATGTAGATCTGCGTCGCTTGCTGAGTGTAGAGAGACATTGAGGCTCGTAGAGGTGAGAGTGGATGCGAAAGGTGCGCTGGGAGCAGTACTCAATATGACAAACCCGAAATGCGTGCCAATTACATGTGGCATATGCTGCCCCAGTGAGAATTGCTCATTAGTGAGTATTTTTGGAAATATACTTCCACCTAAGATAACGTCAATTCGTCCAGGTAAATGGAATGTGGGATCAGCGAGAATGTATCTCTGAGTCTTATTGTAGACTTCTGGGGCTAGAGGTACTCTGGGTAAATCCACGGTCAATTTATCTAATATTAACATTGGCTGGTCAGGAGCAATGATGAGACCAGATAGAGTGCTGATTGTGAGGTGAGTTTGACCTTTTGGTTTTGCCGTGCTTTGGCTGAGGCCAGAGATGTGAGTTTGAGACTTAGTACGGCGCACTCCCAAGAGTTGAGCGGCACATTCGGAAATTAAATCCGTCATACTCCCTGAATCAAGTAAAGCCCTGAATACATGGGATCTACCTTCAGGAGTTTTTAGTTGTACCAGTAAGGTGCCTAATAGCACGGTGTAACAATCTGGCATAGAGGGGGTGAATCTTGAGAAACGAGAGTCACCTGAGAATCGTTATGGTTCTCACTAGAGCGATGACGTGTACTGGAGACGTCATGAGCCGTGTTACTACGGACGGGCTGATTAGCAGCATTGCCCGAGGCAGCTTGAAAGTGTAACAATGAATGGTGTTTTTTGTTACACGTGAGACACGTGGCCTTAGTTTGGCATTCCTTGAGTTCATGAGCGCCTAAGCATGAGATGCAGCGCTTATGTCTCTTGACGAGCTGATGTCGTTCTTGAGGAGTTTTGTCACGGAAAACCGTACATGAATAGACTTTATGTCCACTCTGATTACAAATGAAACATGGAGGAGGCATAGTCTTGGTTTGAGCGGAGTTAGAGTGAGTTGTGACCATTGAAACATCACTAGAGCGAAAGTTCACCCTTTTTGGCGCAGTCACCTTGTTGCGGGCGTGAGGAGGAACATAGGTAGAAGCCTTTACCTGCGGAACGTTATGAATATTGGCATCTTCAGTTTGGCTGCATTCAGTGTTCAAAAATGTTATTATTTCTTTGACTTCCGGTAACGAGTGAGCAGACGCGGCATTCGAAGAGGTTGACCGGGAAGCTTCCAGCTTTTTTCGTAAGTCGGAATCCATACGTCGGAGGATGAGAGCAGAGAGGAGCGGATTGTTTTCACCTACGTCACAATGTAAAGCTTTCAATGCCTGAGAGTGTTCTGTAAATTGATTGACAAATAGTCTGAGACCCTTGATTGAGGACGAACTAATTTGAGGCAGGTCCAGTAACTGGTTCAAATGGAGAGTTTGTAACCTCCGGGAATTATGGTAGCGATCCCGTAAGAGGTCGTATGCTATTAAGTAATTAGCAGAGGTTAGATTGAGTCCTTTAATTAGGTTTAAGGGTTCGCCGCTCAAAACGCTCAATAAGTACTGAAACTTCATTACTGCACTAAGACTGGCATTACGGTGAATGGTTGTATCAAATAAATTGATAAAGGAAGTCCAAGTCAGAAGATCGCCCGAGAATTTTTGTAATTCTAATTTTGGCAGACGGACCTGAGAGACACTAGAGACCTGAGGAGTCATACTGACGTCACTCAAAGCCGATGGTGTTTTGGGTTCTTCGACTGGAAGTAGCGTTTCGATTATACCAAGAATATGAGCGTAGACATTGTTAATAGAGTCCTGATCTTGCGCTAAGACTTCGTCTTCAATGGCCTCATCATCCGTTAGATTTAAGGCTCGTTGCAGGTTAGCCTCAAAATCAGCTTTCTTTTTCTTGATTTCATTAGAGATGGTTGATAAGCTCTTCAGTTGAGCAGGCGTAAGAAGCTCCTTTTGCGTAGCGAATTCTTCAACTTGAGTTTTTATTTTAGCGAAGCGCGTTTTAGTTAACGCTGTGAGACGAGTATAGAGAGCCGCCTTGAAATCAGAAACTTTAGGAGCCATTTTAAATTTTTCAGATACAGTAAGTAGTAAAACAAAATTAAATGTAGATATGAAATACAAGACACTATTGTGAGCAGAGCACTAAGTTGCTAAATACATTTTTCCATATTTTATTTATATCTATTTTGACTTATTTACTACAGTATTAAAATATTGGCAGAGACATCACAAATTATTTTGCAATAAGAACAATAAACAAATAAATAAGAGATTCAAGGTGTGAGATAAGCTTAATCTGCAATGTTATAACAATTGCAGTCTTGATTGGTTCCACTGAGAACTTTGCTTTGATAGCTAGATTTGTTAGTAGCAATGTGTATGAACACCAGAGAGCAAGGAAAAAGTATACATTTTATTTTCAATGAGAGATCAGAGAACTAATTATTTTTAGTTAATTAGCTTCCAATAAGCTTATGTTAATAACACATTAGAGAGAGACATGATAAATAGCTAATTCTTGCTTATTTCAGAGAGAGTGTACAAAACTATAAATGTACATAACTAGTTTTGTATAGTTAGTTAATTAATTATTAGTTCAGCACAAATACAATAAATATGAATTAGGTAATTAGCTAAACAAAATTTGTTTACCCTAGCAGAGAAATGTGTGTTTAATAAAGCTTAACTGCTTTACCAAAAGAGACTTAAACTAGACTAATTGACTATACACAATAAAACAATAGTTGACCTCACAAAAAAGGAATGAAAAAGCAATATATTGTACAATAAAAGCCGTATAAAACACCTTTTGTATTTAATTAGCCTTCAAATGCTAATTAGAAAAATAGAATAAAAGATAGCAATTTAATTTAAGATTAAATATATATAAGCTTATTTACATAAATGAATTAACTAGCCATTGCTATAATCCTTATAATGAGAAGCATTGATTAATACCTGTGACTACCACATGATATGTGAGTAGCGTACTGTCAATAAAGTAAACAAACAGGAGTTGACAACTGTCAGCGCATGCGCTATAGAGCGGATGTGCTGCAGACAGCCTGAGAGAGTGAGGGGGTTGAGAAAATCAATACTGCGTACCTCGAATCGGCACGCTTCGGAGAAGTTCGTGATTCTTCGTAAGCAGTGCGCCTGTTATTGGGCTAGGGGCGTGGCCTTCGCAAACTGCAAAGAAAGACAACAATTGCAAATGGCGAAAACTGAAGTGAATCGTGCTTTCTATTATCCACAAATTAGAGTTTCTGTATTTCCAAAGAACTGTATCCTAGAAATCCGGTTCGAAATGACCAAAACTTTGAGCGGTAAATGAGAGATGAGAAAATTAAATATTTATATCTAAATTGATTCGAAGGACCAGGGAATTTTTATATTAAAAACGCCCAAAAAGTTAATGCCTATAGAAAGAGTTCGTGGATAATTTGTTGTTACAAAATGGGACAAAATGTCGAGCAATATGCTTACAAAAATAACTAAAGTTACACACATGAAATGATGAAAACAGTACCTTGTCCAATATTCCAATTAGATGAGGGAAGGTCCGGAGACAACCGTTGGTGAGGTGGTAACGAGGTCCATCAATGTCCTGGTACAAAGTAGGGAAACGCCAACGAACGACAGTTCTCACTTCATTTCACCTTCTTGACACGAATCACTGTAGAACGCTTCTCGCAAAGTTCATCTGCCACGGAAGCACGCACAAAGAAGATCTTGAAGATCTTGAAGCACTGACAATTACGGGAGTTCACTCAAGAAATTAAATGTACAAAATATCACACACACAAAAATATTAAAAGACGTTTAAGAGTGGTTAACAGAGATTTAGAGAAACAAATATATAGCACGAGGCAGAGGGCCTCCAAAAGTGTATATGAGAGAAGTGCGTTGTGAGAGGGACGTTACAAGACCGAGTTTTCTAGACAGAGTTTCTAGACAGAGTGAGACTCGCGTAAACCCCGCGTCGATGCAAAACCGTTTTTAGAACAGTGCATTCCAACCAATCAGATTTCAAGACGACTGACTACGTCATATCGCCTGATTTTGTCGCTTTTAGAAAGCGTTATCCCCCTCTCTCTCTCTCTGTTGAGATATTTCAAATTAAAAAATAATACAACTTAAAATGCGCTCTTGGCTTAAAAACTATTTCTTAATGCTAAAGTGTTAACACATTAAATGCTATTATAAAACCTTAAAATATAAGATATAAGTACTGAACATACGTGCTTTCCCAAAGAAAAATCTTAATTTTGTGAAGAGAATATTTAACTACAATATGTAAGAGCACGCTGAATGGAGGAATGAATGTATTTTTTAAATACTTTTGTGCATTTAAAATGGTTGTAGGAATTGTTCCAAATTCTGTATGAACTCAAAAACATAAACCATCTCATCATGGGCCAAGTAAATTGACTCAGTGATGCAAATAATTAGTTCAACCCATTTCTATTTATGAGTAAATTTAATTTCCACCAATAACTCAATATTTCAAACAATTTTTAGAAATATAAGACACTCTTATGAAGTCAATTAAAAAAAATGTTATCTTTTGAAAAAATATTTTGTTTGCTTTTATTAATTTAATACAAGAGAAAATTTTAACACACAGTTGTTCCAAACAACTGTAAATTCTATTTAACTTTTGAATTACATAATTAATTGATAATACAGTGTAAGGTAATACAATAACATAAAATAAAATCTTCACTTTTAATATTATGGAATTAAATTATTACTAGTAGTATATGAGAGATAAAAACCCTTTGACATAGATAAAAGCACATTCCAATCACATTCTTCACAGTGAGTTTCATCTCTTGAACAGATCTTCAATTCTTTATACATATTACCTATTAAAAATACTTGTAGGGTTTCATATTGCGCTTTATTTTTGGTATATAACAACATATTACAGCACAGTTTTAACGTTTGGTAGCCAATAAGAGTTTTTCCGTTCTAAAATTTTGTTGTACATATGTTTGATTAGTTTTAAAATATCAACTAAAAAATTCACTGCCGCTTTAATATTTTACATTTATTAAATTTATATTATGATCCTTATAACTAACAAAATTAATAAAGCTTGTCAGTTTTTTTACAAAAATGACCACTAAATGTAAGCAGTAATAATGGTATGTATTGCTCTTTAGTGTTCTTCTTGGAATGTAGTATTTTCTTCGTTTGAAATAATTGTAATATTCTTATAATTTACTACCCTATAATGTGTGCCGATTGGTATTTTAGAGTACCCTTTTTGTCTTTTAAATCTGCCATATTCAATATATTTCTCATAAATTAATAATCTTTTCAACCTCTAGAAGTGCAATTAATTTATGATTAACAAAGTGACAACTCGTTCAAGATAGTTTGACTTAGCTATATTTTAAGTGTATTATGTGTATTGTACATATTGGCAGTTAAAATCTAGTTAATATCTTATAAAATACATTATTGAACTGAACGAAACAATCATCACACTGGTAACCAAACACCCATGACACAGACTGTTTAGTTGGTGGTGTGCGCATCCCAACTTACTTCCAGCCTCTTATCGAACAGACCAGACAGTTTGGTCGGCGAGCTGTCTGGCTGAAAGGCTGGCAGTACCAATCCTCCCCAAACTCTCCGCCGACTATTTAGTCGGTGTCTGTTAGTGTGCGCACTGTTATTTAGAACAATGGTGCCAATTTTTCTCCAGACACCGACTAAACTGTCGGCCGATGAACAAGTCTGTAGTGTGCGCTAGGTCTAATTATAAAGTAACTATAGATACAGACTTAATCTGATAATCTAAGATGTAAAATTGAGACTGTTAATCTAAAATGTTAGAAGTGTCTTATAACAAATAACTCTTCTTAAATTTTTTTAATTTCAGTAAACCCTCTAATAATTAATCCCGGATCAACCGCCGCTTCGATTAATTGCTTCTGCCTGGGCATAAAATAGGGGTTAATTTATCCGTCCCAAATTTTATGACTGGTTGGTTTCACGTACCTTTTCTAGGAATCGAGAGATTTCCTTTCCCATCCTTATCGCTTTACTAAAATGTATCAATTCAGGTGAAGTTTTGATATGAATCCCATGGAAAACTCACAATACAGAATAATACATTGTAGAATGTCAGACAATGTAAGTTTTTTGCTACTCTGCATAGAGTACAGTACTGTACAGAGGTTTTACGCATGTGTGTTCACCCTGTTTATGTTATCAACAAAGTGTTTTTGTTTTAGTCCAAGTTATTTGAGTAAAGGTACATATGATCACTTTGTGTTTTCATTTGTACTTGAATTTATTTCATAAGAAAAATCGCAAAGGGAAGTTTTAATCTACAGAGCTGAGCTTTTTATTCATATATTACAGTATTTTACATGTTTCTTAGTTACCCATTTTAACAGACCTATTAGGTTATCTGATCTTAGCCCTGTCCCGTAAGGGTCTTTTTAAGAGAGGGTCTACTACAACTGATTTTTAGAAAAAGCTTATATACACAGATACAGGCAGTATCTATACTACTTTAACACAGTCAGTGCTAAGGTCGTATTTTCATTTTCACCATGTGTGACTGTATATAAATTAAAAACACCCTAATGGCTGAAATTTTTTTTTAAAAAGTAATTTTTGTGATTGTGTGGTAACAATTTATGACTGTCAGAATTAGTCTGTATATGTGAAAAGCTCAAAATAGTTAATTTCTATGTGTAGCCGTCAAGTCAGCCATCAGCCCCTGGCGGATGACTTAGCCAAAAAATTAATGTCCAAGATTTTTTACGTGACTTTTTTTGTGATAAACTAGTTGGTAATATAAGGAATTAAGTAAAACACATGAAAAAGATTATACACGACTATTATCAGATTTATAACAGACTATTACCATTTATAAAATTTTTCAAAATTAGTCTAATCTGAGATAAATTTGTCAAAACATGCTACAGAACATAATTCAGGTTGACTAGGGCCTCATATAACATAAAAACAGTATTTTTAATGTTTCCTTCTTTGCAGTACAATCCACATTTTTTTGCTTAATATTATTCCTAATTTCTCAAAAAAAAAAAAAAAAAAACAAAAAAAAAAAAACAGTAAAAGAAACTCCAAAAATAACCGGAAACTGAAAACCACGCCCTACTCAGAGGGTACCGTAGAAGTGTGGTACCTATTGGCTAGCGAACCTGGCAAAGGCTGGGCGAGACTGATTTAATAATGTGAGTGAGACATTATGACCAATTAGACGGCCATCAGCCACCATCGATGACAACAGGTTGGCCGACTATACAGTCAGGCAGTCACTAGTGGTTGGATGGCATGGCTGACTTAATGGCCACGTAGCACTGAATGTGTTAAGGGGCAGGTTTTCTTGATGCAAATATTATTTTTGTTACATAATTTCCTATTCTGAAGAGGGCACATGTACTATATGTGTAGGACAACAGTCAGTCTCAACGTAGCTACTTTGTCAAGCCACCATTGCGTAGCATCAGCCTGTTCTTCCGCCAGAAGGATATGGAACGAGAGTACAGACTGAAGACTCACCGAAGCTGTGATGACGAGGCCATGACTCTGGCCACTGCTCGGTTTAACACTCATCTGGACATTGCAGTGGCTATCGTGGTTGGTAATTTAATGAACAAACTCTCGCTGATTTTTAATAAATTATAGTTTTTAAAGTATCTGTAGAAATAACATTTGAGAAGTACTTACTATCATCTTGTGTTTTAAGTTAAAAGCTGTGGCTGATTTGTTAAGACTTTCCTATTAATGGTACCAATAATCAAACTATTTAGAGCCAAAGGATACACTGTAATTAACTTTCAGCTTTTGTGATTATAATAGATTACAAAATCATATTAAATGAATTAAATCAACAAAAACTGTTCATGCAAATAACTTTTATCGTTTGATAGCACCAAAGAAAGCCAACACTCCAGTAATGGGTAATGATTTTCATTATCTGTTGGATTCCTTTAATAATATCAAATTTTAATCCTTTGCAGTAATGAGAGCTTCAAATATAACTTTGAGAGTGTTGTTTTAGCCATGTTATAAGTGTTTATTGTACACTGGATCTTTTAGTATAAGAGAAAATGTACTAAAAATAACTAAAAATGTAGAAAGAGCTAATAACTTTCGACTTATTCACAGTTTTTGTCACCTAGCTCAATTGATCTGCACAATAGATTAAGATTGAGTGGAAGAGAGGACTTCATAGTCCTAACTCTGCCTTTAAATAAAGACATTTATTCATTCATTCATAGATCATATAGTCACAAGGCCACTTAAAAGTATTTAGTTATTCAATTAATTATAGGATACAAGATATCGAATTTAACTTAAACTATTTAGCTCTTGAATGAAGTCACTGTTCAGATGAACGTTTATAAGTGCTAACAAATCACAATACAGAATTGATTGCTTATTATATTTAAAATATAGTACATTTTTTTTACTAACAAAAACACTTAGTGTTAATTTATAAAATAAAATACTATGGATATAAGTATAAAAATACTACCTGACTATGTGACTGTGTTATATTTTTGTTTCCTTTTAAAATATATCATTCAATGTGGCAAAAAATTAAGAATCAACTAGTTTACATTTTGTGGAGCTTCACTCCTATGAGGTGTCTTACAGTTCCTCGGCTGACACTCGTGCTGCTTATCCAGCACTTCAGAATCTTGGCCTTTGGCCTTGTGAGGAGCTGTTACAATCTTTTACTCAAAAAAAGAAAAACATTTAATCTAAAGCTTTGCACTTTAGGTCAACAAGTTTAGTTTGTCTGTTATACATACAATAGGACATAACTTTAAATAAACAATTCCCGCCTCCGTTGACTTTCACTATACTTAAAGTTATTGTTCAAGAATACAGAAAACTTATGGAAAATAATATAAAATAAATTATAGTAATAATCTTGATCTAAACAGATTAACCTAAAAATGAAGTAAACAAAACTAAGGATAATTATTTAATCCAAATCATTCATAGTGTCCGCTTACTGACTGGAATGTACATGTAAAGATTAGTTCCTATTAATCTTTACATGTACATGACGCTCCTTAAGAATAGGATAAAAGTAAAAACATTAAAGAAATAGCATATCTGAGTGTAAACCTCTGACATTTGTAATTTAAAAACACCAAAATATTCTTGCTGGCAGCTTTTTAAAACTGAATAGTGATTTTGCTAGAAACTGAAATCTCTATTGTGTATCTAAGTTCATTCCTAGCTTCACAAAATTGCTTCAATTCAAAAAACATATTCATCAAAATCAGTTCATGGTGTTCTCAGAAAGTTGTTGGTCAGAAATACCAGTCCATTTAAAAAATTAAGATTTACATGTGTTTAGTATTTTATTTTAGTTGTAACATGGACAGAAACATTTATTTCTGAACTTCATTGTTTTATAATTAATAGGCCTTTGCTTTGTTACAGGTTTTCTTCTTGGTTTCGTTATCGTGTCTCTTACTGTTTGACATAACATCTATGTTATTGTTGTTATTTCTACTGCTGTGTGCAGTACAAAGTATAGCCTTATTTCTGTGCCTACGCTCAGTATTTTGGCCTGAGTCCAACTCAAGCATCGATCCCTGTTTTGATTGGTACTGTTGGCACATGATCGGTGGTGTCTTAGTAAGTCTTCCGATAATAGTCATTTTTCTTAGCCTGAATGAGGCTTTAAAAACGATTGAGAGTTTGTACTATTTTACTTCCTTGTTTTTTGTTGGTATTATTCATTTTTGTAACTTTACCCAACTTAACTGTTGGATGAAAAGTTCAATGGCGACAATTGCAGGTTTAATATATCTATTTATTATAGTAAATTACTTTAAATTGCCTTATGTCAGTAATGTTGTATTCACCAACTCGTCAGAAGTAAGAATTAAATACCCAGTGCCTTTCAGTGATCTCCCGTCATCATTGTTGAAATCTATAAATCACAGTAACAGTAATGACCAATTAGATAATCTGCCAATCGATGTCAGAGGTGACGACGAACCGTTTTCACCCCATTCTTCAGTTCCTATTACCCATCCTTTTAGTGACAACACGATTGGATATAGCAGTTGGCTAGCCAGTAATTTTTCCGTTATCAATTCTGCTATTGTACATTCAAATAAAACTTTCTTCCAAGATGGAAGTTACAGTTCGGCAGTAATCTTCCATGAAGTCTATGTGGATGTGATTCTTATCCTGTTCCTTGTATGGTTCCTAAATAGAGAGTTTGAGATCAGTTATCGGTTAAGTTTCCATGGCAACGTTGTGGCGGCTCGTGACAAGACCAAAGTGCAGACGATGAGAGACCAGGCTGAACTCTTGTTGCACAATATCATTCCCAAACATGTGGCGGAACACCTCAAGACTACTGCCAAGTTAGTACGTTTTAAATATATCACAAAAATATATCATCATTAATTTCCTTAACAACAAGTCACCCGCACGTCTCAAAGCTTTCTTTCTGTCCAAGTTTTCCATTCCTCCATATTTCTGTTCACATTGCTCTCTCATCTTTGAATCCTTGCTCTGATCCTCTCACATTTCTGTTAGTATGGACCTTTTATCTTTATCCCTTTTCCTGTTTATTTGGTAATTTGGTTTTTGGTGGAATTGTGAAGTTTTGAAAGAAGTTTAAATTTGTGGAATTATTAATAATGTTGTCTTTCTAGCATCACAATGTAAGTGATGTCACACAACACAAATTTACAACAGTGTAAGAACAAAATGTATAAACATTATGGTAATCGATTTCAGTAAATACATTTATCTTCCTCAGACCAGAAGTATTCACAAGAGAATGACATTGTCCCTCTGGTCTGAGGAAAGTTAACAAAGTTTACCAAAATCGATCACCATAAAGTTTGTACATTTTGTAGTCATATTGTAATAAACTTTTATCGAGTATTGTACTATTAATGTTATATAACTTATCCCACATTTTGAAGTTTAATTGACTTTAATTCTATATTTTATGTAACAGTATTTGTTTGAAGTTTAAATTTTTTGCTCAGATGTTCTAGTCTGCGATTGAACACAATTTAAAAACAGACAAACATAAGTAACAAATCTCAAAATCTGAACTCTGGGCTTTATATAACATCCACATCCAAATAATATTAAGTTATTTTATGCTAATACAAAGATAATTTTTTATGTGCCTTCAGTTTGTGTTTATATTTTTCAGATACTCAGAGAATGTACACAATGCAGGAATAATTTTTGCAAGCATCATCAATTTCTCGGACATGTATGATGAGTCTTACCTCGGAGGGCGAGAATGTCTAAGAGTTCTGAATGAACTTGTAAGTGAAATTTTATTTGTGAAATTACTAGTAGATTATTGTGCACTGGTCGCATCATATCTGTAAGTTAGGCCACCATTGCGATTTGAAGTGAGAGATCAGTAAAGGGGTGAGGTGTATTATGCACTAGCCTGCAGAAGTAACATTTGCCTGCAGTCGTCCACTTGCTTCAGAGAACAATGATCTTGATGGGAAAACCAACTATTTATAAATAATTAACTTCGCCCTCTCACCCTTTCTATGCTGATTCTTAGGAGAATAATTAAATATTGATTTTGAGGGGTGGAAGGTTGAATGGTAGTTTAATCTCCCTACTGCAGTTAACAAACTAGTTTTAACACAACTGAAGTTAAATTTCAGTCAAGTTTATTTTCCTAATATATAAATAAAAAAAATAAAATAAAAAAATCAAGATGGCGCAATGCTTCACAGTTGATGATAGTGAGCTCTCTTTATAAGATGATTTTATGTGGTATAAATGTTAATCTGTCATATGATTTTGAGTTTAAAAGTTAGTACAAGCCTTAAAGTGTGTGTGTTTTCCATAATTACACCTCTCAATTGTGTTGGTTGTATTAGTTCTGTTGTGCTATATTGTCCACGTCAACATAACCTAGAAAATGGCGTTGTGTGGAGTATGTAATAAGGCCTTAACGGCTAAGCAAATTAAAACATCCTGTTGTGATTGTGAACAAACTTTCCACGGATCATGTGCTAAGCTTAGTAAGGCTGACTTGGAATACCTAGCAGCTGCTGGAGTTGTTTGGAGGTGTGATCCTTGTGGGGATGAGAGACGGCGTAGTATGACATTTGTAACTGAGGCCACTGAAGGTAAGTTGACTTTAGAACATGTTATGAAAGCTATTCAAGACTTGTCAACTGAACATAAAACCTCAATTAGAGAATTTAATAAATCATATGAGGCATGAATGAAAAGTTAATTGAAAATACAAATGCTTTAAAGGAACAGACTGAGAAGGTTAAACAATACTTTGAAAAAATTGAGGATTTAGTTTCTGAAAATAGAGTTCTTAGAGATAGAATACAACAGTTAGAGGACAGGCTAGATGAGTCAGAACAATACTCAAGAAGGAATTGTGTTGAGATACAAGGGGTACCTGTTCAAAATGATAATGTGATCCAGACTGTTAAGGATGTGGGTGCAGCACTGGGTATGGATATCCAAGACTCAATGATTGATGCCTGCCACACATTGGGGAGAAGACCAAACTCCAAGGAACCCTCTGGCATCATAGTCAAGTTTGTAAGAAGGGTGGATGCTGATGGCATGCTAGCAAAGAGACGGGCCAAGAGGGATTTTTCTACAAGGCATTTGAACTTGAATACAGATCACACAATCTATGTGAATGAGTCACTTACCTCAGCAAGGAGGAGGCTGCTGGCCATGGCAAGGGAGGAAAGGAAGATGTATGGATACAAGTGGCTTGGGTGCGAGGTGGAAAGATTTTTCTCAGGAAGGAAGATAATGGACCGGTAATATTTGTAAAATGCCAGGCTGATCTTGAAAAAATTAGGTAGGCTATTTCCAATAATTGTAGTTAAATTAAGTAGGTTATGTTTTGTAGGTTATCTTATTAAGTATGTTATGTTTTGTAGGTTAAGATTGTACTACATTATTGAAATTATTTTGGTAAAAGTAATACAAACTGATATGGGTAGGTTAACAGTTGTTTACTTGTTAGGTTATGTTTCTGTTTGTAGGTTATGTTTTTAAGTATGTTATGTTTCCTATTTCGTAAGCTGTAATATATTACAGACGTATTGAGTCTCAGCCTAACCACTGAGGATGCCACATCGTAGCATGGGCGAAACGTCTGGAACTATATTGTAAATAGTCCTTTGACGCGGTTGATACCGGAAGAACTAGTTGTTATGTTATGTTTGTTAGCATATGTTTGTACTGCTATATTCCAACTATTTTGGTAACAGTAACCCTGACTGATATGAGCAGGTTAACTGCGTTTTACTTGTTAAAATCTAAAAAATAGTAATTATGAATTACACTAAAAGTATTCAATTTTTGAGTAATAATAATGGTCTGGTTATTTTGCATCAAAACATAAGAAGTTAAGGGGAAAATTTTGATTCCTTTTTAGTCGAGTTGTCTGTTGTACAATGCTTGCCTAAAATAATAATTTTGTCAGAAATTTGGATCAAGGATGATGAGATACAATTTTATCAAATTCCAAATTACATTATTTATTTAAAAACTAATGAAGAAAACAAAGCAGGTGGAATAGCAATTTTTGTACATGATGATATTAATGGAATAGAAAGACACCTAGTTGATTTTAAAACAGCTGATGTAATAATGCTTAGTTTTAATGTTTTGGGATGTAAAATTAATTTAATGTCTATTTATAGACGGCATCAGCATTCTAAAGCAATGTTTGTGGATGAATTAAAAACTATTTTAGAGGATACTATTACAAGGAATGGTAGAAATGTTGTGATCATGGGGGATATGAATATTAATATATTAGATGATAGTTCAGCTATTGATGATTACAAATTAACATTAGCTTACAATGGAATAGAATCGCTAATTAATGTACCAACAAGGATTAGTGGAGATTCAAAAACTTGTATTGATCATATTCTAGTTAAACTTGCAGATAACGATAAATTTAAAGTTGAAGCGGCAGTGGTAGACAGCTGTGTGACAGATCACTACATGACAGCGTTGTGTCTGGGAGTAGAGTTGTCGATGGTCAAGGACAAGGCTGATCAACCGAGATATCGCATCGATAATGAACAGCTGATTACTGAACTCGATACGGCAGACTGGAGCAATGTTTACAAACAGCGGAATGCCTCTCTTGCTTTCGATATATTTTATAATATAATAAATTCAATCGTTTTAAACTGTAAAAAAATATCAACAATAAGAAAAAAAAACCAAAAATTGATAAACTTAAACCTTGGATTAGTGAATCAACTTGTAAACGTATAATGATTAGAAATAAGTTATTCAATGCAGCAAAAAAAAAAAAAAAAACCCCTGACGATGTTCAAAAAATACAGCAATTCAAAGAATACAGAAATAAATTGCGAAATGACATTCGTGTCCTAAAAAATAGTTATTACAATAAGATATTTGAAAATTGTAGTGGTAGTCTAAAAAAGACTTGGAGTACTATTAATGAGATAACAGGACAACAAAAATGCAATAAATCTACAATATCCTTAGAAATAGATGGCAATATTGTTAGTGATCCAGAAATAGTTACCAATGAATTTAACGAGTATTTTTAATCTATTGCTGATAAAATTGGTAAAAAAATAACAAAACCAAGTGAAAATGATTTTATTGAATTTAAAAATTGTTTTTAAACTGAAGCAAATTAAGCAATCAATGTTTTTGAAGCCGGCCACATTAAATGACCTTACAACAGCAATCAATTCATTAAAGCAAGGTAGCTCACCTGGTCTTGACGGTATAAATACTCTGTTCTTAAAAAGATTCTATTGTAAGTTTTCTCATGTTCTACTCTACATAATAAATTTAAGTTTTGAGACTGGCGAGTTTCCCGAAAAATTAAAAGAAGCTGTAGTTATACCAATATTTAAGAAAGGTTCCAAGACATGTTGTAGTAATTTTAGACCAATATCACTGTTGTCAACATTTGCAAAAGTTTTTGAAAAAATGATGAAACAAAAATTTACAAGCTTTCTTGAGGACATTTCTTTTTTCAGTAAATATCAGTATGGGTTTAGAAAAGGAATGGGAACAGAAACGGCTCTTCTTGAATTCATGGACAGGGTATCTAATGGAATAAATAATAAGAAAAAGGTTACAGGATTATTTTTAGACATTACTAAAGCCTTCGATACAGTAAATCATGAAATACTTCTAAAGAAATTATATCATTGTGGAATAAAAGGGATTGTGTATAAATGGTTTAAAAGTTACTTAACAGGAAGGAAGCAATGTGTAAGAGTCAATGGTATACTAAGTAGGTTTGGTGAGATAAAATATGGGGTACCACAAGGATCTGTATTGGGCGCCATTTTGTTTCTAATTTATATAAATGATTTGTGTGATGGAAAATTTTGTGGTATGGTTACTTCATTTGCTGACGATACAGCGTTCTGCTATATAGAAGATTCATGGGAAGACATTGAGATTAAAATTAATAAAGACTTGCGAGCATTAAGGTGGTGGTTTTCTGTAAATAATATGGTTTTAAGCTCCGAAAAAACAAAATATTTAAATTTTAGTTTGAGGGGATATAAGTTTTCAAAATAATATACTTTTCAGATGTCTGAATTGTATAAAATTAAATAGTGAGTGCCAAAATGAATGTGGAATGGTAGCAGAAGAAATGTCCTTAAAATATTTAGAGGTCTGGTTGGATACAGGATTAAACTGGAAAACACATATAACAAAATTGAAGCAGAAAATTAATAATGTTTTGAGAGTATTCTACTTTTTGAGAAGTATGTGTAATAATGACCTTTTAAGAATCCTATATTTTTCCTTAATTCACAGTAGATTAGAATATGCAATTTCGTGTTGGGGAGGAACTTATATTTCAAATTTGAAAACAATATTACAAATTCAGAAACATGTAGTAAGATTGATAATGAAATAAAAAAGAACTGAATCATCATTCCCTTTATTTACAAATTTTCACATTTTACCTCTTAGGCATATGTATATATACAAAGTGATGAAAATTTTTTATGTAAGGAGTGGAAGTTATGAGTCAACAAACAAATACAAAACAAAATTACATAATGCACAAGATCTAATAGTGCCAAGACCAACAAACACGTTCTTTACACAGACATATTGCTTTTTGGCACCAAAAATATACAATTCCTTGTCACTCCGAATCAAAGAACAAACTTCACTGAACACTTTTTTAAAAATTGGCTTTTCTCTATTAACGATGTTGAAGAATTTTTAATTGCAGCGGTTATTTGATGTTTGATCCCTTTCAATTTTCATATATTAATTGGTTTTCTATATTCCTCTTGATAATTTTTAACATGTAATATAAATCATAGAAATTTGTTAGAATGTGTACAGTTATATTTAGTATAATATATGTATGTATGTGTGTGTGTATGTACATGTGTGTGAGTAAGTGTGTGTGTGTATGAGTATGTATTTATATTTTTATAGTTTATCTGTAGGCCTATATTTGTATATTTGCATGTAAGCATATTTCATGATGGGATTTTTTTGTTCTGATAATTATTTACTTTGGGCTTTAAATTATTTTCTTGATTTTTATATAGTAGCTTGAATATATTAATATTTGTATATATGAGTTTCTTTGCAGGGAGAATCACTAAATTTTAGTTTTATTATTTAATTGTAATATTTTGGTAATGAAGGTAGCTGTGACAGCAACTATGAATGTATGCCTTCAAACGGGCCAAGCCTTGAAGGTTCCCTATTTTCTCAATTAATTTTAAGTCTTTTACTCATTTACTTAATTATTTCATTTATGTAGATCAGACCTGTGCATTATAGGAATAAATAATTATGTATTAATATTATTGTAGAAATGAGTTGTTATTTATTTATGTATATTTATGTATATTAATTGAGAAAATAAATATTTATTATTATTATTATTAAAAAAATAGTATGCTGTGAATATTTTTTTAACTGGTGTACATTTATATTAATGCTAAACTGTTTGTGTTATAATTAGTTTTAATGTGTAAATCTGTTTTAAATGTCTCTACCTCAGTAATGTTTTGAAAAATAACTTGTCCTGGATGGTTTGTATTGGTGCTTTACTGTTTCGAATTAGTGTTTTTAATTAACTGTGTTTAAAATGCTCCCTTCATAGTAAATGATTTAAATAATTTTTAATTGTGTTTTATGTATAATTTTAATTGTATTCCTACATTATCAGTGATATATTGTGTTCCTGATTAGTTAGTGTTAAAAATAGCTCAACCGCAGTCTGCGTTAAAAAGTATAAAAAAATTTAGCCAAATGTGAGAAGTAATTTGTATAATGTGCTTGAATTTATGAGAGGAGAGTCCAGAATAATCAACTTTTTATACATGTTAAAAAAGCCTAAGTCCGGACGTCAAAAGCTACAGGAGTATCTTTAGATACTGTAGAGAAAATACAAAACCAGTTTAAACTTGTTAATATTAGCGAGGGACAGAAATAATCATCTCCTGATAAAACTTGCAAAAAAAGAAAATTGAATATGTATTAATAATCAATATTACTATGCACCCAAATAATTAATATTTAATTGTACATGTTTGTTTACTCCCTACTTTTTATATCAATGTCTGTAAATCAATGAAGTAGAATTATGAACGTATGAATCTGGAAACGGCACAATAATTGACACAGCTGAGACAAACAGCTGATGCACCAAGCCATGTAATTGAAAGGCTAGTAGATGATCTGTTGCTATGATGATGCACATGCATGATGCTGATTCACCACCACTCCACTGCTCAGCTATGATGTGACGTATGCCAAATATGCAGATCCAGTACGCCAAGTGTACCTGTATGAAAGTAATATCTATAAAGCATTCTGCACAGAAGTCCAAAAGAACTTTCATCCTCTTAAATAAATGTTTTTTCTCCAATTGATTTATAGGCACATTCTCTAGTACTAAGTATAACTATTTATTTATTGATATTATACTATTAAAGAAAAAATTGAAAAAACAAAATTAAATAACCTAACTATCATTAATTAAAATCACACCATTTAACATGATGTGTATCTTTTAAGTTAATTTTAATCACTATTGATGATATGGTATTTACAAGCTTTTTAAATACCGTTGAAGACTCATTATAAATAGAAACACTGAAAAATTTATGATAAATCAATGTGAAACAGAAAGCATTAAAATAAACTACAGCTAGAATTTTTTAAACAAAAGAAATATTCATTACAAAGATCTATGCCAGCTGCCAATTATTTATGTAGCTAAAATTTTTATTTTTATAAGAGTAACTTAATAGACAGATATTATAAAAGTTGAGCTAAAAATAATTTTTGAACATAGTGAAATTTATTTTGATAACTTCCAAAATCAAAAGAAATCCTAAAACTGGTCATATTTAGCTAAACGCTTCTAGTTTGACTCACACAGTGCCGTAGTGTAATGTGATTTGAGCCACTAGTAAAGTTAAAGCATGCATTTTTTCCGATTTAGTTCGATTGAGATGAACAAAATCAATTTTTTCTGTGAGGCAACATGTCATTGTCCACAAAGTCACCTCCCAGGTCAGTGGATTGCCATGCTGGATCAATTGCATGGCCACCTCATTTTCTATGATATTTATGGATATTTCCCTCTAGGGTTTAATTGAAAATGAAGTCTATGTTACTACAATGTTGCATCTGTTCTTTGTTGCAGAATTTATGTCCAATTCACTAAAAAGAGTGTGGCAAAAATTAGTTTCCAGTGGGATATATGCCGGATGACAAATGTGTTAAACTAGAATTTTTTTCTGCTAAATGACACCCCTAATGGTTGAGTAAATTAAATCTGTAAATATCTGTAGTCTTTCAAAGTTGTAGAGTTTTGTTTGATTCATCCATATAATCTCTGGCCAAGGATTACATGTTGGAGCGGCTGTAGTTAAGAAGCTAAGGCGTTGGCTTGCCACACAGTTGGCCCGGGTATGATTCCCGATATGACCATTAACAGTTTTTGCCCTGCCACTCCCGTGGTTCGGAGGTCACGTCAAGCCGTTGGCCCCCAGGTTCTGTTAGAGAGGTCTTCTTACCCCTAACTTCGCCTGGTAAAATAAGATGATCTGTAACTTTTCTCTTTTCTTTTAAACAAACTTTAGGATGATATAATAAAAAAAGTATATAATATTACTATGTCACATTTTCAGTCCCTTTTATTCCTCTAGAGTGAGTTGTTTAACAGTGCTATTTATGTATGATTAAATACTTATAAAGAAATTTTAGTTTTCTATGTTAACGGGAATAAGTCAGGTAAGGAAGGAATTAGATATGTGGTCTATTTGTATATAGATTATTTATTGAAAACCCCTGTGAATAGGAATATGTAAAACAGTGTATTAGTTTAACCTTTGAAAATGTTTGAAGATGAGTAGAAAAAACTCATTATATTTCTTTCCTTACATATCCAATGTAATTTTGAAAATTACTACCTGATCAAAAACATTACAAACTAAGTAAGTGTATTTTTTTTTGGTAGGTGAGTAATTTTGACTTTTGAAGATATTTGAGTAATAACTAGAAAGGACTCATTATGTTTCTATCCTTACGTAAGCAATGTGATTTTGAAAATAACCTGATCTCATTCATAAAAAAAAAACTAAGTGTGTATTTTGTAGGTGAGTGATTTTGATGAACTATTGGAAAAGCCGGAATTTGCTTCTGTAGAAAAGATCAAAACAATCGGTAGCACATATATGGCAGCTTCAGGTCTCAACTCAAATTTGTATGAAACCGCGGGCAAACATGACCACCTCTACACTCTTCTAGAGTTTGCACAAAAATTACAAGCGGTTGTTGATGCTTTCAATAAGGATTTGCTGGAATTTAATCTTATTCTCAGGTAAACTGCTGTTTTTATATTTATTATTAATAATATTTGATAACAGGTTACTTCAGTAAACACTGAAGCTGAAGGAGAACAGAATGCTGGGAAAGTGGAGACAGAGATATACAGAACATTAAAACAGATGAAGTGTGTGAAATATTATGGGGGCACTGGTCCCTTTGTCAATCATTAAGCAGTTAGGATTCTCGTCAAATTTGAGGTTAGTTGATGAGGTATTGCCAACTGTTGAGTACTTGAACACTAAACATGTTTTGCCACCTCACCTTCTATTTTAAAATTTTTCTTCTTATGTGAGGAAAGAAGGATCAATAAATTATATACTTTATTAATTCATTTAACAAGTTATATAATTTAAAAGTTATTGCAAAGGTGAAATTATTGTACAGTCTGGATAATCAAGCTATAAATACACCTCTTAGAAAACGACTTTCTGAACACGCTGGTGAGAGTGAGACAGAGAACTACTCTTCCCCCCACTATAATTCCATTTAAACATTGTCATAGAAACTAGAGCAGTAGGCCGCCTGCTGATGACGCAATAGCAAGCTCTGCCCATTTTACGTCATTAGCAGCAGTGATTATTGTTTGGTTTGATTAACACCAATTTAATTCAATGATTAAATTAAATTAAATTAGTATTCAAATAACAATTAATAATAGCAATAACACAATGAATAATAATGTAAACAACGAATAAAAATTAAACAAATTATTTCAGTTCATTACACTTATTTTTGTTAATTAAAGACGGTTGCGGAAGTTAAATATGTGAAGGCAGAGATTAGTCACACCCGTGAATCAAGGCAGATCAATAGTGGAAAGATTACCCTCTACTGCTAGTAACCCGTACATGCACTAAATCTAACATGCAGGTTGGTTACTGTGCGGCCCAATTATAGTTGAGTGTGTACTCATTATTAAACATGCATGTAGCACATAACATACAACAAGCATTGCACTGAATTACAAGCAGATTTTTAAAAGGGATTTGTTTGTTCAGTTCCTTACAGGAAACCTGTTGAGTGACAGCGAAGGACAGACATTTTTCATTGACAATATTTATTTATTTATTTATTTGACATCCAACGGTAACAACCAATTTCATACAATAATATAACAATAACAATGGCAGCTCACACCATGACACAAATTAATAATAATCCTATCTATTATATTCATGACTTGAACACAAATAACAATTAAATAACAAGAATAATACAAATTAATTAATAGAAAATGAAAACGGAAAACCATAGACAATAAACATACAACAAGATCATAATCATAATAACAATGCAAAAAAATAGTAAATTCAAATCATTAGACAAGTAACAAAGCAATAACAAAATAATAAATTACTACAGACCAATAAGCGGCAACGTGCATGACAGTAAATAACCTAACAAAAACAAAACTGAACAGTAAATAAAACAAAAAACCTAACAGTAAATAAATTAACAATAATAACAACAACAAGATAACGAGTATCAAAATAACAATAAACACCATCACTGAGTGTTCTGAGCGGCAATCACAGTTGCACTAATCAAGTTCACCTTCCTCTTGAAAGAAGTTAGAGACTCCGAAAAAAAGTCTATACTTGATGACACAATACTTCCAGTCCTCTGTAGTCTTGCCAAGCCACAATGATAAGCATAGCTGGTAGGCAGATAACCACGGGCCAAAAATCGTCATAGATCTGGTATTTCTTGGAATGCGTATATCTATCATCTGCAAGAGCCCCGGACAGTCAACCAAACCATTGACCAGCTTGAAAAGAAACACCAGGTCACTGACCATTCGACGTCGCTGAAGAGGATACAGACAGAAAAGTTGTTCAAGTTCTTCAATGGGAGTTCCAAGATAAGTATGACCAAGGCGGGTGCCCAATATTCGCATGAAACGGACCTGGGCCCTGTTGAGCAAGTCCACATGACCAAGTTGATAAGGCGACCAAATGACGGAGCCATACTCCAACACCGGACGAACAATCATCTTATATAATATTACAAGCGATTGAGGTGAACGAAAGTGTCTAGTTGTTCTGTTAATAAAACCAATAAGGGAGTTTGCTCTTGAAGTTACATCCAAGACATGCAATACAGGATTTAGAGTTGAAGTAAATGAAACTCCCAAGTCCCTTACGTTGTTCACTCTTTTTAGACTAGTGCCACCAACTTGGTAATCATGAGTAAAAGTAATTGCCAAGCGAGAAAAAGAAACAACTTGACACTTAGCGACATTCAGCTCCATTCCATTCTCCACACACCAAGAAACGATGTTGGAAAGCGATTGCTGTAGGTTCTCCTGGTCAGATGATGAACGAACTCTGGTAAAAATCTTAAGGTCATCAGCAAATAATAGGTAAGCCACTGATAGAACAAAGTTGATGTCATTAATAAACATATTAAACAGAAGCGGTCCTAAGTGAGAGCCTTGAGGCACACCAGAAAAAACATCGAAAGGAGTTGAAGTGACCCCTTCACATTTAACATATAATTTACGGCCTCTAAGGTAGCTGTCCAACCACTGAAGCAGACGACCCGTAACACCATAACCAGCGAGCTTGGCAATCAATAACCCATGATGGACCTTGTCAAAAGCTTTAGAAAAGTCAAGATAGATGCAGTCAACCTGGCAAGAGTTGACAAAAGCTGAGGTGACAAATTCTTGAAATTCCATGAGGTTGGTGATTGTTGACCGACCATGAAGAAAGCCATGTTGCTTTTCAGAGATAAATGTCTTCAAATAAAAATACAGGTGGTCTAAGACAATGCTTTCAAAAACCTTTGCAAGAGAGGACTGTATTACTATTGGTCTATAGTTCTTAATACTACACCGATCACCAGATTTATAGATGGGCACAGCATATCCACGCTTGAGGCTAGAAGGGAAAATTCCTGACGATAGTAGGGCATTAAAGAGTATGGCCAAGTGGACAGCAAGTACTGGTGCACAAAATTTAAGAACACAAGGTGGAATATTGTCAGGGCCCGCACTCTTAGTTGGATCAAGAGCTTCAAGCCTGGACTGAACATCAGTTGCCGAGACCAAAATTTGAGATAGGGAGTTACTGCAGCCAAAATCAAAAGTAGGCACTGGAAGATCCGCCCGCAGAACACAGAAGAGAAGTGGCGTGCAAATAATTCACATTTGTTAAAGGAGTCATGAGCCTCAGAATCATCCAGTGTCAACCTAGGTGGCATAGACGAGGTATTCTTCAGATTGTCCACATGTGTCCAGAAGCATTTAATATTTGTAGGAATACTGTCTTCAACCTTATTTATGTAATTATTATAGCATTGAGATAACAATGTTTTACAGTCACGTCTCAAACTACGAAAACGTTCCAGTTCATAAATAGAACCAGTTGTTTTAAATTTCCTATGGGCAATCTTTTTCTTGATAACTAGGTTCCTTAACTCAGTTGAAAACCACTTTGGAAATTTTGATTTGGTGATCCTTCTTATAGGTGTGTTTTGGTGGATTAATGAAGAAAGATTATCAACAAAATTAGTAAAAGACGTATCAACATCACTAATATCCTCAGCAGTAGGGTAACTCATTCTTTGCAGTTGATAAAGAATCTGATCCATATTACAGTTCCGAAAATCCGGAATGCATTTAGTACCATAGCAATGTGTAAAATTGCGAACTGTGATAGATATATCAAGAGCTGGGTGATGCCTATCTTCAGGGACGAGTACATCAATAGCAGGCATAACAATCGTTTCAGAAATCGAGGAGAACACAAGATCCAGGGATACACCTCTATAGTTTGTAACATAATTGACCTGCTTGAGGTCATGGACTGCTACAAGATCCATCATATAGCGAGATGATTCGTCACAATCAACGTATCGAGCAGACCAATCGGTTTGGGGCAAATTAAAATCCCCCATCAGCAGAACCCTATCAATTTCACCACTGAGACCAATTACCTCATCAGCCGCTTGACAAAGGTTGTGGTAAGCCGAAGAGTGTTGATTGGGAGGTATGTAAGCACATCCAATCACTAGGTGGGCCGATGACATAGTACAATTTACGAATACACTTTCAGTATTATTAATAGAAGGTGATATGGGGCAACAAGGCAGTGAGTTGTTAACAGCAATAAGACATCCACCACCACTTACTTTATTACTTCCAGTGACCAGTGGTGATAAGAGAAGGGACACTTTCAGTTCTAGTTCAGATCTGACTTTTAGTTTATATTACGTTACTTTTAATTTTATATTTAACCAGTTTTTATTGTTTATCATATAAATAATGATAAACAATAAAAATAATGATATAAAGCCCCTACATTTGCTTTATATTTATGAGTAATTCAAATATCAGCTACTAAAAAGTGATGCTAGCAAGTAGGTTTGCTAATAATTCAAACACTTTCTGATGTCATTAATTCTATTTTTGTTTGTTTAGAATTGGTTACTGTCATGGTGATATAACAGCTGGAGTGATAGGTACAACCAAGCTGTACTACGACATCTGGGGTGACGCAGTCAACATCGCCAGCCGCATGGACTCTACTGGGGTTGCAGGAAGAATACAGGTGCCGGCCTTTTGTGTCCCTGCTTTGGATGACTATTTTCAGTTTGAGAAAAGAGGTCAAGTATATGTAAAAGGAAAAGATAATATGGCTGTGCATTTACTAGTTGGTAAAAAATAGAATAGAATAGAATATGTTTATTTCCATAATGCACAATAGTTATGGATAATCTGCCTTATTTCTGGCAGGCCATATCATATGAATAATCGATTGCATATAGTATTCCATAGGTAGGATTGGTAGTAGATTAATCTGTAATCAGTCACAAAATGCTGTATTGCTACAGACCCCACCACTGTACCAATTTGACAATAGTTCCTATTTATAACTTTAATCTATATAAAACCTGTCTTTTAACCGTTTCAGTCTGAACATCCAGCTGACTGGACGTTTGCAAAAATTCCAAAATTCAAATATCTAGACATTTACAGTGTTCCAAAAAGTCCTGCACCTATTGTCCAGATGTTACAAAAATGAATATTTATCAAACTGAAAAATAAAGATCCCGATATAGAAATGTTTGGAAGGAAATTTTCTATCAGAACAAAAGCAATTATCGATGATAAAATGTTTTATAGTTTAGTAACAAATACAGTTGCCTTTGTTTTCCCAATCAGCTGACAGGCTGTTGGTTACTTAACTACAGCGTTTGAGTATGTGTTTGTAGTGTTAGCTGAGAATGTTTTACCTAAGTTACTTATTGAAAATCATCTATTTGGAAAAAACAGTCCATCAATAAAGGAATACAAGCATTATTCACAGAGTCAGTAGACATGGCGCATATCTCAGTCTGTAGTTTTTTATAAAAAGTTATAGCTTTATGATTGTTTAAGATAACAGCTTTTTAATTTTTTGAGGTGACAAAATGAGTTTGCACTGTCATTTATATAAAAAAATGTTATCTTTTCAAAAGTTTTATGGCTTTGGGACTGAGGTTTTTTGGAATGTTTTACACCACAGAAAACTGAAATAGATGGAATATTTTTCATTGAATTCACTTTTTACGAAATAATAATAACAACAATTTAAAGCATTGCATGCCAATAAGTATTTTGTAAGATAGAAAATCTGTTATCAAAAGAAATTAAATAAATAATTTAATTTTGCTTCATATAAAAATATTTAATAAATTTGTAAAGAAAAATGTTAGAATACTTAAATGAGCCGGAAATTCTGGATTGTATCTATAATAAATCCTATGCTGGGATTTTTGCAACATTTTCCATAAACATGTCTGGGAGAAAAAAGGTTAAAATTTGTAAAGTTAAAAGATCAGCAAGTAGTAATCAATAATATTTGTATAAATAAAACATTTTGCAAGTATTATGAGGTTATTGTAAACATGTTTCGACATTGATCTATAAATACAAAAATCATATAGTCTTAAACTCTGTTAATCTGACTATGTTAATAAGTAAAAAAACTGAGAGTATACAGAGGCTGTCAGCCATGTTGGTTTTAAACAAATTTTTCAAAACAAATTGCTATGTATTCAAAATATCAAAAGCAGACCCAATGCGCAATATGATAACGTTTAAAATCACATCTCATACACAACTTTTGGTCAAAAAATATGGATTCACATATAACATTGTTCTTATGAGATTGAAACCAACATGGCTGACAGCGTGTGCAGACTCTTAAATATTATAAAGACTTCAGCTGACTTACAGGTGTAAACGAGTAGAAACAAGAAATAAACAAATATCAACAACCCATAAGAGTAAAACAAATACAGAACGGATGAATTTTAAAACACAATTATCTCAAAATACGTTTTGATGTTATTAATGCACAACTAAAACATAAAAAGAACAAAGACTGCTTCTGTAATGCAAATGGAAGCTTGACTCTTATGATCATTAATATGCCTGAATCATTAGTGATATAGATTCACTTTTTTTCTTATTGGCGGCATCCATGAGGGTTTACTCAATGCTTGTCTGTTATTTTTATGATAAAACGTATATATTTTTCTTTCAATGTTTTTTTTTTTACTGAGAATTTATTAAAAAGCAGTGGAGCATATGCAAATTGGCTTTAAGAGACCTAGTTTTCCATGTTTTGGGTTGTATGGAGTAATCTCAATTTGGTTTAGTTTCACAATACATACAGTTGAATCTTCAAGCAAAATTTAGAGTATGTTAGCAATGTTTGGAAAAAGGTAATAATAAATGTGTAACTCTATACCATAAACATATAATTATTTATGTGCCATATTACTGTGTGATTATTTATATTTTATTGCATATTGATTCGTATCTATATATATATTAACAATGTTACAACCATAATGGAAAACTATTTATTTTATTACAGCTAGGCTATAAGAGTTTACAGCAATAATATTCAGCTTTACTTAAAAATCAGTAACTATCACAATTGGTGGCTTGGATCCAACGCAAATGATTGTATAAAATTAGTCTTCAAGGGTTTTCTGTTGTATCGTCTGTAAAACTGTAATATAATCACAGAGCAGGAGGAAACACTTGTTGTTTTCTTACAGCTGCAGCGAAAATCTCATTGGCAGTTTGAAGTTAGGAGTGTTAGGACAGTAGACAGCGTAGTTACACCAAAACGCACCGAGAGGGAACAGAAATAGTTACAGAGGGGCAGATATATCTTGCCCCCTCTACTAGAGTCTGCTGTCAACGTGAATGTGAAAGTGGTTTGTAGGGGCCCCTCCTATATAGGGAGGGACTCTGTTTCTCCCTTCCCTGTGATTTTTATAAAGTATTTTTTTCGATTTCAATGACTTTATATCAGCTGTTAAGTGCCTCCCAAATAGATCTTTCATTAAAATTATATTTATAGTTATAAATCACTTCAAAGATATAAAATTTGGGCCTTCTTGGTATATGCAGAATTGAGAAACTATTCCCAAATTTTAAAAACAGACCCTCACAGGACAGGTCTTGCTCATCAGTTATTTTAAGTTACGTAATTTTACTGCAAATGTTTCCTTTTATTTTATTATGATGAGAAATACCATGCCTTGTTTGGCATCTTATGCCTTTTCATATCACGCAATTTACAAAATTGTTTAACTTTATATATTCAACTGGGATATGTACTTTTACCCGCATGTTTTACAATACAATCGCTAGCCACACGTATAGCGAGACACAGCACCAGTACCCGCAGGATCGCGCTTAAACGACTTCCTGCAACTATACCCCACCCATCCCAGGGGAATGCAAATAGTCTGTGGACTGTATGTAGATTGCGGTCAGAGGTACAGTCAGCTCTACAAGTGGAATTTAGTTGTCCCTAAAGCCGACCGAACAGCCTTAATGTTATACTAAGATAAGGGTAAGTACGAAACTATTATTTGTTGACATTTTGCACTAATGCCAAATGATGATAACACTGTGCCATTTTACCTAAGGGTTTTGTTGCTTCTTTAAATAAAACTTAAGGACCTTTTGGTATATTGCTGATATAGCAATGTTTATAGCTGTGCTTTAGAGTTACATTTGTGTCCAAACATTTATCATGTACAATTTTCTTAGATGATTCCATCATCCCAATCATTTTAGTAGTACGAAAATTTGCCTGCGTTAGTCATAAAATATTTTTATGTGGTCTTGCAGTCTTGATTTAGCATCTTTGAACCTACGTCAATCGTCATGTTTCCTTGGGAGGATGCAGTATGTTCAAGTGGATTGTTAAGTCCATCCACGTCCCTCTTCTATTACTAATTGCAACTCTCACTTCATATGGATATTTAACCAATTTATAAACCCTTTCATTCACTCTGCAATATTAAGGTGTTGTCATCAAAACATCTACAAAACAACTTTTAATTTACTAGATTACAAGAAGTACAGTGATTTTATTAGGATATGTTTTTTAGTAGACATCGTTTGTTTGCTTTGTAATGTTCATCATCAATCCAAACAAGAACTTAACAACTTCAAATATTCTTCATTACATCTCCTACTTCATCTTATCTTCTAAATTGATTTATCCTTTCAGCCCAAGTAAAAAGCAAGAACTAACATAATCTGTTTGATTTAAATAATATGAGTCGTTCATTTCTTTAATTTTGTTACTGTGCCACTCTGCATGTTGTACCATATCGACTCAATATTTCCTCATCATAGCGGAATAATTCTGTGTACACGCCATTACTGCAAATTTAAACATTATCTGTTATATACAAGCTTATCTCATAATTTTATTAGTTAGTTATAGTTTTTTTAACAAGTAAGTAAATAACTCTTTTTCATAAAGATAATTTTAATAAATTTAAATTGTTAAAAACCATGCAAACATACCAACTGTTTTATTAAATGTATTGTTCCTTAACATATTATTTGTCCTTGTTAATATTAGAATAGAGTTTTTACTAGAATCTAAATTTTCAAGTAACAACTGAGTTAAGTTATATAATATCACCAAACGTTTTGCTCATGCTGCACTGTGGCATCCTCAGTGGTATCGTTGAAGCTGATATCGGCAAATAACCTTCCAGCTAATAAGCATGTTTTGGAGTGTCAGATGGTTTAGACAAGTTCTCTGGCTAGGCTCTCTGTCCTCTATGAATAGTTCACATAGGAGAGACTAAAGGAGGTATTACACGTGAGGACTTGCTCATGAGCGTGTCCACATCAGCAAGCTCACAAGCAATTTCTAACGTGGACATGCTGATGTGAACATGTTCGGGAACATCCAATCAGTTTGAAATTCGGGACTTGCCCACAAGCGTGTTCCCGCGTGTAATAGGCTTTTCAGCAAGTCCATGTGTATTACGCAGCGCCGTCACGCTGTTTATCATGTTGGTATTGTTTTTGACCAGTTTGCTTACTGCATTTACTATTTTTTTATTGTTTCCATGCTATTTTTAACTTTTTAGTGCTTGTATTTTATCAGTTTTTCTTTACCTTTTAAGCTTATAAATTATAATGAACAAGGTTTAATAATATTCTAGAGAATAGTGAACTAACTTTGCTATACAGGAGTGTATATTTTATATAAAGGGTAAAGAGTAAGGAATAGTTGGGCAAGAACTAAATTACAACTATCTTACAAGACAGAAATTTGACTGTCTCTCATTCTTCTCTTCCTATTTATCAGAAAGCTTACAATTAGAGATGGGTCGGTTCCAGATTTTTTCGGTTCCGATTCCGTGATTTCGATTCTCGGTTCTGGTTCTTCCCCCTCCATCAAAAAAATCAAATCTGTAGTTTTTTCGTTACAGAAACAATGAAACAATTTTTTGTGGAGAAATATAAACTTTATTAAAAATATGACAAAGATCAAATTGAAACTGACCCTGTAAAATTAAACTAGGAAATAAAAAAAATTCCTTACCTATAAAAAATGTAAAGTTTAAATAGCTACTGAAATTATGAGTAACATTTACGAGTTTAAATCAAATCAAAGAACATAATAAATACAAGTAGACAAATTTTTATTACTAAATACCACATGAAATGAGATCTTATAAAATAAACAGAACCCTTTCAATTACAATATTCTTCAGTCTTTGCTGACATTAGGTAACCAAGATGTCAAAAAGTACATCCTAAGAAAGATTATTAAGTCCTAATAATCCTAATTATTGCCTTACTTAGTTTTGGTTAGGGTAAACTGTAAACCAAAAAGAATATTTTCGTGAGTTTAGTTCCAATTAAAATATTTCCTTCCAAAAGCACCAATTTATTATTATTTTCACTTTTAAACCTACAGCCACAATTCACATATTCACAGCCACAACTCACACGAACTGGACATACAAACACTGATGGAGATAGACTGACGTAGATTTAGATTCGACTCACGACTGTTGTCTGTCTGTTTGATGCGTCGTAGCATTGTCGTAGTGGAAATAGTGTTCATCCGCCATTAGAGGTGGCTCCAAAAAATGTCCCAACTGCTTTAAAAAAACAGTTTGGCGAAGAAAAACTAACGAACCGTTCTCAAATGAATTCCAAACCTGTTCTTTTCAACCACTTATCCAATGCTCCCCTCCCCACTACCAACTTACTTTCTAACTGATGTTTATCGATCGTTAGTTGGAAATAATCCCAGTGACATGGCGGACCGCCATCTGTATACTTGTTGCAAGCCAGATTATGAGGCCTGATATTTTTTAATTTAACAAATTTATCATTGATAACATGAACTAATTGCAGTAAATATGGTTTTGACTAAGTTTAAGCTATTATTTACTTATGAATTAAATGGACATAATTTACATTACACTCACTATTTGCTTTTTAATCTGGGGACTATTTCTTCTGCGCTTAAGAGTTTTTCAGTGGCTGATAGTTTTGTTTTGGCAATGGCAATAACTTATTGACTCTCGAGTAACAAGCACCAAGTAAATTAATTAAATTAATTGAAACTAATTTTTTATTGTAAAATTATTTAAATTATTGAACTAATTTAGTACAGCGCTGAAACAAAAACTAAATGCATTACAAACACAATATCCTTTTTACGTCATTACGTCGGTTGACCTCGCCGGTTCTCTGCGAGAACCGGTGAAACCGAGAACCGGAACCGACCCATCCCTACTTACAATCATGTTCTCGTGTGTAATAGGTCCCCGTCAGCATGCCCACAAGCATGTCCTCGGAGTAATACCCCCATTGTAGGTTAATTTCTCCAAGGAATTAGGATCTCATCAGACGTACTTAGAATGAAGAAATGGAAGTGTCATTAGTTGCAAAACATAGCACTAACAACACTAATCATGGGGTTTTATTGAACTGATCTAAACTTCTTATTAACATCCTATGTTACTATTCCATGATTGATAGGGAGCATACAAATCTATATGTAATAATGTTGGTAGCATATGATGCCAATGAAACCGGAAACCTTTTTGTCAGTTGAAAAATTTATACATGTCAGTAAATAATAAATCAGTTTTGTTTAAACTTCACTCTCCAGTTTACATGGCCTACAGGCCTGTGCATGATTTTTATTCAAAGAGTGAAGTACCGACCGTTAGCTCAGTTGGGGATTCGAACCTTGGACCTTTGCTCCCCGCATTCTTAAGCCTTAGCCACTGAGCCACCACACAGGCAGTTATGTGGGTCAACACCTCCCCTCTCAAATAAAACTGTTTCAACCAGTTTCCACCCCACCAGTTTTTATAGACTGGAAAATCATTCCCTGATGTTAGTTTCAGTGATACCACTGATGATACCACAATGCAGCATGTGTGAAACGTCTGGTGATTTGTTAATAGTTCCTTGACACGATTGTCAACAGAATATGTAGATTCTAGCTGTGAAACAAGCCACATAAGACTAAGATCTAGAAAATAAAGATTAATAATAACAAGTTCTGGTAAATGTCATAGATTATAAATAATAACAGGTAGGGATCTGTGATATCAGTTGTAGATTTTTTGTTGTATATGTCACTGTAATATTTTATTTAGTGAGAAAAATATTTTTCCCTGTTTTAACTTATTCTATGGTAGTTTTATAGATTATATTTGTTGTGTTTTATTATAGTTAGATTTTTACTCAGTCAATTTCACTCAGTATAATTTTAGTATATAGTGGTTGGTGTACAGTAATATTAAGAATGCATGTATATTTTCGGTAGTAAATATATTGTTTTAGTATGCAATAAATTGATATTTTTAAATAAAGATTAGTATGAATGTGTATTATTTACTTCTTGGATTTTTATTATTGTGCCCAAATTGATTGTTGTAGCCATTAAGAAGTTATGTAGAGACTATAGATTTTATGATAGTAATAACTAGATGTATTATTATATTTACAGAAGGAACCTATTTATTAATTTTTATTAATTGTTGAATTTTTATAAATAGATGAAATGTACAAATTTATATTTTTTAACATACTTTTGTGTAAGTCTATTTTTCTAGGAATTTAAAATCCATATTTTATACGTTCTATTTTGTTTGAATTTGTATTATTTGTAGAAAAATTCCTTGTACACAATTATTTATACAGCATGTAATTTGAATTAGTTCAGTTAAATGCAGCTTTCTGCTCAGATATGGAATGTATTATATTACTTATTATAAATAATATTACATAACCTAGTTATTCAAATAAAATAATATTTGTCGACAAAATTGTGTAAATTTCATTTCTTGCTTTCCAATTTCCTTTTTTTTGCATTATAATATCTTGATTTTACAAATTGAAAAGGGCCTTTGGTACTACTCATGATCATGACTGTTATCAATGTTCCTTTCATCTCCAACAATGAGACTTGTGAGGAAAGTTAGGAGTATTGTGAAATGATTATTTCATCAGTAAGAACAGGATGTTCAAAGCTGGTTTGCCATCTATCAGTTGGCACTCAAGCGATTGAAACTGTTATACATTATTTAATACAAACATAATGTATTTAATTAAAAATATCTCTTTATACATAGGTTACAACTGATTTCATTGTTATTTTCTATAGATTTATTTAATTTGTAAACACAAAAAGTAAAAATGTTAACTTATACATTTCAAAATACTCTTATATATTCAACAATTAATTGACAAAACAAGTCAGATCTAAAAATAAAATAATTTTCTTATTTTTTATAACTATGAAAATATTTATAAAACTTAATGTTTTATAAATATTTTCTTAATGTCAAAAAAGAAAATATTTGACTTAATGTCAACAGAGGAGATGAAACAACAAAACAAGACAATGAATGTAGCTATTACCATGTACAACCAAACCTGGAACCACCAACCAAACAAGAAGTGGAAAACGCAGTAAAGACACTGAAAAAGGCTCCAGGAAAAGATGAAATTACAGCAGAATTACTAAAAAAAGGAGGAAATGTAGTAATTGAGAAACTGTGGAAGTTAATACTTAAAATATGGGAAAAGGAAGAAATGCCAACTGAGTGGCAAGAGGCAGTAGTTGTACCCATACATAAAAAGGGAGAAAAAGAAGAGTGTGGAAACTAAAGAGGCATCTCATTGCTAAGTATCCCCTATAAAGTCCTGACTAAAATTATTCTAAATCGACTTGAATGCTACTCAAACGAAATAATTGAAGAACACCAGGCAGGCTTCATCAAAGGTAGGTCCACTACAGACCAGATATTTTTACTGAAAGAAATTGTAGCCAAGTACTGGGAATATAACAAAGAATTTTGTGCCATCTTCATTGACTTCCAAAAAGCTTACGACAGCATTGACAGAGAAAGATTATGGGTACAGTTAGAAAAATTTGGGGTCCCCAGAAAACTGATAAACCTGTCTAAAATGAGTGTTACCGAGTCAAGATGCTCCGTGAGAATAAATGGACAAAACAGCGAAACCTTCAAAGTTAACTCAGGAGTCAGACAGGGGGATGGCCTTTCCCCAATATTATTCAACATGGCTCTAGAGGAGGCCCTTCAGAAGACAAAAGAAATGAACCTGGGTGTTAAAGTCGGAGGAAAACTGAACATTCTAGCATTTGCAGATGACGTAGCTATAATGGCAGAAAAGCTAGAGGATCTAACTACGCTGACCAAGGTCTTCATAACAGAAGCAGAAAAAGTAGGGCTGAAGACAAACGATCCAAAAACCAAATTCATGCACTTTACAAGAGACCAAAATTACACCCAAGACCCCCTACGAGTTGATGGTCATGAATTCGAACAAGTACCGGAATTCAAATACCTCGGAGTCACAATTTCAAATAAAAACGCAGAAGAAATTGAAATACAGCAAAGAATAAATTCAGCCAACAGATGCATTTATGCATGCAATAGATTACTATCTTCCAAGTCATTGTCACACAAAACAAAAATTAGGTTGTACAAATCAATAGTCATCCCAGTTTTGCTCTATGGATCTGAAACGTGGATACTAAATAAGAAAGAAGAAAAAAAACTAATTGTCTTCGAAAAAAAAGTCTTGAGAAAGATATATGGGCCCACATATGACCAAGGGGAGTGGAGAAGGAAACATAACAGGGAAATTAGAGACCTGTATAACGACGCAGACATTGTGAGTGAGGTCAAAAGTAGAAGACTAAGGTGGGCTGGGCATGTGTTGAGAAGGAGAGAAGAGTCCCAACTAAAGAAAGTTAGCAAAAATAACCCTGAGGGAAGGCGACCTCGTGGGAGGCCAAAACAAAGATGGTGGGACCAGGTTAGGCTAGATATACAGCGAGTTGGAGCCATGGAAGAGAATGCAGAGGACAGGTCAATCTGGAGAGGCTTTGTTGGTGCGGCTAAATATCACCTGCGATATAGAGTAAGTAAGTAAGAGTAATGAAAATATTAATAAATGAGTTTTTTTCTAATATATACTACAAACTGTGGAACATTCACTAACCACTATTAGGCCAGCCGCACACTGAATCGAACAGAACGCAATGAGACCGATGTTCTGTCACGTCTAGTTTCGGTAGTTGGTGAATGCACACTAAATCGAAAAAGTCAAAACAGATTGCTAGCCGTCAAGGAAGATGGATTCTAGTTTCTCGTTCCCGCTTGATTTTCAAGAGGAGTTTAGTCATAAATTACTCTACCTTATCTAACGATATAAAACTTATTTATTTAGATGGAAAATATAAATAGAAATGAGAATTTATGTAATTTTCTTATAAAAAGACTAGTGTAAAAAGTGATAGCCAAAAAAAATTTAATTCAAAAACTTCTAAATAAATAAAGGTCTACTTTAATATAGTATTAAAGACTTTCACACAAAAATTATAACTGAAAAAGTATAATGAAACCACAAGTTGAATGAAAGATTGAATACATCATAGAACTTACAACTATAAATAATAACTTATACAAAACAACAAATTATTTTAGATAAACTGCAATTGTTTCATTTAGCACTACGGAACTTGGAATTCATTTAATCTGTTTAAGAATACTATATCCTCAAAACACATGATTCAAAATTTGATTTCATTAAAATAACTTTTTAGAATTGTAACTAATTTTAGTTTACATGGTATTTGATTGAAAAAATGTGGGAAAGGATAAGCCAAAGATTGTATAAAATAAATCTTTTTAACTTTAGGTTTTTGAATAATTCTTCTTCATTCCATACATCTGTAAGGCTCGAATTCCACATCTGATAAGGAAAACACTTTAAGAATAAATAAATATTGTATGGGACGATTATTTAACTGTTGGTAACAAAGATAAGAGAAATATTGCCTCCTCTTTTGAAAAATAATACCAATGAAAGTATTTTGTGTGAACCTAATATTTTGCATGGTTGTTTTTGGAGCCGAATCCCAGCAGGGAATTCCATACTAGTTTAGAGTGGATTAAAGAAAACTATAATGACTTGCAAGTTTCTTATCACAAATATTCATTAGAAAATAAAACAATGCTGTTATGTTCCTTCTAATTTTAATTTTTAATATTAAAATGTGTTACTATAAATATTTTTCTATTTTTTTTTTTGTCAAAGTACACACCTAAACATTTATAATTCCATCAACTTCCTCTAACTCTGTAAAATTATATTTATTAATACAGTTACAAGATTCCATTTAACACATAACTCGTAAATCGATCTTGAAACCTTTTTAATCAAAATTAATAAATTTAGGTTTACTTTAACTAACATTTTATTTGTATTGGACCAAGATCTTAATTTTGTTTAGGTAGAAGTTTATTTATACATTTGCATTTATCGGTGTATAAAAAGGCCTTGTCGTCAGCACATCCACTGATTTTTACATGAAATGTTATTAAATCAATAATGAACAGATTTGCAGAGATCACTGATCTCTGAAGGACACCCGCCTTTACCAGCAGGTATTCGCCAATTTTTACTATTTGGATTCTGCCAACCCGAAAATTTGTAAGCCATTGGAACGTGATGCCCCTTACATCCACTGTCTCCAATTTTTAGAGTGAAATTACGTATTATGTTCAAATTATTTTGTATTTACTTCCCCGAATTGTAGATATTGATATTATAGTTTTTATATTCTGTTTTCTTAAAGCTATTATCAATACAGCTGTTTTATATAAATTTACTATGTGTAATATGATTATTTTGAAAAAACTTGTATTTTAAACATTTGGATCTTGGTGAAATTGTGAGGGTTTTAAAGAAAACATGTTCAATAAGTCCACAAATTTTAATAAGAAGCGGTAGCAAAATTTACTGTCATATATAATCAGGAAAAATTGATTCCAGTAGAAAGTAGGTGACGTTAGTGATTTTCCAAAGAATATTTAACTGACTAAATTTTCTAATGTTTATCTAACATTCTATATATTTATTCATAAGACGCCGATCGTCAAGATATGGGCGAATATGGATTTCGAATGAGTGTGTTGAGTTACAAACTAAGGCCGACTATTCCTTAGAAAGTGTCATTAATTAATAGCCCAATGACAAATGAACAGCCGGTGATTATCAGCTGATCCTTCTCAAAATGTATTGACTCTGATTGGGATCGAACTGAGAACCTTTAGCACATGAAGCTGGGATTGAACCAACTACGCTACCGACCAATTAGGAAGTAAGTAATGAAGGAGGGATTTGATGGCTTCAAAGAGGAAGGGGTAATACGTTTTCCAAAATATACCTGCCAGAATGCAAATCCTTAAAACCTAAATATACCAGAACTTGTAAACTACTAAGTTACATGAACATTTTTAATTCAGTGATAACAGTTAATTTTTGTCAGTCGAGCAAATTGAATAAATGGCTGGAGTATGGATTTTATATAACAGCAATATCACCCACCGTAACGTTGGGTTTCATTGTAGGAAGAGGTAATATCTGCAGACTTTTATGGATATGTGAATGGTGTGTGGACGGTTATCACTATGAGGCACCCTTAGATCCGTCGTAATCTGTGATGGACCTCGTAACAACGACAAGAATTTGATCTGACCCCTCCTATCTCTGTTGAATGTAATGAATACCACGAGGGATGATGTTGAGAACATTTTTTTTAAGTATTAAAGTAATTTTAAATCTAAAATACATATTGCATACCTTGGTGTTAATTTTTTTTAACCTTGTAAAACAAAGTACAAGATAATTGTAGTGAAATAGACTCATAGAATAGTACTAAAATCCCCATATTTCATTTGAAATATAATTTAGGAATAAATTCTTTCAACTTGTTGCTGTCCAATGTAAATATAGTGTTGCTCTTTAATTAACACTAATGGTTCATTACAGCTACACATACTGTTTGTATCTGATACGAGAATAAGCTTGTAATTTGACAAATCGAATTAAGTAATCGTAACTAAATTTAATTCAATATTGAGTTTCTTTAAATGGTCTTTGGTTGTTTTGTTTGCAAGTTATTTGTTAGATATTTGTAAGTTATTGTAATAAATTGTGTTTGTATTTACCAACACTTTATTTTATTTGTCCTAAAATATACTTTCACTCAAAGATTACAGTATAATAACAATTGGTGTGAGTAGAAAATCCAAAAGTGAAACAAAAAGAACATTAAATTCTAAGAAGGCAAAGTTACTTCATCATCTTCGTCTTCGCCTTCTGCTGATATTTGAAATTGTATGATGATTGCCATGTATGTTGTGACAGAACTGGCCACCTGTAAAGAATGGACAGAGACATTAGACTAGGTTACTCTTGGTACCAAGTCTGAAATCGTTATTCTGTGCTTAATGTAAAAAATGTTTAATGAAAAACAGTACCTTTCTTTCTTTTACAATAACTTTGTCAGTACTCTTAAAGTAGTGAAGAATATATATACTAAGTATTTCCTAAAAATAGAAAAAAACTATTAATATTTAACACAGGTTTTTCATAATCATTTAGAACTGTTACAGAATACATTACTGAGGATTAACATAAGATTAATAAATTCGCAAGAAATCTTGTTCAAAATATGCCATGTTGTTAATACAGTAGAACTATGCTTATTTTTAATAAGCAGGATGGTGCAATGATCTTTATATATCTAACTGTTTATCAATGAAAACATTCCATATTGTTTTGTTGTAGCAGGACATATATTTTAACAGATTTTGTGGATTGGTTTGGGTTTAGAAAGACCCAATGTTTCATTGAAATTGATTAGCGTTTTAAATTAATAAGTAGAACCAATTACTTTATTTAGTCTCGATATATTTGTCATCCAATGTTAAATTCAGTATCTCTGATTATCAGCAGTTTTTGGGTCCAGAAGTAGAACACTAGTCGTGATGTCCCATAGTTCAGAATGTCACAGCTCAGAAACAATTTTTTCTGTCCTGACAGTACAAAAAGTCAAGTGTCAGAATCTCGTAAGACAGAAAATGAAGTTGTCACATTTTTGTTTGAAAAGAAAAGAAAAAATGTTTATATTACAGTCAAGACTTTAAGGTAAAAAGTTATTATGTGTGAACGATCGATTTGTAAACAGATGATCAGCTGTTATTTATTTAACTTAATTTATTCATATGTATGTTTCTAACATTTGTTTTTTGTTCAACAATAAGTTATGTTTTGGGAATAAAACAGTTCAGTTTTTCAGTTCACACTAACATGTTGTGTTTGTAAATTTTGTGACGAAGATAAGTATTTTTTTGTTTTATTTTTAGGTAGTTGTGTTTAGTTTAACAGTTTTATTTTCTTTTAAACTCCTGTCTAACCACAGGGAGAAATATTTATTTACACAGTTCATGGTATAGTGCTAGGACGGAACTTTTACAAAGTCATAAGTACATCTTACACCTGCAGGAAAGTTTCCTTGTTGGAGTCCTGCCATTCTTAGGTCAACAAGGTGGCGCCCTAATCCCTGGCTACTATTGATGAACTTGGAAACATTTATTTGGGTGATAACTACTAAAAACTTTTCCCTTATACTTGGCCTGTCTCTTAGAAGAACCCCCCCTTCTCCCTGAGCTAGCAAAGTTTTATAGGGACAGGCGTGACAACTGGTTATAATTATTGCAGAGTCCAGAAAATATTTGATCACAAGTTCCATAGCTCAGAATCCTATAACACAGAATTGCAAAACACAGTAAATGAAGATGTGTCATAACCCCAGAAATGTGTCTGTGCCATGACATGACTGAGCTAAGACATTCCTAATAGATTCCGAGCTATAGAATTCTGACATACAGGACTGCAGAAAATTTGGAACAGCTCATAACACAAAATCCCACAGCTCAGAAAATGACTGGTACAGTACAATTTTCATGACTGCAAACTCGGCAGTGCACTACTAACAAACTAATGGATGCAGTTCGATGAGTCATTCCTGCATTGAGTTACCTAATTTGAGTGAATTTTTGTAAGACAACAATGATTATAACGAAACTCTTCCTCACCCCCTGACTACCGCTGCTTCTGGAGCCCGAGTTTACCATTAAAAAAATTGAATTGTTGTACAATGTAAATATAATGCAGATTAAATTGGCAGTAGTGGAAAACTCCGTTAACCAATCAACTTCTAGCACAAAATTTCCTTTTACTTGAGATATCCTTTTGTTAATAATATAATGAAAGTAGTGTCAGATGAAAAAATTAAAACGTTTATTGGTTGATTAGATTTAACTCTATATGATTTGTTATATTTTTAAGTTATGGAACTTAATTCTGACTAACACAGTTTTATTAATTTACATTAGGGATCCAGTTCCTCATATAAAGTGTCTTAATGTGCTCGTTATGTGTTAAGAATACTAAAAGTTATTATACTACATTGTAAAACACTTTTAACTGACCGTAACAATTATGGATGATTGGAGAGTAAAGAGACCACAGGCAGAGAACTCCACATCTCTGTGAAGCAGCTGCTGAGCGAAGGTATCAAGCTAATAAATTAATAAAATCAGACATATCAGTACTAAATACATACTTTGGTTAGTAAATATTTGTGTCTAAAAATTAAATGCTTTGTCATTATAAATAGAATGTATATAAATTTTGTGCTATATTATTGATATATTATTACTTGTTAATTTGAATATTAAATTTGTTTGTACAAGTACAGGCAAACTTGTTTTCATCAACTGTTCTACAAAGGTGTAGAGTTTTCATTAATTTGTATTATCCTTATTTTTCATTCAATTATTTTTATAATTTTTTCTAAACTTAATGAAATTTAGTTCACAAATGTTTAGTTTACAAAAAGTATTGTACAATTTTGTACAATAACTCCTAAGTTGTAATGAAATTATAATCAATAGATTACCATTTAAGGGGTTCAAGCGCCAACAAGCAGACTACTGTACGTTTATAGGTAGGTGGGAAGGTCAACACCTCCCTACATATAAGAGGGGGTTGGTTACATACTTTGACTTCATAGTTTGAGTCCTTAACTAATAAGCTGCCACACCAGCATTATATTTATTTAAATAACATATTATTGAAAATAAATTAGTTATTTCACTAAAAAAGTTAAAATTTAAAACCACCATTAAAAAGCTTTAATAATGCAGCTGATTTAAAATTGTTAAATAATATCTTAGAAATCTTGTATCTTTTTTAGACTTAATATAATGGCTCTGTATAGAGGTTATTTGAGAAAATTTTATTTGTGGTAAAATTCGAATGTCGTACATTTATTTTTGGCTGTATAGATTAAAAAAAAAAATAATAATAATTATAACATTCCTACAATTGTACAATAAATAGTATGGTAAAAATTTTACCTCCATTGATGAAACGGATTTTACAAAAATATATTGCATAATTTTATGAATACAATCATTAGGCTAATGTAAGTTTTGGAACACATTTACTAACTCGATACAGCTCTTACCTGTTTGAACAAAGATCTCCCCATGTTATTTCCCATCAGTTTAGTGACTACAGCAACAGTTCGCTTGGCCTACAACATAAAAGTAGGGTTAATAACAAACCACAACAACAAATCATTGGCTGAGTGATGAATTAAACAACCATGAACTTGTCAACAAACTATCTTTCTCATACTTTCATCCATTTCGATATTTTATAAATTTCTGAATATTTTGTTTAACGTTTTTATTTACAGTATTTGCCTAATAATGATTTGTGAATTTTTCAATAATATTAATAAAGTAAAACAAATAAACATTGAATGATTTATTGATCTTTAATTTTTCACATAACCATATTGTCAGCCAATTCATAATTTTTAATAATAGTTCTGTATTGTTATTTTATTATTATTTATTACTATCCACTTTATTACTTTATATATCCAGTACAATGTTCGAAAGTAATAAAATACAAATTATTGACTTATATAAAAAATATTACGTGAATCATTCTTTTTAAATCATAATTATTTACAGGTTTATCAATAATGATCAGAATTCTAATACATTTTAAATGTTAGAATTTCTAAGATTATGTGTTACATAACAATTTTGCATACATTTGCAAGTTAATCTGAATCTAAATGTTGGATAAAGGGAGATTTTCTCCCCGGACTAACCGACCAGTAATTTCTCTCATTGTCAAATTATTTTAGTCAAATGCATAACCAACCAGTTTTCATAACCATTGACATATTAATAATATGAATGGTTTCAATAAAATATCTCTAGTCTCTCAATTAGTAAAACAAATCAAAATATTTGATAAGAACAGTGTATAATAGGTTTGTAGTTTTTTGAGGAAACTTTAGGAAAATTGTGTTTGGAGGAAAAAGTTAATGTACCTTTTAATATTTATTACTCAAAAAGAACTTAAATTAATGTTACAATTATTTACTACTTATACAAAATATAGATATTAAATAGCAGGTATTCTAAATAACATACGTGTGAAAAAGCAGAATAGATCTCTTTGGAAATTTAACAAACACGATATAATAATATAATTGCACTTTAGACTAATACAACTTTTAAAAACAAAATAAATACGTTTAGAGGCTGAATTTATTAAACAAAATTAGTTTCTAAAGAAGTAAATAAAATTACAGTGGAATTAAGCTCTACTTTTAATTGACAAGAAAAGAAAAGGGGTACTCTCTGCTTGGACTGGAACTGTAAAATGAAATCCTAATTATAGGTTACCAGAAAAATAAAAAAAGTGTTGAACACATTTAGTTTTTTTTTTTTTTTTTTTGTAGCATTTTTGTTCAGACATAGATCCTATTAAAATATTTAGAGCATATATTGTCATTGTTAAATAAAATTAAATGTAATAATTTGAAGCTTAGTAAGCCTTTAAAATGATCCCACCAACAAAAAAACATTTTTTTATAAATTTAACAACAAATATTTAAATTTAAAGTATGGAGCCTTGTCTTTTTTATATTCATGAGGTAGCTTTAGTCACTTATTAATATATAATTGAATTACTAAAATATCAATCCGTTCAGTTAAGTAAATCATACGGTAAAAGTAAAATTACCTCAGACACAGCTGATGAACAAGGCCACAGCATCAAAAACAGGGTAGTGATGTAAATCACAAACCAGTCCATAAACACTACCATTGCTGATAAATCATCTATGAAACGGTTATTAAAAACCAACAAAAAGAAGAAATAGGGATGGCATATTAGTTGTGAGAAGAGGAAGAACATAGTTAACACCAACTGGCAGCCGTAGATGGTGTTGGAGTCGTGGACGATACAACAGAGCTTCCAGTGTATCTCGCTGAGTTCAGTGACACTCATGGACAATTCTTGAGGCACTGGAAGAAGAAAAAAAAAACGTTAATGGTTTGAATAGGAAGAAGAACATAGTTAACACCAACTGGCAACTGTAAATGGTGTTGCAGTAGTAGATGGAGAGATACGACAGAGCTTTTAGTGTATCCCCCTGAGTACAGTGACACTCATGGACAACTCTTGAGGCACTGGAAGAAGAGAACAAAATATTATGTGTAAGAAGAGGAAGAACATAGTTAACACCAACTGGCAACTGTAGATAGTGTTGCAATAGTAGATGATACAACTGAGCTTCCACTGTATCTTGCTGAGTTCAGAGCCACTCATGGACAACTCTTGAGGCACTGGAAGAAGAGAACAAAATATTAGGTGTAAGAAGAGGAAGAACATAGTTAACACCAACTGGCAACCGTAGATGGTGTTGCAGTAGTAGATGATACAACAGAGTTTCCACTGTATCTCCCTGAGTTCAGAGACACTCATGGACAACTCTTGAGGCACTGGAAGAAGAGAACAAAATATTAGGTGTAAGAAGAGGAAGAACATAGTAAAACCAACTGGCAACTGTAGACGGTGTTGCAATAGTAGATGATACAACAGAGCTTCCACTGTATCTCGCTGAGTTCAGAGACACTCATGGACAACTCTTGAGGCACTGGAAGAAGAGAACAAAATATTAGGTATAAGAAGAGGAAGAACATAGTTAACACCAACTGGCAACTGTAGATAGTGTTGCAATAGTAGATGATACAACTGAGCTTCCACTGTATCTTGCTGAGTTCAGAGCCACTCATGGACAACTCTTGAGGCACTGGAAGAAGAGAACAAAATATTAGGTGTAAGAAGAGGAAGAACATAGTTAACACCAACTGGCAACCGTAGATGGTGTTGCAGTAGTAGATGATACAACAGAGTTTCCACTGTATCTCCCTGAGTTCAGAGACACTCATGGACAACTCTTGAGGCACTGGAAGAAGAGAACAAAATATTAGGTGTAAGAAGAGGAAGAACATAGTAACACCAACTGGCAACTGTATACGGTGTTGCAATAGTAGATGATACAACAGAGCTTCCACTGTATCTCGCTGAGTTCAGAGACACTCATGGACAACTCTTGAGGCACTGGAAGAAGAGAACAAAATATTAGGTGTAAGAAAAGGAAGAACATAGTTAACACCAACTGGCAACTGTAGATAGTGTTGCAGTAGTAGATGATACAACAGAGTTTCCACTGTATCTCCCTGAGTTCAGAGACACTCATGGACAACTCTTGAGGCACTGGAAGAAGAGAACAAAATATTAGGTGTAAGAAGAGGAAGAACATAGTAACACCAGCTGGCAACTGTAGATGGTGTTGCAATAGTAGATGATACAACAGAGCTTCCACTGTATCTCGCTGACTTCAGAGACACTCATGGAAAACTTTTCAGGCACTGGAACAACAGAATAAAACAAGTAAAAGATTATGTTTTCTGGCAAATATAAACTTAACATAAGGAAGTTCAATTTTTAGGTAGTGAAAAAAGCTTACTTGTGAATCCTTCGACACAAGGAAGGGTTAGAGTCCAGAGTAATTCTTTTGAACGACTTCTAGCCACTAATTCTTCAATTCTTGCATTCACAAGCTGGAATCGGTCTTTAATACTCAATACTAATTCTGCCCATTCAACAACACTGCAGATTATAATCACCTATAGGGAACATGAAAAACACTATTTTAGATTTGGGGTCACAGTAGCATCTATTTACTTCTTTGGTTAACAAACTTAATGATTAATAAATGCACGATAATAACTCTGTACATTTTAGACCACAGCTACAAGGTATCTAAGACAAAGGTATTTTATTGAAAAAAAGGAAAATATCAGTAAATTCAAGATGGTGATAATATAGATAGGTCTCTTAGAAAATGACCTACAGAAAGCACCTGTACGTGAGAAGTACACAGAGTGGTGGAAGTGAGATTGAGAACTAGTCTTCCCCCATTATGTAATTTCATTTAAAAATAGTCATGGCAACTAAGGAGATGGGATTCTTCTTGTAAGTCTAACTATTTTTTGTCTAATTTAAGAATGATTTCTGTCAAATATCTTATTATTTAATTGTTGATTTAGCTAATGCAAGTGTTCTTTGTCAACTTGGATTAGTCAAGAATTTGATTTGATACCTTACAAAGCACAAACAAGAAGTCGTAAGTGGTATAGTCTAACACATTTCTACAGATGTGTACAGTGCAGCTACTGCAGTATTGGCTAGGGCAAGGTAAGACACGAGCCTGGTTCTGTGAGAACACTATATGCTACGTTCAATACATACCTTACAAACCACGAACAAGGAGTCGTAGTGGTTGTAGTCGAACACATTTCTACAGATGTTATACAGTGCAGCTACTGCAATATTGGCTAGGGCCAGGTAAGACACGAGCCTGGTTCTGTGAGAACACTATATGCTACGTTCAATACATACCTTACAAACCACAAACAAGGAGTCGTAGTGGTTGTAGTCGAACACATTTCTACAGATGTTATACAGTGCAGCTACTGCAATATTGGCTAGGACCAGGTAAGACACGAGCCTGGTTCTGTGAGAAAACTATATGCTACGTTCAATACATACCTTACAAACCACAAACAAGGAGTCGTAGTGGTTGTAGTCGAACACATTTCTACAGATGTTATACAGTGCAGCTACTCCAATATTGGCTAGGACTAGGTAAGACACGAGCCTGGTTCTGTGAGAACACTATTTGCTACGTTCAATACATACCTTACAAACCACAAACAAGGAGTCGTAGTGGTTGTAGTCGAACACATTTCTACAGATGGTGTACAGTGCAGCTACTGCAGTATTGGCTAAGACCAGGTAAGACACGAGCCTGGTTCTGTGAGAACACTATATGCTACGTTCAATACATACCTTACAAACCACAAACAAGGAGTCGTAGTGGTTGTAGTCGAACACATTTCTACAGATGTTATACAGTGCAGCTACTGCAATATTGGCTAGGACCAGGTAAGACACGAGCCTGGTTCTGTGAGAACACTATATGCTACGTTCAATACATACCTTACAAACCACAAACAAGGAGTCGTAGTGGTTGTAGTCGAACACATTTCTACAGATGGTGTACAGTGCAGCTACTGCAGTATTGGCTAAGACCAGGTAAGACACGAGCCTGGTTCTGTGAGAAAACTATATGCTACGTTCAATACATACCTTACAAACCACAAACAAGGAGTCGTAGTGGTTGTAGTCGAACACATTTCTACAGATGTTATACAGTGCAGCTACTGCAATATTGGCTAGGACCAGGTAAGACACGAGCCTGGTTCTGTGAGAACACTATATGCTACGTTCAATACATACCTTACAAACCACAAACAAGGAGTCGTAGTGGTTGTAGTCGAACACATTTCTACAGATGTTATACAGTGCAGCTACTGCAATATTGGCTAGGGCCAGGTAAGACACGAGCCTGGTTCTGTGAGAACACTATATGCTACGTTCAATACACACCTTACAAACCACAAACAAGGAGTCGTAGTGGTTGTAGTCGAACACATTTCTACAGATGTTATACATTGCAGCTACTGCAATATTGGCTAGGACCAGGTAAGACACGAGCCTGGTTCTGTGAGAACACTATATGCTACGTTCAATACATACCTTACAAACCACAAACAAGGAGTCGTAGTGGTTGTAGTCGAACACATTTCTACAGATGTTATACAGTGCAGCTACTGCAATATTGGCTAGGGCCAGGTAAGACACGAGCCTGGTTCTGTGAGAACACTATATGCTACGTTCAATATACACCTTACAAACCACAAACAAGGAGTCGTAGTGGTTGTAGTCGAACACATTTCTACAGATGTTATACAGTGCAGCTACTGCAATATTGGCTAGGACCAGGTAAGACACGAGCCTGGTCCTGTGAGAACACTATATGCTACGTTCAATACATACCTTACAAACCACAAACAAGGAGTCGTAGTGGTTGTAGTCGAACACATTTCTACAGATGTTATACAGTGCAGCTACTGCAATATTGGCTAGGGCCAGGTAAGACACGAGCCTGGTTCTGTGAGAACACTATATGCTACGTTCAATACACACCTTACAAACCACAAACAAGGAGTCGTAGTGGTTGTAGTCGAACACATTTCTACAGATGTTATACATTGCAGCTACTGCAATATTGGCTAGGACCAGGTAAGACACGAGCCTGGTTCTGTGAGAACACTATATGCTACGTTCAATACATACCTTACAAACCACAAACAAGGAGTCGTAGTGGTTGTAGTCGAACACATTTCTACAGATGTTATACAGTGCAGCTACTGCAATATTGGCTAGGGCCAGGTAAGACACGAGCCTGGTTCTGTGAGAACACTATATGCTACGTTCAATACACACCTTACAAACCACAAACAAGGAGTCGTAGTGGTTGTAGTCGAACACATTTCTACAGATGTTATACATTGCAGCTACTGCAATATTGGCTAGGACCAGGTAAGACACGAGCCTGGTCCTGTAAGAACATCCCCTATAACACAGCAAGAACTCGACCTCCCGCAAGCTCTCGAGCAGCTGTATCTTCTTCTCAACCCTAGCAATATTACAAGCCAAGTCAGAGGGAAGGTTTGAGCTAGTTTGGAATCAGGCATTTTAAATCTAACATTTTAAGAAAATAAATCGGCAAATAATTTGAAATAATACTCTCGAAAACTGGTTGAAAAAATAGGAACCATTGAAACCAATGAACTATTTGTAAGTTAAGTAGAAACTCCACTAAGCCACAACTTATTCTTCGTCCTACAATTTCAATCTTCCTTTTCTTACCTCCTTTCTAATCGAAATATGGTTTAAACTGTTTAAAGATGTTTCACATCAGATAGTTATGAAGTTTTTTATTTTAAAATTTTTTAAGAAAAAGCCAATTACTCTTAACCTTACTCTACATATACATCATAAACTGTATATTGGAACGGTGAATGTTATTAAACAGAGAACATAGGAGAATCAGTAGAGTACAAGGTGAATAGTACCCATAAAAACGGTCAGTCGTGGCCAGCGTTCGAGCCTGCACTATTTCTAACTAGAGATCAATGTCCTGATGCCAAAAACCGCTCGCCCACCTGCTCTCTCGAAGTAGCAGCTGTAGCTACTAAATATATCCCTCATTTTAAAGTATAGTTACTGTTTTTTATGCCTAATATCACTGGATATCTATATATATATAAAAGGCAAAGCCCTCACTGATTGACTCACTCATCACTAATTCTCCAACTTCCCATGTAGGTAGAGAACTGAAATTTTGTACACTGTTTCTTTAGAACTTAAATAGGACAACTAAAGTATTTTCATCTTGATAAAGTACTCCTAAGGGGTATAAAGCACCCTTAAAAGATTGGTCCATAAGGATAACATTGGGTTGATTTTAGTAAATTAATAACAGCTGTTTTGTAAATAAATAAACATGTCTACTGTATTTTGAATGTTTGACATTATACTATTTAATATTTTACTATGAGTTTAATCTTCAGCTGTTAAACAAAAATAAATGAAATGAACACTCTTGAAATAGGCTAAATAGGTGGCAAAGCAATGAGTGAGATACTGTACCGAAATGTAATATTGTAATTTTACATTATATAGTTAATATACCGATTTTTGTATTGAATAGTTACATGCCGAGGCCGAAGGCCGAGGTATATCGAGCGTAGCGAGCGTCGGGGTTGGCACGCGAAGCGTGCAGGGGTGTCCCCTAGTATTGAATAAAGTTATTCTGATTCAGATATTATCTTTCAGGACATTCAAAGGGAAACACTGAATTGATTTTTTAATTTTACAATTTTACAGAAATAGATGAATTACTATAGATTGAACTCACCTTAAGACAGCCACTATCAGGCAGGTGAACGTTGCGAGGCAGATGATAAGAGCGGTGCACAGAACGACAGTCACCATAGTCGCCGTTGACAGACTTCCCCATAAACTGGAGATCTCGGGGGACTGTAACAGTTAGGATTTATGTATGACAGAAAAGTAATAGTCAACGTTCAATTTATGACATTCAAGAGTATTGCAGATTTCACTGTCAGTATCCCTTTACAGTGAGTGACTTCAATGTAAAAACATTTGCAAACTATAGAACTGTTTCACAAGGAGTTTGTTTTACAACTGCATAATCAAACTAAACCTTCAGCTCCTTTGATAAAATCTACGAAAAGTTACAAATTATGATTATTTTCTATTGATGATGTTAGTTTCTCTTGGAATGTCCAAATTTAAAATCTGTCTTTTCAAACCTTATTAAAATTATTTTGTAGCTGGTTCATAGTTTATAATTAAGATCCTTTGTAACGCTGAGTTGACTTTAACTACTTTCAGTTTTATTATTGTCAGATTATTTCTTATGAATTGTTTATAATTTTTGTTTAGAATCGTTTAGGTTAGTTTTGATTTTTGTAATTAACTGTTTAAAGTTATATTTAAGTGCCACTTAGACGCCACAGAGAGCTGCAATTTCCGTGTTTTTACTATGGCAAGTCGACTGTTACAAATCTTAGTGTCTTCTCTAATTATGTAATGTCTGCATTCTCAAGGTCAAACCAAGTCGATTGCCTCTATCTGAATTTTACTACGGAATTTTGCTACGACTGAAGATAGTCAGTCGTGCTCATCTTGTGGCAAAGTCCTTGGTGTCCATGGTCCGCTACTGTGTGGTTTGAGAGTTACTTGACAGGACGGACGCTGCAGGTTAAGTTTGCATCTTCACTGTCTGACTCCCTGGTTAATGTGACACCTGGTGTACCTCAGGGGTCCCTTCTAGGCCCGTTTTTTCCTATTAATTAATGGACATTGGCATGTCTCTGGCCTATGAGTACCTTATCTTTGTTGATGATGTGAAGGTGTTTTCTGAAACCTCATCGAACTTTCAACAACTTCATCATCAGAAAGATTTGAAAAGAACCGTCCATTGGTGCTCGGATAATGCTATGTAATTGAATGAGAGAAAGTGTCAAGTCATGACGTTTAATCGGCTAAAACAATGTTTCATACGACTACCAGATTTGAAACTCGTATTTGATTACCAGATCGATGGTACAATATTGGTGAGAGTAGACACTTTTAAAGATCTAGGACTACATATAATTCCCTAACCTTAATCCAAGTATGCATGTTGCATATACCTGTGCTAGAGCAAATTGTGTCTTTGCAGTGATTGCTAGGACCTCAAAGAATATTCTTTTTCCTGTCGCCTTTAGGACTCTCCATCCTGCTCTTATACGTCCCATACTTGAATATGGTTCTGTTGTTCGGTCACCTCACCAGATTGTACACTGCAGCTCGATTGAATTGGTCCAGAAGCGCTTCCTACGGCCGATGGGTGTGAAGAGTGGAGTTGATTTTCTTCAGGTGGATACGTAGGAGATTCCTCGGCAGAATCGTATACTGTCATTGTCATCAAGTGCTCTCGATATTCTGTTTCTCTATGGTTTGACTGACTTCCCGAGACCCCTCATGCTTATCGACTTCCATATGACTATTGAAACTCGCCTTGTTCAGACTTTCTGAAGACTTTTATAAGACATCTTGCACATTGGTGTAAACTTGATACGCAAAAGCTAATTAAATTTTATGTCAAATTTATTGGTTTTACTAACAGGTATCTATTAAATTTGTTGCTTGTATGATTGTTTACCATAACTCATTAACTCCTCCCCGTAACTCTTATTTTACAACATATATGAACAAAAATGTTCAATATTGACATTTAAATGTTCAAATTTATTAAAAATCTCAAACTGTTTTATCTTATCACTAAATACCTGGACAAAGATGAGCTGCGACAACCATTGGTAACAGCCAACACAGTTAATGAGAGCCAGAAGAAGGGAATAAAGACGGCGTGAGAGAGAGGCACTGGCCACGAGTCTCCGAAGGGGCATTCCCTCCAGACCCACGGGCAGGAGTCCAAGGACCTGCAGGAGGCGCAGGACGAATGGCGACAAAGCGTACATCACTCTGACGAACTTTGTCGATACTGTTGATATTGGCCAACTTATCGTAATTTTGTATTGTTTGTGTTGGCAGAGGACCTATTGATGAAATTGAAGACAAACAGTTCCAATATTTACTCTCATACCCACTATCGAAAAAAAAAAAAACTAGACATTACGATATGGAAACAAACATAACAATTTAATTTTGTAGTACTCATTTAATATGATTCTGTTGTTTTGTCATTACAGAGCTTTTATTAAGCTACACGAACTACATTAAGTGGTAGGAATGTATAAATTACTCTAAAAGTAAAACGTATGAGCGTGTTAAAGCAAACTTACCTAAGAATAAGCTATCTGCCACAGTTTTGGTTTTGATTCTCAATGAAGCCAATGATAAATTTAAAGAAAGGATATAGCTTTATTTATAAACGAAACATTTTAAACCTGACTTTAATTTAAAGAGAACAGAATTTTCTATAACTAATCAAATTTTAATTTGGTCACGTGTTTATTTTTTAGTACAAATAACTATATTTATAATTTATTAAGTAGAACTAAAACCAGTTGCCAAAATCTTATCTCAAGGGGATCTGGTCATACTTGATCTCTGAAGCAAGTCAAACATTTAAATACATATTTTAAAAATGTAAGCGTTACAGGTCTGTGAGTGGAGTAATTTTCGTCTGCAAAACGAACTGCCTGGTGGCCAAGTGCAAACCAAAGAGAGAGAGAGAGAGCAAACTACCACCCTTGTTCAGCGCAGACAATGATTTAGGAACGGACGAACGGACTTAAAAGTTAATACGGTTAAAAGTGGTTCCAAAAGTCAACACCAGGTAGCGAAGGTCGGAGGCTGGACTGCGATTAGAATGATTCACTGCTGAAGACTGTTGCAGAAATTAACAGAACGGGAAGATGTGCCTAGGATCAAAGTTTGGGGGGTTGAGTGCTGGGTATGGCGTGGCATCCGATACCTACAAGTGTTCCAAATCACTTCTAACAGTATCAACATACCGAGTGAAAAAATATGGAAACGCTTTCACAACTATATTTCTTTACATAGATAATTTTTGTTTTGATTAATTGTGTTCCATAAAGTTTAATTTTTGATCAGAGTAATTAATTTAAAACCACTAAATAGGGAGAAATATTGTTCAAACTAGTTTCTTTGAAATTCAAATGGTTGCTATTCTAGAAAGGATAAACCTTTCGAAGTCCGGTTTGCGTCAATCAATTTCTCTTGAATAGACCTTTCATTTGATACCAAACTCTACCTAGGATTACATTGAAAATTTTCGTTTAACTCCTCGTCCCCCTAAAAACACGAAATGTTGGTTATGGCGTCAAAAAGTGTGTTCTGAGCCGTTAGAAACACACATGTATCAGTATAAGAAAATAGTATTAATTTAATCATTTATATTGCTGAGTTACACTTAAGCAATAATTTTCTAAATGCATATTACATCCTGCTTGCCACTGAGCTGCCACCAAGTAGTATCTGATGGCAAATCATTTTTTTTGAGACTTAATTTTTAGAAAATATAACATGTTATATAATCAGGTAACATATTTTCTTAATGTACTTATCATTAACTATACAGCAACACAAACGGACTTGTCTCAAACTTGTCAAATGAACCCCTTAATCATATGTCATGTTGAGTCATATTTATACTTAGGGAGGTGTAGGCCGTGTAATGCCACTTTGTTTATATCGTGTTGGAGGAGGACCAATAAATAAATTAAAGGGTAAATCTGTTTCTTAATTTACCCTTTACCATGGTTGCCATGGTAACATCAAACCAGCCAGTCACTCGGCTGATACAGTTATCTGGTTGAGTTGGTCTTCCTCCTTCCTCTGACCCAAGCTCTCACACCGGTGGCACTCGAGGTGCAACATGGACTATCTATGTTAATCCCAGCGACCCAACGGGCCATAAAACTGGCACTCGAGGTGCGACATGCCACCTCAGATAGCCCGGCGAAGGGTTGCGGGGTTGTAGACGCGCTCTCTCTCTGTGTCCATAAATATATATATATATATATATATATATATATATATATATATATATATATAAATAGACCTACCTATATATACCTAACCTAACCTAACCTAACCCACCCACCCTCCCATACACGTACATTGGTAGTAATTGTATTGGTAACAATCTCATTGTATGGCTGTAGTTTTCAGATAATTTTATCACTGTAAATATATTAACTATTAGCCACCAGACCAACACGGCCACACTGCTAGCCGAAGTGCCACGTCGCACCTCGAGTGTTAGTTTTGGGTTCTCTTTCACTGCATGTCGCACCTCGAGTGTCCAATTATGACCCTCAGGCAGTCCCATGTCGCACCTCGGGTGCCCCCCTCACACCAAGGGGAGGAAGTAGCCTGCATCAGACTATACTGTAGAATGTTTACTGAACCAGTCTGGTTGCCATGGTAACATCAAACCAGCTAGTCATTCGGCTGATACAGTTATCTGGCTGAGTCGGTCGCCCTTCCTCCTTTGACACAAACTCTCACACCAAGAGGAGGAAGTAGTCTGCATCAGACTATACTGTAGAATGTTTACTGAGCCAGTCTGGTTGCCATGGTAACATAAAACCAGCCAGTCACTCGGCTGATACAGTTATCTGGCTGAGTCGGTCTTCCTCCTTCCTCTGACCCAAACTCTCACACCAAGGGGAGGAAGTAGCCTGTATCAGACTATACTGTAGAATGTTTACTGAGCCAGTCTGGTTGCCATGGTAACATCAAACTAGCTAATCACTCGGCTGGTACAGTTATCTGGCTGAGTCGGTCTCCCTTCCTCCTTTGACACAAACTCTCACACCAAGGGGAGGAAGTAGCCTGTATCAGACTATACTGTAGAATGTTTACTGAGCCAGTCTGGTTGCCATGGTAAAATCAAACTAGCTAGTCACTCGGCTGGTACAGTTATCTGGCTGAGTCGGTCTCCCTTCCTCCTTTGACACAAACTCTCACACCAAGGGGAGGAAGTAGCCTGTATCAGACTATACTGTAGAATGTTTACTGAGCCAGTCTGGTTGCCATGGTAACATCAAACCAGCCAGTCACTCGGCTGATACAGTTATCTGGTTGAGTTGGTCTTCCTCCTTCCTCTGATCCAAGCTTTCACACCGGTGGCACTCGAGGTGCAACATGGACTACCTATGTTAATCCCAGCGACCCAAAGGGCCATAAAACTGGCACTCGAGGTGCGACATGCCACCTCAGATAGCCCGGTGAAGGGTTGCGGGGTTGTAGACGCGCTCTCTCTCTGTGTCCATAAATATATATATATATATATATATATATATATATATATATATATATATATATATATATATATATATATACAAAAATAGACCTACCTATATATACCCAACCTAACCTAACCTAACCCACCCACCCTCCCATACACGTACATTGGTAGTAATTGTATTGGTAACAATCTCATTGTATGGCTGTAGTTTTCAGATAATTTTATCACTGTAAATATATTAACTATTAGCCACCAGACCAACACGGCCACACTGCTAGCCGGAGTGCCACGCCGCACCTCGAGTGTTAGTTTTGGGTTCTCTTTCACTGCATGTCGCACCTCGAGTGTCCAATTATGACCCTCAGGCAGTCCCATGTCGCACCTCGGGTGCCCCCCTCACACCAAGGGGAGGAAGTAGCCTGCATCAGACTATACTGTAGAATGTTTACTGAACCAGTCTGGTTGCCATGGTAACATCAAACCAGCTAGTCATTCGGCTGATACAGTTATCTGGCTGAGTCGGTCTCCCTTCCTCCTTTGACACAAACTCTCATACCAAGAGGAGGAAGTAGTCTGCATCAGACTATACTGTAGAATGTTTACTGAGCCAGTCTGGTTGCCATGGTAACATAAAACCAGCCAGTTACTCGGCTGATACAGTTATCTGGCTGAGTCGGTCTTCCTCCTTCCTCTGACCCAAACTCTCACACCAAGGGGAGGAAGTAGCCTGTATCAGACTATACTGTAGAATGTTTACTGAGCCAGTCTGGTTGCCATGGTAACATCAAACCAGCCAGTCACTCGGCTGGTACAGTTATCTGGCTGAGTCGGTCTCCCTTCCTCCTTTGACACAAACTCTCACACCAAGGGGAGGAAGTAACTTGCAAAAGACTTCAAAAGTATTTACAACAAGTTTACGTTTAGAAACGAAGATTTCTTGACAAATAACTAATAAGGACAGATCGCACAAGCTTGGTTCTAAACAGCGTACATTTTCGAACACCTGTACAAGGAAAAACCAACTATTTTCAACTTTTTTGAACTCACCTTAATATACATATAAGCCTAACACCACTCACTCACTGATCATTGTACCACAAAAACTATTAAGCCTCTCAGGCTGACATGTTGTAAAATTGGTGTTATGTTGTAGGTGTGCAATTGAAAAAATTTTCGTAGTTCAAAATGGCAGCAGTTTTAATGCGTACATTTTGAAATGTCAAAAAAGTACTTTCTTATATTATCTTTAGTGGCTAAACGAATGGTAAATTGTATTCAGAAGCTTCCGTTAAGTTATATTACTATGTGATAAGTGGAAGAATGGTTTTATGGTTCTTTCAGTTAACTTTAAAGTTGCATTGTTTGCATATATGCGAAAAAATATCATTACTTTTTCCAATAAGACATAATGATTACATTTCTACACTCTATTATTCTATACTTTCCTGCTAAATATGTATGAAAATGAATTGTGAAACCACGAGAGAGGTTCATTAAAACTGCTCCTAAACACTGACAAGATGAATTACAAAGTCCCTTCAAACTAATTTACAAGCCAGTTTAAGTGTCTGAATTCACCAAGTTCCCGATTCATTTCCAATTAGGCTTCTTGCAAAGTTTTAAGTGTTTCGCATTGTTTTTAGTTAACGAAAGACACTTACTTGTCTGAGTTTTAGGAGATGTTTCTTTAAACTTTTCAAACTTGACACTAACAGAAGACAGGATTAATTTCATAGTTGTTCTTTTGACTACTTTCAATTTATAAAACGTTTTAGGTTAAATAAATTTTAAAAATATTAGTTGAATCTTACTGAGAAAAACGTTGCCTATCTAAATATGAAGATTGGTAAAACTAAAAGAGTTCTTGTGATTATTAATGGATTAAAACCTCTGTAGGATTAAATTATTTCGGCATGTTTTGATTGGCCTAATTATTTTTGTAATTCGCGAAAGGTATGAATATTCCTATAAGAGTTAGTTACTATAAGTATTCCTATAAGTGTTTAAAGAAGGTAACTTGATTCAAGGAGGTAACTGAACATTGATCAAGGACAAATAGTTTGATCAGAAAAATAAAAAACCAGAACAGAAATTTGAAAATTGAAAGGTTTTTGTACTTATGTAAATGCGTTTGATGAGGAGATAAATCTCAAATAGCAAGTTATTCCTTTTTTTAAATACATAACTAGGGGACACCCCAGCACGTTTCGCGTGCCAACCCCGTCACTCACTGCCCTCGTGACGCCTCGGCCTTCGGCCTTGGCATGGTTACTTTTGACTTCAAATATTAGTAATTTAATTAACTTTATTATGTAAAATCACATTATTTTAATTAATTTACAGTAGCTCACTGACTGCACTTTATTTGCACTCTATTTATTTATAATATAATAATTATAAACAACCAATGGTTATTAGTAAGCCAATGTTTTTTCATTTTATTTAACGGCTGATGCTTTTTACATGTCAATATTTGTCTACGATCCATAACAGGTACTTCAATATGTAGAGTTTTTTCGGTTGCTTAGTTACTTTCCAATATATCAGGTTCAGGAGTGCATTCGCCATGTTAGTTCCATTATGAAACTAAAAGTAAATTGTTGTAAAGTTACATTTATTGGAAATTAAGTGAGGTTGATCAGTCAATTTAGATTTTAACTTTACGATTTTTCATTTTATTTCATAGTAGGTTTGGGTTACAAAATTTATAATTATTTTGTATAGTTTGAGTTGAATGTATCGATTAATAAAATTATTGAACTAGTACAGGCTAATAAAAACAGAATATCGTTTATAATCTTAAACTCCGTTCATTTATATTACCGTGTTTTAATAAAAAAATCCAGTAAATAAATTGTATTTTAACCATTTCCCTCAATAGCAGTTTTATCCTTAACATGAATATAACTTGTAAAAAATTTTAACAATTCTCATATATTCCAATAAAATGATTTATTTCAGTGAGGCCTTTCGCATACAATGTAGGCATCTTCAGACATCAACAAAAATCAAATTTTGTAACCTTTGTTCGTAAAATATAATAATGTAACTATTTTAAACATATGGCAGATTAAAAAAAATATTAATTTTAAAGGGTGTATACATAAATATGAATACATAGTAATTTACAGTTAAATTATATTATATAAAAGGAGAATTTGGAATGGGAGGAGGTTCATTATTTACAATTAGTGTATTAAATTTATTAATTTAGAATGTTTCCGACGCATCTAAGTATTGATTTAAGTTAACTTGTTTTAGAACTTCAGATTTTGAAAAGTTATGTCCTTTTTCTAGAGCTGATCTTTTACGTTGTCGTTACTATACATTTGCTCTGTGTTCTTTGAATCTTGTTTTAATTTTTCTTTTTATCTTGCCAATATACACTTTATCACAAATAAATCTATATATTCCAGATTTATCTTCTTTATTTATATTTGATTTTGGGTTTTCCAATAGGTTTTTCATTTTATGACTTGTTCTGAACGATATATCTATATTATGTTTTTTTTATTTAATATCTTCTTTGTTTTCTCAGAATATTTATCGTAACAAACAGATTTTCAAATAGATTTTTCTTTCGGATCAATTGGTGTTAGAGTTGTTCTTTTATTTTTATTCGTCTATATTGTCTTCTTTTCAATGATACTCAATTAATTTAGCTCGGTATTCATTGAATTGAGCGATTTCTTTTATCTTGAAAACAAGTTAATAAAAATCAATTATTAGATGCATTAGAAACATTCTACATGAACAAATTTAATATACTGATTGTAAATAATGAACCTCATCCCATTCAAAATTCTTCTTTTATATAGTACAATTTAACTGTAAATTACTATGTATTCATATTTATGTATACACACTTTAAAATTATTAGTTTTTAAAATCTACCATATGTTGAAAAGATTTACATCATTATATTTTGGAAACAAATGTTTTTAAATTAGAATTTTGTTGATGTCTGAAGATGCCTACATTGTAGGCGAAAGGCCTCACAGAAATAAATCATTTTATTTGAATATCTGAGAATTATAAAAATTTATTACAATTTAAAATATTCTAATAAAGAACTCAAATAAGAAATGGATGAATATCGTTGTTTGAATATTTTATTTTACACTTTATGAAATGTGCATTATATGTTTTTCGTAAATCTACAAATGCTGATGATGGACTTAGGCCAAGCACAGTTTGTACGTTTTCCACTGTAGGGTTTAAATAGGAACTAGTATTTAGCCTCTTCGTTGCCTGGTGGCCTTGACCGGAGGGATCCGACACTATCGTAAGATAACGGAGTCAAGCAACATCGAGCGTGGCTGTCCCTTGGATGGGTGACCGTCTGAGCAATCCCGTCGTAGCACGTCTGCCCGGTCACTGGCAGGGGTTCGGAAGTCACCCTTAAGCCGTTGGTCCTTAGGTTAAGTGTTAGAGAGGGCTTCTTAGCCCTAACTTCACCTAGTAAAATAAGACGATATTTAACTTTTTTAACTTTAACTTTGCCAAATGTGTTTCTGACGATGTTTGAATCACGTAGATTTCTCTAAAAGATGAATCCAGTTTAGTCTCTCGTTTTTATAACGATTCACTCTAATTTATTTATATACCTTTACTATATATTTAATTATGTAAGTGTAGGCCTATTATTTGCATAACACTTTTTGAAATGTTTTATTATTTTATATAATGGTATAAACATTTCTTAAGTGAACCGGTCCCCATGAGATTCCTCGAGCTAGGAAGAAGATAAGATACTTTGATTAGATTTATTTTAAAGCTTAAGGACCAAGGGTAGTGGAAAATTAAAAAAAAAATAGCCTGGGCTTCACCAAGGCTGGACTAGTACTGTATATGTAGTGTACTGGCCATATACGTTTACTATTACAAAGTCCTTAACGATACTTTTTAAAGATACTTTCTAAAAACATACAATTGCTTAAATAAAATACAAGTGAAAGTTACACAACTCAATTTTATTACAATATAAGTAAAAGTTGTACAAATACTGTAGAGATCAACATCATTAACCCACGTTTACCATCCTCAGACCAGAAGTATTCACAAAGTAGTTCCTGTCAGTTGGAAATTAATTAAACAAATGACATTGTTGTAAAATCAGTTTTCAGGACGATGATTGGGAATATATTAAAATAAAAAATAAGCTAAGGCCATACGCATTGTATTTGCACAGAAGGAGTAAAATAAAAAATAGAGAATATAAAAAAGTATTATTTATCACTTTAAAAATTTAATAATTTAAAACTTTATCCCTCACCTGATAAATGTTAAAACGTCATAGTTACCTCCACTTTGGGTTCCCTTCTTTTAGGAAGTAAAACAATAAGCGATATGTCAGTGATAACATTATTTAGTAGTAGGCCTACTGTACATATTAAATATTTTTTCTGCAGTCGTTATATTTTTAGCCCGTGTATGGATGTGCGGGTTGGTCAGTACCACTGTTCGTGTATGGGAAGGCGGGTTGGTCAGTAGTACCACTGTTCGTGTATGGGTGGGCGGGTGGGTCAGTACCACTGTACGTGTATGGGTGTGCGGGTTGGTCAGTACCACTGTTCACGTATGGGTGGGGGGGGGGTCAGTACCATTGTACTTGTATGGGTGGGCGGGTGGGTCAGTTCCACTGTACGTGTATGGGAGGGCGGGTGGGTCAGTACCACTGTAGGTGTATGGGTGGGGGAGTGGGTCAGTACCACTGTATGTGTAGGGGTAGGTGGGTGGGTCAGTACCACTGTACGTGTATGGGTAGGCGGGTGGGTCAGTATCACTGTGCGTGTAGGGATCTTCATTGTAAAATGAACTGTCATTTTCATTTTACATAGTTACAATACATTAATGGGTGGGTGGGTCAATCCCTCTACGTGCATGTGAGGGCAGGAATCAAATGTATAATATATTGACTATAAACACGTTTGTACATTTATTCATAATGTTCTCCATTGTTTTCAATAGTACATTCTACTTAATGTGCAAAAACTGTTCCCACTGTCTTTGCGTAAAATTTAGAAAGTAATTTAATCAAGACAGTCAAACGTCTGCCTAGGTATTTTTTACTTTTGTCATTTACATCATGCCTTTTTCCTGTAAAATTACTAGAGTAAGTGGGGATTCGAACCTTGGTCTTTGCCCTCTGCAGTCCGAAGCCTTAGCCACTGAGCCACCCATGTCATATGATTATCATTATAATTAAACTGAACAAATATCAGTATATTAGACCCTGATAATCGTTCAATTAGCATCACTAATGAGTGCAATTACCGGCTTCCAGTCATTAACTTAGGCCGAGTTTCATCGTAATTTCAGTGGCGGAGATAATTATGCAAATTAGGTTTAACAAACAGCGCTTCTCGTACAGGTTCATTAAAAATGTTATTCGTCCTGGTTTTAGGTAATATCATAAAGCTCTGGTGTTTGTGTTGAAATTTACACACGACTTGAATTCGTATAGTTAAGATCAAATAAAAATCACACAACGCAAATTCAACAATGAACAGTCAAAGTTCAATACAAAGTAGTATGTACTATTGTACTAAATTTCTGTAAATTAAATATATACAAGGTGGAAGAAAATATGGAAACGATTTTACAATTTTTCTATGACTTCACTGGTAAAAGTGAAATCTTGTAAATCATTATGTATACAAAGAACACACTTTTTGACGCCATTAGCGACATTTCGTGTTTTCAGGGGGACGACCCAAAATCCTAGGTCAAGAGTTTGGTATCAAATGAAAGGTCTATTCAAGAGAAATTAATTGCCGCAAACTGGACTTAGAAAGGTTTATCCTTTCCAGAGTAGTGGTCATTTGAATTTCAAAGTTACTAATTTGAACAAATTATTTTTCCGCTATTTAACGGTTTAAAGTAAATTATTCTGATACAAAATTATACTTTATGGAACACAATTATAAAAAATATTATCAATGGAAAAAATTGGCCTTGTTGTGAAAGTTTTTCCATATTTTAATAACATATATGGCTTATGTATTTATATTTGATCTCCCTTCACGGAGTAGTTGTATATCCCCTAGACGAAGAATGTAAGTATAAAATCAACATTTAACTTTTTACAACTATTTGAGTGCTGTATAAATATTACAACGTTGTCTAAAAAGAGACTGAACAATTATATTCTGCTTGTTTTTGTTAAGTAAACGAAAAGTTCATGCCTGAAAAGGTTTTTCGCTTCAAAGAGCATTCTAATCTAACTTTACTCTCCTTCAGTTACAGATCTTGTCCGACTCGTCAACCTTGACACTCTCCTTTCGAAATATCATTTTCAAGAAGTTAACAAGGTTAAATTAATTTCACAGCTCTTAAGAGTGCTTTATTTAGAGTTAAGAGTAGATTTTTTGGGTTACTGAACAAAATGATTACTTCACCACTAGTGCTGACTATTAGTGATAAAATTGAACTGGTGGATATTAAATAATAGTTTTAAATTTTATTATATGTTCACATTTTTATTTTATATACAGTATTGTTATGAAAAATTGTGCTGCTTATACAGTGAGTAATTACGATAAATGATAATACTTCTGAATTAAAACTATTTATAAATAACTGTTAAATCATAGGAGATTTTATAATATTATGGATGACATACTCCTAAGTAAACAAACTAATGGGTCTCTTGAGGGAAAGGTATATACTCGAACTCTTAGACCAATATCACTGAACCAGTGTTACCATGAAGTACTCTGCAGAAAGTAGCAAGGTTAATCACGGCACAACGAGCTAATAAGGTTGAAAAATTTAATGATCAAACCACAGACCAAACATAATATATTTACTTGAGCTCTGATCAAACCACAAATTGACTATATTTCCGGTGAATATGCTCAATTACTCTTATTTTCTTGAACAAAATTATTTTATTATTTTTATAAATGTAAATTATTCTATTTATTCCAGCAATAGCCATATTTATACCTCAGTTTTATATCAAGGCTTATCAAATGCGTTTGATCTAATAAACTGTTGTATTATTATATTAAATGTCTTATATAAATATAATTTTTTTAAAATAAAATGTTCATATACTTCAGTTTCTGTCTCCCTGTAAACAATTAGCTAAGTGTATTGGAGTTCCTGTAGTCCTAAAACACGAAGATCTTGTGTTTCGTTTTAAATGTAAGAGTATCCTTACAATAAAGTACTGGTAATTAATTTTATATTGACGCTATTATACAGTTAGTTGTTAACTTCTGTCAAAAATAAAGATATTTTGATTTAATTCACTTACTCTGAAATATGTGTAAGAGATTTAGTGTAGTTAATTTTGATTTTAAGTAGTTATGTAATAGTTGTGTTAATTATTTCAATACTCTATGCTGTTATAAGAATACCAATATTTAAAGTAGATCCATTTTTTTGTTAATAAACCAAATAGAATTCGATTATAGGCTATTTGTGCGACAGAAATAGGTTACAATGATAGATTTTATTTAATAAATTTCGTCTTTAAACAAAGCTAAAAAATAAAAGAATACATAATAAATATATTTCTTTACTTAACGTTGATATATACGTCTAAATCTTAACAAATAAATTGCATGGAGGCTGTCTAAACTACGATGATTATTACTGCGTGCAAAACCAGCGACTGCTTTTTTGCCTTAATAGGTCCTTCAATTCTTCAAACGCAATCCCGAAAACTGTTCGGCCTCCGTGTCTGAGCCCGCCATCCAGTAGTATACATCGATGCCCACACACCCCCTTGTTAGTCACATCTGCCCAACACCTGGACGTTCCACGAGGGGAGGAGATTCATTAAAATCTCACCAACTCTTATCTCCATCTTGTTCCAAAAGGGGAACTTCACTGACAAGCGGTGACAGGTTTTGTTGTTCATTTGTTAGTCTATATGTAGTAGGTATAGTGACTTCAGAGTGACTTTATGCCTACTGATGATACATTGGCATAATATGATTACTATGCGTGTGTAGTTTTTGAAATAAAACGTAACATCTTTTTACTTTCTTCATTATTCTGTTAAAGATTTTACAGATTGAAGAACATTTTTTTATAAAACTAAGAAAAGCGTCAAAAATCACTTGGTATATAGATGGATAAAAAAAATCAACGGAAACAGACGCAGGAATATTCGGGGTCAGACCCAGAGTGCGATTCAGCATAAGCCTGGGTAAGCTGGCCACGGTATTTCAGGCAGAGGTTATTACTTTGGCCGAGAACGCAAAAGCGTGTGTGGATAGGAACCTACGTGGTCAAACTATTTACATTAACTCAAATAGCAAGGCAGCATTGAGGGAAATGGCAGGTTATAACTTCACCGCAAGGGCAGTGTGGAACTGTCATCTGCTAATGAAAAATCTGGCGAAGACCAACAGGGTTAGGCTGTTGTGGGTTCCAGGACACATTGCTAGCAATGAGTAAGCGGACGAATGGGCCAACAAAGTTGCCTGAAAGACCCTCATTGGTCCAGAACCGACATGCGGGGTGGCGTACTGCCTTGCACGTAGAGACGTACACCAATGGGTGGGATAAGAGCACCGTAAGCACTTGGAAAGAATGACGGGAAATGTTCAGGCCAAGAGAATGATGCAGGCACCTTCCGCTGCAATGGCATCAGATGCTCTAGACCTGGGTAGAAGGGATTTGCTCAGAGTGAATACCACCGTGCGTGTATGTGTGGGCGGGTGGGTCAATACCACTGTACGTGTATGGGTGGGTGGGTGGGTCAAACCACTATACGTGTATGGGTGGGCGGGTGGGTCAATACCACCTTGCGTGTATGTGTGGGCGGGTGGGTGAAACCACTATACGTGTATGGCTGGGCGGTTGGGTCAATACCACCGTGCATGTATGTGAGGGTGGGTGGGTCAATACCACTGTACGTGTAAGGGATTTCTTACTGGCCACTGGCAATTCAGATGTCATTTGCATAGGATGGGAATCCCGGTTCCGAATCTCTTAAGCAGAAAATGTGGTGAAGAGGAAGAAACTGCTCAACATGTCATATTCGACTGCCCAGCACTATGGGCCAGGAGGAATATAACCCTTGGTGTTGTGTGGGAAACAGACCAAGGAGACCGACAGGAAAGCATTGTCAAGAAGCTCTCACGGTTCAGTAAGCACCTGGGATTTGATGGAGAATAAGCTCCTGGAAATGAGGGTGCACAATAATAAAGCTCAGTAGTTGTGCGGCAATTCCAGTTGCAATTGCAGAAGCCGGCCCTCGAAAAAAAAACATTGTTTCAATGTATTTATGTGAGTAAGTAGTGTTTTTGCAATTTAAAATTTGTTTGATATTTGACAAAACAGTTAGCAATAGTTTTAACGTAGCTAATGTTTGTTTTTAAATTTAATTTAAGGATTACCATTTTAATTTAATTTTCGTTAGAAAAATTTGACTTACACAGACTTAAAGTACCACAATTTTTCTTAAAAATTTTCTAAAAAAATATATATAGTCAAATACACATGTTGTGTTGTTTTTGATATTTGTGTATATAACAAGTTGTTGATACTTTAAAAATGAAAATTTCATATATTGTAAAAATAAATATTTAAATAGTTAAATTATAATGAAAAATAAATTGTTGAATTTCGTAGTTTACCTTTTATTGGAATACATTATTTATGAAAGTAATCATGGACAAACGTATGCGAATTTATTATTATTTTATATCTATTATAATTAAGCGTTCTTTTGTAAAACTTTACGTACATAAAAATTACTTACAATAAAGGGCATTTAATTTTATTCATTAATGCATGTTGCGAAACATATAAAACTGTGAAATTACTAATACATATTTACATTATGGATAAAATTAGCTGAAGACTTTAACAATATACCTTTTCAATTTACTAAAAAAATCAGTAAGGTAAAAATGATATTTAACATACGACTATTTCTAATTAATAAATTACTTAAATTCAGTAAATTAGTTGCTCAGTTATAGAAAAGTGTAGATCGTGTAAATTGTATAAAACGTAATATAATCACTTGTTGTAAGAGTAATGGACAAAATGGACTCGCCACGTATCAGATCGACCCCTAATGTTGGCAAACCTGTTAGTTTAGTTGTGCAAACATTGGCAGGCCTAATTGACCATTACCGTAGAAATGATCAATGTCATTGTTCAATTGGTTGTTGATCGGTTCGCACATTGTTTTACGTGTTTACAAAACCACGCTGTCTCGTTTTTATTGAAATGTTGTTGATATATTTAGCTGCTAATTATGACTTACTTACGTGACAAGTAGGCGCAGTAGTTCATAAAAAACATTGGTTTAATTTAAATATCATTTTACGTTTGAATTAGTATTAAAACTAACGACATTATTGTAACTTTATTGAATGCTCATTACGTTTTTAATAGTATATTTCATAACAAGAGTGGAAAGTGGGGTTTTGCATGGTCGAGAACATACAAAACACTTTCACTCGAGTTTTGAACGATACTTTTCACTACACTACGGAATAAAAACAGGTGTTGTTGACTGTGGAACATTTTCGGTTGTAAACAATGTTACTTTCGGTAGTAAACAATAGACAGCTGTTGAAAATATGATGTTTCGCAGGTTGTAAACACATAACGAAAACAGCTAAACTCATAGTAGTGTAGTGAAAAAATAATTTTTAACGTGTTACATGCACTGTGCTGTTAAAATATTTTGATATAATTTTTTTTGTACATTTAGCTAATACATTTATTCTACTTAATCTACAGAAGGAATCTATCATACAAGGAACAATAAATGGACCTATTAGTATGATTAGACTTATCTTATCAATATTCTTTATATTTGTTTGAGTACGACCTCTTTTGCATGATCTCTTGGTATAAACTATATGCACAAAGATATATTTTGTTATACTTATATTTATTTTACCTTTAGAATGTATGGTATATTAAATAGTTTGGAATTAAATATGTTTTTGATATGAAAGGACTTTAATATGCCTTAGTTCTTTCAATACTTAGGAAAGTAAGTAGGTTAGGTTAGGGCCTTCAAATGTTAAACGCAATAGAAGAATGTGTGAGTGTTGGAGAGGACAGAGAGATGGATAGAGAGAAGGAGACCGTTGGTGCTACCCACCAGAACTAGGAAAACCATCTTCATGGGACCCCTAAGTGGAGGCAGTCTTCTTGTTTTAGAGTCAATGGTTTAAAACAAGATAAAATTGCTCAACTCACATAAAGTTTTGAAGGTTTATTTGAATATAATAATAATTATCTTACTACCACTTCTGGATTTTCCCATTTTTATCCTTTATCAGTGGAAGGTAAGTGATTTTTTAAAATTGTATCTAGTAATTACTAAACTTGAGGTCTACGCGTGCTGGACGTCGTATTGGTGGGTCAGCACATCGAGTACTGACACAGGTAGTTCCGGATTTCACTACCAGGGTTTACATTTAAGGTCGTGGTTTACATTTAAGTCAATACTGTAGGACTTGCATATTCTCCAACAGCCACCTTGAGAATCAACACCGGAGCCACAAGATCCGAGGGCGAGTAGCTTATCACTGGCCAACTTCTTTAATAATCATTCAATGATAAAATGTCACTGTTCATTTTAAGTAAAATATGAAATAAAATCACTGTGGATACAGCAGTTTGGTATTGGTCGATAACGATGACCCTCCACCCCCCCCCCCCCCCGTTACTTGAACATTAGTTGTTTTACCACCAAATCCATCAGAGTGTTGCAACAAACCATCCATTCAAAGGTGTGACATCACATTATTCTTCCAAAAACAGTTTATTTACAAACACCTTTAGGTGTAGACGCTAGAGAATATATTACCGGCGTGGAGACTCAGTGGATAGGCTTCGGACTGTGGAAGGCGAAGGCAAGGATCGGCTGGAATCCCCAGCTCAGCAAACGGTCGGTACTTCACTCATGTGAACTAGCCAGTGAATTTTTTTATTTTTAATATTAAAAAATGTGACAGTTGGAGCCCCCTATTCAGCTTTATACTAATACTAGGGGACACCCCTTCACGCTTCGCGTGCCAACCCTGTCGTAACTCGCTACGCTCGTGAGGTAAGCTCGGCCTGCGGCCTCACTTGGGATCTCTACCTTTAGCCCCTTTGTGGAACTCGGCCTACGGCCTCGAGGAGGCAAGTTCGGCCTACAGCCTCACCAAGACACACTGCTACAGTCCCATTTGAGGAACTAGGCTGCCGCCTCGTGGGTGAGCTCGGCCTACGGCCTCGCGGGAGAAAGTTCGGCCTGCGGCCTCACCAAGACACACAGCTACAGTCTCATTTGAGGTACTCGGCCTACGGCCTCGCCAAGACGCTCTGCTATAGGCCTCTTTGTGGAACTCGGCCTACAGCTTCGCGCGGGAAAGTTCAGCCTGCGGCCTCAACAAGACACTCTGCTACAGTCCCATTTGTGAATCTCGGCATATCGCCTCGTGAGAAAGATTGGCCCACTGCCTCGCGAGGATTGTTAACCAGTATGACCATTAATTTTGGTTTTTGGGCTAGTGGAGACCCTAAACATAGTCTTTTCTAAAATCTGATGGTAAATTAGTATTTAAGTGTAAAATACCTTTATTTCGATACCCCAATTTTGTGTATTAGTTTAACTTTACTCAATTTTGGGTTTCGGAGCATATTTTTTATTTGGGGGAGGGGGGGCAGAACCCTTAAACGTTGTCTCATCCAAGATAGAATGGTAAAATGTAATTTATGACATAAATATATATAGTTTGATACGCCTCTTGGAAGTTTTATTTTAGTAGAACCCTTGTACTGGTTTTAGGAGTGTTTTTTGTTTAGGGGTATATACCCCTAATATTTACCCTGTTCAAAATCTGATGTTATATTTGGATTCAGGAGAGAAATAGCTTTAAATTGATACTCCACTTGAGTAAATAAGATCAGTAAAAAAATTTTTTACACTTTAAAAAATTTCAGTTTTTGGGCCCCCGATACCCCACATTTTTTAGTTACTAAGCCGAAATTCATATAAAAGATACGCGTTTGTTACGCGAGTAGAACTGTGAAGGTTTGAAAATTTTACTCAAGATTTTCCTCAACTTAGGTAATAATAAGTATAGGTAATAAAAACTACTTTTTAATGATTTTCCCATAAGAAATACATTGGGGCAGTTTTGGCATAAAAAAAGGCCGTCATCTTGTTTATGACTGAAACAAGTAAACTTTTGTGAATTAATCTGGAGGTTTCAGACCGAGATATTCAATTCAAGTATACACATAATGGGGGAAGGACAGTGGGAAGTGCCTCAACATTTAGTGTCAGTCAGTCAGTCCTACAGTACATCGAGCTTTATAGTGTATAGTACTACCGTGCTTATTGAGTGAGCCATCTTAGTTTATATACGAGTAGCTCAATAACGGCAAATAAACTAAGACAGTGCTTGTAAGTAACGGAACAAAAAGGAGTCTAGATAGACGTATATGTAACACACTACTGAGTTGCTGTTTTTTATTTACTAATTGATATATTAATATACAATTCATTATGAGAACTGCTGTATATAAACTATTGGTTATATAAGGCTCCCTTTGTTTCCGGAATCAATCTTTTGGCGTTACTTGTGCTAAGCTCTGTGTATATAAATTAATTACAAAAAATATTTGTCTTATTCAATGAACAGTTTTTTAAGGTTCTAAGGTTATTGTAAGTCATCTATTTTATGATCAGTTGATGAAACACGTGGATCAGAATTTTGAATTTCCTACGATGGATGATTAAATGTATTCTATTTAACAAATGATCATAACAAAGAAGTTTTGTTTTATGAATTTCGTAGGCTATTTGTTGTTTGAAGCAGTCTCCTAAATCCATTTTTATTCTATTCAGATTTATATAAGGAACATAAGATAAAATTTATTATTTTATAAATTTATTTTCATAATTTTTACGTTTTTAAACTTAAGGTTTACACCAGTCCTGATTGAGAATGATCTACTTTGTCAATTGTTGTATAATAATTACGTAACAGTTTCATAGTATAAAATAGATTAAGAACCATTTCCATAGTTACCTCACCTTCTATGACTTGACAAGATTGTTCTTGATTATATGGATAAAAACTTATTTAATACTCTATGTAATTATTTTAAACTAAAACATACATTTACTCGCTTACTTTATTAGAGCTTCATGTCAAAGACCAACAAAGAAGTACATTAAATGCGTCTGCCAAGTTGAGTGGAGATCAGAGTCAACACGATTCCTCTAAGTGGAAGACGCCGTTCTCAACGTCCCCATCTTTATATGATTTAAGAGGCTTTAAATGATAAAACCCCGGCTTTAGCCACTTACCAAAGCACTCCGTTTTAACTCACTCTACTTGTTTGTTTCCATCTTCAACCCCACTTTGAGGGATGAAATGGTTTTATCATTAAATTTACCGCTTTGTTTGAACTTAGTCACAGCCTGGTTTTGAGGTTAAGTTTCATTTGAATATGAATCTGTGCTTACATTATTATGTAACCACACATTCAATGTAACAAGGATTATGTTAAAATGTTTTGTTTAATTGTGAAATTACTAGCAGTTTAATTTTAATACACTTTCTGAGACGTAAAATCTCAGTACGACAGATGTAAAAGATCAAACTTTCATTTACAACGTGTTAAACTTACTTCTCAAACCTCCATAGTTAGCCAACCCATTTTACAATTTTGTCTTGTCTGTTTCAGCGTTCTTTAACAGGTTCTTGTCTGTTTGGAACTTTTGCTAGCCCCGGTCCTCCGTCACACCCTCATCATCCTACCCTAGGATGAAGAGGACCTTTTGGCCCTGCTGCACCTTCACGATCCTAACCCCTTTACCAAGAGTTATGTTTTGAATCATTTTTTAAGCAAGTATAAAGAATGATTTACTCTTTATCATATCACAAATGAAGGCCATTCATACTCATCAATAATAAAACAATGGATACTTATAGTAACACTTTTTATAATTATAATTTAATGATCAATTTTCAGACAAAGGTGAAAATATATTATTAAAAAATATGAATTAAAAAATCATTTATAGTAAGAGAGACACCGACTAAGGTTTTTATTCGTTTTGCCTTTTACAGTGACGATCATATTGGAGTGTAACACAATTTTGTGTATTTTGAGTCATTACGAGAGATTTCTAGTATAGAATTAATAAGGATGATTTCTGTATTTGTCTAGCTACAGCCTTACTGATCCATCTACGTCATAATAGAATGGTGCTTATCATGTAAACACACGTTGAACACTATAAATACGGTAAATATTTTGTCAAAATACTAAAATTACGCTACTAACAGCTAGCTCATCAACCCTTCTAACGTTCAAGACCAACGGTCTTACAAATCTGTTCTCTACTTCTTCCACTGTCAAAATCTTCAACTCCAAAGTAACTAGATTAATTTTAGCATTTTATCACTGGGATTAATTAATGAAGAATTTACCGTATTACCATGAAATAGAAGTCAAGTGGCAAAGAGAACCCATAGCTATAGTTGGTGTAATATGCAATTTAATTTTGTAAAAAAATATATCAATATTTTCCTACAGTCACAAGTAAGTTGATTAGCCTGAATCAGCTGTTTAATTTTGTAGGCTCCTGATTGGTTCAATTCTAATATTATCAAAGTAGACGGTGTGTGTGACTACCCTCCTTCTTTAACCAGACTTCAGTGAGTTAACATCTTGTTAAACAGTTCTTAACCAAACTAGATATTAAAGAAAAGTGATTGTAAAATAATAAAGTAGTAAAGTGTTTTAGTTTCAATTTTATACTATTTTAATTTGCTTGCTAGTTCTTATTAAATACAGTTTTATTTTATTTTGAAGAGAAGTATATTTTATTTTGAGTTGCTGAGTGAATATGTACATTTTTAATTTCCTTAAGTGTTTAGTTTCAATAAAAGGCTTGAATCTTTTATTATTCTATTTAATTATTATTTTATTTAATACAGTTTTATTTTATTTTGAAGAGAAGTATATTTTATTTTGAGTTTCTGAATGAATAAGTACATTTTTAATTTCCTTAAGTGTTTAGTTTCAATAAAAAGCTTGAATCTTTTATTATTCTATTTAATTATTATTTTATTTAATACTGTTTTATTTTATTTTGAAGAGAAGTATATTTTATTTTGAGTTGCTGAATGAATAAGTACATTTTTAATTTCCTTAAGTGTTTAGTTTCTATAAAAAGCTTGAATCTTAATTAATTATATTTTCAATAATTTTTTATACCACAGAAGTTGATTCTTAAATACTGGAAGTATTGGAAGTATCATATTGGGTAGGACAGAAAGTGACCTGCGTGTTTAGCGCATTTATGGGTTTTAAAAGCGAAGGGGATCGTTTCACTGCTCAGCTACCGTCCTTCACGGCAAGTGATACTAAATTCCACCTTCAAGTATTCAACTACCACAACACTGTTTTGTTGAAAACAAAACTGTAACTAACTGTAAACGTTTGTTTAATTTATATTTATTGTTTACATTATTAATCATTGTGTTATTATTTTTTGAATACTAAATTATAATTTAATTAAATCGTTCTCAGCTTGATTCATAAGTGTTAATCAAACCTACTAAATGGATGCTGCTGCTAATCATATACTGTAGTAAGCAAGGCTTGTTGCCGCACCGTCAGCCCACAGTCTACCACCCTAGTTCCATGACAATTTTTATGTGGAACTATGAAGTGGGGAGAGGATATTTCTCTATCTCACTTCCACCACTCAGTTCATCTCTCTCGTACAGGTGCTTTCAGCAGGTCACTTTGTATAGCCTAGTGTCGTAAATAAAGTAGTTTTCTAATTATCCTTGTATTACATTTCATTTCAAGAAAAGCTATGCTTAGAATACGTCAGTAAAACATATGAACGGTTCAATAAAAAAAACAATATTTCATTCCGTGAGAAGACCACAGAATGTATAATAAAGGCACATAATTTACATCACGGCTTACAACATGATATGGAATCTCGTCACTGACATTTGTGATAGGTTATCTGACACGTGGTTGAGTCAGCTTACTTCGTCCCCTCCTAGGAGTTGAATGGGACGGTTTTATTTCCATGATTTTAATTTCGACCCCAATGAAACTGCAATACAATACGCTCTCAGTGTCACACAAATCGATGTGAATCTCTTGAACCTCGTTACGTTGGGATTACTGATTCAAGTTTCACGAGAGGATAACGTTTGTTACGTTGAATTTATTAAATATTTAGTTAGCACATATTAAAATTAACTATTTACTTTTTAAATAAGAAAAAAGTATTCCTAATTTTTTATATTTGACAGGATATTGTTTAAGCCAAAATAAAGCAAAATACATTTGATACAAAATACACGTAACGGAATCGACACTAACCATTTAAATGCTTTTCCTTATAAACATTTTCCCATAAGTGGTGACTTTAAGCAGTAAAAATCCTTGTTCATGAAAGGGCGAATGACCCTACATAATTATAATATAACTAGAAGGATTTTTAATTTATTTGCATACAAAACATATTAAGTAATATACTCACAGAACAATTAAAATGTACACTTCTGCAAGTGTCATAAGGTCATTTATAGTTATGCCAAAGGTCACGTAAGTAGCCTGCTTCTTGTCTACCTCAAAACGAAAACTGGCTAAAAGTCAACATCTGGATGAAGCAATGAAGTTCATAGATTTAAATAAAAACTTGAACAGCAATAAAAAATGAAAAAGGAATTCGGGTCCTACTCTGTCCAGTTACTGATACAGTAGTTACTGACTTGAATGAACGTAATATCTTGCCTATCCCAGGTTTGCAGGTGTTCTACAGGATGTATTGTCGCGGGAACACCGAGCTATTAAGTCGCATGATGCCGTTATTAAATATTTTCTATTTAAGGATTTTTTTACAGATAGCAATACTTTATTAAATTGATATATTATTTAACAATTCACTGATTGTTATTTAATTAATTTGTGAAAATCAACCTTTTACAACTTTACTACTTATTTTTCCCCTGAAAATTTGTATATCTATATGTTATATCGTGTCGTGAAAAAACTCGTAGTCTACTATGTTAAAGAACACGTCATGTTAGCATAACAATTTAATATTATAACATTACTTAAAAATAATGTACTGTGTTTATCAAGGAACATTACGTGAACATTTCAGTTCCACATAAACATACAACAAGGGTTTATAGTTGAAATACACATATAGTGATTTATTTTACTTCGGAATAAAACATTTTGTAAGTTTATAAAATATACAAAACTGTATAATATTAGTTTGTGTTTTATTTTAAATGTGCACTACATAAATTCGTTAGGTCACGTATGTTAGTTGTCGTAATAAACATGAAAACGCCTTCATTATTTTAGATACTACATGTGACGCATGACTGTACGCTGGACGAATCCGCGTTCATTCAAGTCTGTAACTATCAGTAGGCTACTTTATCTAGTCAATGTTAAATTCCCTATTGCACACAAATTGCAAAGTTGAAACCTTACAGCGTATTTAACAATGTAATTAAATGCTCACCGTTATTATAAACGTAGCCAAAATACGTTTTCTTTTCCAAATGTGTTCCTGACGATGTTTGGATCCCGAGGATTTATCTGGAGGTCTCTGGCTAATCTCTGTTCCCTGATGTTTCTCCCTACACTTAGGGGCTCACACCAGAATGTTGCGAATGTAAATATTGTTAATAAATAGTTTGAATTGTATGTCAGTTAATTTATAATAATTCCAACCTATACATCAAATTACCATTTGATACTAAACTTTAGGCCTCTTTCATAATTAGTCATTATGTTAATATTATGAATATGCAGATAAACGAAGTATATGAGGGATTTCACGAAAAAAATAATTATATATTTATATGTATATCTCCATATGTATTTTTTAGCTTGTATATTTACAATTCCTAAGACTGTTATAGGCCTTAAGAATTGTACATGGTCCAATTCAGTAATTGTATAGGGACAATTACAGAATTGGACAGCACAGAACGGCGATATACGAGCGCTTATCGTCACAGGCGGGTGCTACGTTTATCAACAGCCTACCTAGCTCAATGAAAAATGTTCCAGTGCCCATGGCACTAAAGGTCAGACTGAAGAGTTTCTTGACTCAAAAGGCCTTATACTCGGTGGGGGAGTTCCTTCAATACAACTGTGAGAGCTAATCTCGGCTCGAAGTTGGGACGGAAATTGCCAGAGTATGAATGAAGGTGAGAATGGATATTGGAAATGTATGTGTGAATGAGAGAATGAGTGGTATCTTTTCAAGTTTCATGTTTATATTTATCTAGATTTATTTGTAGCACAAATATTATTATTATTAGGTTATGGTGTATGGTACCTTATTACATACGTTATTATGTTTTACGAGTATAAAGAGAGGACTTTGCTTCTACTCCCCGTTAGGTAAGTTTTGCACATTTTATAAGCACACAAGCGATATTCTTATCCGTCTTTAAAATAGCCAATTGTTACTATTTCTATTTACAATACAACTTATACTGGTTATTATCAATAACATAATGCAAAAAGTTCATTTATTTGATTCTCAATTAAAAGGCCTGGCCTATTTTATGGTTAAAAATTGAAATTATGATATTAGGAAAATAGAGAATCCTAAATTATAGCTATGGGTTTCTTCTTTTTCTACTGTTCTACAGCTGTTCAAAAATTAATCATTTTTAATAGTATTTATATACATTAAAATAGCAAAGTATTTTACATTCTCAATTCATCGTGAGTGACATACCCATTCTTAAGCCTAAAATAAACAGTGTTATGTTAATAGTTATACTAGAAAATAATATTTCGTAAATCACTGAAACATGTATTTATTAAATATAGCAAATGTAAAGCAGGGTAATATGTTTAGTATAGTTCGAGACTTATGGTTATGATTTGTAAACATTCTAGTTATTTTCAACTATAGTTATACAGAATTACAAACTGTCAAATAAATAACAAATATACGGATAAAAATATATTAAAAAATATACTAAATATGTAAATGCATCCTTCACAGCTTTCTTCATTATCACATTACTTTTGTCTTATGATAATGTCATGTTTGCCTTTCAGCCTAACTATTAAACATTTTGGGCTTAGCTGACAATGTCATAACGTTTTGAAATATGAGTTTATACAATGTTAACATAGAAAAAAACTTAATAAAACTGTAATACAATTATTTTTAATATCGTTCAAAAACAGTTTTTAACGTGGCAGTCAATTTCAACACTGGTTATAATTTTTTATTATTTAGAGGCTCATATTGTCAAACTTACTCTGCCCATTTCCCTAGACAGTAGATAAATGTGGAGAACTTACACATACAGAGTAAGGGGAAGGATCATTTTAGTACAAAGTGAATATTACTAATAAGTTATCCCAGTAAAGGCAAGAGTTCGAACCAGGGCTATTTACAGGCTAAAACGCCTTACGAACCAGGGCTATTTACAGGCTAAAACGCCTTACGAACCAGGGCTATTTACAGGCTAAAACGCCTTACGAACCAGGGCTATTTACAGGCTAAAACGCCTTACGAACAAGGGCTATTTACAGGCTAAAACGCCTTACGAACCTGGGCTATTTACAGGCTAAAACACCTTACAAACCTGGGCTATTTACAGGCTAAAACACCTTACGAACCATGGCTATTTACAGGCTAAAACGCCTTACGAACCAGAGCTATTTACAGGCTAAAACGCCTTACGAACCAGGGCTATTTACAGGCTAAAACGCCTTACGAACCAGAGCTATTTACAGGCTAAAACGCCTTACGAACCAGGGCTATTTACAGGCTAAAACGCCTTACGAACCAGATCTATTTACAGGCTAAAACGCCTTACGAACCAGGGCTATTTACAGGCTAAAACGCCTTACGAACCAGGGCTATTTACAGGCTAAAACGCCTTACGCGTTTAACTGCTCGGCCACTGCTCAACATTAGAAGTTCGATCAGCTGATTTGAAGTTAGTTCGCCATTTCATTGTTATTTATAAAGATATCAGCAAACGTTACTGAATAGAGGTATATAGCGGCGTCGTCCAAGCCATGTGTATCCATCCATCCACACAATGAACCTCCCTTCCGCTCCATATCAAACACAAACGCTACAAAGGGACAATATCCCGAGGGATCTAATACTCGTTAGTAAAATCCCGTTGACACCGTAGTGTTGCAGTGTGTGAATTTACTCGACTTTGAGTGAGGGAAAACTGTTATAAATTGCATATAAACTTACACTATTAGTATTATATTTATAATTAATATTACTTACTAGACTTATTTCCTTTAATCCCTGCAGGGGGGAGGACGTAGGGCTGCAACGTAGGACCTCCACCGGATTCTTTTCTGCGCCAAAATACTTTATCTCTCCCAAGGTCTTCTCTTCTTCCAGAATTTATCTTTCCACTGTCCTTCGACACGTCTGTCTGGGTCTTCCTCCATTCCTTTTTTCTTGCGGGTTCCAGTCTAGCACTTGTCTACTTATGGTGTTTACAAGTCTCCTCAGAGTGTGCCCTGTCAACTCAGTGTTTGAAAGTGTTGGGCCAGTAAATTTTTAGGATTCTTCTTGAACATTTATTAATAACAACTTGTAATTTCTTTACCATGGGCTTTGTAATTTTCCAGGTTTGGCATCCCTATAAAAGAAGGGATTTAACATTACTATTACCAACTTTTATTTTATTCTTATTTGTTGTGTATGCCAGATTTCCTGGGGATGTGGAATGATTCTTTTTGTCTTTCACATTCTTAGTTCCACATCCTCTTGAGTTCCTCCTCTACCACACTTCCTAAATATTGGAACTCCCGAACCAGTCCAATTCTGTCTCCCAACAAAGAGTTCTTGACTTCTTTGGTTGATTCACATTTCTTTGGTCTTGTTACATTTGTTTTCAGTTCGACCTTGCCCCCCTGTATTCTTAATCATCTACTTTATATTTCACATAATTAATATACCTTTGCGAAATCCAATTCAAATGTTATATAGTAGTGATGCCTAGTTAGTTCTTGGGTGCTTAGTAGAGTGTCCGGACCAACGCTTAACCGGTTTCAGTTCTTAGATATCGTGCCTTGTGACATAGGCCTTGTAGTCATGTAACTAGTCAACTGAATAAATGTCCCATACTGATCTTGACCATTCTGTACCAATGAACTTAAACTAGGTATTGGGATTGAAATTAATACATTGCAAATTCGTTTTAATATCATGCCCAAAAAAAGGTTTGTACACAAATAAAAACAATGAACCTTCTTCCTTCCTACATATGTTATCTAGGAAACATACGTACTTAGCTGAGGACTTATGTATAAAACAACGTATAATTTTATACAAAAGTATAAAGAAGACATCCAAAAGCTACTAAATTGTATCTCCAAAACTATTATGCATATACTCGATACATAAACTGGAGTCCTGAGGGTAGAACAACCCTTTCAAACGTTTCAGTTTCTGCACAGCATCTGTTAGTGGATGTTTTTCCATTCAATTATTAATTCAAAGGAATACAGGACGCTCCAATCGCGAGAGTAAATAATTAATTGTCAAAGAGCTTTCATCCTGTTCATGCATGAACGCCTTATCCACCTCGATGTACCGAACCTCGATGAAAACAATCTCTACCGCTCCTCTTGTTATTCACTTTTATTTTCATAAAAAACTTATAAGATTTCATTGAAATTTTCTTGAAGCAATTTTAGTCAAATTTGTATTTATAGTGGGTGACAACACAATGGGATCAATTGATCATGTAATAAAGCCGACATTTTAGCCAAATACATTGAATATATTTTAATTTAACCTGGTAAATATTATTCTTATTGTGATTAACTTTTTGCAAGTTTATAAAATAAATAAATAAGGACTTAATTATTGTATCTTTGTCATAAATATTATATTCATTATTATTAACCTTACATTTACGTCATATCTGTGGACACTACGATCAATTAATATAATTTCGTTAATTTTAACTGAAGAAAATGTACTGTATTTAGTAGAGGTTTCTATTGTTATAACAGTGTTAAACATAGTAATACTTCTACGTACAGCATTGTATAAAATATAAATTAGACAAAACAAATTAACTATAAACAGTAGAATGGAAAATCATGTTGTACAAATTTGCAAGTTTATTGCATATTTCCTACATTTAATAAATCCCTCGTGTTCTTATTGTTGATCTCCAAATGAGTGAAATAAAGTAATATATACTTTTTTAAAAGATTTTTAAAATTAAATAATAATGAGATTGTAAATGGGTTTCCACCAACAACTCACATTTCTGCTTGTCAATTCTTTACTCATTGCACTCGTAAAATGTTACTATTAGCCCATATAAGACTTACTAGCAAGAGCTGATTGATAGAAAACTAAAGTTTGTAGGGTAAAAACACAAAATATATGATGCCTGTTAAGATTTTAAATTAATATTATTTCATCATAATTTATTTATACCGTATGGTTTTAAAAGCTATTTAAAAATTGAAAATGGATAAATAAATCTAAAGTACAAAGTGCGTGTCTCAGTGTTGGAGCTAAATCCAGGTTTCGAACACATTCAACAGCTCCTTCTCCGATTGAATAAAGACCTAAAAATCGCCTTAAAACAATCATTAACAATCATTAACTATGTGATCCATAGTTTGAACTACGACTCCGCAATTACATCATTGGTCATTTGTGATTCTCCACTTTTATTTCCAGTAGTTGTATCTTTCCACACCCGTGCGAAAGTGACTCAACACAGTCCGTTTCTTACGAGGAAGTTTCATTCCACCGATGACAGTCACACCGTCTGATACCAAAAAAAAGTAATACCCAGTTGCTTTTTGGTAAAAACTTGTTTGATTTTAACTGATAAGCTATGCGAAGAGGTGATTTCTAGATGTAAGTCACCCAACACGTTGTAGGATATCTAACAAAATAAGGAGATTCGGATTAGATAAGATCTTTTTAAACTGTCCGAGAAGTACCTCTTTGCGTATTATATCATGGTAGAGGGGTTGCAATGAGGTAGCCGCAGATAGCCCTCATCGCCTTATGTAGTTGTATATCATGTATATCAACTTCTCGTACATGGGTACTGGCCACACGGGAGCACAATGCTCAGCAGATGAATAAACCAGAGACAGAGCTGTAGAGACAATATGGATATCTAAATCTAAACTGACTCCCAAGTACTTTGAATGCTCATTGTGTTTCAGACAAAACCATAAAAAAATAAAATATATTTTTGATTATATAGGCTATTGCTCTAGGATACTTCTGACTTTGTTGGAATGCGCTGCAGCTTCCAGGTTTTAAAATAATTACTGAGCTAGATCAAGTGTAAGTTTTCTTGCTGCTTTTGTTTTGTTCTCGTTTTGTGTTGTGAAAGCAATAGAGAGTGTGACTAAATGTCATTCAAATGCCTAAAAGAGCTTTCCGCGACTCACGAAAACAATAACTAACCTGTCGCTGAGGGTGGAATTCAGGAATCGTAACCGTCAAGGACATGGAATAAAATTGTAAAATTTAAGTAACAGGTCCTTTATTAAGACTGTCAGAGGATGCTGAAAGAACTTCAAATGCTGCTGATGTTTTCATTTTCAAATCATTCTCAATTGAAGAGGCATAATACAACAGCATACACTGAACAACATATTTTGCTATGAAAATATATTTAAAAAATGATGTAACATTTAAAATATTTGTTCAAATATGTTCTGAATACGACGCCGGAAATATAACCCAGAACTTATCTTCTTAAATATGGGTATTTGGAAGTTGGGTCAAACACACATTTTTCATATACTGTACTGTATATTTAGATTAAAATTTAAAAAAAGTTAAACACTGTTTTCAAGTATAGTGTCGTGAAAGTGTGTGTAATTGTATAAAACTTTAACTCGGTCGAGCGTTTAGAGAGGGATGGGACAGTTTAGCGACGCTATCGGCCAATAAGCCCTCTGTATCGACAACCCCACAAGACAAATCACCCGAGGGATTTGCAGTGGAAAATCTTAACGTTCACTGATATTTTATTTCAGAAGAACAATTTATTTTTGTTTAATTTGTGAATAATCAATGTAAATACAACTTCCGAATGATAATTAATGACGTTTAAATTATAGTACATTTTGTTCTTATATTGTAATAAATGTAAGTTGCCTGATGTGCACTTATTATATTTATGTCAACGTACAATATTATAAGTAATAAGTTAACTATTGATTTTGATTATTTTAAAATCAGTGAATAGTCATAATGGTTGTTAAAAATTTAACATATATCTATTTGTGTGAAAGTTGAAATTCAAAATTAATTTCACAATGTTTTAAAGCAGTAGATCCTGAAAATTCGAGTATAAAACAAATTTAGACACATATACTAAATATAAATATACTAAATTAGTCTGAGGAATGGTAATAATAAATATTTTATACTTATAAATTATTGAATTTAATTTAGTACAGCTACTTGTACATTTTTTTCAATTTAGTACAGTCCTTGTACATTTACTTTTAAAATTTTCTGGAAATGTTCAGTTGATTAAGTTGTATAGTATAACAATATATCAAATGAACTAATTCTTGGAAAATATTATATTTCAAAAATATTCCTTGAAAAAAGCTTCAAAGAGCAATTTATAGCTACTAAGTAAGAAACTACTTTTTTTATAAAGCCACTAAGAGTATAAAGTGAGAAACAAACATGAGATCTACAACCCTCCAAAAGGACCCTTTTACATTTCTAAAATGATTTCAGATTAGTTCCATTGTCATTAAGGCAACAATTAAATAAATAATTTGCTTTCATATTAATAAAATGGATATAAGGTATTTTTCCCAAAATCCATTATACGCCCACCAGACATAACCTTTCTCCTATGGTGTTATAAACTGAATTTGGTAACAGTTAATAGGTGCTATACATTTGTTTTTGTAAGTTAATATGGAGAAAGTGAAAGGGACCTAAAAGGTAAGCCATTTGCTTAAAATTTCACAATATATTGCTCTGAACTAAGCAACGATGTAATTTTATTTATCATTGATTTTTTCTGCGTTTGTTTAATCTTTACTTCCAACGGCAAGTCACTTAAAAGGAGTAAGTTGGTGTGTGTGAAATGGATTTTGACCAGAGACGATTTTTAAGAGCTAAAGAGATTAAAGTCTTAAACAGCATGTATATAAATATATACTTGTAAAATAATACATACCATTACATATGAACACGTTAGATGGTTTCTTACAACAGTTATTTAACACTATAATGAGTCTCTATGAAAATGAGCAATAAGTACTTCCCCCGGAAGTTCTCAGGGTGAGTCAAAGCAGGGAGTAGTACTGAGCTTTATGAAGCACTTCAACCGGAAGCTGTCAGGGTGAGATAAGGCAGGGAGTAGTACTGAACTTTTTGAAGCATTTCCACCGGAAGCTCTCAGAGTGAGTCAAAGCAAGGAGTAGTACTGAGCTTTTTGAAGCACTTCCCCCGGAAGATCTCAGGGTGAGTCAAAGCAAGGTGTAGTACTGAGCTTTTTGAAGCATTTCCACCGGAAGCTCTCAGGGTGAGTCAAAGCAAGGAGTAGTACTGAGCTTTTTGAAGCACTTCCCCCGGAAGCTCTCAGGGTGAGTCAAAGCAAGGAGTAGTACTGAGCTTTTTGAAGCATTTCCACCGGAAGCTCTCAGGGTGAGTCAAAGCAAGGAGTAGTACTGAGCTTTTTGAAGCACTTACTTCCCCCGGAAACTCTCAGGGTGAGGCAAAGCAAGGAGTAGTACTGAGCTTTTTGAAGCACTTTCCCCGGAAGCTCTCAGGGTGAGTGGTTTGTTCACAGATCAAACACAATTAACTAAGGGAGTCAACAGATCCGCCATCTGAGTGTGGCCAGGGGATGATGTTTGCACGACGGTATTATGTGTCAAGTTTACATTTAAGAATAAGTTCTGAAAGTCGTATAACTGATTATATTTTCTTAAAGAAGACATGGAAATTTAACAAGAATTATTAAAAAGTAACTTATATTTCTCAAATAGAAGAAGGTACTTAATCTTTAAGTAAAATATGAGCATGTTTTACTATCACAAATAATGTTATTGACAAATAATACAGATAAAATCTTGACGTGATAAATTTAAAATAAAAACACCTTAAAGCTTATAAGTAACTGATAACATATTAATGAGCTCTTTTATAAACATAGTAAGTAAATATTTATCAATAAAGTTCAAACCATAAACCACCAGTGGCCTTAAGGCGTCACTGCTTTGTACCTAAGTTAGAGGTAGCGCAGGTTCGAATCCTGGCCTTGACTGTTAGTTTTTATCAGTAATAGTCACCTTGTGCAGCACTGGTTCTCATCCTCTTACTCCTGACAAGTTCCCCGCACAGATCAATATTCTATGGTGAATGAAATTATTTACAACAAATTTGATTTTTATAATTTAAAGCCTAACTTTATAAAGAGTTATATAAATGTAACTATTTATATTTATAGGTAAATATGTTAATGACTTAAATTTATTGGAGCGTGAGTTACAGTTAAGATTATTTTTATAGATTCAATTTTTTATAGATTCATTAATCACCACGAAATTAATGCTGACGATAAATTTTAATACAAAAATATTGACTTACTAATTTTTTTATTCGCTAAGTGTTGCTAAATATTTAACTTTCTGCCAAGCATTTGTTGCAGTAACAATTAGTTACTTATTCTTTTAATTAATTTAAGAATAGGTCTTCAGTGGTAATGTAAGTTTACCATAATGACGTTTATTTTAAAGAGGCTGTAATCTATTTAAACCAATAATTTATGGCTTTCAAACGTGTTCCAGCCATGAAAAATTAATTTGATACAACATGCAATTTTGGTATAGGTTTAGGTATATAAAGAGACTTTCTGTATATATTGCCCTGTATGTATAGCGGTAAACATCATGGAAACCGTTAAATCAACTCAAATCACTCAAATTATTAAAGACAGCAAAATATCGGCACACTACTTACTAGACTCAGAAAACCTTTGGAATTTTGCTAATGTAATACTAAAATAATGTATATATGTAAAGGCCAGTGGCAGCTTTATTGTGATAGCAGCTAACAGAGTAATTGGCATTGTCTCCAGACTCAGACTAATGGATGTATTTGGTAGCCAAGATATTCCCTCTAAAGGAATATAAAATAAATAGTCATGTACAACTCAGGTTGTTGTGTGGGGGAGATAACTGAGTATCAATCTTGTCAATTAGCTGAAAATCAGACCAGCACCACGTGGTTCGGATTCCACGTAAAGCTGTAGGTCCCTTAGTTGCCCTGGCTGTTCGGTTATTAATAAATTGCCCTTTCTGAGGAACAATTGAACTCAGATAGTAACCAGACTACACTCATCCACACTCATCCTACACTCATATAATCATTCATATTCGCCTTAAAATACCAACAACGTTTTGTCGGTGACTCATATGTAAGAATGTTGTATGAGTTCAATAGATATGAATTACCAATAATCACAATAATTTCACTTGTCAAGTCAATTAATTTATTATTTTTTCCTTTTTTAATTAAAACAGAATTGCTTACAGGAATACATATTCAGTAAAATTGTACGAAATTGATACAAAGCTGCAATTAAATTGTGAATATTTATACTTTTTTACAGGGCAGTGTTTCGAAAGAAACCTACGGGTTTTAAAGGTCATGATTGGGATGTTGCAAAATAACAAATTAGAAAAGAGTGGTTAAAGAACCAATCAGGGGCTAAACACTGATGGATGGGCCACAACAGTCATAGAATTTAATAAAACATCAAGTTTGTTCGTGCAAATTGTACATACGTTTCTTTGAAAGAAAATATACTGTAGGGTTAGTGGAAATATGCCTTTATAAGGGTAAAGGGTGTGACAAATGAAAATTGTGTTTTTCCAAGAATTTATTTATGCTTGTTATAAGAATAAATTTAGTGAAGCTGGAATAGCTGGAGGATCACAGAAGTGACAGTTCAGCTACCAAAATCGTTAAGCACCACCCAGTCGTAAAACATCATTTCCACTTAGTTGAAACTATGGATTGCATTGTTAATGACCGCCCATTGTGTTCTTTTCAGGGGGGGTTAGCTGGTCTTCGTTCAATCAGAGTACCAGGTTTAGAATGGTTACAAAACCTGGATTTAGCTTCAGAGTCTCAAGACGGAAGATCAAAATTTCAAAACACAAGTACTTTGTATTGTAAATGTTATTTTCTTTGGATTTTTGTTTGTCTTATTTTGAAAATCTCTTATTAGTTTGGTGGCTGGCCTATGAAAGCCATACAATATATATAGTGAAGTTCTAAGATATTTTACCAATTCTTGAAGGTTTGTAATTAAATTTGTTCACTATACAATAATTAAATAATTCTGGTACTAATATTGTATCATTAACCAAAGGTTTGCCGGTGATGACAATTTGACAAGCGGAAGTAAACTTTCCAGCTCCCTTAAAGGGTTGTTGGTCTTCAATAAAGGTCGGTAACCAACCCAACCCGTGCATGACAACCTTTAGAAATGTTAGGTAGTCTGACATTCTGACGAGAAACCCTTTGTCTTATCTTTGATAAAATACTGTCAGTATAATATTTAACATTAATAATATTAAGAAACACTTAAGACCGTGATCCTCCTGAAGTAGATTTCTAAAAAGAAGTGTGGATATAATTGTTTGACTTGTTTAACAGAACTGTTGTGTATTTGCTGGAACATAACGATAGAAATTACTATTATTCTAGTGATTAAAATGACTCAATGCGTTGACGTATTGTCAGAGCTGTTTTATTTCACGCAAGGCTTACTTATGTTATTGGGATAAGTCAAGGGAAGCAAAACGACAATTACGAGGTCATAGAGCATGTACATTTTTCTCCTATGGAACTAACTGTTAATCTATAGGAAATTTTAGTCTTTGATAAAAATATGTGTAATCACAGATGAGTATTTTGTACAATGAGTTATTTAATTTTGTTTCATTTTGAAACGAGCTGAAATCAGGCTATTACTTTAAAATCTCAATCTTTCTGGAATATTCAAATTAAAATTCTTTATACAATAATATAATAATTATGTAATAACAGTACAGTATTTCTTTATATTTACTCTAGTTGGAAGCTATTTTAGGGGAAAACTGAAATTATGTACTTGACGTTTCATTAGCATACTTTTATACACTCTTTATATGTTATATTCCGTACAATTTAAACATATTTACCATACATTCTCGAATTAGCGTAAACACTTGTCCAGATCGTATTTAAGCCAAAAATGACACACACACCACTTAATAAACTACCCAACGAAACCACTTTAATACACACCTAAAACAAACCTTAACAGATTTTTAACAAAATATTAATTTAATGTATAACATGTTTATTTTATTTGTTACTGTCGTAATTTTTTATTGTAAAACCTTCTATATTAAATTGTTATGGTTTTATAAAATAAAATCCATTCTAATTATAATGATAAGAATATAACCCTATTTATAATTGAGGCACACAGTGATGGGCACACTTTGTGACAACAGCCCCCCTCCCCAGCCGAGGGCGTTGATAAAGTGGCCATAAATTGTGTAAACCCCGGCCTGAGAAGGGCTGGTCAGCCATTATAAATATCTTACTCCTGAATATGGGATACGGGGATGGAACATTACGTGTTTAAGGATTAAGTTAACGATTTGGGTTTTAAGGTAGTTTTTATAATTATTGAATATTTAGGGGGAACAGAGTACAAAAGAAACTTGCTTACTAACAATTTGCTGATTCTCTAAAAGAAGTATTCTTTAAAATATATTATATGTAAGAATATATTTTATGTAACATATTCTATGTAAGAATATGTTTTCTTCATATGCATAATATTATTAGCAACAACTTTTCAGAGCTTTAGAAGCTGCGGATTCCAACTTAACAATTAATTAAACTAAATAAAATAAATATTCGTTTTAATTTATTATTTATTCACTTTAATGACACGGTTATCATGTTTATTAATATTCTAAACTTTTAAAATTATTAAATTACAGGTCAATTATCAGAATGTAATATTATTAAAGGCTGTCTCTAAAGAACTTTATTGATTTGAAAACAGTTCTACTTTTACTCTTAGAACTATAATCTGTTTTCATGTTGCTTGCAAGTAGAATAACGTAAAACATGAGCATTACAACGTTATTTGTTTTACAACGTAAAACAAATAACCCTATTATCAATACAGCCCTTATGTTTCTCATAACATTGGTATTATCAGTAAGAGATAAGAGGCCAACTAATTATTGTAAATCAAGTTATTCAATGATTTAACAGGGGTAAATCTAAATGATAAATAAAACTGAATGCTATAGATAGCTGTAAAAATCGAGGTTTATAAAAAGCCTTATCCTTGTAAAAACTGTAAAAGGATGCAGAAACTTTTCTCTCTGGAGAGTAAAATATGAATAACAAGTGAAAAGCAAATCCCCCGTTGAGCTACAAGAGCCAATCTTAATGGAAAACAAATGTTGGAGGAAATGTAAATAGTTGCTTTTAGGAAAGCTTTCTTGAAGTTTTTGAATATATATATATATATTTGTACACTTTAATACACTCATAGAGAAGTCGGTTTATTACTTTAATGAAAAACATATACTATAGAGGAAGAACAGCAGTTGAAGATGCAACCTCTATTTTTGATAGAAAATAATAGGTTATTACATCAAAGAAAATAGTAAAAGAAACCATTGAAAATAAATTTGCTGCATAAGTCAGCCAGACTTTAATAAGCCGTTAATTTTATAACTTATTAAACTTGAAAGAGAATATGCTACTTGCAAAAATAAATACAAATAATACAGTTTATACACTCTCTTTAAAAAATTTAATAGTTTTGTTTATTTTTGAGTATATTATGTTCAGTTGTCTGAGTATATTAGTTCCATACTAAAGAAAAATACTTTTAAAAAGCCAATTTTAATCAGTGTTTAGTTTGTAAATATGAAATATTTTGCACTATAATGTTTTTCTCATTAGAGGTCAAAAATTAGTAAATAAATTTGTATTTTTGACTTCGTAGATTTATTTTTGTTAAATACCTTACTTCGTTGTTGTATTAATTGAGTGTGTTTTATTTAATAGTTTTTGTTACTGTTTGTACATATTTTAAGTAGTCTAACTCGGGAATCTCGAACTACTTTATGACTAGACTGGTTTTCCCAAACGAGCCCCCCCACCCCAATGTTTGTTACCCCTGAATCACGTTACTCCTTAGTGGTCGTGTTCTTCTTATGGCTTTCATTTAGACCACCATGTTGAGATTTAAGTCATATTCTACGTAGGTCATACTCCAATCAACGTATAAATTCTGCTTACAACTAGATTTACGTATTTCAACAAAATTAATATCTATTTTTAAATCGTTGGCATACATCAGCACTTGGCTGTTTTTTAAACACACAGTTATATAATTTATGAATATAAAAACCATTAATGGGCCTAAATATGAGACTTGTGGGACACCTGAATTTACAACAAAATTATCGAATTAAAACTCCTTGTACGATACCAGTTGTTATCTTTATACAAATAAGAAGTAAAAAAAACTAAAATTATTTGTCTGACATACCGTAGTAATTCAGTTTAGACAGTAACTTAACGTGATTAACTCTGCCAAAACCTTCTTCAAATTTGTATATTTAAAACTAACCTGAATATTTTGATCTCTAAAATGTATATTTTTGACTGATTTTATTTTTGTTAGTACGTCATTTCATTGCTATATTCATTGAGTATGTTTTGTTTAATAGTTTTTGTTACAGTATATACAGTTTTTATAAGTTGGAAGTGATTCATTTTCCTGGACAACCCCAAAATGATTGAGAGTGAGGGTTAATTAACTATGCCCCCCGTCGACCTATTTTGGAATAAATTGATATAGCTAGTGACTTTCCAAAAATCAGGAAAACAGTTAATTTTGAATGAATAGTTATAAAGATGACGAACATATTTAACCAAATCTTCTGCACGTTCTTTTAAAACGTAAAATGAAATGTTGACGATACTTATCGATCTACTTAACGTAAGGCTCCTAAAGGATTAAACACTTAAGCCACAGTTACTCTGGATATGAATATAGAATTAACGTACTTCATAATCGGTAAAAACCACCCCGGATAAAAAGTCAACTAGTCGAGGTTGTTTGATTGGGAAACGGAATGCATTTTGAAACAACAGAGAATGACATTAAAATATGTAAAATTTATTCATTTCTATTCGATAATAATATTATTAATATTAAATAAAAAAGTTTTATTACTTTAAAAATAATATATTGAAGTAGCTTACATTGTTGAAGGTAACTTCAGTTAACTAGGGAGTCAGCCTGATGCGTGACTAAACTACAAAATTACTTGTTTGCCCAATTGTTAACCAATGTTTCGCAACTTCCTCAAAGCTTAACGGTTTGAATAATGGTCTTAAACCGACCTATATGATGTGCTGTGACTCCAAAATATTTCACTTAATGGAGTTGACATTTAACGTTAAGTAGTCATATCTTAGCGCAATACTTTAAATAATGATTATTTATATTAAGTAAATTTTATTCGTCTGGCACAAAGGATTGTATTTTTTGAACTGTATTTAAAATACAGCCTTTTTCTGGATATTTTTTTAGGTCTCAATCTCAATCTAAAAAACACTTTTCTTGTTCTAGTTAAACATAAATAAGACATATATATATCCTGCTTATTACTGTATGCAGTTCCGAACTAGATTAAGCAGATGTAACTACTGGACCTACTAGATCAGTAATGCGATTGTGGGGAGTTTATCCAAACTGTGGATCATATAGTTACAGAGTGCCTTTTCTTGTTCTAGTAAAACATAAATAAGAAATATTTATATCCTGCTTATTACTGTATGCAGTTCCGAACTAGATTAAGCAGATGTAACTACTGGACCTACTAGATCAGTAATGCGATTGTGGGGAGTTTATCCAAACTGTGGATCATATAGTTACAGAGTGCCTTTTCTTGTTCTAGTAAAACATAAATAAGAAATATTTATATCCTGCTTATTACTGTATGCAGTTCCGAACCAGATTGGGCAGATGTAACTACTGGACCTACTAGATCAGTCATGCGATTGTGGGGAGTTTATCCAAACAGTGGATCACATAGTTACATAATGCCCTCTGCACTGTTTTACGGAGATTAGCTAACATAAATATAATCAGTGAGGCGGGTCTAAAATTGATGGATTGGATCTAGCTTTATGACAAAAGATCACTTGTTATTTTAATTTTTATTCATATCTAATAACTTTTGGAGTTTTTTCGAAGTATAAAATACAGCTTTTTTATCATTTTATTAATAGATATAAATGAAAAAAACCATAGGCTATAGTTAATTAATTAATATTAAACAAACTTACTTAATACCAATTAGTTATTATTAATTAAGTGTGAATGGAAATGTATTTTTGAAACCATGTTTATTTTTATGCGATTAAAACATTATTTGTTGCTGCATTAAATATTTATCTGTCATGATTAATTAGTGATATTGGTTATGATGACTGTGTATTTAATTTAGACGAAAAACTATAATATACAACAGTAGTGAAAGTTAAAGGGGAAATATGGACCAGGTTTGATTAAACTTATTAATTTTTTTTATTTTGGTTGGCTGTCTTTTAGGTGGTTGACGGGTGTAATTTGGATTTATTTGAGTGGTCTTTTTTGGTGTTGTATTTTGATTCGTATTTTTTAAAGAAATGTATCAAGAAATCGATTGATAAGGGGTTTATGTTGTATCGAGTCATGTGTTTGTCCCGTTGGTTGGGCACAAGTGGCGTGCGGTGAGTTGTCATGGAGAGATCGCCAACGTTTCTACACCTATATCATATATATTTATTTAAAAATAATTCTCTCTCTCAAACCTATAAAAAATAATATCAAATCAATAAAAATAAAAAAAATAAAAAAGACTCCTATCACCCATGAAATAACTTCTCATTCACTATTTACAACTATTGACTAACATGTTAGACACACTAGTTAAACTTTCATTACCGTTTTCATTTAAATGAACTCAGTGTTGTGGTTACCACACAATAAATATTAAAAATTAAGAGCAATATTTTAAATTAAACATGTAATTTTTAATGGTGGAATGAATGAAACCAAACATATAAAGCATGTGTGAAACTCTCCTGACCTCATTATTAAAATATTAACTTCCATCCTTGAGGAAGTTTTACGTTCACTTGTAGGTAATAGGTTCTATGCTCAGTCCTCTTAATACTGATATGGCGTCCGCTAAATGGTTGCCATCAACGTGGACACTACTAGAAAACTGTGGTGTCCACGTTGGGTGGTAGGTTCAGTTGTTGTGTTGGGAAGAGAACTAAGTATCAGGCTTATCAGTTAGCTGAAAGTCAGACCAACACAACGTGGTTCGGATTTCATTTAAAGCTGTAGGTCCCTTAGTTGTCCTGGCTGTGAGGAACGGTTGACCTTAGTTAGTAACAATGTCTACACTCATTCGCCTCACATACTTGCCCATATCTCAACGATCGCCGTTTTACTAATGAATAATAATGAATTAACAGAAGAATATTGTTTTAAATAAGAATATTGTTACTTTGTTTCGCCTATCCATTTTTTATCCTTACTCCAGAATATCTCATTTTATTCACCGTAAAAACTTCACTCTTTCCAAAGTGACTAAAAATATAATGCAACAGAGTATCATTGAATTTAGTTTTGATATATTCTTATGTGTATAAAGATAACACTTAGCAATCTTTTATTATTTATTGAACAAAATCTGTTTTAGTCTCGAAAGATCGAACCCCATCATTAGTTGGTTTTTAATTCTTATATTCCAAGCTAAAAAATGGCATTAAGTTAAGAACATTGCCCTTTCGAAACCCTTGTCGTAAATAATTATTAATATTTATGCATCATCTTCAAAAATCCTTTCAATATCTATCGGATAATCTTAGACTAAATTCCAAAAAATTCTCTAAGTATACTATGCAAATATAAGCTTAAGTGTAACCTAGGGATTTATATCTCTAACTTGAAAAACCTTACTTTGGAAGGTTTTCTAAAAACGATTGATTTTTGCTAAACTTTCTTTTACAACAATATTCATTAAAATGTTTTAGTACATTTGTTCAAACCAAGTACACATTTCAATAGTATTATTTAAATAAACTAAGTAATATTTAGCTGTCATATTGAAAATTTTTAGTATATTTAATCATAAAAATAACAGTACTACTTATATTTGTGTCACTGAAAAGTAATCAAAGAGATATGTCTGACAAGGAGAGTAGCAACGTGGCTTCATGTTTGTAAAAATATTCTAAAAGACTGTCTTGGCAAAAGAGCAAATGTATTCATGAATATATCCTCCCCTGTGAGAAATATAAAGCAAATTACCCTTGAACATTAACATACATGAGGGTGTCGTGAACCGACATTAACATGTAGCTGTAATTATAACTTTACATCGAGATGAGTTTGTACTGATTACTCGGTCGTATGGTCTAATGAGTTTTTAACGCCTTTCTTTAATTTTTACGTATGTTTTATAAAAAATGTTCTTTAATATGAGCCGTAGATATGAATAAAATAATATTTTCTCTAAAATAGTGACATATAATTTGGCCAAAGTATATTTTAATTTAATAGTGTGTAGCTGAAACCTATACTCTAGAGCCCTTCACTCAAGAGTACTTCAAAGGGTACTCCATCCATACACGTACGGTGGTATTGATTGACTGTAATGGGAGACGTAAACAGAATTACAACCGGATACATTTTAGTAATACGATTTGGGTTGATTGTAAAATGAAGTATGCAACACTGAAAAGTGCGTAATATAGTTCTTTAAAATTTAGTAAATGTAGATGGATACTAGGAGCAAAAAGCTTATTGGCATAATGAAAAGAAAAAATAAAGTAAATCAAGTCTATCAATTATTAAAATAGTCAATGTGTGCGTAATGAGTTGACTTAAATATTAGTTCAATAGTAGATTGAGCCTGAATGGGTGAGTTTGATCTAGCATTCGTTTATTAGGCTAAGTTTGGTCGGGATGGGTTAAGTTAGGTCATGTTAGGTTGGGTCAGGTTGGATTGGCTTGTTTTGGATTATGTTAGGTTAGATTGAGTTGGGTCCGATTAGGTTAGATTGGGTTGAGATATGTTATGTCAGGTTGGGTTTGGTTTTTGTTAGATTGGATTATGTAAGGTTAGGTTGGGTTCATTTATGGTAGGTTAGGTTTGGGTTCTATTAGGTTAGATTTTGTTGATTCGGTTGTGTCAGGTTCAGTCGGGCTGGGTTATGTTATGTCAGGTTGGGTTTGGTGTAGGTTAGGCTGTATTATTTAAGGCTAGGTCGGGTTGAGTTATGTTAGGTTGGGTTGGATTTCGGTTAATTTTGGTTATGTTAGGTAAGGTTGGGTTTGGTTAGTTAAGATGGGTTGGGTTTGGGTTGAGTTGGGTTTGGTTATGTTAGGTTAGGTTGGGTTTGTGTTGATTTTGGTTATGTTAGGTTAGGTTGGGTCATGTTATGTTAGGATGGGTTGGGTTTAGCTATGCTAGCTTTTGTTAGGTAAGGATACAATAGGCTAAGGCACTGTAAGTTTGTTTAGGTTATATTATGTTAGGTTTGGTTACGCTAGGTGTGGTCGTCTTGAGTTAAGTTAGGTTAGATTCGTTTGTCGGGGCGGGTAATTTATTTTGTGAAATAACATGAAGCAGTTCACTGTGACTATACCATCGAAATTAACGGAAATAAAGTGAGTATTTTATGAACATTCAAGGGTGCAAAAGATACATGCATTGATACTGATGCAATATTCAACACGTTTGGCATGCTTTCAGTTGGTTTCAAGCCAACTGGCTGCTGCGATGTGTTGGGGAAGAATGCATACTGCAACCCATTTGGCAAAGTTCTTTGACTATATGTTTTATGACATTAATCGCTAGTAAAATTACAGCTATAATTATAGTTACCATTAATTCGCTATAATAGAACTAAGATAAAATATATAAATTAAGATGACATATTTGGAGACGTTCTTTTAATTCCAAAAATTATAATTTAAAATAATAACTTTTTCCAGATACGACATTATCATATGTTCAACTACAGCTTTGAAGCTAGACGATGGTACCTTGAATATTTTAATGCAGTCATTGAATATTTTTTTAACTCTAGTATTATTGCTGCTCGTCTAATACGTACTTCTGTGGCGATTTTGCGATGTAGTATAATTGCTATAATTATGTTTATCGTGATTTAGAAAAAAAAAAAAAAAAATGCCCTAGAGAATAATGTATACATGTAGCACATGATTAAAGATTAACATGTAATCTTTAATCATGGGGTGGGCGGGTGGGTCACTACCAATATACATGTATGGGTGGGCGGGTTGGTCACTACCATTGTACGTGTATGAGTGGGTGGATGGGTCACTACCATTGTACGTGTATGGGTGGGCAGGTGGGTCACTACCAATATACGTGTATGGGTGGGCGGGTTGGTCACTACCATTGTACGTGTATGGGTGGGTGTGTGGGTCACTACCATTGTACGTGTATGGGTGGGTCACTACCAATATACGTGTATGGGTGGGTGTGTGGGTCAATACCATTGTACGTGTATGGGTGGGTGGGTGGGTCACTACAAATAATTATACGTGTAATTTCACTACCAATGTACGTGTATGTGTGGGCGGGTGGGTCACTACCAATATACGTGTATGGGTGGGTGGGTGGGTCACTACCACTGTACGTGTATGGGTGGGTGGATGGGTCACTACCATTTTTGACATTTTAAATCGTATATTTATTTTTTTTATGTAAACCATTTTCTGGAGGCTAACTAATAAAATGTTTACACTTGTATAAAGAAAAAGTGAGCAAATTTTATTTAAAATTCTTCATTATTATAAAAATTAAAAAATGGGAATTATCAAAAATTTATTTACAAAAACAACATATTTTGAACTTGTCATTTAACTTTTCTGTTATCGTTCTCTATCTTCCGGTTAATTTGTAGCCGTATCCAAAATCACACCCCATTAAGGGTACATGAGCCACATCCAAATTCTCACCCTTGTCAAACCAGTTTGATTAGAGCTCTCAAAACGTCCAAATTCACAGCCTTGGCTCTACTTCAATACTTTTGGGCTGGACTGTATACTTCTTTGGAAATAGTTTACTACAACAGTTGCAAATCCCCTATGCAACTAAAGAACTTCTCAAACATACTATTGGGCCCCTGAAAGTTTCCTGAAAGGAAACTAACTGTGAGGCACCTGCAAACAGTTGTTCACCATTCCACATGCCTTTGGAACAAGACAAGGCCGTTAACATGTATATAGTATGATAGTATTGCTTATTTAGTTTTATTTAATTATCATTCTTCAAGCTCTTTTCTTACTGGATGGATATATAATTTAATCTTAGAAGATTAACAAACACTCAAGTAAATAGATTTGTATTGTGTAAGGCCTTTCGGTAACAAAGTTACCATCTTCAGACAACCAAACTATAATCAAACTTTTTATAACCAATAGTTTAGCAGTCTGAAGATGGTAACTTTGTTACCGAAAGGCCTTACACAATACAAATTTATTTACTTGAGTGTTTGTTAATCCTATAACATTAAATTATTTCATTAATTGAATTTGTATTCAAACTTGCCAAAAATATTATGATTATGGTACTTTTTTTTGCTGCCTTAATATTAAAATCTTAATAACAACATTAAAAACAATATTTAACCTTTTATACGAAAACATTACTCGTATGTATCCAATTTGTATGTTGAACCCCACGTTTGTGTGTGTGTGTGTTTTTTTTAGCTGAAATTAAGATATAAGGTGTGCATTTGCTAAGTGTGCATATTTGTCAAGTTTTTAAAACTGTACTCAAGTTTTTTTCTGAGTTAGGTCATAAAAATATCTTTTTGCGACTATCCCGTAAGAAATAAATTGGAGCCAAAAAAGTTGCCATCTTCTTTATCAGTGAAAAAAGTCAACTTTTGAGTATGCAGATTGTAGGTGTAGGACGCCGAGAAGTGCCTCAACACTTGTGTCAGTCAGTGTGACACTACATGGAGCTTTATGGTATACGAGAAATGCTTTCTTAGTGGGTCTCTATGATACAAATACTAACTTCCCTCCACACATCATAAAAATACGTTCCGTGGTTCCGGACGAGACGTGATGGGTGCGTGGATCGTTTTCGGATTTTATATATAATATAGACAGTTTGAAGTGTAATTTTGTACGTTCGTACACAATATTCAATATATTTAACGGTTCGATTTCGTTCCACTGCCAAAAAAGTGATCACTGATAAATAATAACATAAATACCATTAAGACACCCCGTTAGGATAAACTATGCTTATTAGCGAAGTAGGGTTAGTGTGAGGGTAAACTATGCTTATTAGCGAAGTAGGGTTAGTGTGAGGGTAAACTATGCTTATTAGCGAAGTAGGGTTAGTGTGAGGGTAAACTATGCTAGTAGGGAAAAGATGGGCGAAATGCCGTCAAAATTTGGGATTTCTGCGTCAAATTGACCTTTGGACCCACTTTCCTGGCCTCTGATTGGTCGAGAGCGGTCACGTGACTTTT